>JAPQVY010000155.1:94593184-95273184 GCA_028535165.1 Quercus tomentella
TAAGCATTCAAAAATCTACTTCAGATCGAATAGGTTTAGGGTATGGACTTTCTTCCTCTAATACTGCTTCTTCTAGTACTACTGTTTTTGTTCCTCCTACTAATAACGTTAAAACTGAGAACAATGAAATTAAAAGTGAATTAGCTAGTGAGAACATAGACAATGGTAAATCTATCTTAGGAGCACCCCCTAAGCTTGAGAAGAAAGATGTTAAAAACCCTAGGGCTAAAAAGGCTAACTCTCAAAAGCCTAAACAAAAGAAGCAGCATCTCTGTCATCATTGTGGAGCTACCGGTCATACTCGACCAGCTACAAGTGGCTTGCCACTCAACAGAACAACGACATGATAGCATCTGGGAATCAGAATTAGTTTCAATCCTCTCTTGCTCTCCTTGGAGATATTCTCAAAGCCCTCATGTTCCTGTCGAACTTGAACGGTTTTAATTCTTCCCCTTCACCGCCGGTTCAAGGGTTTGCTAGACAGAAAGGTTCTTCCAAGGTGTGGAAGGAAAATGGCTCCAAGTGATTCTGTCACTTTTCTCTTTCTCTCTTTTTGTGTTTGTGTGTGCACTACTTATGTGTTGTGTTCATGTTTTGAGTCAGTCTAGTTTTTATGTTTTTTTTTTTTGTTTTTGTTTGGTTATTTTTAAGTTCTTACTTTGTTTTGTTTTTCATATAAAAATAAAATAAAAAAAATTGAAAAATCAGAAAAATATAAAAACAGTGTGTGTTTTGTGTACATTGGTACTTGTGTACCTTGGATGACCATTGAAACAAAGTCTTCTAAACTTTGTATCTTTTGTAGCTTAGATGAGCATCTCTATGCACAACTAAGCAAGTGAGCTTTGTGGCTCTTGTTTGTGATGAGTAAGATTAAGTTGTCTCTTGTACTTAACACTTGTATCACTCTTTTTGACGGGAAGGACTAAAAAATCCTGAGAGAAAGGTATAAATAACCATCTCATCATTGTTGCCCGCCAATCATAATTTGACACCTGTATGCTTCGGCATAGCAAAAGTGCAGTGTCAAAGACATTTGTGTGCTTAGGCATAGCAAAATTGGAATGTCAAATATCATTGGATATTTCTTTTCTCTCTTTAATATGCCTATGCATGATATGCTTAAAAGTAAAATATGCAAAGAAAATTCAAAAGCAAAAAGATCAAAAAATGCTTTAAAAATGATTGCAAGCGTGTATTCTAGGAGATGTGGGAGTTATAGGATGTACCTTGAAGGTGATAGTCCCCATCAAGCAGTTATGATTGTGTGTGAGTTAAAGCGATTTTCTCATATCTCAAATCATCATAACATGTATACACATATGCAATCTTGCGATGTTTTTCACACAAAACACGCAATATTCTTTGCTATTCTTGATACTTGTGCAGGTATAATGTGATTTGACCATCACAAGGTTTTACATGTATTAATGTATGATCACTAAACTGTCTAGACTTGTTTTTGAAATATAAAATTGGTTAGACTTGTTTAGTGTGTGTGTGTGTTTTTGGAGATCCATGTGCTTAAATTTTCATTTGAGAGATGTTTTTAAGAGCTTAACATGTTGATTGGATCGTTGGTTGAGTTGCATGTTGAATTGCATTCATGTCTGTGTTTTTTTTTCACATCTCGAAAAACTTCTTTTAAAAGCTGGCTCAACACCTCCTCGATAGCTCCTCGATAGCTAGCTATCTGTCGAGCTTCCTAAGCTTTTTCTTATCGCAATCTCACCAACACCTCGACACCTGGTGGATCGATCGAGACTGAGCCTGCATCCTCGATAGCTTCTCGATACCTAGTGGATCGATCGAGATTTGGTCTGTATCCTTGACAGCACCTCGACACCTGGTGGATCGATCGAGCTTCTGTTTTTGATGTTGATGAGTTGTTCCTCGATACCTCCTCGACACCTCAGCTGTCGACGAACTTTTTCTCGACACCTCCTTGACAGATACCTCGATACCTCTCGATACCTGCATCTGTCGAGATTTACTGGCTTCTCTATATAAGGCCTCTGCGCGATTCGGTTCTCATTTCCATCGATCTCCCTCTCGATACTTCTCAATTTCTCTCCCAAAAATACTCAAATCTCACTCTAATCTTGGTTCACAAGGATTCTTCAAGGTTTTTCAAGTTTTTCTTTACTTGGTAAGCTTCTAATTCTTTCACATTCATGCATTTCATGTTTTGAAACCTAGACTTTGGGGTTTTTGAAAATTTTTGGGGTTTTTCAAAATTGATGAGTTTTCATTGAAATTTTGGGATGAGTTTTCACTTAAATAAGTTTAAAACCTCATACATTGCATCACATTAGCATTATAATGACATTGTCATGCATTTAGATGTGTGTTATATGTTTGTGTGCTGATAGGTTTGGATTGGACTGAGCTCCTGATGCAATTACTTTTGCATGTCACATGTTCATGCATTTCCCATGCATACGTACTCTTTTTTTCAATATACATTTGAAACTGTTTGGGACTTTCTGATTGTCATTCTTTCTCTCCCTCTCTGTTAGTTTACGTTAGTCGTGTCTATGGCACCTAAACGTAAATCCACTCCAGCCCAGAACCCTCTTCATTCCGGTGCTTATTCGTCTTCTGATCAGACACTTACTCATATCCGGTTCTGTGATGATGATGCCTTTAAGGCATTTTCGGAGAACTTTTCTAGACGAGGCATTCATTCGGAACGCCAAGTCATTCTGTCAGACTTTGCCGACACCGACCTTCCCTTTGTCATTCACAGTAGGGGATGGGAGTCATTGTGTGACGTCTCGGTCACCTGTCCTTTCGTGTTTATCCAGGAGTTTTACTCCAACATGCACGAGATTGATCGGTCAGTACCTCTTTTCTTCACTCGCGTTCGAGATACGCGCATTCCTATTACACCGCAGTTGGTTACGGATGTGCTTCGGGTCCCTAGGATAGAGTTTCCTGACTATCCTGGTTGTGAGCGTCTGAGGACTGTGTCCAGGGATGAGCTCATGTCTACTTTCTGTGAACGCCTTACTGCTTGGGGTGAGCGTCTTTTTACACCATGTCGACCTTTTGCTAAAGGTCCTAGATTCATGAACATGGTGATGACCTTTGTTTTGCATCCCCTCTCTCACTATAACTCCATTACAGAGCCTCGTGCTCGATTTTTGTTGTCTCTTCTCGAGCATCTTACCATAGACTTTCCTTCTCATTTCATTCTGTAAGGTTGAATTTGTTCAACCATCTAATTGGCTTTATTCCGTGCCAAATTTGCTTGTAATTCAGCATTTAGTAACCTGTATTTAGGTGGGTTTGATGTAAGGGTAGTGAGTGAGATAGAGTGAAGATTGCTCAAGAGTGTGCAAGAAAACAGAGACTCGCGGTTGGGACTCGCGGGTTACTCGCGGCTGGGACTCGCGGGTTACTCGCGGCTGCAAGCCGCCAGACGCAGCACACGTGCCAAGCATGCTGGAAGGTGAACAGTCATGCCAGCTGGAGCACTACAGGACAAAACAGGACAACTGGCCATACGGTTATCTCGCGACTGGATCTCGCGACTTGGTCAAGCCGCGAGGTCAAGCCGCGAGCCACCCCTGTTTTGTAAAACCTGACGTTTCACATTCCTCTCCCACTCCAGTATAAATACCCCTTTTACCCACGATTGAAAGAGAGCTTCCAGAGAGAATTTTGAGAGAGAAACCCTAAAGAAAAACAAGATTGATTCACCCACAATCTATACCTTAGAGTCTCTCCAAATTCCCCAACTCTCTTCCTCTCCATTGTCAAATCCTTGAGAGGCATTATACTAGACCTGGTTCTCACCATCATCATCACTGTGAGACAGTTGTTTGGATTTCTGGGAAGCAGTTAGGAAGGAACCAATCTTCATTGGTTGATGCTATGGTCTAGTAGCGGAATCCGGGAAGCTAGAAAAGAAAAAGGTTCGGCGCAACCTCATTGGAGCAAGAAGCTTGGAGGGCTTAGGTGCACTGGGTAGATTAGGCTTGGAGGGTCTATTGCTGTTCTTGTATCCCAACTATATTTTCTAGTGGATTATTGACCGCTTGGAGGGCGGCGGAGAGGTTTTACGCCGAGGGCTTCGGTTTTCTCTTCGATAACACATCGCGTGTTGTCTTTGTGTTTGCATCTTCCTTCCTCTCTATCTTTGCCTTTTTATTATCTGCTGTGGATTTTATTTTGTTATGGCTTAGATAGTTTTTAACCAATTTCATATTATAGCTTATGTTAAGTTTCCGCACACTAGTTGTTTGACATATTGCTTGAATTGGTTAAGTTGTAAGTTGGGGGTCTAAACGTTCAAAGGTGTTTTTACACGTTTTTGAACTTACACATTCTGTCTATTATAGATGTTCATCTAGATTCGGCGTCCCGTGATAAGCTCATCTTTCCTTTCGCTATCACGAGGATCTTACGCCATTTTTCCGTTTCTTTTCCTTCTTCCGACCACTTTACCGTCATGTGTGCCATAGATTACGCTACTTCCTCTAATTCTGCTCCATCCCATTCTGCTCCATCCACATCCGCATCCACTCCTCCTTCTTCTTTGGGCGATGTGACTTTAGGAGACATCATGGCGCAGCTGCAGGGCATGGATGCTCACCTAGATACACTCTCTACGGAGTTGTATCAGGTGAACGTTCGTGTCGGTCGTATTGCACGGCGACAGGCGTCTATGGGTGGTTTTGCTTCTGAGGCTACTCCTTCACCACCTTCTCCCGTAGCTTCTGGTTCTGAGGATGAGGATGATGATGATGGTGATGACGATGATGCTTCGGATGATGCTAATGGAGATGCTAGCTCTACCGATGAGATGTCTACTTAACACTCTTGCCCTTTGTCACTCGTGACAAAAAAGGGGAGTAGTTAGTTTTGGATATGAGAGTAGTCTATCTTAGGGGGAGAGTTAGTATAGGACCATTTTTGTTAGGGGGAGTGTTGTTACTTTTTGAGGGATGTAGTGAGGATAGTATGTATCTTTTCTTTTCTTTCTCTTTAGATACATTACTTTTGTACATGAGGTCTTGTGACCATTTATAGACATAGATTGTATTTATTTCCTTATTTATGTTGATGTATGTTTTTATTTCACCTACCCTTTCATGTGTTGTTTCTTTTCTCCCTTTATACACATGTTTCTTATACTTGTATGTAATCTACTATTTCTGTTTCACACAAAGATGCCTTGATGAGTTTTGTTTAAAGTGTTTCAGAAATACAGGTTGTCAAAGTCTACTTGCCATAAACTCTCTTCTTACAAAGTTTTTCAAGAGTTTGTGTTAGGATAGATTTTATTGTATTCAACAAGTGAATATGAGTTGAGTGATTTATGACTTCTCTCATATGTTCATTTGTTTGTTGTGGTTTTGTCACGGATTACTAAAGGGGGAGATTGTTAGGACATATGTGTTTCACTTGTTAAGAACATATGTCATTCTTTTATGTAATCGGCTTATCCTTTGACAAAATGCACTTTACTTGTATTTGGGTAGATTTAGGATGTCTTTAAATACTTCAAGAAACCTTGTTTCAAGATCAAGTATTGAAGCCTTCGAGTCTGTTCAAGAAAACAAGTTCAGAGTGCAAAATCATTAAAGCTCGATCGCTGTCTCGATAGCTGAATCTATCGAGCTTAAGGAAGCTATTCTACATTTGGTGTGCTCTCGACACCTGGTCGACAGCTGCTATCTGTCGAGATTTAAGATTTTTAGAATTTCAATACGATTTTCTTGGGATCCGTGAATTTGTCTTTGGGCCTTCTTTTCTCCTAACCCTAGACATATAAAAGGATTGTTTTAAGGGCCGTCAAACAGTTCACAAGTTGCACAAGCTTTGAGCAAACTTTGTTCAAGCAAATTGTGACCGGAGATGAAGTTCTTGCCCTAGTTCATCTCTTTCTCTTGAAGAAGTTGCTGTGTATGTGCACCGTAGGGTTTTGTGACCAAGCATCTTCCTGATCTTCATCGTGTGGATGAATTGAAGAACTTTGCAAACCAACAACCTTCTTAGTTGGTGATTGAAGTCGCGTACTGGGATCCGCGCAATTGGTTAGTCACGTACTGGGAGTCGTGCATCTGAAACCGGAACTGTCACTACAGAACAAGTCCAATTGGGTATTGGGGTAAGGGTTCAACTGTAAGTTGGTAAGGTACTTGGATTCTTTTCTTGTAATCGCTTGTTGTGATAATAGTGGAGTTTCGAGAGTGGTGACTTGAAAATCACCCGGTGGGGTTTTTGCTGTAAGGTTTTCCCCATTTGTAAACAAATCACCGTGTTATTTATTTTCCGCTGCATTATTAGTTTATTGGTGATTTGTTTGTGCTATCACGCGTTTGCATGATAAATTGATTAATTAATAACTTGGCTAATTAATTAATTAATTTCTATCACAAGGGGCCATTCAAAGTGTGGCCTATCATTCAAGAACTGTGAACTTATCAATGATTCTTTCTTATGGCGTTCAAACTTTATACCTTTGGTTTGTGATTTAATTATAATCATTGGGTCAAGGTGTTACACTTGTACCTTTGGTTCGCGTTTCGATTATAAACGTTGGGTCAGGGTTCCTATCAAAAATCTGAATTTTAGCTTTCTTGGGCAAGTATTCCAATATTTTTGTTGGGTCTCAAAGCGTGTCGATTGAGGTTCGCATAAAAAATCATCCCATAATCACACAAAAACAAAAAAACCAACAAAAAAGAAACCACAACAAAATCCATTGTTGCTCAAAATGCCAAACCACCACAAATAACCAACAACCCATCACATTCACTTCTCAAAATCCATCCCAAAACCAAACAAACCCCGAAAACCCATATACGCCCACAACTTGCCGATCAAGAGAGAGAAAAAGAGATTTGGACAATGCAGAGAGGTGGTGGAGTAATGAGATTCTAGAGAGAGTAAGAGAGGTTGAAAGTAAGAGAAAGGGCTGAAGAGAGTTTGAGAGTGAGAGAAGCAGACGATATAGAGAGCAAGAGAGATGTGTGAGAGGATAGAGAAATGTAGAATAAAAAAAGAGAAAATATTTTTAGCATTTATGCCGTACCATGCTATTAGTGGAATAGTACTATAGATTCATGCTAAAGTTTTTTTGGAATTTGTCACATTTGATGTAGGTGGTTTTTTTTTTTGGTGCTAAATACTAAAAATTTAGTATTTAGCACATTTAATGCTAGTACTCTAACTAGATTCATATAATATCAATTTTGTATTTATAGTTTATTGATAATATGAATAATTTATTTGTAATAACATTCATAGATTTGTAAAAGGATAAGAAATTTTAGTCATAATTTTACCATACATGGGAAAAGAATAAGCTAATCAAAAAGCTCATAAACAAGCTTAAGTTTGTTTGACTACAAATTGAATCAAGCTTGAACATATAATCTTATTTGATAAAGAACTCGAACTTGACTCACATTCGAAATAAAATTAAATGAATAAGTCTAAACTTTTAATATTCTGTTCGACTAAGCTCATTTACAGCCTTTAACGGAACACATGCTCCAACATGTGCCCATGCACACCATGGACCTTCCACGCGTTGTCGTGTGCTTGACAAAATCCTCCACATGCACACCAAACGCTTAGCACAACGCGTCAACTCACAATCATGTTACATTGCTAAATGTCATGTCAGTAGTCATATCATCCACTATGTCACAAAGACGTAAGAGGGTGCATCCTAGGCGCTTTTCTATTTTCTTAGTGTATGTCACTTTGCCCTTGATCAGCATGGACCTCTGTGCATAGAAAGCGTAATCAGTTCCCACTGTGCCCCTATAATAGGTTTAGAAGCAAAGTGGAAACCAAAATTACGCTTTCTATGTTCACGGGTAAAACAGAGATTTCATATATAATGCTTTCTAATCAAAGACTGGGATCTCTCATCTCTCTTCAAGACTGGACTCTGTACTCATATAGGCTCTTGACATTATGCACATCTGTGGGTCCAACGTGCAGTAGGAGACTAGAAAGTCTTTATGTCTCTCTCTCTCTCTCTCTCTCTCTCCTGTACGCATACACATTATATATATGGACATAGTCATAACTCATATCCCCCTTTCAAAAAATATCAGTAAATATAGCTTTGGCTTCTTCTCTAGCTCAGATTCAGTAAAGAATGGGACGTTCCATGCC
This sequence comes from Quercus tomentella, assembly GCA_028535165.1. Lineage (NCBI taxonomy): Eukaryota > Viridiplantae > Streptophyta > Magnoliopsida > Fagales > Fagaceae > Quercus > Quercus tomentella. The sequence goes on from JAPQVY010000155.1 coordinate 94,601,327, forward strand.
CATGCCAATGCCATTTTCATACTTTCCTTCTCCTTTTGACGGGTAACAATAGCTACATAGTCTATAGTTATTCCCCTTGTTTTTAGGTCCCTTGCTTTGATACTTTTTTTTTTTTTTTTACAGCGAAGAAAAGTTACTTATGCACCTTGAAATTGCTGCGCAAATTGTTTACCTCTTGATCCTGATTGTTGCGCTTAGTTTTGGACTACACAAGTGTATACGTAATTCCAGACCCAATAGTACTGGTGGTGGGCAAGGCCAAACGCCTGTCAGTCTCAGCTTTACCAGCGATGACGGCGATACCAGCAGCAACCAAATCGCTATAGGTCCAACTTCCCTAGTTGTCAATTCCACGATGGCTTTCTAAGAACTATTACGTTCATGCTGATGAATGGACTATTTTAGTAAAAGTGGTCATTATTTAGATATCCATGTTTGGTTTTTGCGCACCACCTTGTTTAAAAACTAAAAATTACTCATATTTTGGCCCAACACACCTCGCACATGTTACATTTCAACAAAATTTTAATTGCAAATCGTGGTGGGCCTAGGTGTAAGGTGCTACACAAATTAGCTAGGGGTGTTGTAAAATTGTTGTGACCTTTATCCACTAGGGTATCGGGTTTTAAAGCTAATTTACTGCCTTTTCTCATTTTCTGTATTATATATGTTGAAATGTGGTAATATGTCTAATTAAATAATTTTTACTGGGTACATGTTTTATTTGATTATGCTCTATGAGTTGATATAGATTCGCCAAGTCATTATATCTAAATTCCAATTGTGAATAGTTTATCAACAAAAAAAAAAGAATCTAATTGTGAATATTAAGACAGTTTTTGTTGAAGCCTAACTGTAATACTGTGCACATGAAGAAAATAAAGACAAAGATTGTGAAGTGTAGAGTTGTTGGGTGTTTAATATAAACTGGGTCCTAAAAGACATGATTGCACCAAGTGGATAATTTGACTCATAAATAATTGCCCATTTATTGCAACTTTTACTATTAACTTAATAACTTTTTTTTTTATACAAAATTAACTTAATAACTTTTACTATTAAATTTTAAGAACACAACTCTTTGTTCTTATAAAATTAAAAAAAATAAATAAATTAAACTATCCTTAATAGCTTTTGAGGATAAATTTGGAATAGTTTTAATTTGTATTTTGAGGATAAAAGCATGATACATTAAACATAAAATAAGTTTTTCTGTTTACATATGATTTTATATTTAAAATGACCTTTTGATTTAATTTATAATATATATTTAACACTTAAAATAATTTTTTAATTTTATTATGATTCTTGATTGAATTGTGCATCACAAAGACATAATACTATTAATAGAAAAAGGTTGGGCAGCTTCACAACTTGTTAAAAATGTACACTTTTCACGTCATTTCTTATAACTACTGAGAAAAGAAATATAAGAAAGATTGGGTTTATTTAAACAACAATACTATGTGCAAACAAAATGAAATTTACTACTGTTAAAGTAGCAAATTTTGATTTGTGCAATATCACTTTAACATAGGATCATCATTGACATTACTTTTATCATAAAATAATCACAATCTACCACCTTAACAATTGTAAAATTTATTGTGAATTTTGTTGTGAGATTTTAATTTCTATCAAGGAGAAAAGGCATAAGGTGTAAATATAAATTACCCAATCTCTATTATTGATCTTCTATGTAATTTGGCATTTCTAACCATCCATTCATTTTTCCTGAACCTCCGCTTTGTGGAAATACTGAAAACTTTTATAAAGGAGCATAAATAGGGTTTTGAAATACGACACAAAATTAGACTAAGAACCTAATCCAGAAAACATAATTTTTCAAACTTGCTCAAGACCTTTATTGTAATTCTTGAGCGTTTTAATATTCATTACAAGCAAATTAAAGTCGTGGAATGGCCCAACACTAAAATTCTAACAGATTTTATTTTATTTTATTTATTTTTTGGTGTGGTGATGAAATTTATCCAAAATACCAATTTTTTGTAGTATAAAAAAGTCTTCACTATTCTCCAGTAATGTTTATAGAACATGGCCTACATTTTATCTGGGATTGGGACTTTATTTGATCACAGGCTAAGATCTTCTGATTTCAACATCATCTGTGGTGTTGAATGAAATTTCATTGTCCTCTGTAATGGAAATTTTTTTATCAGAAATTTATGATAATGTGAGGGGCAAAAGAGAAGAGAGAATGCCCTAGAGTTTGCGTGGTTCAACGTTATGAACAATTATTCAATATTTTTTAGTACAACAATGTGGTACTTCCTCTCCTTACATAAATGATATGTCTCACTAATTCAATTCAGGAACTTATCATTCATATTCATGTTTTGCAAATATAGTGAATAATTTTCTTGACCATGTCTTTTTTCTGATAAACCAAGGAAGTTAATTTCATATTGTACCGGCCGGTACGCCGAAATTTGCTGTACCAGTGCTTAGGCCGGTACATAAATTCTCTTTGTTTCGTTTCGGTTTAAATACCAGCTATACCGAAGATGTTTCAGACATACCATGATAAATACCAGGTTTCGGCCGGAAAATAGATACTGGGCGAAACAAAAAAACTCAGAAAAGAGAAAACCCCCCAAATTTCAAGATCCACCTCCTCACTCTTACCTCTTCTTCGTATTTGTCTCTGCTACGCATTTCTTCTTCTTTTCCTTTGTTTCATCGGCCTCTGTTTCTACAGCCCCTTCATCTTCTTCATTTATTTCTCAACGTGTGTCTGTCTCTCTTTTTTGTTTTGGTACACTCACTTGAAAGAAGAAACTAATAAGTAGTCAATCAAGAAGCAAGTGACAAGACTTCAAAGCAAAACATGTGGAGGTGAAAAAAAGAATGAAAAAATAAATAAATAAATAAACTTATAATGAAAGACTAATGGGCTACAACTGTAAGCAAGATGTGTGGAGGTTAAAAAAAGATTGAAAAAAAATGAAATCCTAATGAGTTAGGACTTCTAGTAGTTGACTGGGTGGGTTTAGGACTTGGAAACTCTACACATTTCAAAACAAAAAAAAAATTATCGATTAAAGTAAATCATTTCAAATTTTTTAAAGGTTCAAATTTTCTTTTTCTTTTTTTGTCGAAAAGTATTTCAATTTATCAATTCTATCTGTTAGTCTTTAAATATTTTATGAGCTTTAAATATATCAATTATTAAGGGAGAGAGAGTAGTGAGTTAACGAGAATAAAAGAGAGCTAAAAAAACATATTAATATTTGTTTCAGTAACTTATTATAATTTTTAAAATATATACATAGTGGTAACTCCGAAACGGTACATTAGTATTAATCGGTATTGAAATATTTCGTTTTTCTGACCAAACCGGTACGACCTCTGGTACGAAATTGACTCCCTTAAGCTACATCCCATCTCATATCAATAAGTTTGAATCCCCTTTATTAATTTATTATTATTATTTATATATTAAAAAAAAAATCTCATTAGATAAGCTTGACTTTGAAAACAAAAGGTTAATTAGATGTATGTTTTTTTATTTTTGGACAAAGCCAAGCTATATAAGTTTAAACAATGAAAAAGAATATATATATATATATATATATATATATATATATATATATATATATATATATTCGATTAGATCACACTCCCTCGCCAACCCCCAAGTCCTTGTAGCTCCTCTCTACCTGAAGTAACTGTAAGAGCATACATATAGTTTTGTATTTTTTTTTTTTTTTTTCCTAAACTCTCTTCAAAAAGTTACCCTTTTTTTTTTTTTTTTTTTTTTTTTTTTTTTCATTTTAGAAGTTCTCTTTCACAAAATAGCCTACATCTCACTCATCATTTTACAATACATCTTATTAAAATTTTCTAAAATATTTTTCTAAAGCTTTTCTTTCCTCCACGCTCCCCCAAACGGTATCACACAATTTTTATAGCCTTCCTTCAACTGTACAAGGTACATACATTTTGCAATAATAATAATAATAAACAACTCAAAAGCCCCAATCAAATACAACTAGCCTACACATATCAATTTGCAAATTTTTACTATGACCATAATCTTTAGTTTTGATTATTGCCTACGTGACCCTTTGCCATTTTTTGACCTAACAGTAGTCTTATATATACTTGAGATCAATATGAAAATATAAAAAGTAATTAATACATTGGCCAAAATGGGGATATACCCCTTTGCGAAAAACATGTAGCAAAATGCTTATGTTTTGAAATTATTTAGGAAAATGCAACTGTTTTAAACTCGATTTTTAGAAAATCAAGTAATAGGCAATCAAACTTAAAAAAATAAAAAAAATAAAAAATACATGCAACTTGAGTTCCATGTAGTTTTTTTCAAGTAACTTGATTTTCGCCAAATCGAGTTTCAAAACAGGGGCATTTTGCTGGAACTTTTGGGCGAAATGGGTATTTTGCCATTTTTGCCTTAATAAATATGTATATTAAGTGATCATTGGTGTGAGAAAACGTACAAAATGATAGCATATTTGTCATATTTTGTTTGTCTATTAAGGATATTTTTGCATAAACAAGTTGTTTTCCAATTCTATTTAAAGTCAAAATTTCTTATATAAATAAACATATTTTTAAAAGTTAAATAGGTATTAATTAAATACAACTGTAAATTTATTTTATTATGTAATTATTTCAAAATTTTATTTCTTAAGACATAACTTTTTATAAAAGAGAATAGATTAATTATTACAGAAAGAATTTAAGATCCTATTAATTTTTTTATATTACTTTTGAAACATAATTATAATCTTCTTTTTTAATGAATTTTGACGACATAACAATGTATTGATTATAACTATAGTAAAAAATTAATATATCAACAAGAAATATACTAAGAAATTCTCCCAAAAATTCAAATTACTTTTATTAACTAATTAACTTTTAATATTTTTGGCGGCCCAGATAGCACTAGCCCCTGGAGGGACCCCGTACAACATTTCCACACAACCTGACACACCTCAAACAGTATCCATTTGACAAACCAGCGTAAACGACACAAGGAAATTCTAAATAATAACAATATGTTACTTTCATGCATAAAACGTAATTTTTTTCGCTGAAAACACTATAGTAAAATAATTTTTAAATATGTGAATTATATCGTGAGACCTAATTTTAAAGAAAAAGTTGCTGAATTTTGTATTTGTGAGTTTCGTGAATAGTACACGAGACCCACGTAAAAAAACGCTTCCACTGGAAAACGCACTTTCCAAACAGGGACGGACCTACAGTAGGGCGGGGGGGCCATTCCCCCAACCCCCCAAAAAAAAAAGACTAGTATATATATATGTGTGTGTGTGTGTGTGTGTGTGTGTGTTGAAATTTTAAATTTTGGTCCTAATAGCCCCCCCCCCCCCCCCCCCCCCCGGCCCCCCCAAAAAAAAAAACTGGTATACATATGTAATTTGAAAAATTATGATTTGCCCTTAAATATATATATATATATATCTCCTCTGAAATATTTAGATATTGACCCATAAGGAAAAAAATAAATATGGACTGAAAGTATAACATCAATAACCAACAAACTCTCATCCAAAAAAATAATAACAATAACTGACAAACTAAAATTAACTACAAAATAAAAAATAAATATGGTCTGAAAACCTAAATTACAATTCCCAAATTTTTACCCTAACCTCACTCTTCTTCCACTCAACCTCATCAATGCCTCCATCACTGCTAGCCTGCTGCTGCTGTTCTTTTCCTTAGATCAGATCTGGTGTTGCTGCTACTGCTCCTCAGATCCTTGATCAAGTTCATATTTTTATTTTTACTTTTGTCTTTGCTATATTGCTCTACCTTTAGCCCTCTGCCCTCTGCGTATTTTATGAACTGTGGTGTGTTGTGTTTGTGAGTTGTGACTTTTTATGGACTGGTGTGTTGTGTGGACCATAGACTAGTTTGTGGCTTTGTATTGACTACTGTGTAATTATGGCTTTTTGTGTGGACTGGTCACTTGTGTTTGTAACTTTTTTTGTTTTGTTTTGGTTTTATCTATAAAGACATAAAGTGGGACCACTAGGACATTAGGACATTAGGACATGAGTACTGAACTGTGATTGTGAATTTGGGAGACTAGTCTTTGGTAAGTGACTTTTTTGTTATATTTTGTCGACATTTCTACTAACTATTTGAAAAGCGTGAATGCCTCTACAGTGAATTTTTGGTTTCGTCAATCACAGCCCAAAACTCACCGTTTCATCTCATGCCTCTATCTACACTCTACTGCTTTATCTTTATCTTATCATTGTTTTATTTGGGCTTGTCATTGTTTTATTAGGGCTTATATGGGCTTAAAAGAAAAGCTTTCATCTTACTATTTGTTTTCTCTGTATCTTATTATTGTTTTATTTGGGCTTATATGGTTTAAATTTTTAAAAGAAAAGCACATAACCCACGGCCACATCTCTTATATGTTCTTCTTTTGGCAGACTCTGACAGAGAGATAAGCTTAGCTGAGTACATGTGTGGTGCCATTGCAATTTGTACATATTTGGGGAGATAAGGCTCAAAGACAGAGGGTTGTAGGTTTGTAGGGGTAGAGGATTGTGTGGTTTAAAGGATGGCCGTAGGTTATGTGCTTTTCTTGGAAGTTGAGATTGTTGGTGGAGATTGTGGGTGGGTATGGGTTTCTTGGAAGTTGAGAGAGAGAAGTAGAGGATCAGATAAAACTTTTTGCTATTCTATGGTTCGGCATTCTCAACTAATCACAATATAGGTATCTCTCTCTAAAGTTCTCTTCTCTATGGCTTGATTGATTTTTTTAAGACTGATTTATCATTCTTTTTTAGTCTGTTCCCTTATCTATGGGTTGATTGATTTCTTAAAGACTGATTTATCATTCTCTTTTAGTTTCGTTGCTTCATTTTTTATTAAATATTTGATGAAGAAATATGGAGTCTATGGGTTGATTGATTTTTTTAAGATTGATTATCATTCTATTTTAGTTCAGTTAAACATTTGATGAAAAAATATGGAGTGGTTGTTGAATATTTATTTTTATACATGCATGTTATTAAGGCCAGCTTTGTTTTCTGATAGTGTTTGCTTTGGAACTTGGGATGTAGAGTGACCAAATTGGGATGAGTACAACCAATAGTATATATTCATCATACTTTGTTTTCCCCCTTCTTTTATTAATCTGGGGCCTACAACATATTAATTCATTTTTTAACAATATTAAAAAATGAGTGACCTTCGGTATTTTATATCTCTCTTCGGTTTAATTTTGTTTTCAATTTGGTGATTTAAAAAAAAAAAATATATATATATATATATATATATATATATATATTATATTATTGTTTCATATATTTTTTTTATCTGGTATGATAGCTGGCTAAAGGATCTCAGTCTAATTGGAGGTTAGCCTACTGAATTAGGAAATCTTGCTCATTTGTGAAATATGTAAGAGAAATGTGCATGTTTTACTCAATTATAGAAGTCATTTAAACTCATCATGTTAATATTTTGCTCAATAGTTCTTAGAGATTATTAATTTTTGATAGTTGTTAATGAGTAATCCATACAAATTCCATTGTTTAAGTCTATGAAAATTGTCTATACATATGATTTGTGTGTGATAGTTTTCTATTGTGAGTAAGTTCTATAAACAGCTTTCTACAACTGTTATTGTATTCTTGGTGTTAATTGTATAGTGTGTGAGATTAGTCTTTGTTATGACCTTAATTTGGCTAAACTTTGGCTGTATGTGTATTTCTTGGTTTGTCTTAAATGCAAGTATTTTGATTCATAATTTTTTTTTTTTAAAATGCCAAACTAGTAGCATTCTTTGTGAAATAGGCAGTGTATATGGAGAACGATGATTTAATATATCAAGAAAACAACCTATGACACAATAGAAACATTTAAGCATAAATTACAAAAAAAAAAAAAAACTCTTTCTTTTGCGCTTTGTATGGCTAATTTTAGAGGTTTGATCGTTTTAGTTTGTAAATGGTGGAATATTGTTTTTCTATAGTTCTTGTGAATTTTTCGGAGTTTTCAGAGGTAATGAAGTTAAATTGTTCAATTTTGATTTATATTTTCAAGATTTTTTTTAATAAATACAATTTTGCCAAGTGTCTAATTTTTATGCTTGGTATCGCTTATTGGTTCATTATAGATCTTTGTATGATTTTTTTTTTTTTTTTTTTCCTTTGTGGAATTGTAGAAAGTTTAATTCTTTGTGTATAATATAGATTAGCTACCTGTCAAATTTTCAATACAATTTGTGATAATATTGTTGTGCTTTCACTTGCTATGCCTTGTAAACAAGGTACATAATTGGCTTTACCTTAGAAATTTAATGGGAACATTAATAGTAATTGTATGGAGTTATAAAATTATTTATTTTTTTGGCTTAAGCTCAAATGGCCAATGTTAATGTATTTATCAGTATAGAAAATAAGTTTTGATTATGCCGTTTGCAATCTAATTCATGAAATTTGACTACCTTCTCAATTTCACCATTAGCGGTCTTGTTGAAAGTGGTTCAAAATACTCTACTCACTACACAAAAGACAGAGCATATCTTCAGCTTGTGTTTTATAGAGATAGAGAATCAAGAAACTTTGAATCATTTATTTTTGCTTGTTCAATTTTCAATTGCCAAAGCAATGTGGTTTGCTTGTAGCATCAAGGTTTGATTTGTTGCAACCTCAATAACTTTTTAGTGATTACCAATTATTTTGAACATGATTTTGATAATTTCTTGCCTGTAGTTTTGATGAAAGGTGTCTTATTCCTTGCCTTAATTTGATTATTTGGTTTTTTAGAAACAAAGCTGTGTTTGAAAGATAGTCTATATTACTTAAAGAGATGGTTGAATATGGCATATGGTGGACTTACACATGTAAATGAATGCTTGTTGCTGAAGTTAATCTAAAATATGATGCAAGCCTTTTGCGAAGAGATATAATCAGTTTTTAGATGATGCATTTTTCTGGTTGTTATGTTTTGTTTATCCTTTGTTTATGAGTGTGTGCATTCTTTTTATTTTATTTTATATTTTATATGTAAGTTCATGGTGTTATCTTCATAAATGTTGCCTCTTGTGTTGCAGTTCATTTGATACTTTACTCTCTTGATTGTGATAGTACTTGATCTCCAAAGCAACAAGTAAGTACAATTAAGGCTTCAAATTACATGAAATTGTTCTCAATTTGTGAACTTTCTCTTTGGAATGTATAATGATTCTATTGTTTATCATTTACTATTATATGTTATTTTTTCCTTTTTGTATATTGCTTTTTTGTTTTCTAATTCTAAATTTGTGGATATTTCTTTTATCTTTCTCACTAATTTCGTTGTTCTTGTTTATTCCCAACTTTGTTATCATTTATTGCCCTCTTAATTTCCACATTTTTTTGGAATCAAAACATGGTAGCCTAGAATTACATGGAGAGTGAAGATTTAGATGATACCTCAATTAAGAGGAATTCCTATCGTTCTAGCCAAAAAAGGAAAAACAAATCAACATCTGATGAAGTGATAAACTATAATAATAATGATACAATCATTACAAATCCAACAGATTCCTTAGTTACTACTTCAAAAGAAAAAGGTAAGTTTAAGTATATGAAAACAATAGTATTTTAGATTGAATTTTAAACATGGTGCTAATTTTTTGTCGCCTTTTATAAATAGAAAGGTATTAGAAAAGGTCCTAAGAGAACAAAATATTGGTATGGTACATTATCTGATGAACAAAAGAAAAAGATTTTTGCAAGAAAAGGAGAGAAGCATATGCACAAAAGAAAGCTCTTGCAAAAGAAGCAATCATAAACAATCAATGTAAGTTTATATAAGTAAAACAATACACTTTTCATTTGATCTAGACATGTGGTGTTAATTTGTTGTTACCTAAAATGAATAAAGGTGTTAGAGGACAACGAAAGAGAGCAGAGCATTGGTATTCCTATAGTACATTATCTGAGGAGAGAAAAAGAGATATTTGCAAGATAAGGAGGAAAGCATATGCACAAAGAATAACTCTTGCAAAAGAAGCTATTAAGAATGCTCAAATCAATTTGATTGCAAGTATGGAAACTTCTAAAGAGGTTGATGGTCGTAGAATGCACATTTTAGTAGAAGAAGATATTAGGAAATGGGGATGTGGAATGAAAAGAAAACAATGTGTTGCAATGGTTGATGATAGAAATGAACAAATGCTTAAGAAAAAATCTAAGATATGTGCTGCTGAAAGTCATAGTTGTAGAAAGTTTGTCCCGATTAGCAGTCATTGTATACTGATCAATGAAGATTCTCAAATGAATATAGGTAAGAATTGGCTACTAAAAATATTATTCTAGCCACAGATATGGCATCTTAATATCCTGAAATACCAACTATTCTCCTGATTTGAAATTTTAGAAAACCGACACTGCCACATGACGATGCTAAATTTATCTGATAAAGGAAAGAAGCCAATTAGTGAGTACAGCATCTTTGAAGTTGGTAAGTGTTAGTCAAATAGTTTAAGCCTTCCATATCTCTATGAGATTTGCATTAAAGTTTTGAATAATGAAATGTCATTCAAAATAGGATCATGCTCCAATGGAGTAACCAGTTCGATTCCAACAAAATTAGTGCAAAGCTGTAGAGGTACGGTACCTCATAGATAAAAAAAATACCCCCTACTAGGCTATACGTTTTAGATACTTGTCCTTCTAAAGATTTTAGATTTCTTTTAGTTTACAGCTAAACTTGAATTAATAGGTTCTTGTTACTCTTGGTGTCTATCTTCTTTGTTTTGCAATCAGAAAAATTCGAAGTTGCAAAAATCTTAGATCTGTCTTACAAAGTATACCCTTCCAAGCAGATACTTTGTTACCCGTATCAGCATGTATATATTGTCAAGCAAAAAGGTTCTATCATGAGCCTAAAGGATTTTACTATTCTGATGGAGAGATTTGCTTGGTCTCTAATGGTGTTCACTTCTAATTCAGAAGAATCAATAGAGTTCCTCAAATATATTCGCACTTATAATAACACATTTGCATGCACATCCTTTGGTGTCAAATATGACCAAACTTTTTGTAAAAGAAACAAGGGCATATATACATTCAAGGTTCAAGGCCAAGTGTACCATTATATAAATGACTTGCTGCCATTAGATGATCATCATTCGTATTTGCAACTATATTTCTATGATACTGAACATGAAGTACAAAATAGACTATATAATTCAAATCGATTAAGCCCATCCATTCTAACCCAAATAATAGATATATTAAAACTAAACCCATATTGTGCATTCTTTCGTTCTCTTAAGAATATACCAACTTTGAAAGATCTTCGTATTCATATAAGATTAGATGTTGCATTAGACCAACGTGTCTATAATACTCTTTCAGCTTCATAAGTAGCTGCAATATGGGTTGAAGATGATAGTTCAAGAGACTATAATAGTCGAGACATTATTGTTTATAGTCATTTTGGGAGTAGTCATAGGGTACAATACTACTTTGGTTGTTATGACCCTTTACAATATCCTCTATTATTCCCCTATGGAGATACTAGTTGGCATCAAGGAATACAAAGAGTTGAAAAGGGAAAGAAATATTTGCCTTCTCAAGTTGAAGTATTAATTAATGCATGTGAATCAAGCTCTGCCACAGAACTGATTAACAAGGAAATGAAAGGTAAACATTATCTTAAATATTATTGTTGTTACTTATAACGTAACATATAGGATTATTTAGCTTCTAACATTATGCAACTATATTTTCAGTACTAGAGAAGAAGAAGAAAAGAGTAGTGGTCTCATACCATGAATATTATTACTATAAATTACAAATAAGAGTTTTCATCAAATCAATCTTGTTGCATTCAGGTCGGCTCTTTCAACAATATGTTGTTGACATGTATCTCAAAATTGAAACAGCTAGATTAGATTATTTTCGAAACAAGCAAGATGAGATTCGAGCTAAGGCCTATCAAGGCATTATTGATAGCATTCATGTGGGTGAAATGCATGGTTCCAAAGTTGGACATAGAATATTTTTGCCAGCTTCATTCATAGGTGGACCAAGGGATATGCGAAAGAGGTACATGGATGCAATGGCATTGGTGCAGCACTTTGAAAAACCAGATATTTTTCTTACTATGACATGCAACCCAAATTGGCCAGAAATTAAACAAGAGTTACAATTAGGAGAAAAAGCACAAAATCGACCTGATTTGATTGCCTAGGTCTTTAGAGCAAAATTAAAGGAGCTGAAAATTGAATTATTTAAGAAACAAGTATTTGGAGTGGTTGCTGCATATGTATATGTAATTGAGAATCAAAAAAGAGGACTTCCACATGCGCATTTCTTAATCATATTAAAGGAAGATTGGAAAATTATTGCGCTTGAAACATTTGATGATATTGTATCAGCATATGTAGCTGTTGTGAAGCACATGATGCATGGTCCTTATGGTGCTCTTAATCCGGAGAACATATGTATGAAAAGAACTGGTCGGTGCAAGAACCATTATCCAAGAGATTTTTGTGAGCAAACTACTATAGGCAATGATTCATTCCCCAAATATAGATGTTGGGATGATGGTACAAGCGTTAAGGTCAGGGGAAAAGATTTAGATAACCGTTGGGTTGTACCATATAATGCTTACCTGCTTGGAAAATTTGATTGCCATATAAATGTAGAGATATGTTCAACAATCAAAGCGGTTAAATATCTATATATATATATATATATATATATATATATATATATATATATATATATATATATATATATATATAAGGGGCATGATCGTGTTGCTTTCCATGTTACTCCAGAAGATAATTCACAAGATATAGATGAAATTGAAAGATTTCAATCAGCACGTTGGATAACTCCTCCTGAAGCAATGTGAAGAATTTATGGTTTCGCATTAAATGAGATGTATCCATTAGTCTATATTTTACAATTACATCTTGAATACCAACACTTTGTTACTTTTAGAAAATATGATGATCTTAGTCGTGTTCTGAGAGATGATTCCTCTTCAAGATCAATGCTGGCTAAATTTTTTTGTAGAAATAAGATGGATGAAAATGCATGTAAGCTATTGTATAAAGAATTTCCTGAGCAATTTCTATGGAATCAACGAGATAAAATATGGACTCCAAGAAAAAAGAAAAATGTGATTGCTAGAATTATTGCAGCAAATCCTGTTGAGGGTGAAAGATATTATTTACGATTGTTGTTGAATCATGTGAGAGGACCAACATTATTTGAAGACTTAAAAACTATTGGTGGTGTTGTAGCTTCAACATTTTGTGAAGCTGCTTTGCTATATGGACTGCTAAAAGCTGACAATAGTTTAAACAAGTGCATGGAAGAAGCATCTATGTATCAAATGCCCTATAGTTTAAGGTGTTTGTCTGCTATAATATTAGTCTACTGTAATCCTACCAACCCCAAATTATTATGGAACAATTTTGAACAAGTTATGTCTGAGGACTTTAGACAACTCAATGGTGTTTTACTCAATGTTAGAACAAGAGTCTTGCAAAGTATTGCTTCCACACTTGAATCAATGGGAAAAGATATAAATAGTTATAACTTGGTTGATTTTAAGGTTACTTTTGATGAAGATCAAATGGGATCAAGGGAGATTCATGATGAACTAAAGATATCAATTTCAGAAGAAGATCTACTTGCAGCTAATCACTAAATGCAAAACAGAAATATGCATATGAAAGAATATTAGAAAAGGTTTTCTCAGATACAACTGGGGCATTTTTCATTGATGGACCTGGTGGAATAGGAAAGACTTTTTCTTTACAAAGCTTTTCTTGCCACAATTAGATCAAAACACCTTGTAGCTCTTGCAACTACATCATCAGGAGTGGTTGCTTCCATACTACCTGGGGGTTGAATAGCACATTCACGATTTAAGATTCCTCTCTATGTTGAGAACAGTATAACTTGTTGTGTTAGCAAGCAAAGTGGACTAGCCAAACTTCTACAAGCTTCAAAGTTAATTATATGGGATGAAGCACCAATGTCAAGAAGGCAAACAATAGAAGCTCTAGATAAGATGCTACAAGATATAAATGAATTTGAGTTACCATTTGGGGGCAAAGTAGTTGTATTCGGAGGTGACTTCCATCAGGTCTTACCTAATGTTCCAAAAGCATCAAGACAAGAAACAATTGATGCTAGCTTAGTCAAGTCATATTTATGGCCTATATTAGAAAAGATCAAATTAACTGAAAACATGAGAACACAATTAGATCCTACCTTTTCAAATTACTTGTTACGAGTAGGAAATGGAACAGAACAAATAGTTACTGATGATACAATAAATCTCCCAACTACCATGATTATACCATACATAGATGACATGGCCTCTTTAACTGCTTTGATAGATGCTATATTTTTAAATATAAATGATTATCCAAGAAATTTACACCTTATGATTAATAGAGCTATTTTAACACCTAAAAATGATTGTGTTGATGAGATAAATAACTTGCTTATAACAAAGTTTCCAGGTAAGGTTACCCGATATTATAGCTTTGATGAGACCATAGATAGAACTGAACAAGGTCTACAAGAAGACTTCTTAAATAGTTTAACACCAAATGGACTCCCTCCACATGAATTAATGCTTAAACCAAATTGCCCTGTCATATTGCTTAGAAACATTGATCCCTCTCAAGGATTATGCAATGGAACACGATTGATTTGTTGTCAATTTAAACCAAATGTAATTGATGCAGAAATTGCTATAGGTCATTATCGTAGTAAAAGAGTTTTTCTACCAAGGATTCCATTTTTGCCTCTTCAAAATGAAATGCAACCATTTCCATTCAAAAGAACCCAGTTTCCTATTAGACTAAGGGTCCGTTTGGATAAAACTGAAAACTGAAATTGAAAATTGAAAAACACTGTAGCAAAATAATTTTTAAATGTGTAAATAGTACCGTGGGACCTATTTTTAATATTTTTTTTTGAATAAAGTGATTGTGGATCCCATGAACAGTGCGAAAACAGTGCATGAACAGTAAAATTTGTCTCCCGCACAGTACATGAACAGTACTTTTACTGTTCATTCGCTGAAAAAAAAAAAAAAATTCTTAAACGCAAACGCGCGTTTGGGAAGCGCAAAACGCACTTCCCAAACGCACTCTAAGTTTTGCTATGACAATAAATAAAGCCCAAGGACAAACACTAGATTATGTGGGAATATATTTACCTCAACCATTTTTTTCTCATGGACAACTCTATGTAGCATTATCTAGAGCAAAAACTGCAAATTTTGTTAGAGTTCTTATTCGACCAACTTCTATTGATGATTCTAATGACAGTTATACAAAGAACATTGTCTATAAAGAACTATTAGTGCTGGTAAATTGATTTTCATATTTGAAAGCTATTTCAAATAAACCAAGTAATTCTCTCTCTCTCTCTCTCTCTCTCTCTCTCTCTCTCTCTCTCTCTCTCCTTAATTTGCTTTTATTACAATTTGTTAGTTTTTAGACCCCTTAAACAATTGATTAAACCTAGGTAATTAGCCAAGTTGTTACTTAGTCCAATTAAATAAGTCTAGGTTATCACAATCAAACAATCAAATCATGCAAAGCAGCGGAAAATAAATAAGACAATGATATGATCACCCAGGAAACCAAACCGGTAAAAACCTGGGGAGGATTTGACTTAGCTATCCTCAAGGTAAAACGCAAATCCACTAGAAAGAATCGAAGTTCATACAATAAGACTTACAAGCCCCCCCGCTCGACTTCTTATTGCTACCCACCAGTAGAACTTACTGACACAACCACGTGCAAGCTCCGAATCCACGGACTCCTTCTTTCTTTGGCCTTTGCAAAACACAAACACCCCCGTTTGTGACTTTGAGATCCCACTCAAAGGTTTAGCAACATAAACTATCCTGTTTGTGACTCCAAGACCACCCTTGAAGGTTTAGATCATCAGCACCTTTGATGACTAGAGAAGGAAGCAACTTCTACAATACCGGATCTTGAGATTCTTCAACAAATAGCACCGGTAGAAGACATAAGAGAGCTTTTTAGGAACAAAACCCTAAATACAAAAGAAGCACACTCTTTTCTCTCTGAAAATCCTTATAAAAATGTGCTTAGGGTTTCCTTTATATACTGGGAGAAGTAGATTAGAAACCCTAATCCTAAATGGGCTTGAACTGCTGTTTAGGCTTAATTAAAATTCTGCAGATACGACTTTCGATCGGTCGAGCTTGTCTTTCGATCGGTCGAACCAGACAGATTATGAAATCTTCTTCCTGCAGCTTGTATGTTCTTGAATCTTGACTTGAATCACCTTGAGCATTATCTAATAATACCTATAGACTCTAAAATCTATATCTAGACAAGTTTGTGTTCACGATTTGCTAATTGTTCTAAACATTTAGAACCTAACAAACTCCCCCTTTGGCAATTCGTGACAAAACTTTCATACAAAATGAAATGCTCAAATACAAGAACAACCCAATACAATAAAATGCCCAATTACATCACAAATCCCAATCTAAGACTCCTAACCTAGAAGTTGCCAATAAGAGGTAGAAGGTCTTGATCAGAATGTACCTGTCTTTCCTGAAACACTCAACAAACACATCACCGCATGTGTGGAAATAAAGACATATAAACAATAATATGAAACAGAATATAAAAAACAAAAGTAAACTAACTCTCCCCCTAAGTTAGATACATCAAAAAGTTTTTATATTCTCCCCCTAAACAAAACAAAAAGGTCATATATGTCTCCCCCTTTTTGTCACGTATTGACAAAGACTACCTAATCAAAAGGTAGACAGAAAACATACGCAACAGAGTAAGAGAAAATAGAGACAACTCCCCCTATGAAGAGCAACAACTCCCCCTAAGAACCATAAAGGTTAAAAAAAATTTCTCCCCCTATAAAAATAGGAAAAAACAAAACAAGTTTTGGGAAAAACAGTTTTGGGGAAAAATAAAAGGGTTGGGGATAAATAAAAAGACATAAACCAAGTTTTTAAAAAAAAACTAAGTTGAGGATACACATGAAGAAAAAAATATTCTCTCTTTCAATAAAATGCAAACATGGCACTATGTGACCCATAAACAATTGCATGAGTAATGAAAATATTTGCACATTGATTATCCATCATATCTCTTAAGAAAAATATTTTCTACGGTTCACAAAAAAAAAAAAAAGCATATACTAGAAAGTACATAGCTCAAAAATTAATCAATCAATTTTTTGATCCAGTTGAGTACCCAATGTAGCAAAGTGTATGCATGTTATGTGTGAAAACAATGAGAGATATGACTGCAAAACTGCAAGATGGATACAAAAAAAATCAATGCAATTCATGTGAATCCTAAACATAAATGATTCATGAAAAAAAAATTTGGTCAAAAACATAGAAACTGAAAATTTTTCAGTTTCGATCGATCGAGAATCGATCGAACATCAATCGAGTTAGGCAGACTCAAACCAAAAAATTTAATCGCAATTTCGATTGATCGAAAAGCAGGTTCGATTGATCGAAAAACAGGTTCGATCGATCGAAAGTCTGGAAAAATCAGATTTTTGAAAAACAAAGCATTTTAATGCAGAAACTCCTCAAAGCACATTATTTTATAAAAAAGAATGCATGAGTATGAGACGAAAAGTTTTTCAAAAACACTAGAGTTTAACCCAGATCTTCCAAAAACATGTTTTTCAACCAATTTGTCTCCAAAACTCAAACATTAAAGACAATTTGCATCAAAATCATGGAACTTTAATCTTGGATGGCCTCAACAAGATCACACACAATATAATGTACCAAGTTTAGCAAAGAGTAACTTGTGTAGTGTGTGCAACTAGCAAAAGTTTGAGATACATGTGAAGTGATATGTGAATAGAAATCAAACACAAAGTCTACAAAATTCATCACATAGAATTTGAAAGAGACTATCACCTAAAGAGTTACATCATATAACTCTCACATCTCCTAGAACATAAGCTTGCAATCATGTAAGTTTCTTGAATTTTGCCTCATAATATACACACCAATTTTAATTATGTGATTTGGCATCAAGCTTAATAGTATATACCAATTTTAAGCATTAAGCAATTAAACCGAGGCTACACCTTATGTTCTTTTTGTGCATGTGCTACACTTTCTCGAGCACAAAATCTTATGATATGCACTAAGGTGTTCATGATTGACTAGTGAACAGTGGTGAGATGGTTATTTATGCCTTTCTCTAAAGGTTCAAGTCCAACAGTCAAAGACATGTAACTTCAAGATCAAGACAAAGTGATCAAAAACTATAAACATCTCCCACACAACATGCACTACAAAGCTTAAACTAGTAAAGTGCAATACAAGAAGCTCATCCAAGCTAAACAAGGTACATAAACTTGTTATGTAAAGATAATATGACCAATCCTTGATTATAAATCCAAGATGTGAAATACAAAACACAAAAATCTTTTTGGTTTTAAAAAATTTATGACTAAAAACAAAAAAGCACACATTATGCTAAATAAACAATGCAAATGCAATGCATGACAGTGCTTAACTAAGCTATAGAGGGTACACAAACAAGAAATATCAATTTCTTAATTAACCCTTGAGTACATGTACAAACTAGTACATACTCACACAAAATCAAAAATAGCTTAGCACTTATATAACACATACTATTTAAGTTTCTCCACAATGTCAAGTATGTTCTAAATCAAGAGAGAGATATCATAATTCATGTAATCCTCAAGAAAAATAAAACAAGACACAAAATAAAATATTTTTGTCTTTTTGAAAATTTTTCAATGTTTTTGGATTTTTTTTTATTAAATAAAAAAATTCTAAAAGAAACAAAACAACCAAAAACAAAAACAAGACATGTCCACAAATAATTGAAAGAATTAAATCAGGGACAAGTCAGTAACACTCACCTTAGAGAATTTTTTCTCACCCATATAGCACGAGTCTTCGACTTTGTACGTGAAAATCCATGAGAAGCAGAGTGTATTTGAGGAACTACACCAATCTTCTGAGAAAGACTAAAATCTTGCAAATTCCTTTCACAAGCCAACAAGCTCAAATTTTTCAAAAAAATATGAAACAATTTATATGGACTTATGGCAGGAGAAATATCATCACAAAATCCTAGATTGAAACATAGAATGTTTAAATTTCAGTTTATGACAATTAGGACGAATGTGACCAGAGACACTACAAAAGTGACAAACAGGAACAAATTTAGGAACATCAGTATTCCTAACAACAAGTCTAGTCTCAGATTTTGGTTTTTGCCTCAACAAAGAACAATTTGGTCTAATATGACCAACAACACCACAAAGGTGACAAGTAGGTACAAAAACAGATTTATTATGCTCTCTAACAGTAGGTTTAGACTTAGGTTTAGAAACTTCAGCGTCTACATCAAAACTTTTACCTTTGTCTAACCTAGTAAAATAAGTCTTTTCTTTATTATTCCTCTTAAAAGGAGGGATATAAACTTTTTCAGTTTTAGGCTTAAGAGAAACAGAAACACTTCTGTTATCAACAACAGACTTGGTACAAGTCAAATTTTCAATTTTAGCTTTAGATTCAACTAACTCTTGTTCCAAGCTTTTCATCTTCTCATCTTGAGAGGAAATTTGATTTCTCAAAAACTCATTCTTTTTATTAGATTCATCTAATCTAACAAGCAATTCCTCTTTTTCAAGATTAGCCAATTTTAACTCTTCCTTGAATTTCTTAGCAATTTTCATAGATTTCAATAATTCTTTACGAAGAGTTTCACAGGCATCAATAAAATCAACAGAAGCATGTGCAGAAACATGATCAAAAAGACACTTCAAATTATCCATGACAACAGGGGTCAAGGATCAGCTCTTAGATCAAAAGATCTAAAACAGAAAAGCTACCCGCTCTGATACCACTTGTTAGTTTTTAGACCCCTTAAACAATTGATTAAACCTAGGTAATTAGCCAAGTTGTTACTTAGTCCAATTAAATAAGTCTAGGTTATCACAATCAAACAATCAAATCATGCAAAGCAGCGGAAAATAAATAAGACAATGATATGATCACCCAGGAAACCAAACCGGTAAAAACCTGGGGAGGATTTGACCTAGCTATCCTCAAGGTAAAACGCAAATCCACTAGAAAGAATCAAAGTTCATACAATAAGACTTACAAGCCCCCCCGCTCGACTTCTTATTACTACCCACCAGTAGAACTTACTGACACGACCACGTGCAAGCTCCGAATCCACGAACTCCTTCTTTCTTTGGCCTTTGCAAAACACAAACACCCCCGTTTGTGACTTTGAGATCCCACTCAAAGGTTTAGCAACACAAACTATCCTGTTTGTGACTCCAAGACCACCCTTGAAGGTTTAGATCATCAGCACCTTTGATGACTAGAGAAGGAAGCAACTTCTACAATACCGGATCTTGAGATTCTTCAACGAATAGCATCGGTAGAAGACATAAGAGAGCTTTTTAAGAACAAAACCCTAAATACAAAAGAGGCACACTCTTTTCTCTCTAAAAAGCCTTATAAAAACATGCTTAGGGTTTCCTTTATATACTGGGAGAAGTAGATTAGAAACCGTAATCTTAAATGGGCTTGAACTGCTGTTTGGGCTTAATTAAAATTCTGCAGATACGACTTTCGATCGGTCGAGCCTGTCTTTCAATCGGTCGAACCAGACAGATTATGAAATCTTCTTCCTGCAGCTTGTATGTTCTTGAATCTTGACTTGAATCACCTTGAGCATTGTCTAATAATACCTATAGACTCTAAGATCTATATCTAGACAAATTTGTATTCACGATTTGCCAATTGTTCTAAACATTTAGAACCTAACACAATTGCATCTCCTTATATGCTTTTGCTTGGTACTTATCATTTTGATCAACATCTAGATCATTCTTATTAAATATTGTACTATTAACTATAACTAATGATTGTTTTTCTTATTTCCATTGTTAACTCAATAGGATGCGCAAACTATATAATTCTATTAAAGACATTAATCCAAAAACTAGAAGTTGGAAAGTGAAGGTTATTGTTGCTGAAAAGACAATGACACATACATCACAGCAAAGCCCAACCAAATATATGAGGCTCATATTGGTTGATAGCCAAGTAAATTAACAATCTATTTTTTTAATTTTATGTAATAGTGCTTGTAAGATAGATGTTGATTTTCACCCTCTCACATCTAACAATTCTACTTATATAAGGAAATAAAGTACAGGCTGTTATCTTTAATCAACGTGAGATTGACATGTTTGACCATCTATTACACATAACAAGGACATACTACATCCATAATGCAATTGTCAAACCAATCAAACCAGAGCGAATTGTTGATAATGTTTATCAATGGACAATCAATCCAACTACTTTGATTGAAGAAATATCAAATGATGATTCATCACTTCCTGCGCCTTCCTTTAGATTTGTTCATTTTACCAAGTTCCATAAACATATGGATTACTCTGCACTTGTCGGTAAGAATTGGAATATTAATTTAATTTACTTATCAAAAAAATTAATTGCAAGATTAATTCTCATACCTCTTCTTTAGTTTAATATTAACCAACAATAATATGACATTTATTCATTTTAGATGTTATTGCTGTTGCAATTGATGTGTGCCCAGCTCGACAACTACAAACTAGAAATGGCTCATCAATGATCTAGGAAGTCATTCTAATTGACCAATTGTAAGATTTAATAATTTTTTCTATCTTTTCTCACAATGGATTTCTTTTTGATTCAATTCTTTATACCTAACCAATCTAAATCAGCTACTACTGTTATTAATAAAAAGACATGTATAAACTAGCACTTTTGAACCGTTCTTTCACATAACAACAAAATAAAATGCATTCAAGAACTTTAAATTTATTTTGAGTGTTTTAATATACCTCTGGTTGAGGAATTTATCAAAAAAAGAAAAAAAAAACATACATATATATATATATATATATATATATATATACACACCTCTGGTTAAGTTTGAAACATACTTCTTGCGTATGTGTCCACCAAGCGTTTGTGGAAATGTTCAGCTATCACAGTTTGCTTGGGAATTAGTATTTTCAAAATGTGTTTACTGAGTACTCACTGGTCTTTTGTTTTTGCAATGTGGAATGCCACTATTTTTATGCCATAACTTTTAAATCAAAGTATTTATTAATATGAAACAAAAGAAAACAAAAACTTATAATCACAAATTTTTCAAAAGTGTGTGCCTTTTGTACTCCATGGGTTATGTAAGATGCTGAATTAGAGAGTTCATGAATGACATACAATGGTTTAGGTGTGAGTTGGAAAGGGCAACTGAAATGTACGTACTTTTCTTTTTGATAAGTAACTGAAAGACAAAGTACTTTCTTATTTGAAAATTATGAACTACATGCATAATCTTATTTCATTGGTAAGAAAACCATGGCATTGTTAGAATTTATTCTCCTTTTTGGTGGACATTGTTTGTATGGAGATTTATGTTGTTTTGGTTTTCCAACAATTGCAATATATGCAGTCTCAAACAATGTTATTTATGCTAATACATATTTTTTTAGGAGAACATGGGTGACAACAAAAAATTATTTTATATGGAAGTATATAGATTAATTAAGACTCATATTGATAAATGGAGGATTGTTTGTGGGTTTTTTCAAGATTGATAAATGGAGGAGTAAGGAATTTTCTCACTCAACACAACAAAGGATAAAAGGAAATGTTTCTGGCTCTTGGTGTTTTCTTTTGCACATGGTGCTATGCTGAGTTTCAAGACTTTTCCTAGAAAGGTTTATCATGATGTGAATAAAGAAAATAATAGAAGTTTCATTTCAGTTGCATGCAACATGGTTTGCTAATGTAGCACTACTTCCACCAAATTAGCTACATACAAACACACAAACAAAGGAAAGCTAAGGAAAGAAAAAGTTTTAGATAGAGCCACAAAGTAGCGATTCACAATTCAAAGATGGGAGCTTTTTTGACAGCATATATACTTAGCTTTATGATGTACCTTTCAAAGCAAATGTATGCATTTGAACTATAAGGATTTAAGTGATAGCTCAATGGTAATAATATATTTTGTATTAATCCTGTCTATGGTTCAAAACTTATCTTCTCCTCTCTCACTATCTATCTATCAAAAAAAGTATATATTTGAAATACATTATAATGTTTGTATTATATCAATTCAAATATTCTGTCTCACTTTTTGTTTGCATTTTATACTCCACTAATCATGGTATGTCTTGTGTATAATTTTATTCCATTTAAAATTTTGATTATTTTATAAGGAAAAAGAAAATTTTGACTGCTATCAATTGGTTTATACATTACAAGCTAAAACCAATAATTCTGACAATGTGGGATCAATTTGTTACCAACGAATCAGCTGCCATTGCATAGATTATCACTACTAGACCTATTATTATGGCAATCAAATTAAAAGTTGTTTCCCACAATGGTAAAGTCTTTTCAAAAAAGAAGAAAATATTGGCTTAGTAATTGCTCATTACCCTAACATTTTTATCTATCACAAGTTTGTCTCTCTCAACAAGATCATCAAGTTCCTTCATCATTGATCCACGCATTCCTGAAGCAACTGAATTACAAACCTGGTACATTATGCATCTCTTTTAAATTCTTTACTACTTCATATTGTTAGGACAGATGTGATTCACTTGTTAGGAACATATGTCACTATTTTATGTAATTGGCTTATCCTTTGACAAAGCGCACTTTACTTGTATTTGGGTAGATTTAGGATGTGTTTAATACTTCAAGAAACTGTGTTTCAAGATCAAGTGTTAAAGACATGCAAGTCTGTCCAAGATTCAAGCTGAAGAAGTGCTGTTCATTAAAGCTCGACAGTTAGCTATCCATAGAGCTTAAGAAGCTGTTCCAACCCCAAGGCTCGACAGCTGCCTGACAGCATCTCGACAGACAGGTATCTGTCAAGTTTTATGAAAAACAGAATTCCAGTTCTGTTTTGACTCTAATCCGTGATTATGTGTTTGGGCTTTCTTTTCTTCTAACCCTAGACATATAAAATGATTATTTTAAGGGCCGTCAAAGTATATACAAGTTGTACAAGTGTTGAGGAAAGTTTGTTCAAGCAATTTGTAATCAGAGACAAAGTTTTGCCCTAGTTCATCATTCTTGTGAAGAAGTTGCTGTGTATGTGCACCGTAGGGTTTTGTAACCAAGCATCTTCTTGATCTTCATCATTGGGATGAACTGAAGAACTTTGCAGCCAACAACCTTCTCTAGTTGGTGATTGAAGTCGCATACTGGGATCCGCGCATTGGTTAGTCATGTACTTGGGAGCCGTGCATCAAAAGGGGAAATTGTCACTACAGAACAAGTCCAATTGGGTATTGGGGTAAGGGTTCAACTGTAGGTTGGTATAAGGTACTGGGATTCCTTTACTTGTAACCGCTTGTTTTGATAATAGTGGAATTTTGGAAGTGGTGACCTGAAAATCACCCGGTGGGGTTTTTGCCATTAGGTTTTCCCCATTCATAAACAAATCACCGTGTTATTTATTTTCCGCTGCATAATTAGTTTATTGATGATTTGTTTGTGCTACCACGCGTTTGCATGATTAATTAACTTAATTAATTCACTTGGCTAAATTAATTGGTTAATTTATCACAAGGGGTCAATTCGTTTTTGGCCTATCACATATAAATGATTAATATCCACTTTTTAAAGCATTCAGCAAAATGACTTCAATTCAATTTATAAATGCATTAGTCTTAGCAGACTTTAGGACTCATGTGCATCAACAATCTACTAAAATAAATAGACTCCTTTTTTCCCTTTTTATTTTTTTACCTCTATACACAACTAAACACCTTGTATATATCACACTTTTAAAAATTTGCGACTAATTGAAAATCATCATCTGATTATGTTATATATTGGCTTTACTTTATTTATTTATTTGCATTTATAAGCCTATCTTTAGCCATTCTTAATTATATAATGTTGCTCTGACTTCACATGACAGTTAAAGGCCATGAGGCTTATCTATGATACTAATGGAAACCTTCTATATAAAAATATTATATCTTTACCTCTAATGGAAGCCTATTTTTATTTTTTCCTTTGTGGATTTGTAGAAAGTTTAATTCTTAATGTGTATAATATAAATTAGCTACCTGTCAAATTTTCAATACAATTTGTGATAATATTGCTGTGCTTTCACTTGCTATGCCTTGTAAACAAGGTACATAATTGGCTATACCTTAGAAGTTTAATGGGAACGTTAATAGTAATTGTATGGAGTTACAAAATTATTTATTTTTTTGGCTTAAGCTCAAATGGCCAATGTTAATGTATTTATCAGTATAGAAAATAAGTTTTGATTATGTCGTTTGCAATCTAATTCATAAATTTGACTACCTTCTCAATTTCACCATTAGCAGTCTTGTTGAAACTGGTTCAAAATGCTCTACTCACTACACAAAACATGGTTTTAAAAACTAGATCGGATCGGTCAGTCCGACTGATTTAACTGGGAACCGGCCTTCAATCCAATTCGGTTATGGGCAAAAACTAGAAATAGCTTAAAAATCGAGAAAATCTAAAAACCTATCGGTTCAACTAGAGAATCAAGAATCGGCATGGTCAAACTGGTTACTGACCGGTTGTGATTTTTTGTCCTTTTCCCAGCCTAAAACTATGTCGTTTTGGCCTAAAAACTAACCCTAAAGACTAAAGTCCTAAGTCCTAACACTCTCACACTCTCATCTCAGTTCTCATGCCTCATCTCAAGCTCTCACCTCTCTGCCTCACTCTCACTCAACTCAAGCTCACTCTCTCTGCCTCTCTAAATATCACACACGCCATGCCTCTCAAATATTTTTTTTTCCTTCTCATCCTCATAGGTCTGAACTTTGAAGTGCTGGGTTTTTTTTTTTCTTCTCGTTCTTGGTCTCGCCCTCACCCTCTAAAGTGCTCTACTCTTTGCTTCTTGGCTTCATCAGGTAATATTCTTTTCTTTTGATTTTGATTACTTGATTTTGATCATTTTCTCAGTTCTTTTTTTTTCTTTTTTCTTTTTTTCTTTTTTTTTTTTTTGCAGTTCTCTCGACTTCATCTCAGATTCTCCGTTCATGTTCTTGGCTTCATCTCAGGTTCTCTATTCTGTGACTTCACTGGTAAGTGGTAACTTCTATCGTTAATTCTCCTTTCAATTATTAGTTTACAAAGTATGTTGTGGATTTTGTGTATGTTGTGGATTTGATTTACAAAGCAATATTGTTTGTAAAATATAGTTTACAGAGTATTATACTATTGTTTGTGTATGTTGTATTGATGAATTTATTTGTTGATAAAATGGTTGCTGCCAGTCTAAAATTGTTGAGTGAAATGGAGTCCGCCTCTGCCAGTTTGAAGAAGATGAGAATTAGGATGATGATAATGATGCCAGTGGTGGAGCATTTGGTTCACATGATGATATTGATTTTAATTTTCTTCATAACAAATGAGGCTTGGGTCTTAAAACTTAGTAGTTGTTTGTTTGAAACTTTAAAACTTATTTGCTATTTAGATGTAATGAACTTATTTGCCATTTGGATGTAAATGTAATGACCAACGAACTTATTTATTTGGTTTTGTTGAAAGTTTATTATGTTAAGGATGATTTTTTTGTAATGTTATTATGTTAAATTCTTTAAAAAGATGTGATATACTTATATACTTGTATTTTTTTAAAAGGAAACATATTTATTACTATTGGTTTGTTAGTTTTAGTATATTAAAAAATTATTAATTATTTATATAATTTAAATAAATAATAATTAAATTAGTTATGACATCACCAGTTCGACCATCGGTGGGACCTTGATCCAACCATAAAACTGGTAATTAGCTCCTTTTTCAGTTCTTTCACCGTACCGGTTTTTAAAACCATGACACAAAAGATAAAGTATATCTTTAGCTTGTGTTTTATAGAGATAGAGAATCAAGAAGCTTTGAATCATTTATTTTTGCTTGTTCAATTTTCAATTGCCAAAGCAACATGGTTTGCTTGTAGCATCAAGGTTTGATTTGTTGCAACCTCAATAAATTTTTAGCGATTACCAATTATTTTGAACATGATTTTGATAATTTCTTGCCTGTAGTTTTGATGAAAGGTGTCTTATTCCTTGCCTTATTTTGATTATTTGGTTTTTTAGAAACAAAGCTGTGTTTGAAAGATGGTCTATATTACCTAAAGAGATGGTTAAATATGGCATGACTTATACATGTAAAGGAATGCTTGTTGTTGGAGTTAATCTAAAAAATTATGCAAGCCTTTTGTGAAGAAATATAATCAGTTTTTAGATGATGTATTTTTCTGGTTGTTATGTTTTGTTTATCCTTTGTTTATGTGTGTGTGCATTCTTTTTTTTTTTTTTTTTTTATATTTTATTTGTAAGTTCATAGTATTATCTTCATAAATGTTGCCTCTTGTGTTGCAGTTCATCTGATTATAACTTTTTCCTCTATATAGAATACAATGGAAATTAATATCACAATTTAAAACATTTTAGTCATTGGAACAGTACTATTCGTTCACTGTTATAATCCTTGCAATATATGTATTTTTATTTTTGATAGTGCTACTAAAAAGGAAAAGCAGCTAAATGAGATAATCACTGAAAAGCACTATCTCATAGCTTCATCAAGCGCCCTAGCACCAATAATAGAAAATATTACCGAGATTGCTTTAATAGCAACTTTGGTTCAAACAGTGATATCTATTTCTACCTCTTATTATAGTTTCTTTCATCTGGATTTATAAAAATAAAATTAAAAAAAAAAAAAAAAACTATCAATTAAACAATGGAAATGCGTAACAATCAATCGATGCAGCAATCCAATTTTTGGATAAATGCAACAATATGCATTACAAAGTTGGACCAACATTTTTGGTACATGGCTTGCAGTAAGTGCCACAAAGCCACTGGTGTAGACTATAATGAAGAATTTTCATGCTTATATTGCAAGGAAAAGGCTGTTGCAAATCCATGGTATGTACACTACTAAATACCCCTTTGTAATACTAATGATATGGATAAAAAAAATCAGTTGATCTTAAATTTATCTTTGTATCCAATTGATTATTAATTTCGTTGTCCAACTTCTAGATGTTGAGTTGAAGTTAAGTTGGATGATACAACTGGACATTTAATGGCAACTCTATTTGGAGATGTGGCTGAAAAGTTTTTATCATGCTCAGCAATTAAGCTAATGAAGGAGACTACAGAGGTATTAAACAATCAAAACTAATCTTTAAATAAATAGTTTATTCACTTTCACATACAAACATGACAGAAAATTTAAATGCTAAATTTTTTACCTTTTATAACAAAATATGAGAAACTTCGTATTTTTGATGTATGATTTGACCTTTTGGCTCTTTATGAGAATAATAAATTTTACGAACTAAGGGAATCATATTTAATTTGGCCTTTTGGATTTGTGTCAAAATAAAGAGTTTTTTTGGGAGATTTATTGATTAGTGGAGTTTCTTGGAGAATTGTGATTTTTGTCTCCTTGGAAATTTTTGTGGTTCTCTAAATGTGTCTTGAAGCTTTTCTATTGGTATTTAGTGGATGACAACCTTTTGAATTCTTAGTTATTATTAACACCAATATTACAAAATGATATTATGATGCTTCACTTCCCTCACCTTGTCAATTTAAGTTTGATCAGGTAGTTATTTTAGTTTAATTAAGTGTACTTTGTTAGGACATATGTGATTCACTTGTTAGGAACATATGTCACTATTTTATGTAATTGGCTAATCCTTTGACAAAACGCACTTTACTTGTATTTGGGTAGATCTATGATGTATTTAATACTTCAAGAAACTTTGTTTCAAGATCAAGTGTTGAAGCCATGCAAGTCTGTCTAAGATTCAAGCTGAAAAGTGCCTATCATTAAAGCTCGACAGCTAGCCATCTATCGAGCTTAAAGAGCTATTCAGCCCCTTTGGCTCGACAGCAGCTCGATAGATAGGGTATCTGTCGAGGTTTATGAAAAACAGATTTTCAGTTCTGTTTTAACTCCAATCCGTGTTTATGTGTTTAGGTTTTTTTTTTTCTCACAACCCTAGACATATAAAAAGATTATTTTAAGGGCCATCAAAGAGGACACAAGTTGCACAAGTGCTGAGCAAAGTTTGTTCAAGCAATTTGTGACCGGAGACACAGTTTTGCCCTAGTTCATCATTCTTGTGAAGAAGTTGGTTTGTTTGTACACCGTAGGGTTTTGTGACCAAGCATCTTTTTGTTCTTCATCGTTGGGATGAACTGAAAAACTTTGCAGCCAACAAACTTCTCTAGTTGGTGTTTGAAGTCGCGTACTAGAATTCGCGCAATTGGTTAGTCACGTACTGGGAGCCATGCATTAAAAGGAGAAATTGTCACTACAGAGCAAGTCCAATTGGGTATTGGGGTAAGGGTTCAACTGTAGGTTGGTATAAGGTACTGAGATTCATTTACTTGTAACCGCTTGTTGTGATAATAGTGGAATTTCGGGAGTGGTGACCTTAAAATCACCCGCTGGGGTTTTTGCCATGTTGGTTTTCCCCATTCGTAAACAAATCACCGTGTCAATTTATTTTCCGCTACACTTAGTTTAATTGGTGATTTGTTTGTGTTACCACGCGTTTGCATGTTAATTTGGTTAATTAATAAACTTGGCTAATTAATCAATTAATCTATCACAAGGAGTCAATTCATTTTTGGCCTATCAAGTGGTATCAGAGCAAGCACACTCTGATTAGGGTTAATCTTTGCTGTGTATGATTTTTTTGACCAAACACTACGTTTTGTTATCTGTTTTAAATATTTGATTAAGTTTATGAATTTATTGGTCAAAATTTTGGTGAAGAAATTCATTGAGCTGTTGAGGAAAGGGACTATAGAAGATCACGACTCTTCAATTGCTTTTAGGATCACGTGGTGATGCCATTCACTTGCAATATGTTGTGATTCCTTGGTTTTGATTTAAGGAAAGGGGAACGACGAAGTTCCCCTTAAATGTTTTCCTCTTTTTTTTTCTTTTTTTTTCTTTTACAGATTTTTTTTTCTTTTAATTCCAAAAAAAAAAAAAAAAAACTGAAAGTTAATGGCAGCCCATAACTGGGATTTAACAGAATCCTACATTGACAAAAATTGAAAGTTAGAGGATTGAATTGACAAAACTGAAAGTTAAAGGACTGAATTGAAAAAGAGGGAAAGTTAGAAGATTAGTTTTGCATTTTTGCCAAAAAAAAAAAAAAAAAAAAGTAGGTGGTTATAAGTAAATTTTAGCTAATATCCCCTAAATTTTTAATTGTATATACTGCATTAACTTAAATGACTACTACATTTTTTTTTCCTCTTTCTCCGATCCTAACTCATTTCCTCCTCTTATACTGTTATACCACAAGTAGCTCATTAAGCCAAAGTATATTTAAGATATATGTTCCTAGAAATGGAAAATAGATAGCTAAATCTCTTTAATGGAAATCTTCCGTACTTTCCAAAAAGAACACTTTTTATTTAATATAAAAAAAGGACTAACTTGATATAAATATTTTTATATTATAGAATAAAATACATATGTTGAAATAAATTTTTTTTCTTTTGAATTTTAAAAATATTTTTATATATTTAACGGGGCCTTTAAGACAAAACAAGTATTAATATTCACAACTAGAATTTGGATAATGATTTGGCCGATTTAGCACATAGCGTACACGTAATCAAATTACAAATGATTTCCACACCTTATGAGAAAATTCTCAAGCAAAGGCCCACTTATACTCTCACCTAAAAGTATTTGGTTGTCTATGCTATGCATCCACATTGTCAAGAAATAGAACAAAGTTTGACCATGGAGCTAGAGCTAGAGCTTGTGCCTTTTTTTGGATATCCTCTTGGCATCAAAGGGTACAAACTCTTGAATTGGTCTACTTCATTTTGTCACCTTTGTTAATGTAACTATGACAGGGATATCTGATCTGTAAAACTGCAGAAATTCTCATCGATCGCTGATGCCAACCTTTGGTTGCTCATCGATCGCCCAATGCACCAGCTGAGCTGCAACATGAACCCCTTGGGATTCCTGTATTGTTCAAAGCAGCCTTCAGGAACAACAAACAACAGTAATAAGATACATTAATGATCAGTTTCCAATGGCAGCAAAGTCATCCACTGTTTAAATTGCCTCTGATCATGAAACATGGGTAGTCATGACTCATGAGAAACAATGGTATTTTTGGTCATTTGAAAAGTGAACACAAAGAGGAGAATCCTAATTCTCACTACAGGATTAAAAATAGATTATTAGATATAGATATAAATATACACTCCTAGGAGAATTCTAATTATTAAAAAAAAAAAAAAAAAAAAAATCTATGTTTCAGTCCAAAAATTATACTATTTTTCTCTCCATGGAGTATGTATTTCTAAGATTTTTTCCCCTAACAATATAGCAAATTTGTTAGTAAGTGATATATATATATATATATATATATATATATATATATATATATATATATATATAATGTTGAACTATATATGACACCTACAAACCACTTCTTTCAAGCCGTAAAAGCATAAGCTTGGTGCATTTGGTACAACTTTTTTTAAAAACCAAAAACAAAAATTTAACGAGTCTCTGTAATATTTGATGAAATTACTGCATAGGATACACCTGTAAATAACTACTTTCAAGCTTAGTAACTATAAAATGAGATCCTGGAATTTTTGGAAGTTAGGAAATTTCTAAGAGAATTAAACTATTATAATATGATATCTTTGCTATCCCAATTGTAGAGTTACATGAAAAATGAAACCTGAAAATGATTCTTAATAAAATTAAAAAAATAAAAATAAAAAAAAATAAAAAAATAAAAAACTAAAACAAAACCTGAAAATGAATTGAGGTTTATGGGCAAAGCTATCTAACAGTAGTGGGTAAGCTTGTGTTTCAGAGGAGGGGTCTAAAGGAGCCATTGTAGTGTGAACTTTAGGTATAATATTTTTAGGATTTTAGTTTCCTATGAATTTTCTACCCTTATGTAATATATTAATTTGTTCTTTTTATTGAAAGAAGAAGGAGGTATGGGATTGGAGGAATCCAATATCAATGTAATACAATAATTCGTTATATTAATTAATAGAAGAAGAAATAGGATCAGGTGATATTTTTCGATTTTTTATCTTTTATTTTTATGATGCACAAAACCGTTAAATATAGAACTTGGACTTCACTATAAAAAATAATAATAATCATGAATACCTTATTTCTGTAATGTCTGCACAATATTTTTATACTCATAAATTTTATATATATAAAAAAATAAAAAAAATAAAAAAAATTATTATCAATTTTAATTACTATAGATTGATATCGTAATGAATATGCCAATCAATTTTACTAAAATTATTCTTTATTCTAGTCGTTTTTGGAGGGTTTTTTGCAGGCGAATTGAGTGTCTTTCTGTGTTGATTCTTCCTCTATTTATAGAAGGAGGAGCTCAAAGGCATGGAGTGTTGGGCATTTTTGGCCCATTTTGTATAATAGAAACCGACCTCGGTGATTAGGGTTTTTATTGTGGGTCGCTTGCTGTGTTTTTATAGTGAAAATATTTGCAACCGCACTTTGTATTTTCTTCTTCCCTGATAATAGTGAATTCCCTGATAATAGTGAAATCCCTGCAACTCCGTGGATATAAGGAAATTGCCGAACCACGTAAATATTGTCCTGTGCATGTGATTGTTTTTCCTTTGGTATGTGTTTTCTCTATTTTTTTTGTTTCTCACAGGTTGGGATTTAGGTTAAATTCCCTACATGGAGTTCAAACAAAACTCTTCCATTTCAAAGTTATTTAATTCATATTTGTCCATTGAAGTTCAAAATGATAAGATAGAAGTGCAAATTGGAAAACTAAACAAAACAGTTAATTTTGGGCATTCAAAGGCTAAAGTGCTGATCTATAGAGGAACCTTGCACATAGAAACTAAGGATTGATTAGTTGTGGTTTTATCCTACAAGTAATGGTTTCTGCTTCAAATGCACTGACTTTGAAGCTATGAATTCAATTCTGGAAAGGCCTTCTTGGCACTTTCAGAACAAGCACTTTAGTGTTGAAGAAATGGCATCCAGCTATGGCCTAATCCAAGGAAGATCAGTGCAAAATCCTATTTCGCTTTAGCTTTAATAAAACCTTGAAAGTACTGAAATGAAACACGGCCTAGTTACATAGCTCTTGCTGTTGGTAATCCATTACATGCTGACAATTTATGAGTCCAAGTCACCAAGAACAGAATCAGCTTTGCCAGAATTTGTATAGATGATCTTACTCAGATTACTACTGTCCTCAATTCACAGAATAGTGAAGAGGTTAAAAGGTTTGCACCAGTCAGTCAAGTTTAAAAGCAATTTGGACTTCCCAAAGCAGACAGTAGCTTCTACTGAGGCAGAAACTAGTTCTTGTGTATACTGGTATTGATGAGGTACTCTGGCTAATCCATGACTAATTTTTTTTTTTAATTTTATCTGGTTTACTTTTTCTAGTTGTATTTGTGTCTCTTACTTTTTCATTTGACCTTTTATTTTGTCTCATCATCTGCTTCAATAACGGTCTAAAATTTCTCCACCTGTAACTTTCTTTACTTTTTAGTGCATGTCTTTAGTAATCTTAGATGGGGAAATGTGAGCATGAGTCTTTTTGTTTAGTTGTAAACGTTCAGGAAAAAAAGTGTATAGAACACTAAAATGCCTCAGAAATCATGAATAGAAAAATATTGATGGTTCAAAAGTTGTTGCCATCATGATGAAGGGGATAAAAGATAGGTACAAAAATGAACTTCTAATTTAGTTTATCTATTAGAAAGTGAAGATCATACAAGCTGAGGAGCCGGCTCAAAAATTGTTGGAATATTGTATCTATAAGTTTATAACACACAATCTGACATTCAAATGAAGATAGAAGTTTAACTTCTTTATTCTCTTAAAAATTGTTTATTTGCCTTACCACCCAAACTAAACATATTCCATTAATGTCAAACAGACACTTAAAACTAAGGATTACATCCTATTGACTACATGTCTCCATTAGAAAGGGAAAACGAGGAGTAACATTTAAATACAAGTCATTCTTTCTCCTACAGGTTGATCCAAAATTCTCAGTCATGTCAAGTTCTTCTGGTTTGACTTCATTTGGTAGTTTCCAGTCAAAGTAGTATAGCAATTGAGCAAGTGCAAGTTCAATAATTGCAATACCAAATGTTATGCCTGGACACATCCTTCTTCCAGCCCCAAATGGAAGGAATTCAAAGTCATTCCCTTTAAAATCAACAGAAGAACCATGAAACCTCTCTGGCTGAAAGCAATCAGCATTAACCCAATAATCTGGATCTCTCCCTATAGCCCACACATTGACAATAACTTTGGTTTTAGTAGGTATGTCATATCCATTGATTTCACATCTCTCCCTACATTCCCTTGGGATTAAGGTTCCAGGAGGATGTAATCGTAAAGTTTCTTTAACAACTAATTTCACATAATCTAACTTCTGAGTGTCTGTATATTCAATTTTTCTCTTTCCTTCAAAGACCTTGCACACTTCAGCTTGTGCCTTGTCCATTACCTTTGGGTTTCTAAGCAACTCTGACATTGCCCATTCTAAGGTTGTTGCTGCAGTCTCACCCCCTGCAAGGTAGATTTCCTGAAAAATATTTGAACTAACTTTTAAGTCATATAAATCTTATTAGTAGTTGAAAAACACTTACTATTGCAAGAGTCTATTAATTCATACCGAAGTGACAGCTTTGATGTGCTTGGTTGTGATCTCAAATTTGAGGTCACTCGACTTCTGAAGTTTCAGGAGCACATCAATAAGATATTCCTTGCATGAAGAGTCATTGGTGGTGCTAGTGGTTATCATTTTCATCTTATGATCATCAATTATATCCTCAAGAATTTTGTCCCTCTTTTGGTGAAGTCTTTTCAAGGCAGTCTTCATCCCATTGATTGAGGCAATAAATTTAAGTGAGGGATACAAATCCGGCACAATAAAACCTGAAGCAAGCACCATTATCTCCTTAACCAGAGATATGAACTCGTCTTGGGCTTTGCACTTTTCTCCAAATGCTGCTCTAGAAGTTACAGTATTTGTCAAGGCGAATAAATGCTTGCTGAGATTGATGGAAAGCCCGTTGGACAAAGAAAGAGTTTCAATAAGATTCCATACCTCTTCTTCTCTTACTGACCTAAATGAGTGAACTCGCTGAGCAGTTAGAAGTTCCAAAACACAAATTTTTCTCATTTGTCTCCAGCAATCGCCATAGGGAGAGCCAAGAATGCCTGAATAAGCATATGAGAGAAATTCACCCACAAAAAAGTCAGGCCTTTGTGCAAAACAAAGTTCATGTGTTTTCAATACCTCTCTTGCTGCTTTTGGTGACGAAATGATCACCGCTGATACCTCACCCAACTGTAGCCGCATAACAGGTCCATGTTTCTTTGCTAAATCTCTCAAAGAATAATGAGGTAATGATCCTGAGGTAATCAACTGATGCAAGTTCCCTATAAGAGGAAGCTTCCACGGCCCTGGTGGCGACTTCAGGATGGTACCTCGGGCTTTATTTCTCTTCCAATATGCCACCAGTACCAAAAGGAAGAAGGAACAGGTAAGGATTGAAGTAAAAGACAGTAACTGGAACATTATGGACATTGAAGAGGCTCTTACAAATTTGTGAACTCTAGATAGGTTTCTGGTGTAATTTAAGTACTCTTTTATAGAAATATCATGCACTTAAAACAATTTTGTAAGCATCTAATGATGTCATCCCAGAATCATTAGCATTTTAAAAGCTACTGTGCGGATGTGACTTGGTTGTTGGAGTTCTTTTATTGCTTCACATGATGCTTGATAGGAATTGAATAGTTTAAGTAGTGACACTTCAATGAATGTGTTGAGCCCACAACGATAGCATCATTAAGACTCTGATAGTACACGTTGTATTATCCTTACTGTCACGTGACGTAAGGTTGATGAGTCCACGCCAAAAACTTCTTTTTGTTGTTTAGCCAAAAATAAAGAGAAAGTGATTTCATATTATAACTTGCAAGTAAGAACAAAGAAAAAGGAAAAGAAATTGATTTGATATATAACCTAATGTAGAAGAGACCTGGACAGCCTTCAATTATTCATCTGCTTGTAGCCAATTTATCTTGAGGGTTTAACTTTTTTTTTTTGCTAAATCTTGAGGGTTAACTTAATAGTTATATTTTTCTACAAGTTAGAGTAATCTATATATTACTAAAAGCTGAAACGTAGCGTTTAATGTTGCTGCTGCTCTCACGTTGCGCCACATCAGCTGCCACGTCATTTTTTTTTTTTTTCTTTTTTAAAATATAATTTGTCCTGCGATTTTAAAATGGTTTTTTACAATGTTCAACCCTATAAATGTAACCCACTACTTATTTATTTACTTCCACTATCACCCTATAATAAATCCAACCCACTACTTATTTATTTACTTCCATTATCACCCTATAATAAATCTGTATAATTAATCCAGCCCACCTCTTATTTATTTAGTTCCAAAATCAAGCCCAACCCAAAACCTTTTTAGTTCAGTTTTAGGGTTTTGTGTGAGTCTTTTAAGCATAAAAAAAAATAAATAAATAAAAAAAACAAAAAACAAAAAAAAAAAACAAAATGTTGAAACCTTTCAACCTTTAGGGGGTTTTTTTTTATTTTTTATTTTTTTCCAATTTTCTTATAATTTTTTTTAACATTTATTTTTTTTAATATTTATACTTCTCGAACCTTTCTCTCTCTCTTACCATTTCATCTCCCCACTACTTCAATCTTTCTCCCTCCCTTACCTTTTCATCTCCCCACTACCCTCTACATTAATATCATTCTTCCTCTTTCTCTTCATCCTCCTTTATTTTTGTCTCTTCTTATTCACACCCTTTTACTATAAATTTGTCACTATCTCTTCTATTCTATGCATAGTTTTCCCTCACAAAAAAAAAGGTCCCCTCTCTCTCTCTCT
Organism: Quercus tomentella; assembly: GCA_028535165.1. Taxonomy (NCBI): domain Eukaryota; kingdom Viridiplantae; phylum Streptophyta; class Magnoliopsida; order Fagales; family Fagaceae; genus Quercus; species Quercus tomentella. The sequence goes on from JAPQVY010000155.1 coordinate 94,638,412, forward strand.
AAATTTTTTGGTGGATTTTTTTTTCTTGCATCTCTACTTTAGGTTGATAATTTTTTATATTCTTTAAAACTCTATTTTGGGTTAATGCGATTTAGTTTTGTTTTTAAAATTGTGATTTAGTTTTGTTTTTTAAATTGTTGTTGTTGTTTCTTTTTTATTTTTTATTCTCTTTGATTGTTAAATGTTATCCTATTGCGTTCTAAAGAATTAAATATAGCATATAAAAATATAATATTATTCTATTACATAACATGATTTGGATAATTTGGTATTTATTCGGTTACATGGTATGATTTTTTATAGTGCTCAATTTAGATGTTAAACTATGAGACTTTAATAATTTTTGTTTATTTTCTAATCCTTTGTGGTGGACAAAGACTCTTAATAGTTGTATTAGAAGTACTCTATAATGCTATTTATTTAAAGAAAGGCAAAGGTTAGCCAAACGAAAATAATTGGATAGGTGACAAATTTTTACTTTTGCAATTTTATTGTTATTAGTATTATTTTATAACAATGCATGTATAGAAATATAATTCGTAGGTTTAATTTGCTAATAATTGTTTATTTGATAATATGTTTTGGGCGGCCGAAATTATAATTTCTACAAATAAAATAACCTTAATAGATTATCAAAAACAAAATTTTATCCTAATATTGGTTCAATTAATCATTGTTAAGTTTTATTAATTTTTTTTTTAGTTTACGTTTTTTTGGTGTTTTGGATTGTTCCTATAATAAATAAAAATATGATTACGAAATACATTACTCATTATTAGATTAGTTTAAATTGTAAAAAAAAAAAATTAATAAAACCACCATAAAAATAATTATCACACGCAACGCACGGGTTCGCGACTAGTAAAATATAAAAAACAAACATTTGGTAATGACTTCATATAGCATGACAAGTGATTTCATATTATAACTTGCAAGTAAGAGCAAAGAAAAAAGAAAAGAAATTGATTTGATATATAAACTAACGTAGAAGAGACCTGGACAACCTTCTATTATTTATCCGCTTGTGACTGATTTATCTTGAGGGTTGACTTTTTTTCTGCTAAATCTTGAGGGTTAACTTAATAGTTATCTTTTTCTACAAGTTAGAGTAATAAAATATAAAACAAAAAACAAAAAACAAAAACAAAAAACAAAAAAAAAACAAAACAAAACAAAAAAAAAAAAAAAAAAAAACAAAACAAAACAAACAGACAAACATTTGATAATGACTTCATATATCATGACAAGTGGGAAACCAGAACATATATTAGCCAAAAACAAATAGCCAAAGCTGAACTGCTTGACAAAGTTTACAAATATGAAATATCCTTAATTCTAATAAAATGACATGTATTAGAGGGTGTATCGAGGTTTGTTACCAAAAAGTAAAGAATGTGGAGCAACAAATTTCCATCCTTCGTATTACTTGAGTCTTTGATGAAATTTAAAACCTACGTACCAGCCTAATGACAACACTAAAAGGCAACATAGGGTTCTAATGCTATGCTTATTATTGGGTACACGTGAGTGAAGCCCCCACATTAAATAATAAAACAAAAATGAATAGTTAATATAACATAGTTAAACTCAAACTCATAGGCTCAAATCTTTTGCGTTAAGTAGTGTCTCTATATGTTATACTAAATTATTAACTACTCAATTGGAGTCCTACTAAGATATTCTCTCCCCAATTCAATTTAATGGCCTACATCCATAATAGAAAACCAAAAAGCACAAGAATAGTGAAATGCCCTTTAAGATTGAGCTCTGCTATGCAAGGTAACAGTTCAAAAAAGTGAAAACGATTTCTAGGTATGCAACACACAGCAATGCTACTCCACTAGCAGGAAATTTATCTTTAGAACTATAAGAGCATCCACAGCAGTGGTGCTATTTTTTTAGCTATTTGGCACCATAAAAAGTTACTTTATCTATTTTACCTATTCACTTTATAAAACATCCAACATTAGTGGATCTATTTTAACTTTTAACACAATAAAATAATATAAACATTACAATAAAATATTATATCTACTACATTATTTTATTAATTTCTTTCTTTCTCTCTATCTCTGTGCATGTCGTGCCTCTCCACTCTCACTTCTCACTTCTCATTTCTCTCCTCTCCACTCTCGCTTCTCTCTATCTCATCGCCACTCTCTCCTTCCCACCAATCACCATCTCGAAACCTTCCTCGCCAGCGTCGGAGACGAAATCATCGAAGCTCTTGAGGATCCTATTGGTTATGGGTTGTGGGTTGTGCCGGCATGAGTTTGTGGGTTGTGCCGTGGGTTTGTGATCTTTCTCTCTATTCTAATCGATCTGCCATGGGTTTGTGATTTGTGATGTGAGTTTGTGTTTTGTGGTGGTTGTGGATGTGCGAGTTTGTGGTGGGTCTCTTATTGTAGGTGGTGGTGGGCGCTCTGTCGTTGGTGGTGATGGTGGGTCGTTGGGATGGGCTTAATGATCCGTGGGTTTGGTGGATTGGTGTTGCTTCAGTGGCAATGGTCCTATCCGGTGTTGTTTCTGGTGGCTAGGTGTCTGATTCGATGGGTTTTTATATGGATTTTATAAGCACCACTGCCGGCAAGCTGGCCGGCGAAGCAGAGAGGAGATGAAAGAGGCCTCAGAGAGAGAGAAAGAAAGAAAAAGAGAAATTATTTTTTTAATGAGAGAAGAGAGAGAAGTTTGATAAAATATTATTATTATTTTTAGCTTCTTGCTACAGTGCATGACCATTTATAGCTATGCACTATAGCAAGAAGCTAAAAATTTTTTCCCTATGGCACCACTACTGCAGCATGCATTTTAAGTATTGGTGGTGCTAAAAATAACTTTATAGCTATTTAGCACCACTATTGCTAGTGCTCTAATGACAACATGTCTGGCTGCTTCCAGTCAAAATATAAGAGCAGGCAGGTAAGCTTTCATAAACTGGTAACCAGATCTAACTCGTAAAAAAGCAAAATTGCATAGAATAGCTTGGACAATTTTGGTTAACGTGCAAAGTGTACAACACGTATCATTCTATCTTCATCCACTAATAAGTTATCCAAACTAAAACTTCAACAGTAGCTATGATTCTTCTTCCCCAGCTTCAGCAGCAACTATCTCAGAATCCAATTTGTTTATTAGCTGCTCACTTACATGTTTTACCACAGACATCATATCAAGAATGATGCTTGGATCCAAGCCTGCACCACCTCGTTTAGTCAGCCCACAAATATGTCCTTTCCTGTTAACAGAAATAGAAACGGCGAAGCTCATTTGGGACTCCTCTTCTGAAGTGGCATCTACAATATAGTGCCATCCCACCTATAAAACAGAAGGTTAGTACTACATGCTGGAAGTACAGACATTTGCAGCTTATGAAAAGATTATAACTAAAAGTACAGTTTTGTCACCTTTGTTAATGTAACTATGACAGGAATATCTGATGTGTCAAACTGCAGAAATTCTTCCTTACTGATGTCAACCTCTGGTTTCTCATCACCCAATGCACCAGCTGCAACACGAACTCTTGAGATGCCTGTATTGCTCAAAGCAGCCTTCAGGAACAACAATAATAAGATACATTAGTTTTCAGTTTCCAATGGCAACAAAGTCATCAACTGTTTATGATGCCTCTGATCATGAGAATCTAGGGAGAATAACGATGCGAAAAATTTATATGCCTGCTTCTATCATGGTAAAATCGATACAACATAGGCACGAAGATCGTTTAAATGGGGAGCCTCTCTGAAATGGGGGTTGAGGATGCCAACCAATTCCCTCCCCTAGACCCCATAAAACTGAAGCCTTCTGCACTGAGTATGACCAATATCTATTAGACTTATCAGAAAAAATGAAGCTCAGTGAAGTTGAAATTCAATCAGTTTGGTTTAGACATGGTTCAAGCACAAGAGATGTGGCTCATCAGCTCTCTAGACTTTATCAACAGCCAGAAAAATTCTTGACATCCTGACGAAATTAAGAGAAAAATTAAACTGCAAATGTATGTATGTGGAGAAAAACTACCTTAATGGCAAAACCTAGGGCATCAAGCAGATTCCCGTCTGAACAAACAACAAGACAATCAATATAAAGATCCCAGCAAATTTTTCCCTCCGCAACTATTAGAGATGAGAGATCAATTCCAGCCCCTATGAAAAATAAATAAGACCTCAATTTTCAATTCAAGCAAAGCAAGAACCTATAATCAAAATACAAATTAGAGGACGAATTGCAAAATGATAGAAAGCATATGTAGGGCAATATATTGATGGTGACTTCTCTTGCTCTGATTAGATTCATACCAGCTCCACTTTTAGCACCTAATAGGCAATACTGAAGAGCAACTGAGAGTTCTGTGGACAACTCCTCACCCCCTCTACCCTGAGTAAGGAATAAATCTAAATTAGAAATATATATAAATAATGAACTACGAAGAAAATTGGCAACGAGAATAACTCTTCCTCATTGTGCCATGATTGAATTTCAACTGCTGTTTCACATAATGAATTCTTTTATAGAAAAACAAACAAACAAAAAAGGATAAAGGATCTGTTTGTTTTAGCCTAAAATACCAGCTTATTTTCATTACTACGGCTTTTTAAAAACTCACTTTTTCTAGATACAAATGTACTTTTATACACCTTATTTTGTAAACAAAATAAGCCAATGAAAATAAGTTCAACCTAATAACAATTATAAGAAGAAGAACTATATGAGCTCAATCAACAAAAATTGATAGCATTAGAAGATAGTATAGATATACAACCTCAAACATTGGTGCTGTGCTTGGACTGCAATCAACATGAATGGCAACCTTTCCTTTGTCAGGTTGCAATGAACTTGGCTTTCCAAGTTCAGCCTGCATTTACTGAATTAGTACACAACATTACAAGTCTTCAAAAAAGACAGGAGGAAAATGCTTAATGTAGATACGTGTGGAAGATCCAGAATCTCAAACCATTAAATACCTTCAGACTGGAAATAACATCTGTTTTCCCTAACCTGACTCTTGCTGAACCATTTGCCTACCATTAAGTCCTTGATAATGTAAAAACCAGCAGAAAAAAGTTCACTTTGTCTGGAAGAAAGCAGGCCAATGCAAATGTAAAAAACATTAATTTCCTTGTTTACATGAGGTAAACTAATAAGAAACTCAAATTAGACTTAATCAATAAATATATATATATATATATATATATATATATATATTTATAAACAGAGACCTCATGCGGGAGAGCATAAGGTCCTACCAAGTGGCACACTCCTTGAAAGGAGAATTGAACTCTCACCACAATCTTAAATTGTCATTAATTACTTTTTTTTTGGGGTGAATGCATCATCATTAATTTACTACTCTTTTTAGATGCAACATCAATAATTTATTAATTAAACTTGTAGTAATAGATAAGATAGAGGGGTGTTAATTATTACTGACTCTTCGTAACCTTTGGTCTAATTTTCTAAAAGCAAAGGTTCTTTTTTTACCTTGACAGTCGACCGTTGGGCTTGAGGTTAATATTTTGCATTGAATCATTGATTATATATATGATCTTATACTGAATAGTAATAAATAGCAGAAATGGTAGTTACAAAATTCTAGGTAAATTGAAAGAATTATCATAGAATTATTAATCTTCCAAAGTAAGTCAATGTATTTGAATTTATGAGAAGTAGATGAATCCATTGGAGGTGCATTGGTCCAAGAGAACTAGGCTTATCACTAATCAGGTCTCTCCCATCTTATCAACATATAAATAAAGGACCATATCAACCTTTTCATTTCATAGTGATACAAGCAAGTTTGTGACATCTTGACAAACAAAGCAAATTGTCAAAAAATTGTTTTTTGGTGCCCAATTTTTCATTTTGTTGAGGTTGTGGAACCTACAGTTGCCACAATTGTACCAGTGGCAGCGACAGTGGTGCCAGTTCTAGCACATGTGGTGGCACCCATGGCAGCAATATCTGCTACAGTTATTGCTGTGAGGGAATCCAGAATATGGTCTCTTAAATTCAGCTTTTGGAAAGGAGTATGAGTATCCATATACATGCTTATGTTTGGCAGTTTGCTATGTAAATTTACAAAAGTTCTATGTATGATGAAGATTTGAAAGCTTTATGAGGGCATCTATATATATGTTCTAAGAATCACTTTTCAACCACTGTGGTTTTTGGTTGATAAGTGACTGCATATTGCTAAGGTTATTTTCATATTAGTTTGAGATACATACAGAAAATAACAGTGTTGCTAAATTTAAAATTTTGCACTAACTGTGCTCACTAGAAAATTTTCTTAATTTTGAGCTTTAATAGGATTTGATTAAACATTGACGTTTGGAGGACAGTGGTACTTTTTTTTCTTTTATGTTGATGTCTATAATTTCTTAAACATTGTACGTAAATATATGTCTTATTACCCTTCTTCAACTCATGACAGAGCACTACATAGACAAAGGATACCCAGTTTTGGAATATAAAATATGTCCAAGGACTAGGGTTTAGTTTGAATTTAGTTTTACAAGCAAACTTTGTAGATTAACCGTGACTAAGAATAATAGAATTAGCATTCTTTACAAAGAAAATTGATATATTCTCAAGTACCATATCAAAGATAAGAACAAATTAAATAATATTTAATGACTTTTTGTTTCATTTGGTTCAATGTTTCAAGACTTTTTAAATTAAAAAATGAATATTATTTGTTTCCTTTGGTTTAATATTTCAAGAATTTTCTTCCCTCACACATACACACAAAACTCTTTGTATTTCAATTCACAATTTTCACCTCTTTCACTTCTTTCAAGAATTTCACCTCTTTCACTATGATACCTACAAACAACTTCTTTCAAGCCGTAAATACATAAGCTTGGTGCATTTGGTACAACTTTTTTAAAAACCAAAAACAAAAAGTTAACGAGTCACTGTAATATTTGATGAAATTACTGCATATGATATACCTGTAAATAACTACTTTCAAGCTTAGTAACTATAAAATGAGATCCTGGAATTTTTGGGAGTTAGGAAATTTCTAAGAGAATTAAACTATTATAATATGATATCTTTGCTGTCCTAATTGCAGAGTTACATGACAAACGAAACCTGAAAATGATTCTTAAAAAAAAACAAAAAAACAAAAAAACAAAACAAAACCTGAAAATGAACTGAGGTTTATGGGCAAAGCTATCAAACAGTAGTGGGTAAGCTTGTGTTTCAGATATATATAATCAATATTTCTTTTTTTAAAAATGGTATATATAATCAATTATGTCTTGGTCTTATTTTCAATGTTATCTATGATAATAATCTTGTGTTTGTGGCAAGATGTATTAATCCTGTTTATGGCCTTGTCAACTGGTTGACATATTCTCAAAATCACAACCTCCACATAAAGAGAGGAAGCACAAATTTAATGGAAGAGATGGTGAATAATAGCATATTTGGACTGTATTATAGAGAAGAAATTGCATTGTTGGTAATATTACCAGAGGAGGGGTCTAAAGGAGCCATTGTAGTGTGAACTTTAGGTATAATATTTTTAGGATTTTAGTTTCCTATGAATTTTCTACCCTTATGTAATATATTAACTTGTTCTTTTTATTAAAAGAAGAAGGGGGTATGGGATTGGAGGAATCCAATATCAATGTAATACAATAATTCGTTATGTTAATTAATAGAAGAAGAAATAGGATCAGGTGATATTTTTCGATTTTTTATCTTTTATTTTTATGATGCACCAAACCGTTAAATATAGCACTTGGACTTCACTATAAAAAATAATAATAATCATGAATACCTAATCTATATATTACTAAAAGCTGAAACGTAGCGTTTAATATTACTATGCTCACGTTGAGCCACATCAGCATCCATGTCATTATCCATTTTCTTTTCAATTTTCCTATAATTTTTTTTTAACATTTACTTTTTTTTTTAATAATTGCACTTTCTCCAACCTTTCTCATGCCTTTACCTTTTCATCTCCCCACTATCATCAACCTTAATATCACTTTTCATCTTTCTTTATTTTGTCTCTTCATCTTTCTCTCCCTTACCTTTTCATCTTTCCACTACCCTCAACCTTAATGTCACTATTCATCTTTTCATTTATTTTCCTTTATTTTGTCTTTTCATATTCACACCATCTTCTATAAATTTGTTATTCTCTCTTCCATTTTTTGCATAGTTTTCCATCACAGAAAGATTGTTTCTCTCTCTCTCTCTCTCTCTCTCTCTCTCTCTCTCTCTCTCTCTCTCTCTCTCTCTCTCTCTCTCTCTCTCTCTCTCTCAATTATTTTTGGAGTATTTTTTTTCTTGCATCTCTGCTTAAGTTGATAAATTTTTGTGTTTGTTATAACTCTACATTGGGTTGGTACAATTTAGTTTTGTGTTTTAAGTTTTTTTTTTTTTTTTTTTTTTTTTTTTTTTTTATTGTTAAATATTATACTATTGCGTTATAAAAGAATTAAAAAAGATAATATATAAAAATATAATATATATTATTCTATTACATAACATGATTTGAGTAATTTGGTGTTTAATTATTGTTATATATATATATATATATTATTTTTACTTTTTTAATCTTTTCATCTTATTTTATTCAATATTTAAATGCAGTCACATCCTCCATATAATTAAATTATTTATATTTTCTTTTTTTAATTAATCATATAATATTTTATTTAAATTTAAATAAATTAAATTGTAATCACTTTTTTTAACATTTACACTTTCTCCAACCTTTCTCTTTCTCTTTACATTTTCATCTCCTCACTATCCTCTCTCTTAATATCACTCTTCATCTTTCCCTTTATTTTGTTTCTTCTTATTGTTATTCTTTTAGTATAAATTTGGCATTCTCTTTTCCATTATATGCATAATTTTTCTTCACAAAAAAATTTATTTCTCTCTCAATTTTTGGTGATATATATAATTTGCATCTTTGCTTTAGGTTGAGAAATTTTTGTGTTTTTTAGAACTCTACTTTAGGTTGATCCAATTTAATTGTGTTTTAAGTTTTTTTTTTTTTTTTTAATTTTTTTTTAATTTTATCATATTGCATTGTAAAGAATTAAAGATAGTATATAAGAATGCAATATTTTAATATTACATAATATGATTTAAATAATTTGGAATTTATTTAGAGATAATTAATTTGGAGTTTATTGTTATATCTTTTATTTTTATTTTTTTCTTCTCATATTATTTTATTCAACATTGTTAGGACATATGTGTTTCACTTGTTAGGAACATATGTCATTCTTTTATGTAATTGGTTTATCCTTTGAAAAAACGCACTTTACTTGTATTTGGGTAGATTTAGGATGTCTTTAAATACTTCAAGAAACCTTGTTTTAAGATCAAGTATTGAAGCCTTCAAGTTTGCTCAAGAAAACAAGTTCAGAGTGCAAAATCATTAAAGCTCGACAGCTGCATCTATCGAGCTTAAGGAAGTTGTTCTACATTTGGTGTTCTCGACAGCTGCTTGACACCTGCTATCTGTCGAGATTTAAGATTTTCAGAATTCCAATATGATTTTCTTGAGATCCGTGAATTTTTCTTTGGGCTTTCTTTTCTCCTAACCCTAGACATATAAAAGGATCAGTTTAAGGGCCGTCAAAGTGTTCACAAGTTGCACAAGCTTTGAGAAAACTTTGTTCAAGCAAATTGTGACCGGAGACTAAGTTCTTGCCCTAGTTCATCTCATTCTCTTGAAGAAGTTGCTGTGTATGTGCACCGTATAGTTTTGTGACCAAGCATCTTCCCGATCTTCATCGTGTGGATGAACTGAAGAACTTTGCAACCAACAACCTTCATAGTTGGTGATTGAAATCGCGTATTGGGATCCGTGCAATTGGTTAGTCACATACTTGGGAGTCGTGCATTGAAAGGGGAACTGTCACTACAGAACAAGTCCAATTGGGTATTGGGGTAAGGGTTCAACTGTAGGTTGGTAAGGTACTTGGATTCCTTTCTTGTAACCGTTTGTTGTGATAATAGTGGAGTTTCGGGAGTGGTGACCTAAAAATCACCCGGTGGGATTTTTCTCGTTAGGATTTCCCCATTCGTAAACAAATCACCGTGTTATTTAATTTTCGCTACATTATTAGTTTATTGGTGATTTGTTTGTGCTACCACGCGTTTGCATGATAAATTGATTAATTAATAACTTGGCTAATTAATTAATTAGTTTCTATCACAATGGGTCATTCAGTTTGTGGCCTATCAAACATTATTATTATTGTTGTTGAATTAATATATTAGATTGTATATTTTTTTAATGTCAATATATTAACTTGAAAGAAAATGAAAAACCTACTATTAACCAATAGTAACTAAAACAATAATATTATCACGCGCAACGCGCAGGTCTACGACTAGTTTCTATAATGTCTACGCAATATTTTTATACTCATAAATTTTATATAAATATATATATATATATATATAAAATAAATAAAAATAAATAAAAAAAATAAAAACTAAAATTATTATCAATTTTAATTACTATAGATTGATATAGTAATGAATATGCTAATCAATTTTACTAAAATTATTCTTTATTCTAGTCTTTTCTGGAGGGTTTATTGCAGGCGAATTGAGTGCCTTTCTGTGTTGATTCTTCCTCTATTTATAGAAGGAGGAGCTCAAAGATTTGGAGTTCAAACAAGGCTCTTCCATTTCAAAGTTATTTAATTCATATTTGTCCATTAAAGTTCAAAATGATAAGATAGAAGTGCAAATTGGAAAACTAAACAAAACAGTTAATTTTGGGCATTCAAAGGCTAAAGTGCTGATCTATAGAGGAACGTTGCACATAGAAACTAAGGATTGATTAGTTGTGGTTTTGTCCTACAAGTAATGATTTCTGCTTCAAATGCACGGACTTTGAAGCTATGAATTCAATTCTGGAAAGGCCTTCTTGGCACTTTCAGAACAAGCACTTTAGTGTTGAAGAAATGGCATCCAGCTATGACCTTATCCAAGGAAGAGCTGTGCAAAATCCTATTTGGCTTTAGCTTTAATAAAACCTTGAAAGTACTAAAATGAAACACGGCCTACTTACATAGCTCTTCCTGTTGGTTAGCCATTACATGCTGATACAATTTCTGAGTCCAAGTCTCCAAGAACAGGATCAACTTTGCCAGAATTCGTATAGATGATCTTACTCAGATTACTATTGTCATCAATACACAGAATAGTGAAGAAGTTGAAAGGTTGGCACTGGCACCAGTCAGTCAAAGTTGGAAACAATTTGGCCTTCTCAAAGCAGGCACTACCACAGTAGCTTCTACTGTGGGAGAATTTAGTTCTTGTATTTACTGGTATTGATGAGGTACTCTGGCTAATTCATGACCAAAATTTTATTATGAGCTTATCTGCTTAACTTTTTCTAGGTGTTTTTGTGTCTGCTGCCATGATGTTTTTCATGTTATCTTTGTAAACAATCTTCATTTGACCTTTTATTGTGTCTCATCTTCTGCTTCAATTACGGTCTAAAAGTACACCTGTAACTTTCTTTTACTTTTTATTTCATGTCTTTAGTAATATTAGATGGGGAAATGTGAGTAGGAGTCATTTTGTTCAGTTGTATTTTTGCAGAAAAACAAAATGTATAAAACACTAAAAATGCCTCAGAAATCATGAATAGAAAAATATTGATGGTTCAGAATTTCAGTTGCCATCATGATGAAGGGGATAAACTCATAAAAGATGGGTAAAAAACAAAAAAAAAAAAACTTAGTTTATCTATTAGAAAGTGACGACTGACGACCAAACAAGCCAAGGGACTGGCTCAAAAATTGTTGGAATATTGTATCTATAACACACAAGCTAACATTCAAATGAAGATAAAAGTTTATCCTCTTTGAACAAAGTTTCTCTCCAAACTAGTTTGGAGAGAAACCCTTCAAACTTAACATATATTTTTATATTGAGTGTGAAATTTGAAAATCTAACCGCTGGATTGCATGTTCTTATTATATCCTTCATGTTTGCAAAATTTCAAGAAGATCAAAAATCAGATGCTATATCATCAAACAAATGTTAAAATTTCAAGTTTTTGTAATCTAAAATTGTGTATAAAAAATAAGTTCATTGATCGAATAGTAAATAACATCCGAATTGAATGAAATTTGACATGCATATTAAGAACATAAGAAACATGAAATTTAACAGTTAGATTTTCAAAATTTACATCCAAAAAAGAGATATATGATAAGTTTGAAGGGTTTTTCTCCAAACTAGTTTAGAGAGAAACTTTGTTCTTATTCAAATGAAGAAATGGCATCTAGCTATGAGCCTATGACCTTATCCAAGAAAAGAGCTATGCAAAATTCTATTTGGCTTTAGCTTTAATTAAACCTTGAAAGTATTGAAATGAAATACGGCCTAGTTACATAGCTCTTGCTGTTGGTAAGCCATTACATGCTGATACAATTTATGAGTCCAAGTCACCAAGAACAGAATCAGCTTTGCCAGAATTTGTATAGATGATCTTACTCAGATTACTACTGTCCTCAATTCACAGAATAGTGAAGAGGTTAAAAGGTTTGCACCAGTCAGTCAAGTTTAAAAGTAATCTGGGCTTCTCAAAGCAGACAGTAGCTTCTACTGAGGCAGAAACTAGTTCTTGTGTATACTGGTATTGATGAGGTACTCTGGCTAATCCAAGACTAAATTTTTTTTATTATTTTATCTGGTTTACTTTTTCTAGGTGTATTTGTGTCTCTTACTTTTTCATTTGACCTTTTATTTTGTCTCATCATCTGCTTCAATTACGGTCTAAAATTTCCCCACCTGTAACTTTCTTTACTTTTTAGTGCATGTCTTTAGTAATCTTAGATGGGGAAATGTGAGCATGACTCTTTTTGTTTAGTTGTAAACGTTCAGGAAAAAAAATGTATAGAACACTAAAATGCCTCAGAAATCACGAATAGAAAAATATTGATGGTTCAAAAGTTGTTGCCATCATGATGACGGGGATAAAAGATAGGTACAAAAATGAACTTCTAATTTAGTTTGTCTATTAGAAAGTGACGATCATACAAGCTGAGGAGCCGGCTCAAAAATTGTTGGGATATTGTATCTATAAGTTTATAACACACAAGCTGACATTCAAACGAAGATAGAAGTTTAACTTCTTTACTCTCTTAAAAATTGTTTATTTGCCATACCACCCAAACTAAACATATTCCATTAATGTCAGACAGACACTCAAAACTAAGTATTACATCCTATTGACCACATGTCTCCATAAGAAAGGGAAAACGAGGAGTAACATTTAAATACAAATCATTCTTTCTCCTACAGGTTGATCCAAAATTCTCAGTCATGTCAAGTTCTTCTGGTTTGACTTCATTTGGTAGTTTCCAGTCAAAGTGGTATAGCAATTGAGCAAGTGCAAGTTCAATAATTGCAATACCAAATGTTATGCCTGGACACATCCTTCTTCCAGCCCCAAATGGAAGGAATTCAAAGTCATTCCCTTTAAAATCAACAGAAGAACCATGAAACCTCTCTGGCTGAAAGCAATCAGCATTAACCCAATAATCTGGATCTCTCCCTATAGCCCACACATTGACAATAACTTTGGTTTTAGTAGGTATGTCATATCCATTGATTTCACATCTCTCCCTACATTCCCTTGGGATTAAGGTTCCAGGAGGATGTAATCGTAAAGTTTCTTTAACAACTAATTTCACATAATCTAACTTCTGAGTGTCTGTATATTCAATTTTTCTCTTTCCTTCAAAGACCTTGCACACTTCAGCTTGTGCCTTGTCCATTACCTTTGGGTTTCTAAGCAACTCTGACATTGCCCATTCTAAGGTTGTTGCTGCAGTCTCACCCCCTGCAAGGTAGATTTCCTGAAAAATATTTGAACTAACTTTTAAGTCATATAAATCTTATTAGTAGTTGAAAAACACTTACTATTGCAAGAGTCTATTAATTCATACCGAAGTGACAGCTTTGATGTGCTTGGTTGTGATCTCAAATTTGAGGTCACTCGACTTCTGAAGTTTAAGGAGCACATCAATAAGATATTCCTTGCATGAAGAGTCATTGGTGGTGCTAGTGGTTATCATTTTCATCTTATGATCATCAATTATATCCTCAAGAATTTTGTCCCTCTTTTGGTGAAGTCTTTTCAAGGCAGTCTTCATCCCATTGATTGAGGCAATAAATTTAAGTGAGGGATACAAATCCGGCACAATAAAACCTGAAGCAAGCACCATTATCTCCTTAACCAGAGATATGAACTCGTCTTGGGCTTTGCACTTTTCTCCAAATGCTGCTCTAGAAGTTACAGTATTTGTCAAGGCGAATAAATGCTTGCTGAGATTGATGGAAAGCCCGTTGGACAAAGAAAGAGTTTCAATAAGATTCCATACCTCTTCTTCTCTTACTGACCTAAATGAGTGAACTCGCTGAGCAGTTAGAAGTTCCAAAACACAAATTTTTCTCATTTGTCTCCAGCAATCGCCATAGGGAGAGCCAAGAATGCCTGAATAAGCATATGAGAGAAATTCACCCACAAAAAAGTCAGGCCTTTGTGCAAAACAAAGTTCATGTGTTTTCAATACCTCTCTTGCTGCTTTTGGTGACGAAATGATCACCGCTGATACCTCACCCAACTGTAGCCGCATAACAGGTCCATGTTTCTTTGCTAAATCTCTCAAAGAATAATGAGGTAATGATCCTGAGGTAATCAACTGATGCAAGTTCCCTATAAGAGGAAGCTTCCACGGCCCTGGTGGCGACTTCAGGATGGTACCTCGGGCTTTATTTCTCTTCCAATATGCCACCAGTACCAAAAGGAAGAAGGAACAGGTAAGGATTGAAGTAAAAGACAGTAACTGGAACATTATGGACATTGAAGAGGCTCTTACAAATTTGTGAACTCTAGATAGGTTTCTGGTGTAATTTAAGTACTCTTTTATAGAAATATCATGCACTTAAAACAATTTTGTAAGCATCTAATGATGTCATCCCAGAATCATCAGCATTTTAAAAGTTACTGTGCGGATGTGACTTGGTTGTAGGAGTTCTTTTATTGCTTCACATGATACTTGATAGGAATTGAATAGTTTAAGTAGTGACACTTCAATGAATGTGTTGAGCCCACAACGATAGCATTATTAAGACTCTGATAGTACACATTGTATTATCCTTATTGTCACCTGACGTGAGGTTGATGAGTCTACACCAAAAATTTCTTTTTGTTGTTTAGCCAAAAATAAAGAGAAAGTGATTTCATATTATAACTTGCAAGTAAGAACAAAGAAAAAGGAAAAGAAATTGATTTGATATATAACCTAATGTAGAAGAGACCTGGACAACCTTCAATTATTCATCTGCTTGTAGCCAATATATCTTGAGGGTTTAACTTTTTTTTTTGCTAAATCTTGAGGGTTAACTTAATAGTTATCTTTTTCAACAAGTTAGAGTAATCTATATATTACTAAAAGCTGAAGCGTAGCGTTTAATGCTGCTGCTCTCATGTTGTGTCACATCAGCTACCCCGTCATTCTTTTTTTTTTTTCTTCTTTTTTAAAATATAATTTGTCCTGCAATTTTAAAATGGTTTTTACAATTTTCAGCCCTATAAATGTAGTCCACTACTTATTTATTTACTTCTACTATCACCCTATAATAAATCCAACCCACTACTTATTTATTTACTTCTACTATCACCCTATAATAAATCCAACCCACTACTTATTTATTTACTTCCACTATCACCCTATAATAAATCTGTATAATTAATCAAGCCCACCTCTTATTTATTTAGTTCCAAAATCAAGCCCAACCCAAAGCCTTTTTAGTTCAGCTTTAGGGTTTTGTGTGAGCCTTTTCAGCTTAAAAAAAAAAAACAAAAAACAAAAAACAAAAAAAACAAAAAAAAAAACAAAAACAAAATGTTGAAACCTTTCAAGCTTTAGGGTTTTTTTTTTTTTTTTTTTTTTCCAATTTTCTTATAATTGTTTTTAACATTTATTTTTCTAATATTTATACTTCTCGAACCTTTCTCTCTCTCTTACCATTTCATCTCCCCACTACTTCAATCTTTCTCCCTCCCTTACCTTTTCATCTCTCCACTACCCTCTACATTAATATCATTCTTCCTCTTTCTCTTCATCCTCCTTTATTTTTGTCTCTTCTTATTCACACCCTCTTACTATAAATTTGTCACTATCTCTTCTATTCTATGCATAGTTTTCCCTCACAAAAAAAAGGTCCCCTCTCTCTCTCTCTCTAAATTTTTTGGTGGATTTTTTTTTTTTTTTCTTGCATCTCTACTTTAGGTTGATAATTTTTTATATTCTTTAAAACTCTATTTTGGGTTAATGCGATTTAGTTTTGTTTTTAAAATTGTGATTTAGTTTTGTTTTTTAAATTGTTGTTGTTGTTTCTTTTTTATTTTTTATTCTCTTTGATTGTTAAATGTTATCCTATTGCGTTCTAAAGGATTAAATATAGCATATAAAAATATAATATTATTCTATTACATAACATGATTTGGATAATTTGGTATTTATTCGGTTACATAGTATGATTTTTTATAGTGCTCAATTTAGATGTTAAACTATGAGACTTTAATCATTTTTGTTTATTTTCTAATCCTTTGTGGTGGACAAAGACTCTTAATAGTTGTATTAGAAGTACTCTATAATGCTATTTATTTAAAGAAAGGCAAAGGTTAGCCAAACGAAAATAATTGAATAGGTGACAAATTTTAACTTTTGCAATTTTATTTTTATTAGTATTATTTTATAACAATGCATGTATAGAAATATAATTCTTAGGTTTTGCTAATAATTGTTTATTGGATAATATGTTTTGGGCGGCCGAAATTATAATTTCTACAAAGAAAATAACCTTAATAGATTATCAAAAAAAAAAATTTATCCTAATATTGGTTCAATTAATCATTGTTAAGTTTTATTTTTTTTTTTTAGTTTACGTTTTTTTGGTGTTTTGGATTGTTCCTATATTATATTTATGATTGTTCCTATAATAAATAAAAATATGATTACGAAATACATTACTCATTATTAGATTAGTTTAAATTGTAAAAAAAAATAATAATAAAACCACCATAAAAATAATTATCACGCGCAACGCACGGGTTCGCGACTAGTAAAATATAAAAAACAAACATTTGGTAATGACTTCATATATCATGACAAGTGATTTCATATTATAACTTGCAAGTAAGAGCAAAGAAAAAAGAAAAGAAATTGATTTGATATATAAACTAACGTAGAAGAGACCTGGACAACCTTCTATTATTTATCCGCTTGTGACCGATTTATCTTGAGGGTTAACCTTTTTTTTTGCTAAATCTTGAGGGTTAACTTAATAGTTATCTTTTTCTACAAGTTAGAGTAATAAAATATAAAACAAAAAACAAAAAACAAAAACAAAACAAAACAAAACAAAACAAAAACAAAAACAAAAAAACAAAAACAAAAAAACAAAACAAAACAAACAAACAAACATTTGATAATGACTTCATCTATCATGACAAGTGGGAAACCATAACATATATTAGCCAAAAACAAATAGCCAAAGCTGAACTGCTTGACAAAGTTTACAAATATGAAATATCCTTAATTCTAATAAAATGACATGTATTAGAGGGTGTATTGAGGTTTGTTACCAAAAAGTAAAGAATGTGGAGCAACAAATTTCCATCCTTCGTATTACTTGAGTCTTTGATGAAATTTAAAACCTACGTACCAGCCTAATGACAACACTAAAAGGCAACATAGGGTTCTAATGCTATGCTTATTATTGGGTACACGTGAGTGAAGCCCCCACATTAAATAATAAAACAAAAATGAATAGTTATTATAACATAGTTAAACTCAAACTCATAGGCTCAAATCTTTTGCGTTAAGTAGTGTCTCTATATGTTATACTAAATTATTAACTACTCAATTGGAGTCCTACTAAGATATTCTCTCCCCAATTCAATTTAATGGCCTACATCCATAATAGAAAACCAAAAAGCACAAGAATAGTGAAATGCCCTTTAAGATTGAGCTCTGCTATGCAAGGTAACAGTTCAAAAAAGTGAAAACGATTTCTAGGTATGCAACACACAGCAATGCTACTCCACTAGCAGGAAATTTATCTTTAGAACTATAAGAGCATCCACAGCAGTGGTGCTATTTTTTTAGCTATTTGGCACCATAAAAAGCTACTTTATCTATTTTACCTATTCACTTTATAAAACATCCAACATTAGTGGATCTATTTTAGCTTTTAACATAATAAAATAATATAAACAGTACAATAAAATATTATATCTACTACATTATTTTATTAATTTCTTTCTTTCTCTCTATCTCTGTGCATGCCGTGCCTCTCCACTCTCACTTCTCACTTCTCACTTCTCACTTCTCTCCTCTCCACTCTCGCTTCTCTCTATCTCGTCGCCGCTCTCTCCTTCCCACCCATCACCATCCCGAAACCTTCCTCACCAGCGCCGGAGACGAAATCATCGAAGCTCTTGAGGATCCTATTGGTTATGGGTTGTGGGTTGTGCCGGCGCGAGTTTGTGGGTTGTGCCGTGGGTTTGTGATCTTTCTCTCTATTCTAACTGATATGCCATGGGTTTGTGATTTGTGATGTGAGTTTGTGTTTTGTGGTGGTTGTGGATGTGCGAGTTTGTGGTGGGTCGCTTATTGCAGGTGGTGGTGGTGGTGGTGGGCACTCTGTTGTTGGTGGTGATGGTGGGTCGTTGGGATGGGCTTAATGATCCGTGGGTTTGGTGGATTGGCGTTGCTTCAGTGGCAATGGTCCTATCCGGTGTTGTTTCTGGTGGCTAGGTGTCTGATTCTGTGGGTTTTTATATGGATTTTATAAGCACCACTGCCGGCAAGCTAGCCGGCGAAGCAGAGGGGAGATGAAAGTGGCCTCAGAGAGAGAGAAAGAAAGAAAAAGAGAAAATATTTTTTTAATGAGAGAAGAGAGAGAAGTTTAATAAAATATTTTTTTTTTTTTTAGCTTCTCGCTACAGTGCATGGCCATTTATAGCTATGCACTATAGCAAGAAGCTAAAAAATTTTACCTATGGCACCACTATTGTTGCATGCATTTTAAGTATTGGTGGTGCTAAAAATAGCTTTATAGCTATTTAGCACCACTATTGCTAGTGCTCTAATGACAACATGTCTGGCTGCTTCCAGTCAAAATATAAGAGCAGGCAGGTAAGCTTTCATAAACTAGTAACCAGATCTAACTCGTAAAAAAGCAAAATTGCATAGAATAGCTTGGACAATTTTGGTTAACGTGCAAAGTGTACAACACATATCATTCTATCTTCATCCCCTAGTAAGTTATCCAAACTAAAACTTCAGCGCACCAGTTCGTTTGAATGCACCAACTGCAGGTTCTAACCATGCCATGATTCTTCTTCCCCAGCTTCAGCAGCAGCTATCTCAGAATCCAATTTGTTTATTAGCTGCTCACTTACGTGTTTTACCACAGACATCATATCAAGAATGATGCTTGGATCCAGGCCTGCACCACCTCGTTTAGTCAGCCCACAAATATGTCCTTTCCTGTTAACAGAAATAGAAACGGTGAAGCTCATTTGGGACTCCTCTTCTGAAGTGGCATCTACAATATAGTGCCATCCCACCTATAAAACAGAAGGTTAGTACTACATGCTGGAAGTACAGACATTTGCAGCTTATGAAAAGATTATAACTAAAAGTGCAGTTTTGTCACCTTTGTTAATGTAACTATGATAGGAATATTTGATGTGTCAAACTGCAGAAATTCTTCCTCACTGAATTCAACCTCTGGTTTCTCATCACCCAATGTACCTGCTGCAACACGAACTCTTGGGATGCCTGTATTGCTCAAAGCAGCCTTCAAGAACAACAATAATAAGATACATTAGTTTTCAGTTTCCAATGGCAGCAAAGTCATCAACTGTTTATGATGCCTCTGATCATGAGAATTTAGGGAGAATAACGATGCCAAAAATTTATATGCCTGCTTCTATCATGGTAAAATAGATACAACATAGGCACGAAGATCGTTTAAATGGGGAGCCTCTCTGAAATAAGGGTTGAGGATGCCAACCAATTCCCTCCCCTAGACCCCACAAAATTGAAGCCTTCTGCACTGAGTATGACCAATATCTATTAGACTTATCAGAAAAAATGAAGCTCAATGAAGTTGAAATTCAATCAGTCTGGTTTAGACATGGTTCAAGCACAAGAGATATGGCTCATCAGCTCTCTAGACTTTATCAACAGCCAGAAAAATTCTTGACATCCTGACGAAATTAAGAGAAAAATTAAACTGCAAATGTATGTATGTGGAGAAAAACTACCTTAATGGCAAAACCTAAGGCATCAAACAGATTCCCGTCTGAACAAACAACAAGACAATCAATATAAAGATCCCAGCAAATTTTTCCCTCCGCAACTATTAGAGATGAGAGATCAATTCCAGCCCCTATGAAAAATAAATAAGACCTCATTTTTCAATTCAAGCAAAGCAAGAACCTATAATCAAAATACAAATTAGAGGACGAACTACAAAATGATAGAAAGCATATGTAGGGCAATATATTGATGGTGACTTCTCTTGCTCTGATTAGATTCATACCAGCTCCACTTTTAGCACCTAATAGGCAATACTGAAGAGCAACTGAGAGTTCTGTGGACAACTCCTCACCCCCTCTACCCTGAGTAAGGAATAAATCTAAATTAGAAATATATATAAATAATGAACTACGAAGAAAATTGGCAACGAGAATAACTCTTCCTCATTGTGCCATGATTGAATTTCAACTGCTGTTTCACATAATGAATTCTTTTATAGAAAAACAAACAAACAAAAAAGGATAAAGGATCTGTTTGTTTTAGCCTAAAATACCAGCTTATTTTCATTACTACGGCTTTTTAAAAGCTCACTTTTTTTAGGTACAAATGTACTTTTATACACCTTATTTTTTAAACAAAATAAGCCAATGAAAATAAGTTCAACCTAATAACAATTATAAGAAGAAGAACTATATGAGCTCAATCAACAAAAATTGATAGCATTAGAAGATAGTATAGATATACAACCTCAAACATTGGTGCTGCGCTTGGACTGCAATCAACATGAATGGCAACCTTTCCTTTGTCAGGTTGCAATGAACTTGGCTTTCCAAGTTCAGCCTGCATTTATAGAATTAGTACACAACATTACAAGTCTTCAAAAAACACAGGAGGAAAATGCTTAATGTAGATACGTGTGGAAGATCCAGAATCTCAAACCATTAAATACCTTCAGACTGGAAATAACATCTGTTTACCCCAACCTGACTCTTGCAGAACCATTTGCCTGCCATTAAGTCCATGATAATGTAAAAACCAGCTGAAAAAAGGTCACTTTGTCTGGAAGAAAGCAGGCCAATGCAAATGTAAAAAAAATTAATTTCCTTGTTTACATGAGGTAAACTAATAAGAAACTCAAATTAGACTTAATCAATAAATATATATATATATATATATATTTTTTTTTTTTTTAAACAGAGACCTCATGCGGGAGAGCATAAGGTCCTACCAAGTGGCACACTCCTTGAAAGGAGAATTGAACTCTCACCACAATCTTAAATTGTCATTAATTACTTTTTTTTGGGGGTGAATGCATCATCATTAATTTACTACTCTTTTTAGATGCAACATCAATAATTTATTAATTAAACTTCAAGTAATAAATAAGATAGAGGGGTGTTAATTATTACTGACTCTTCGTAACCTTTGGTCTAATTTTCTAAAAGCAAAGGTTCTTTTTTTACCTTGACAGTCAACCATTGGGCTTGAGGTTAATATTCTGCATTGAATCATTGATTATATACATGATCTTATACTGAATAGTAATAAATAGCAGAAATGGTAGTTACAAAATTCTAGGTAAATTGAAAGAATTATCATAGAATTATTAATCTTCCAAAGTAAGTCAATGTATTTGAATTTATGATAAGTAGATGAATCCATTGGAGGTGCATTAGTCCAAGAGAACTAGGCTTATCACTAATCAGGTCTCTCCCATCTCATTTCATAGTGATACACGTAAGTTTGTGACATCTTGACAAACAAAGCAAATTGTCAAAAAATTGTTTTTTGGTGCCCAATTTTTCATTTTGTTGAGGTTGTGGCACCTACAGTTGCCACAACTGTACCAGTGGCAGCGACAGTGGTGCCAGTTCTAGCACATGTGGTGGCACCCATGGCAGCAATATCTGCTACAATTATTGCTGTGTGGGAATCCAAAATATGGTCTCTTAAATTCAGCTTTTGGAAAGGAGTATGAGTATTCATATACATGCTTATGTTTGGCAATTTGCTATGTAAATTTACAAAAGTTCTATGTATGATGAAGATTTGAAAGCTTTATGAGGGCATCTATATATATGTTCTAAGAATCACTTTTCAACCACTGTGGTTTTTGGTTGATAAGTGACTGCATATTGCTAAGGTTATTTTCATATTAGTTTGAGATACATACAGAAAATAACAGTGTTGCTAAATTTGAAATTTTGCACTAACTGTGCTCACTAGAAAATTTTCTTAATTTTGAGCTTTAATAGGATTTGATTAAACATTGACGTTTGGAGGACAATGGTACTTTTTTTTCTTTTATGTTGATGTCTATAATTTCTTAAACATTGTAAATATATGTCTTATTACCCTTCTACAACTCATGACAGAGCACTACATAGACAAAGGATACCCAGTTTTGGAATAAAAAATATGTCCAAGGACTAGGGTTTAGTTTGAATTTAGTTTTACAAGCAAACTTTGTAGATTAACCATGACTAACAATAATAGAATTAGCATTCTTTGCAAAGAAAATTGATATATTCTCAAGTACCACATCAAAGATGAGAACAAATTAAATAATATTTAATGACTTTTTGTTTCATTTGGTTCAATGTTTCAAGACTTTTTAAATTAAAAAATGAATATTATTTGTTTCCTTTGGTTTAATATTTCAAGAATTTTCTTCCCTCACACATACACACAAAACTCTTTGTATTTCAATTCACAATTTTCACCTCTTTCACTTCTACTCCTTTATATATATCTACCCATATCCCTTCATGTCATCATATGTCAAACACACACAAACCAAAAACGATGTCATTTACCTTCATGAAGCCTACCTAATTCTAACACTGTTGTCCCATCTAATCTTAACCCGTATGAGTTGGCTACAACCAAGGAAGAGAATTGAATTTTATATTGAGTGACAAGGCAATTACAATATTAATGTTAAGGTCGGACATTGTGGACTTAGGTGTTTTGTAAAGGTTGTGATTGACTATGAGCGTTTGAGATGTGTATTTTGTTTTAGAATTAAGGAGAAAGAGAGAGAGAGAGAGAGACATTCTATATCAACTTTCATTCTACAATATCCTCCAAAGTTTTTTTTTTTTTAAATTTCTCATTCCTCGAACTGAAAAACTATAATGGTTATGTGTGTGCAATTTATAATTGTTGTTTCTTATAATGAACTCATTACTAACAAAGTTTTATAACAATTATGCTATATACATGTACAACATTCTCCAAAACCATCTTACATAAAACATTACAACATTATACAGGCAAATTACTAGTTCTAACTAATTGGTTTTGGCTATATGAATCATTTCCAGCATTCAGACTATGTTTCAATAAAGTATTTGAAAAAAATGCTATACCTGGGGTATAACTCCAATTTCAACATAAATAGGACGGTAAGTAAATCTTTTTCGACCATCAGAACGAAGGTCTTGAGCAATGCCACCCTGTATGAAGTGCTCTTCTCCCAGAGATAGTCCCACCATTCCTGCACATACATAAAATGAGGAGAGATAATGGTTGCAATGTTACACATAATTAGATCTTGTAAGTACTGGGAAAAAAAAAATCATAAAACAAAAATTACTGCGAGAAAACTAGAGGAACAGCAAAAATGCTGAAGGAAACCATTAGGTGTTAAAAAGATGTTGTCCTTAAACAATAGTTTTTGAAGTCAAAAAGAAATTCAAGTCTTTTATAACCCCATATTTTATCAAGGAGAAGAAGACCCCTTATTGGCAGAAAAACAAAAGGCACATTAGTCAATAAACCCAATTTCTTTAAAAGGGCATGCACAATGTGCTCCTTACAACTGTGAAGGGAATAATGAAAGAAAAAACTAAAGAATAGACACAGGACGGGAAAACTATTGTATGCCAGAGGGATTCAGATGCTTCATTGGCCATATCCATAACAGTCCATTGCTTGGCTAAGTTTGTAACAGTAATTAACTGGAGTAAATGATTTGCTAAGGAAAAGAATATCACACTTAAGGGGGTTCAGTGCAAAGGTTGGAATAAAGAACCACTTGATTTCTTCTAGGTTTATGATTTTGTTTGGTATTAATTGATTGGTTAATTATGAATGGTGATATGGATCCCATCAAAAGGGATATGGAACATATTTTTCAGTTTCTTGGAATCCAAACAGTATACTAATCTTATCATATGCATATATAACCAAATTACAATAACATAGAACATGCCAGCCTTCTCCCCAGAAATTTCTCCAATAGTATTACTTGTTTATTAGGGCTCCAGCAATGGAAATAATAAAGCACTCACACATATTAGGACTAAGTACTCTTGACGTGGTGGTTTTAAGCGTATGTTTACAATTGATTTTAGTACAACGACAAAGCCTACCACAAACACATTATTATCTAGATTCTGCTTAAGCGTTTACAGGATTTTAAAAATAATAATAGTAATTTTGAAACAAGTTTGGTCAAGACTATGCCATTATTCAAGTTCATCAGCCTCTTTAAGGGCTTGCAAATCGACATTCTTGCTAGTGTCGTCCCCCAAAAATGTGACAGTTCACAAATGTAGACAGGGTTTGAAACCAAATTCCATTGAAAGAAAACTAAAATGAAATCTTATAGACAGAAAGAGCAACAGCCAAAATTAGTGTGTATTTGGATGAGTTATTTTTATTGGATTTACATATATATATATATATATATATATAGGTATTTTTATTGGCTTATTAATTTAACCAGGAAAACCTAGAGCTGTACCAAGAAAAAGTTTAGATATAAAAAGATGTACATAAGCTGTTGGTGAAAATAAGCTTTATTTTGTGCTAAAAGAAGCAGGCACATTAGCAAACTTATTATACAAAAAATGCTCAAAAATAAGATCAATAATTTTATTTTTATTTTTATTTTTATTTTTTATTATGTGATATGATATTGGCAAATAAAACACTGTAGTTAAAGCATGAAACAGCGAGTGAGTTTAAGCTCACAAAGGATAAATTCAGCCACTCTAATGCAATAAATAAACACAAGTGTGTGGGAGTATTACATATAAAAAGTATTCATTATTCTTGCAATCAATCTGATTTCAAGTTCATCAGGTCAAATAGCCTAAGCAAAGCCAATTGCAAACTAGAACCACCTATTCTTACGTTGGTCAGGGATTTGCTACTCAACTTAACTCCCCAAAGGCTTATTGCATCAGGATTCACAAGTCTATTTCCACTTAACCTCTATCTAGCCATGCACTACATCCTCAAATTTGATCTTGACATCAAAATATAACCACCAAAATCAAATCTTACTACTTACCAAAATAAATCAATAGAACCTCCAAAATCATATAGTTAGTGCTCTGCAGCACTACTACTTTTCGATACCATTAACTACCCAGGAGAGAGCACAGCAATAATATAGAAGCATAAACAATGATAAAATAAATGATAAAGAAGAAGATAGCAAAATAGATATAGTCAAAATAAGTTAAAACAGAGTATGGAATATGAAAACAGAAACTAGTAAAATCTTACTTGAATAAAACTTCTGTCTTTGATTAAACTTGAAAACAAACTGTCTTTGATACAAGCTTTGAAAATGTAAACACTGTCTGAAGAGTTACAAGATTACAAAGTAAAATATATAAAGGGTTACAAGATTATATCTATCTAGAAGGGAAGGGTTACAAGATTACAAGAGAGGAAGGATTACAAAAGTCTTTCTGAGGGAGAGGGAGAGCTATCTTGGACCTAAGCTTTTAACTTGAGAATTGTGATCTAAAACTGGAACCTCCAAATTGGGACCTGTCTTTTGTTTTCGGAGTCTGTCCTTTTATAGATGAAATAAACCATGGTAAGTCTTCAAAAGTAACCTGAGTTAAGTAAAATGAACCCCAAGTTAATCTGTCGGTAGAATCTTGTAGAATTCTGAATAGTAAAAGTTTTGAACAGTAATCTGCCTGTGAATCTGTCAGTTCGCATGCTAGTGAATAGTAATTTTCTATCTGTGAGAATCTGTGTGCAAATAATCTTCTGTCAAAATATCTTTCTGGATTTGTCTTCATTCTATCATATTGTCTTTTGGTCTTTTGTCTTATCTGTCACATGTCATAGGGGTCTTAAGAATCTTGGAATGCCTCTGGGTGAGACCTGTAGTTTGGAGAGGAGGATTCCATTACTGTGTCATCTTCATCGTCTGATATTTGTGATGCAGCTTCAAGCAGTTGCTTTTTAAGCTGTCTTCTGTCTGAAACAGTGGCAAGCTGGCACTGAACTTGACTCTTTTCTAGAAGAAAATTAGAACTTTCTACCTGGGAGGAAAATGTCTTTGTAGAGAGGGAAAATTCCCGATCTATCACAAGCTGACACGTCACATTACCAAGTCCACAAATTACAGCCAATTACAAAGCGCCACGTATTGCTGCTAGGTTTTGCTATCACTACTCAGAAACCAACAAAAATTTGCCAAGTGTCATGCAAAAACCAATCACACATCAGCACATGTAAGCGATGACACAAGCAGTCCAGCGCGTGTAAGCGATGACACAAGCAGTCTAGCGCGTGTAAGCGATGACATAGGCAGACCAATCAGGCTGTGACGTGTGTCACCAATCAGACTCTGCCACGTGTCGCTCACCCACCTCTAAACTCCTATAAATAGAAGCCTTCCTAAGGCATTTGAACAGACACCAAGCCATCTGAAGCACTCAGAAGTACAGAAGCTCTGCAGGAATTAAGCCTCAAAGCCTTCAAGAACTTCAAGAACTTCAACCTCAAAATCGAAGAACATTCGAAGCAGAATCATCCAAACCGTCTGCCTAGATCCTAAAGTTTGCGGGAATCAAGCCTAAAGTGTTCGAAAACATCAACAAATCACAAATCAGTGAAGCTCTACGGATTCAAGCTTCTAAAGCCTCGAAGAACTTCCACCACAAACCTTCGAAGACGAAGAACACACGAAGAACATGAAGAACGTGAAGAACAAAGGATTTCTAACAAGCTCATAGCCAAAGATTCATTGTAATTCCGTTTCAGCAATCTTCGATCCATCCTTCAGCCAAATTGAAGGATATTTGGTGTTCAAGTCAAAATCATATTACCACAATTCCAATCAGCAAATCTTTCAAGGAGATCGAATCAGAGGATCACTCTTTTGTAATCACAGAGAATTGTACCACACAATCATCAATACAAATTTGCATTTGTGAAACTATTTTACTTGTTTGACTCATTTCAAACTAGAAATTTAGTCGCTTACAGTCTTTTTTTGTAATTCTTGGCAAATATGATCAAAATTAAACTTATTCCACCATTTTAATTGAAACTTTCTGGTGAGCATAGGAAAAGGATACTGGGGATGCTTTTCTATCTTGTATTCCCATCGAATAATCCATGGGAAATCTGTAAAAGAACTGCAAAAGATGTGGGAAATCCCTAAGATGCGGTATGTTTGGTTCTTTCTTGAAAGTCTCATAAGCTTTTAAAAGATCAGGGGGAGAATCATAGCTTCAGGACCGTAGGAATTCCACCAGTCAATGAACCATCTTGGAATCATGATATCATGTCTTTCTTTCTGTACATATCAAACCAGAAAAACCAAGTATGCCTGTTAATATTATTTTGGAATAAAAGGAACTTGTCCCAAGCTTCCATATAGTCATAATAATTGTAAAATTGAGGCTCAAAAGGCAC
The DNA here is from genome assembly GCA_028535165.1 of Quercus tomentella. NCBI lineage: Eukaryota > Viridiplantae > Streptophyta > Magnoliopsida > Fagales > Fagaceae > Quercus > Quercus tomentella. The sequence goes on from JAPQVY010000155.1 coordinate 94,666,434, forward strand.
AAAAAAGTTCCTGGTGATCCAGGGGTGTGCTCTCCACTAGGAAGGAGTAAGAATCTGTTTTATAACAACTTTAGAGTAACCAACTCTGTTTGGTTCATGAGAACAAGGCATATGTGTTACTAATATTGAGTCTGTATCTACTAAAATATGCTCATAAAATGTTTGGGTCTTAAATGTTTCTGTCTTAGGATGTTCCCATCCTGGGGGTATGAGCTGTCTAACTAAAGGGATGGGGTCTGTTATGTGCTGGTATTCTGGTTCAATCCATAAAATAAAATTCCAAGAGTCTTTTGGGAGTTCAATGCTGTGATCTTCTTTTGGGGTTTGGGTTTGGGTTTCTTGAGAGGTAGAGAATCTGTATTTTGATTGGTTGGAGGGAGAGGCCAAAGGAGGAAAAGAAGATGCAACTACATTAAATGTCTTCTTTAAAGGAAGGGTTGAGGAAGTTGAAGGTAGGGTATAAGACTGTTTGGATGTTGGATTAGGACTTGGGGAGAGTGGTTGGAAAGGGTTTGGACTACAAGTTAATGGGGTTCTTTCTTGAGATTTATTTGAAGAGAAAGTGGCTGAAGTGAAAGAGGTACAAGGGAGGAATCTGTTAGGGGGAGGAGGAATTGGGGGAGCAGCATAAGACTGTCTGGTTCTAGGTTTTGGGGATTTGCTCTTATCTGCAGGGGAACTCATCTTCCCTGAAGAAATTCACGGGTTAGAAAATTAGGAATCGAATTAGCTAGTTTCCCCTTTAATATAATCAATATCAAAGTAAAAAACACTTAAAATAGCCTGCCATCGAGCAAAACTCTGTTTAGAAACAAGATTTTGAACATCTTTTTGTAAAACTTCTTTAGCACTTTTACAATCAACTCTGATTAAAAACTTTTGATTAAAGAGGTCATTTTGGAATTTTGAAACACATAGTATGATAGATAAAATCTCTTTCTTAATAGTGCTATAATTCTGCTGGGTAGCTGACCAAGAGCCAGAATGAAATCTAACAATTTGTTCTTTAGCATCATTTTTAGCTACCTGTTTTAGAATTCCACCATAACCTATGTCAGAAGCATCTGTCTCAACAATTTTGAAAGTATCAGGAGAGGTAATAACAATACAAGGAAGTTGCTTAACATATTTTTTAATCTGTCTAACTATCATAGTATGTCTGTCTGTCCAAGGTGGAGGATTCTTTTCTAATCTTTTATACAAAGGTCTGCATATTTTTCTTAATCCCTAAAAATAATCTGAAACATAATTTAAGCTGCCAAGAAATCTTTGTAATTGATTTTTATCTTTTGTCTCATCTGGGAATTTATCTGCAAATTGAATAGCTCTGTCAATAGGGCTTAAAGTTCCCTTATAAATATTATGACCTAAAAATCGAATTTTATCTTGAAATAAACTTATTTTAGAGGCTGAAACAACTAATCCATTTTGTTTGATTACTCTGACAAATATATTTAAATGTTTCCAATGGTCATCTATTGATTTAGAAAAGATTAGAACATCATCTATATAAACAATGGAAAAATCTGTGAAAGGTGTAAATATGTCATTCATTATATTTTGAAATTCACTAGGTGCATTCTTTAAACCAAAAGGCATGACATTCCATTCATAATGACCAAAAGGAACCGTGAAAGCAGTTTTGTATCTATCTGTATCTGCCAAAATCCACTTTTCATGTCAAATTTGGAAAATATGGTTGCTTCATGAAGTCTGTCAAGTAGATCTTTCTTATTGGGAATAGGATATCTTATCCACTATAATGCTTTATTTAAAGGTTTATAATTTATAACTAATCTTGGAACTCCTCGCTCCAATTCTGCCTGTTTATTAACATAAAAAGCAGCACAACTCCAAGGAGACTTGCTCTTTCTGATTAATCCTTTAGTTAAAAGATCTTCAATTTCTTTCTTACAGTGTTCTAGTAATTCATTATTCATTTGTATTGGTCTAGCTTTAGTAGGTATTTGTCTTTCATTAAAATCTTTTTCATAAGGTAACTGTACTATATGTCGATGCCTGTGCCAAAAAGCAGTAGGGAGATTGGAACAAATCTCTGTCTCAATATGTTGTCTGAATAATTTTATTTTATTATTTAGTATGGGGTCTGTTAATTGATCAGCAATTCTTTTGTATATTATTTCTGACTTCAAAGATTCCAAATGTCTATTCTTTCTGTCAATTCTTTCTTTATCAATTTCCTTTACTATGGTATTAAGTGAATAAATATCTTTTGGAATTGGTGGTAAAATAAATTTAAAAAGTACGTCTTTCCCTAACACATTAGTTTTAATACCCTATTCTGTCGTTAAAAAGGTGTAAAGTAAAGTCATAAAGGGATTTCCTAGAATGATTTTAGAAGAAAGGTCTTTAATTAAAACAAAAACTGTTTCAAAACAAACTCCATCATTACATATGTGAACACTAGGTATTTTATAATTAATTATTAACTTTTCGCCGTTAGCTTGAGTTAATCTTTCAGATGATTTTTCATAATACTTTAAAGGTATTAATCCTTCTTGTATACAGTTCATGTCAGCTCCTGAGTCTATCAAAGCAATTTCTGTCAAAGAGAACTCTTTATTAATTACTAGAGTGATTTCTGTATGCCATTTTTGAAAAATTACTCTGTCAATTAAACTCAAAAATTTATGTTTACTGTTGTCATTATCTAAAATATCATCTTCTAATGAAGAGGGGTCTATCATGGGTGTAGAAAGTTCTTTTAAATTTATCAACTCTACAATATTTTGTTCATTTATATCTGTGGAGTTATCCTCTTTAATATCTTTAATTTCTTGTTTTACCATTTTTGCTTCTGTCATTAAATCCTATAGAGTTACTGGTTTTATATCTACTTTATCTTGTTTCGTTTTTGCCTTTTCTTTTTTATTTTTAGCTTTCTCTTTGTCTTTCTTTTGACATTCTGTAACATGGTGTCCATATTTCCTACACTTAATGCAAGCAATAGGTATGTCTATGGAATCTTTCAATTTTATTAAATTGTCTTTTTTATCTTTTAGGTGATTGGGTAAATTGTTTATCAATTTCATTAATATGTCTTTTTGTTTCCTTTTTCTCTTATTAACCTTAAGTAGGTTGGTTGATTTTAACTCTTTCTTTTCTTGATCTATTTCTTTTTGACTAACATTAAATATTTTCATTAATTCATTTATTATACCTTTTTCAAATTCTAATTTACTTATACGTTTTACATTTTTATTATGTCTACCACATTGTGTTTTAGTATGTCCATAATCTTTGCATTTATGACAAATAGTATTATTAACATGTCTGTCAGTTTTTTCATTATCTGATAACTCAGTAGTATTTTAAACTGCTATGTCTCTTTTTCTGTCTATCTCTAAAGGTGTATTTAAAATTTTCATCTTTTTAGTTAATTCTGTCAAGCTATTTCTTTCAATTGATTTTAGTCTTTCATCAATTTTTTCCCTTAAACTATTACACTTCTTATCTTCTTTGTTGACTACTTCCACTTTTACTTTTACTACACTATCACTATTTGCCTTTTCTTTTGAATTACCATTATTATTGTTTTCCTTCCTTTGTTGACTATTTCTCTTGATTCAAGTCTTTCTTTTTCTTTTACATCTAACTTCCTACGTAGAGATTCTTCAAGAGTACTATTTTCTTTCTTTAACACTTCTTTTACTCTTTCTTCCTTACTTGTCTCTATTAGGCTCTTTTGTCTTTCTATGTCTAGCTTCTTACATATAATTTGTATTGAACTAGATACTTCTTTATTGTGTTGCTTTTCCACCATTTCTTTTATGACTTCCATTAACTACCCAGGAGAGAGCACAACAGTAATATAGAAGCATAAACAATGATAAAGAAGAAGATAGCAAAATAGATATAGTCAAAATAAGTTAAAACAGAGTATGGAATATGAAAACAGAAACTAGTAAAATCTTACTTGAATAAAACTTCTGTCTTTGATTAAACTTGAAAACAAACTGTCTTTGATACAAGCTTTGAAAATATAAACACTGTCTGAAGAGTTACAAGATTACAAAGTAAAATCTGTAAAGGGTTACAAGATTATATCTGTCTAGAAGGGAAAGGTTACAAGATTACAAGAGAGGAAGGATTACAAAAGTCTTTCTGAGGGAGAGGGAGAGCTATCTTGGACCTAAGCTTTTAACTTGAGAATTGTGATCTAAAACTGGAACCTCCAAATTGGGACCTGTTTTCTGTCTTTGGAGTCTGTTCTTTTATAGATGAAGTAAACGATAGTAAGTCTTCAAAAGTAACCTGAGTTAAGTAAAATGAAGTCAAGTTAATCTGTCGGTAGAATCTTGTAGAAATCTGTGAACAATAAAGGTTTTACTATTCATGAACTGTCTGGGACTCTGTTAGGGAACGCATGCTAGTGAACAGTAGTAATCTGTCTGTATTTTTCTAGACTATAATGGATCTGTCTAGAAGCTATTCATGCATGTTGGTGAATAGTGATCTGTCTCCAGTGAATAGTGATCTGTCTCCGTTGTCTGTCCGGGAGAGCATTCTGTCTGTCTATGCATTCTGTCTGTCTATCTATCAATCTGTATCCGACATTTTGTCTGTCTGTCTATCAATTTGTATCCGCGTAGTTATCATAATCTAGCGGATCAGAGTTGTCCTCATACTGCTCATGTTCATGGATCACTCCATAACTATTACATAGAGCGCAGTATGAAATAAGAAGGTAGATAGGAACACGATCCTTTGCTATCATTAGTTTGGGATCCTTAACAATCCTTCTTTTTCTAATAAGCCTTCTTGCTAAAGGTCTTGGACCATACACAGCTATCCTGTTGGTGTATCCGTATAAGTGGAAGCCTCTGTCTAATTCTTTCTGTACTTCATAAATCTTGTTACTCATGAAATTAGACCATTCTTGAGCCAGAGCACCTGGATCATCAAGTGATAAGTAAGTATCTCCTATATACCAGTTGTATTCAGGGATACAACCCTAATCATGGATAAGGACTAAAATGTGTGCTGGCTGAGCTTCCATATAATAGCTAATGTCCCAAGCTGGAAGAGTGCTCCAGATTACTATCTTCATATAATTAAGTCCTCCAATCTGTGCGGCTGCTTCTTGGATGACTTTGGGAAATAAACTAATCTGATTTGCAGAAGTTATGGTTAATTTGCTGATAAACCCTGCTTCTAGCATTTCAGATAACCATAAAGGATCACAAATTACTGGATCTTCTGTCTCTGTGTTGATAAGTAATCTCGGATAGGGATTGTATCTGTCTCCTAGTCCTTCATAAACTCTGTCTGCGTCTTCAAAACTTTCATACCATGTAGCTTTATGAGATAGCCATGTATCATTTGTCATGTCTTCTATTCTGATAAATGCTGTAGAAACTAATACTTTAAAAAGATGCATCCATTTGTCATAAGAACTTGTTAGGGCTTTATGACTTAATATTTTCTGTTGGATTTCAAGAAGTAAAGTTCTAATGGCAAGTCTTGTATTTTGCTGAATCTTAGGGTGGAGCTTTGTGATTCTGTCATTGTGGAGCTTGAATCTCCATCCTCTTTGCCAGGGAGTTGACAACCAAGTGCTTCAATAAATGCACCAGTGCTAACAAGATATAATTCCAAAGCCTGAAGGGTCTTTTGGAATAAGGGTTTCTGTCTGAGGGTGAAGGCTGCATGTAAGTTATCAAGAAGTAGTTTAATATGAAGAGGGAGGTCTGTGAATTCTCCGTCCTGAAACATGAGATCAGTGTGGAGCACTTTTTGCAGAATTACACTTTTTTCACCACATGAATACATTGCCTCTGCTAGCAACGTATCTTGAAGGGATATTGTCTCTATTGAGACGCCTTCATGCATATCCGAAATTTTTACTGAAGGCTTTCGGATACCTTTGGGTTGCACCGCTGGTGCCTTTCCAAAATATTAGTACATATTCCATTGTCTGTCGTGAAAAAAGGGTAAATTAAAGCCAAAAAAGGGTTTCCTAATATAACTTTAGAGGACAACTTATCTGTTAAGAAGAAAGGTGTTCTGAACTTGATTCCATTATTATATATGTATGCCTTAGTTAGTTTATTACTTATTTTAAGTCTATCACCCTTAGCCTGAGTTAATCTATCTGTTGTTGATTCATAATACTTAGAGGGTATTAATCCTTCTTGTATGGAATTCATATCAGCACCTAAATCAATAAGGGCAATAACTGTTAATGAGAATTCTTTATGAACTACCAAAGTTATCTCCGTACACCACTTTTGGAATATCATTCTGTCAATTATATTTAAAAATTCATCTTTATCTTTGGAATATCATTCTGTCAATTATATTTAAAAATTCATCTTTATCATCTTCTTTGTGAGAACATTCACCAGTATAATTATGTCTGTCAAGAAAAGGGGAGTCTGTCAAAGGTTCATTACAATATTTAATTCTATCTTTTATGCTAATTACTTGTGCAGTTATTTGTTCAACCATGCCTTTTAATATGAAATTTTCTGATTTTAATTCTTTCATTTCATTTTTTAGGTTATTAATATCTATTTGTAGGTCCGTCACAGTTATAGGTTTATTGGGTTTAAATCTATCAGTAATTTCTGTAAAATTATAAGTTGACTTATAATCTTATAGATCTATTTCAAATCTATCAATTTCAGTTAAAGATTCTTTTAATTTAGATAAATAATCTTTCTTAGACTGTGGGTCTGGAAGTCTATCTATCAAATCTATTATTATGTCTTCTTGTTTTGTTAAGACACTTATTTTTAATTTTCTTTTACAATAACAATTATCAGGATTATTACAGTTACATAATTTAATATTTTCATCATGTGAAGAAACATCTGTAGATGATGATGAGGTGATGTTACTATTATCTATCTGGTGAATTTCATTATCTGTTTTATCACTATCTGTCAGTTCTATTATACTCATTAATTTATCCTTTAATTTTCCTGATATATCAAGTTTATTTATCTTTCTTTGAAAGTTACAATATCTGCTAATGTGTCCCTTTTTCCCACATTTGAAGCAAGTAATGTCACTTTCCCTACGTCTATCATGTTTCTTTCTTTTGGATTCTTCTTTCTTGTCTTTAGACTTACTTTTATAATATCTTCTATTATTGTTCTTGTATCTATCACTTCTATCATCTTTCTTTTCTTTTCTTCTTTTCCTAGAGGGAGCAATTAATGGATCAAAACCATATTGCTCACAAAAAGTGCCTAGCTCTTTTTTAGCATACCTTTTTTCTTTTTCTATCTGGTTTTTTAGCCTTAAGTCATTACATAGCCATAGACCTGTTTTATTAATTGAAGATATTATGTCTCCATATGTTAGGCTAGGATAGTCTATAGTTCCTTCATTATTAGCTATATCAAGTCTCACTTTCTAAGCAAAGAAATAAGGTAAACCAGCAATGAATTTTTCTTTCCAGTAGGATTGTTGACAGTCATTCCTACTTAAAACTTTTGAAATAAAAACATCTTTATACCATCTAAAATCTGAAAGTTGTGGACATCTTAAATTAATTAAAACATCTGAAGCTCTTTCTTTATATTGATTGGGATCACCAACAAAATGTTTAGTTATGGTAAAAATTAAAGTATTAACTGCATCTTGTGAAGGCTGTCTATCTGTCATTATAACACTTCCATCTGTTTCTCTTTCAACAGTTGTTAATATTCCATTTCTGTCATCATTATTTAATAATGATCCCACCAGCCTTTCAACTGACCAGTAAAACCAGTGACAATTAAATGAGCTATCTGATGGTCTTGTTTTCCATGATTCTTGTAAACATTAGTGAGCAAAGTCATTTCATGTAAAAGATTTATTATTTCATATTCTGACATTCCATCAATATTCCATTCATAAATTAAATCTGGCGAATAAGATGAATTGACATAAGTATGTCTTTCTTCAAATTGTAAATCAGGGGGAGTAGGTTTAGTATACCAATTCTTTCTAGGGTATAATTCTTCAATTCTTCCTTTTTTACGATCTTGCGACGAAGATGCTAAAGTTAATTTATTAATTTGTAATTTATCTGTAAATTGTGATTCCAAATTATTTATGTCAGATAAATCTATCAAATCTGTCAATTGATTGTCTTCTGATTCTTCATCCTCCGAAGAGTCAGCTTGTCACAATTCATCTAGAGGTAGCACTCGCCGCATCTAATGCTAACAGTAAAGCACTCAATGCTATTTTTTGTGGTGTGTCTCCAGATGAATTTCACAGGATCTCTCACATTACCGTTGCCAAAGAAGCATAGGAGATATTGGAAGCCACCTACAAAGGCACGAAGAAAGTGAAAGACACCAAGCTCCAAATGCTGACCACTCGGTTTGAGGAGCTCAAAATGAGTGAGGATGAGTCCTTTGACTCTTTCTATAGCAAGCTGAATGAGTTGGTTGTCAGCAAGTTCAATTTAGGGGAGAAAATGGAGGATTCTAAAATAGTAAGGAAGATCCTTCGATCATTGCCGGAAAGCTTTCGTGCCAAAGTAACAGCAATTGAAGAGAGTAAGGACCTTGATGACATCAACGTCCAGGAGCTGGTTGGTTCTCTTCAAACTTATGAAATGTCGCTGCCAAATCAACGGAGGAGCAAATCTCTTGCTCTTAAGACCATTAATGAAAGGGTGGAAGTCCGTGACTCATCGGATGAGGATGTGGTTGACAAAGATGTTGCATACCTTGTGAAAAATTTCCAAAAATTCTTGAAATTCAAGAATAATGGTAAATTTGGGGATAAAGGAAAATTCCAAAGTCCAGGAAGGGAGAAAAGGGAATTCAAAAAGAAAGATGTAAAAGAATCTCAATCTACACAAGGTGTCACTTGTTTTGAATGCAACGGGCATGGACACTTTAAGAAAGAATGTCCGAATTATTTGAAATCGAAAGGCAAGGTGTATGCCACGACACTGAGTGACTTGGATTCATCCAATTCTGATTCTGAGGAAAGTTGTGACGGAGAAGGGAATTACTCCACTTTTATGACTATTGCCCATGTTGATTCTTCAGACGAATTGAATTTGCTTGTACAAGAGCTTGGAGAACATAGTGATGAAGAATCATTGGGAGTTGTTGAAGAATCAGATGCAAAAGATGATGAAAGCACAGCCAATCTTCAAGAAAATTATAACTCACTCTTAGAGAAGTCGGGTGAGTACACAAGGGTGGCCAAGGCAGCTGTAAGAAAGATGAAGAAGGAAGAGGAGGACTACAAAAGTCTCCTAATTCACTATAAGGAGGCCAAATGTGAGATAGAGACACTGAATGGTGAGCTATCAGAAGCCTACACAAAAGTGAGATTTCTTGAGCAAGAGGTTGTGCAAGCCAATGCCAAGATAGAAAGGGTCTCCACCAAGAAGCTCGATGATGTTATTTCATCTCAAAAGCATTTTTCAGACAAATCCGGGTTGGGATATATCGGGAGGAGTAGCTCATCTGACAATATCACTAAAGAAGTGAAGTTTATAAAGGCCAAAGAGCCAGTTGAAGTTGGCCCTATTGATGAGAAGCCCAAGATAGAGGAGAAGAGGAATTTGGAGAACCGACGGATGGTGAACAACCTCCGTAATCAATCTGTGGGCAAGTCTGAATCCCGAGCCAAGTCTCGTCCACGACCACAAAGAGGTCCTAGATCAAATTATGTGTGTCATCACTGCGGACTTCAAGGGCATACTCGACCAAATTGTCAAAAGCTGAGAGTAATGAATAGTGCAACTCCTCAAAGGCCACGAGGACCTAGAAATGATATGAGAAATTGGGCTGGTGAACCATCAAAAGATCAAAATGGTGATCCCGGAATGATGGATGTGATGAAGATGATTGGTGCATCCACCAACTGCTTGGAAAGCTTCACACGAAGGTTTGAAAGCCCTAACTTCCGTACCCAATCCTATAAGGAAATCACTCCAAACGCAAGTGACGTGTGGGTGAAAAAGGGTACTCATGCATAAGCATTACAACATGTCCATGCATCAATACTTCCTATGCTTTGTGACTGTGTTTGGTTGTTTGCTTATTGATTATGTTGGTTGTTGTTTGTTTGTCTATTTGTGCATACTTTAGTTCATTTTTGTTTTTGATCAATCTTTTTCTTCTTATGTGTCAAAAATCCAAAAACCACATAAAAATAGAAAATCAAAAAGTTTGATTGACATTGTTGAGTTTTGTCTCAAAACATGTTTTGCCTTGTACCTTTGTGCTAATGGCTTTGTGCATTCTCGAGCGTAGCTTGTTCCTTTGAACTTTTATCACTGTGAAAGAAATCTTGAAATCTGTGTGATTGTTGTAAATAGATCTTCAAACTTGTTATGAATGATTAGTGAATGGTTATGTTGATCTTGAGACATGCATAGACTTGTGTCTATATATCTTCCCACTCTTTATTTTTTGTTTTTGCTAAAAAAGAGCTCACCAAATGTAAATCTCCAAATGAAAAGAGATGTTGAGCTGCAAAAACCTGTCGCACATACTAGTATTTGACTAGAAAAAAGGGAAAGCGACCAAAAATAAAGTTTATGATTATTCAAAAGCCAAAGGCTATATCATCAAGGTGAAATATCAAATATCACTCTCACAAGGAAAGGTGATTGTTTCAAAAGAATCAAAAAGATCAAATGTTATGCTTAAAAGTGGAGTCAAATGTAAAGCTTCAAGTTATGTTATCAAGTCTTGTGGGAGGTCATATATGCATACTTCTATAATTGAGATGGGTCACATGATCTAATGCTAATTGTGTATGCCTTGATTGAATTGATCATTGAAGCTTCACATTAGACTAAAGACTATCTCATTGTTGATATCCACACACAACACACAAGTTTATGTTCAATGAATGCCATAGTCATTTGTGTGATTGTACTTGATAAAATGTGTTTTCACATGTTCAATCTTTGTTAATTCAAACACAAAAAGATTTTTGAGTGTTTAAGTTGTTTTTGGAAAAGTGTTTTGCTTTTACAAAAAACTGAAAATCTTCAAAAAAACAGCGTGTCCTGTTTTGGCGACTCAGTCGCGGGTCAGTCAAGTCGGATGCCACAGTCGCGAGCTCGCGGGTCTGTTTTGGCGACTTGTTCGCGAGTGAAGGTCCAGTCGCAAGGGGTACACAGAGATTTTCGCGGCTCAGCTCGCGACTCCCTCGCGAGTGAAACTTCCAGTCGCGAAAAACACTTAGAAAATTTTTCAAAACTTTTGGCTTGAAGTGTTTTGGCGGGTGTATCTGGCGACTTATCTCAGCCGCGAAAAACGCGTGTTTTGCACAGTAAGGGTAGTTTTTAAAATCTTTTTCAGTTTTCCCTCGAACTTTATGTGACTATTCACTTTCTCTCTCAACTGTTCTTACCCGAACACTCCGTGTCACCCCCTTCGAACTCCATTGTTGCTTCATTTCTTCTCAAAATCATCAAGAAAAGGTATGGGTTTTCTTTCTCACACTCAGTATTTCTTGTTTTTGAGTTTTTCCCTCTTGAATATTTGCATTGTTTTTTTTATTTGAGTTGGGTTTGTGTTTCGGCTATTGTTCTCTGTCCGTGCTTAGCTAGTAGAAGCTCTTGATTTTTATGAACTTGTTTAGGTTGCTAGATTTGTTCTTCATCATGTGACTCTCTCTTAGCTTAGAGTTTGTTATCTGTCTTATACCTATCTTGTCTGATCTCATTTTGATGTGTTGTTTCAAAATGTTCATGCTTTGATTAGTTGGGTTTTATTGATTTAATTTTGTGTTTGTTTATCTAGTGTGTGCATCTGTCTTGAGTTCACTGGATCTTTTCATACTCATCAAACTATATGTCTCATTGACATATGTTTGTCCTTTGGGTGTTATCAGTCTCTACAGCATTAGTACTCTTCTGCAAAATGCTAGTTGTTCTTGAATATCTACCTTTGGGTACATTCATCTGTGTTGCCAGTTTAGAGTATGAGACATTTCCTTTATTATTGTCTTTATCACTAACAGAATACTGATTTGTTCTACACATGTATTGTATTTTGTTGTTGTGGCCTTTTCTGATTGTTCACAGATGGCTCCTTCTTCCCCAAAGAAGAAAACTCCTACCAAGAAAGCAGATAAGAGAATGAAAATGGACCCGAATCTGTTTAGGTCTGTTTCCCATTTTGAGAGATACAAGGATTTCTTCTTAAAGGCAGGAATCATACAAGAAAGGTTTGTGGATTTGGAGGATTTGAGAAACACCTTTATCCCTAGTTGTTTTGAGGGGAGAGGATGGGAAAGACTGCTAAGTGATTTCCCAGCTGTATGTGAACCTCTGGTTAGGGAGTTTTACTCCAATGCTGTGATCAGGGAAGATGAGCTGAGCTACTGGGTTAGAGGTACAGAATTCACCTTAGATGCACATGACATTGATGATGTGCTAGGTCTTGAGGGGTTAGAAGATCATGAGTTTGTCAACTATAAGGATAGGATGCTGTCTATTGAAACTGTACAACAGAGGATAGGTGGACAAAGAGAAGGGAAATGCCTGAATACCACAGCTTTTCCAGTGGACATGAGGTGTCTCACTATTATCATGATGTTTAACCTATATCCCATAAGGAAGTTGACTACAATTAACAATGCGAGAGAAATTTTTTTGATGGAGTTCAAGGAAAAGACATTCATTGATATCAGTTCCCACATATTTGATACAATTGTGGATGAGACAAGAACCACTTCTAGGCCTAAACTGATCTTCCCTAGTCTGCTCATGAGGATTTTCAGAAAGAAAGGTGTTGCAATCCCTCGAGACATCAGTCCCATGTCTACACCTTCAGCAATTAACAAACAAACCTTCAAAAGGATAAGTGTTCATCTTCCAGGAGAAGAAGATGAAGGTGATGAAGGAAAGGGTGTTCCAATGGAGACTGAGGCAGAGGCAGTAGGCCAGGCATCAACTTCAACACCCAAAAGGAGTGGCAAGAGGACTAGAGCATCAACTTCTTCAGCTATACCTCCAGATGCATTTCAGGTCATCCTGGAAAGACTTGATGGACTCAGAGAGGTCCAGACAGAGCAGTCTGAGAGGATGGCAGCCATGCAGGATCAGCTTGATATTCTCTAAGCAAAATTTGACAGCTTCACCACACATCATGGGCAGTGACCCTTTGGCCATTCCGGTCAAAAAGGGGGAGAAGTTTTTGAGAAGCAGCCCTTGAGGGGGAGTACTATGTTGAGGGGGAGCAGTCAAAAACAATGTCTATCTTGCTTATTTTGTTTAAGTTTTGGATAATTTACTGTTACTATGACTTTGATACAATGTGGTTATGGTTTATGTTTGGTTAAAAATCAGAACACATGAATTTTTTTGAAACTTGGTTTACTTTATATATATTGATGTTTCTCTTTATATAGTGTGATTTGTACCCATGTTGCTTTTGTAAGCTTTTAGGGTTATTTGTAGGCTTTATGGTCTGTACCATGCTTTATGCAGCCTTTATATTTTTGTTAAATCAATACTTCTAACTAAATGTCATGCATTTTCTTGTTAAGTATTGTCACTCTTGTGCCCTTGTAGGATTGTTCCTAGATGCATATACTTAGTGTTTTATGCATTGGTTGAGTGTTGGGCATACAAGTAACTTGCATTGTTCTTGTTAGCTTGTATGTTAAGTGTTCATTCCAAGTGTGAATGAGCATTGTGATCACTACCTTATAGTGATTACTTGTTTGATCAAGTCATGGTTTGTTTCTTAACTCCATCTTTGCTTAATCACTTTATGTCTGTTTCATATGCTTTTCATGTTTTTTTTCATACAATGATCATGGTGTATTGTTGTGTTTCAGGAGTTTTATGTTCATATGATTCAAGTGCCTCACAGTTTCTAGAATTAGGCGTGAGTGAGTTTTGCTCAACTGTTCCCAACTCACATGTTAAGTCTAGAGTCTATTTTAGGGTTTTGTCACGGAATAGCCAAAGGGGGAGATTGTAAGGTTGAATTTAATCAACCATCTTATTGGTTTTATTCCGTGCCAAATTTGCTTGTATTTCAGCAATTAGTAACCTTGTATTTAGGTGGGTTTGTTGTAAGGGTAGTGAGTGAGATAAAGTGTTGAATGCTCAAGAGTGTGCAAGAAAACAGAGCCTCGTGGCTGGATCTCGCAGGTGACTCGCGGCTACAAGCCGCCAGAAGCAGCACACGTGTCAAGCATGCCAGAAGTTGAAGCGTCATGCTAGCTGGAGCACTACAGGACAAAATAGGACAACTGGCCGTTCTGTTATCTCGCGGCTGGATCTCGCGACTCAGTCAAGCTACGAGGCCAAGCCACGAGCCAGCCCTATTTTGAAAAACCTGACTCTTCACATTCCATTCTCACCCCAGTATAAATACCCCTTATACCCACAAAAGAATGAGAGCTTCCAGAGAGAATTTTGAGAGAGAAACCCTAGAGTAAAACAAGATTGATTCATCCACAATCTTTACATAAGAGACTCTTCAAATTCCTCAACTCTCTTCCTCTCCATTGTTATATCCTTAAGAGACATTTTACCAAAACCTTTTCTCACCATATCCATTACTGTGAGAGGGCTGTTTGGTGTTCTGGGAAGCAGTTAGGAAGGAACCAATTTACATTGGTTGATGCTATGGTCAAGTAGCAGAATCTGGGAAGCTAGAAAAGAAATAGGTTCGGCGCAACCTCGTTGGAGCAAGAAGCTTGGAGGGCTTAGGTACACTGGGTAGATTAAGCTTGGAGGGTCTATTGCTGTTCATGTATCCCAACTGAAAGTTCAAAAACGTGTATAAACACCTTTGAACGTTTAGACCCCCAAATTACAACTTATTCAATTCAAGCAATATGTCAAACAACTAGTGTACGGAAACTTAACATAAGCTATAATATGGAATAGGTAAAAACTATCTAAGCCAAAACAAAAGATAATCCACAGCAGATAATAAAAAGGCAAAGATAGAGAGGAAGGAAGATGCAAACATAAGGACAACACGCGATGTGTTATCGAAGAGGAAACCGAAGCCCTCGGCGTAAAACCTCTCCGCCGCCCTCCAAGCGGTCAATAATCCACTAGAAAATGTAGTTGGGATACATGAACAGCAATAGACCCTCCATGCCTAATCTACCCGATGTACCTAAGCCCTCCAAGCTTCTTGCTCCAACGAGGTTGCGCCGAACCTATTTCTTTTCTAACTTCCCGGATTCCGCTACTAGACCATAGCATCAACCAATGAATATTGGTTCCTTCCTAACTGCTTCCCAGAAATCCAAACAGCTGTCTCACAGTGATGATGATGGTGAGAACCAGGTTTGGTATAAAGGCCTCTTAAGGATTTGGCAATGGAGAGGAAGAGAGATGAGGAATTTGAAGAGATTCTAATGTATAGATTGTGGGTGAATCAATCTTGTTTTTCTTTAGGGTTTCTCTCTCAAAATTCTCTCTGGAAGCTCTCTCACAATCGTGGGTAAAAGGGGTATTTATACTGGAGTGGGAGAGGAATGTGAAACGTCAGGTTTTACAAAACAGGGGTGGCTCGCGGCTTGACCTCGCGGCTTGACTAAGTCGCGAGATCCAGTCGCGAGATAACCGTATGGCCAGTTGTCCTGTTTTGTCCTGTAGTGCTCCAGCTTGCATGACTGTTCACCTTCCAGCATGCTTGGCACGTGTGCTGCGTCTGGCGGCTTGAAGCCGCGAGTCACCCGCGAGTCCCAGCCGCGAGTCTCTGTTTTCTTGCACACTCTTGAGCAATCTTCACTCTATCTCACTCACTACCCTTACATCAAACCCACCTAAATACAGGGTTACTAAATGCTGAATTACAAGCAAATTTGGCACGGAATAAAGCCAATTAGATGGTTGAATAAATTCAACCTTACAATCTCCCCCTTTGGCTATTCCGTGACAAAACCCTAAAACAGACTCTAGACTTAACATGTGAGTTGGGAACAGTTGAACAAAACTCACTCACACCTAACTCTAGAAGCTGTGAAGCACTTGAATCATATGAACATAATACTCCTGAAACACAACAATACACCATGATCATTGTAGGCAGAAAATCATAACATGCATATGAAACAGGCAATATGTGATCAAGCAAAGATGGAGTTAAGAAACAAACCATGGCTTGATCAACCAAGTGAACACCACAAGGTAGTGATCACAGTGCTCATTCACACTTGGAATGAACACAAGGACATACAAGTTAACAAGCACAAGGCAAGACACTTGTATGTTCAACACTCAACCAATGCATAGTACACAAGGTATATGCATCTAGGAACAATCCTACAAGGGCACAAGAGTGACAGTACATAAATC
Source organism: Quercus tomentella (assembly GCA_028535165.1). Taxonomy (NCBI): domain Eukaryota; kingdom Viridiplantae; phylum Streptophyta; class Magnoliopsida; order Fagales; family Fagaceae; genus Quercus; species Quercus tomentella. Next base: position 94,682,707 of record JAPQVY010000155.1, read on the forward strand.
AAAATGCAAGACATTTAGATTAAAGTACTGATTTCAACATAGCATAAAGGCTGCAATTAAGCAAGGTACATATCATAAAGCCTACAAACTATGCATAAAACATTAACCCTAAAAGCTTACAAAAGCACATGGGTACAGACAAACAAAATCCTAAATAACATCATCAAAATATATTAAAGTTTAAACCAAGAGTATAGATTAAGAGTTAGAAAACAACTAAACACCAAAAACACAGTGTAACAAACCCATAAAAACACTAAAAGTCCAACAAACAAAACCTAAACCTATAAGTTTAGAGAATAAGACTTAAAACAAAAGTATGACAAAAGTATGAGTGAACTCCCCCTATCACTATGCACACTTATGCACACTTCCCTTTGAACTTTCTCCCCCTTACTGAATGCTCTCCCCCTTTTTGGCACGAATAGCTAAAGGCTCTCGTCCAACCTTTGTTGAATAGCATCTAGCTGATTCTCCATAGTCTCAAGACGCATTTGTACATGATTGTTTGTGGAGTAGAGAAGTGCCACAATCTCATCAATGCGTTTCTGAATATGCTCAAGTACACTGCCCACTCTATCAGTATGAGGAGCAGTCTGTGCTTGCGGAACACTAGCCTGTGAAGCTTCAGGAGTAGCACGCGAAGTAGATGTGGTATGTGCAGGTGTCTCTAATTCAGGGGCAGATGGAGTAACCGGAGAGATGTGAGCACTCCTTGGTGTTTTAGAGGAGTGACTTCTGCTAGCTTGAAGAGAGAACATGGAAATAGGACACTGACGGGTCAACATCTTTCCATCTGCAGGAGGAATAATGCCTTCACGAAGAATGAGCTTCATGATGAGACTGCAAAATGGGATAATTCCTCAAGCTGCAGTTCGACAAGCGGTCTTCCTCAAGGTGTAGTAGATGTGAGCACATATATCAATGGAGGCTCCTGTAATAAGATCACAAAGGAATAGAGCTCTCCCAAGATTGATGAATGTAGTGTTGGACAGTGGGTAGAGATTGGTGAACATGATCAACTTCAGAGTGGTCAGCTCTGGTGCAAACTTTGCGGTGCTGATGGATGTTCCTGCACTGGATACTTCATGATCGGATCCTAGGATTTGTAGAATTTCTCCAACCTCTGGAGTTCGTTCATCATAAGGAGTTAGATCCACATTCTGAGGCCTGGTGATGCGGAGAGTATCGGCTATGGAGTTCAGAGTGACGATAAACTCCTTTCCTCTGACCCAGAAAATTAATTCAGCTCCAAGATCAGTTGTATTGGAGAAAGCTTCCTTAACCAGTTCAGCCATTGGATCGTCAAAGTTCCCAAACAAGTTTGCCCAGTCTCGTTTCTCAAAGATTCGAGGGATAAAAGTGGTCCCTAAGGTGTTAAACTCCACCACCTGTTCCACTATAGTAGTTGACTTGTCAAAAATGTTTGAGTAGACGTGTGAGGTAAGCGGAGTTCTGAACCTATCCTCATTGGGGTCTTGAGATGCCTGTGATGATAGTCGAGTCCTTTTAGCAACTGGTGTTGCTGGATCGTCAGCAACAATGTCCTTTCCCCTGGAAGATCGACGAGACATCTGCAAGAGAACAGGCCCACAGCAAAGAACCAACAACAGTACCACATAAGATAAATGTCAACAAGATTCAGTGCTAATAGAAGGAAAAAAAAATTCCAACACATAAATACAAACTGAAGATAGTGCAGACCTAACCAAACTTCCAACAATACAAAGGAGCACAAAATGACAGGTGCAGCAAAATGGTGATAGAGCACAAAGGCATAGAGAGACAAAACAACTAACAAAACTGTCAATGAGACAGGTTAGCATGACCATGATATGCAAACAGATACAGCATTCGAACATTAAGAACTGATATCATAAAACACTCCACAAGAGATATGAACATGGGAAAAAAAAATTTCAAAATGAAGTAACAAAGCATCCAAACTAGAGCACATGGTTGAGAGACACACATTATGATATCATAAAAACTCAGTAGCCCAAAACCGAAATCCAACATCAACACTCAAGCAAGTGTAATGAGCAAGTCAAATAAGTACCAAACCCATTTACTAAAAGGTTTTCAGTCTAAACAATAGGCAAATATCAGAACAATGAAAAAAGACATTGTGACCACTCAACATGAAAATAGATGAGAACAGTATCAAACATAACAAGCCATACCCATCACACAAAGAGAGAAATATATCGAACACAATATCAATCCAAACAGTAACAAGAATAACCATGAAATAGGGAAAATGAGATTGAGAAAACAAAACCCATACCTTTTCTTGGTGATTTGGACAAGAAATAAAGCACCAATGAAATTTGAAAATGGATTCTCGGAGTGTTTGGGAAGGAGATAGTTTAGAGAGAAGATGAACAGTTCATAAATGTTCGAGGGAAAAACTGGAGAACGCTTTTAAAACTATCCCTATTTTTGCCAAAAACGCGTTTTTCGCGACTGAGGTGAGTCGCCAGCAAGTCGCCAGGTTGAGCCGCCAAGACCCTCAAAGGAAAAATTTTGAAAAAATTTTTCTAAGTGTTTTTCGCGACTGGAAGGTCTACCCGCGAGGGAGTTGCGAGCTGAGCCGCGAAAATCTCTGAATAACCTCGCGACTGGACCTTTCACTCGCGAACAAGTCGCCAAAATGGACCCGCGAACATGCGACTGAGGCTCGCGACTTGACATACCCGCGACTAAGCCGCCAAAACAGGGCAAAACTGGATTTTTGAAATTTTCAGATTTTTCAACAAAATACTTTCCAAAAACACCTAAAACACTCAAAAATATTTTTGTGCTTGAAACAACAAAGATTGAGCATGTGAAAAACATATTTCAACAAGTACAATTACACAAATGATTATGGCATTCATTGAACATAAACTTGTGTGTTGTGTGTGGATATCAACAATGAGATAATCCTTAGTCTAATGTGAAGCTTCAATGATCAATTCAACCAAGGCATACACAATTAGCACTAGATCATGTGATCTATCTCACTTATAGAAATATGTATATATGACCTCCCACAAAACTTGATAACACGACTTGGAGCTTTACATTTGACTCCACTTTCAATCATAACATTTGATCTTTTTGATCCTTTTGAGACAACACCTCTCATTGTGAGAGTGATATTTGATAAATCTCTTTAAGAAACAAGCCTTTGGCCTTTTGAATAAACATTTCTCTTTAAATTTTTTTTTTTTTTGGTCGCTTTCCCTTTTTCCTAGTCGAATACTAGTATGTGCGACAGGCTTTTGCAGCTCAATATCTCTTTTCATTTGGAGATTTACATTTGGTGAGCTCTTTTTAGCAAAACAAAAATAAAGAGTGGGAAGATATATAGACACAAGTCTATGCATGTCTCAAGATCATCAAAACCATTCACTAATCATTCATGACAAGTTTGAAGATCTATTTACAACAATCACAAAGATTTCAAGATTTCTCCCACAGAGATATGAGTGCAAAGAAACAAGCAATGCTCGAAAATGCACAAAGCCATTTGCACAAAGGTACAAGGCAAAACATGTTTTGAGACAAAAGCTCAACAATGTCAATCAAACTTTTGATTTTCTAATTTTTATGTGATTTTTGGATTTTTGACACATAAGAAGAAAAAGATTGATCAAAACCAAAAAAAATGCACAAGTAGACAAGCAAACAACCAGCAGCAAAAACAATAAGCAAACAAACAAATATCGTCGCAAAGCATAGGAAGTATTAATGCATGGACATGTTGTAATGCTTATGCATGAGTACCCTTTTTCACCCACATGTCACTTGCGTTTGGGGTGATTTCCTTATAGGATTGGGTACGGGAGTTAGGGCTTTCAAACCTTCGTGAGAAGCTTTCCAAGCAGTTGGTGAATGCACCAATCATCTTCATCACGTTCATCATTCCGGGATCACCATTCTGATCTCTAGATTGATCACCTGCCCAATTTCTTCTATCATTTCTAGGTCCTCCTGACCTTTGAGGAGTTGCACTGTTCTTTGCTCTCAGCTTTTGGCAATTTGGTCTGGTATGTCCTTGAAGTCCTCAATAATGACACACATAAGTTGCTCTAGGACCTCTTTGTGGTCGTGGACGTGACTTGGCACGAGATTTAGACCTGCCCACAGATTGACTACGGGGATTCAGCATCCGTTGGTTCACTACATTCTTCTTCTCCTCCATCTTGAGCTTCTCATCAGTAAGGTCAGCTACAACTGGATCTTTGGCCTTTACAAACTTCACTTCTTTAGTGACATTTCCAGATGAACTACTTCCTCCGGTATATCCCAATCCGGATTTGTCTGAAAAGCTCTTTTGAGATGAGATAACATCATCTAGCTTCTTGGTGGTGACCCTCTCTATTTTAGCATTTGCTTGCACAACCTCATTCTCAAGAAATCTCACTTTTGTGTAAGATTCGGACAACTCACCATTCAGTGTTTCTATATCACATTTGGCCTCCCTATATCGGATTAGGAGACTTTTGTAGTCCTCCTCTGCCTTCTTCATTTTTCTCACAGCAGCCTTGGCCACCCTTGTGTACTCACCTGACTTCTCCAAGAGTGAGTTATAATTCTCTTGAAGATTTGCTGTGCTTTCATCTTGTTCAGCATCTGATTCTTCAACAATTCCTAGTGATTCATCATCACTATGTTCTCCAAGGTCTTGTACAAGCCGGTTCAAATCATCTGAAGACTCAACATGAGTAATAGTCATAAAAGCTGAATAGTTCCCCTCTCCATCATAGCTCTCTTCAGATTCTGAGTCAGACGAATCCGAGTCACTCAATGTCGTGGCATACACTTTACCTTTCGATTTCAAATAATTCGGACATTCCTTCTTAAAGTGTCCATGCCCGTTACATTCGAAGCAAGTGACACCTTGTGTAGGTTGGGATTCTTTTCCATCTTTCTTTTTGAATTCCCTTTTCTCCCTTCTAGAACTTTGGAATTTTTTTTTATCATCAAATTTGCCATTATTTTTGAATTTCAAGAACTTTTTGAAATTTTTGACAAGGTATGCAACATCTTTGTCAACCACATCGTCTTCCGATGAGTCATGGACTTCTACCTTCTCATTAATGGTCTTAAGAGCAAGAGATTTACTCTTCCGTTGATTGGGCAGCGACATCTCATAAGTTTGAAGAGAACCAACCAGCTCTTGGACTTTGATGTCATCTAGGTCCTTGCTCTCTTCAATCGCTGTTACTTTAGCACGAAAACTTTCCGGCAATGATCGAAGGATCTTTCTTACAATTTTTGAATCCTCCGTTTTCTCCCCCAAGTTGAACTTGCTGACAACCACCTCATTTAGCTTCCCATAGAAAGAGTCAAAAGACTCATCCTCACTCATTTTAAGCTCCTCAAACCGAGTGGTCAGCATTTGCAACTTGGTGTCTTTCACTTTCTTCGTGCCTTCATAGGTGGTTTCCAAAATCTCCCATGCTTCTTTGGTAATGGTGATATGAGAAATCCTGTGAAATTCATCTGGAGACACACCACAGAAAATAGCATTTAAAGCTTTACTGTTAGCATTAGATGCAGCGAGTGCTGCCTTATCCCATGTGGATTTGGCTGCCTCAGGTCTGGTCCAACCACTCTCAACTGCATCCCAAACAGATTCATCAATGGAGCACAGAAATGCTCTCATGCGAACCTTCCAAAAAGCATAATTACTACCATCAAAATATGGAGGTGCATTTAAGGATTGAGACCGATCCATCTCAAAAGGGAGTCAAGGATCACACAATGGTAATGAAACCAATAACAGTGTACCCGCTCTGATACCAATTGAAAGTTCAAAAACGTGTATAAACACCTTTGAACGTTTAGACCCCCAAATTACAACTTATCCAATTCAAGCAATATGTCAAACAACTAGTGTACGGAAACTTAACATAAGCTATAATATGGAATAGGTAAAAACTATCTAAGCCAAAACAAAAGATAATCCACAGCAGATAATAAAAAGGCAAAGATAGAGAGGAAGGAAGATGCAAACACAAGGACAACACGCGATGTGTTATCGAAGAGGAAACCGAAGCCCTCGGCGTAAAACCTCTCCGCCGTCCTCCAAGCGGTCAATAATCCACTAGAAAATGTAGTTGGGATACATGAACAGCAATAGACCCTCCAAGCCTAATCTACCCGATGTACCTAAGCCCTCCAAGCTTCTTGCTCCAACGAGGTTGCGCCGAACCTATTTCTTTTCTAGCTTCCCGGATTCCGCTACTAGACCACAGCATCAACCAATGAATATTGGTTCCTTCCTAACTGCTTCCCAGAAATCCAAACAGCTGTCTCACAGTGATGATGATGGTGAGAACCAGGTTTGGTATAAAGGCCTCTCAAGGATTTGGCAATGGAGAGGAAGAGAGATGAGGAATTTGAAGAGACTCTAATGTATAGATTGTGGGTGAATCAATCTTGTTTTTCTTTAGGGTTTCTCTCTCAAAATTCTCTCTGGAAGCTCTCTCATAATCGTGGGTAAAAGGGGTATTTATACTGGAGTGGGAAAGGAATGTGAAACGTCAGGTTTTACAAAACAGGGGTGGCTCGCGGCTTGACTAAGTCACGAGATCCAGTCGCGAGATAACCGTATGGCCAGTTGTCCTGTTTTGTCCTGTAGTGCTCCAGCTTGCATGACTGTTCACCTTCCAGCATGCTTGGCACGTGTGCTGCGTCTGGCGGCTTGAAGCCGCGAGTCACCCGCGAGTCCCAGCCGCGAGTCTCTGTTTTCTTGCACACTCTTGAGCAATCTTCACTCTATCTCACTCACTACCCTTACATCAAACCCACCTAAATACAGGGTTACTAAATGCTGAATTACAAGCAAATTTGGCACGGAATAAAGCCAATTAGATGGTTGAATAAATTCAACCTTACACCAACTACATTTTCTAGTGGATTGTTTACTGCTTGGAGGGCGGCGGAGAGGTTTTACGCCGAGGGCTTCGGTTTCCTCTTCGATAACACATCGTGTGTTGTCCTTGTGTTTGCATCTCTCTTCCCTTTATCTTTGCCATTTAATTTCTGCTGTGGATGTGATATTATTTGGTTTAGATTGTTTATCAATTCTGTATTAAGCTTATGTTCATATTCTACACATAAATTGTTTGATATTAAGCTTGAATTGGTAATTTGTAAATTGGGAGTTTAAACGTTCAAGGGTGTTTTTACACTAATTGAACTTTCACCCTCTAAGTATTATGAATCAACAACAGATAGATTAACTCAGGTTAATGGTGATAGACTTAAAATAAGTAATAAACTAACTAAGACATACATATATAATAATGGAATCAAGTTCAGAACACCTTTCTTCTTAACAGATAAGTTGTCCTCTAAAGTTATATTAGGAAACCATTTTTTGGCTTTAATTTACCCTTTTTTCACGACAGACAATGGAATATGTACTAATATTTTGGAAACAGAAGTATGCTTTAAGTTCCTCCTACCCCCATTCCCCAAGGATATACACTTACTGAAAGAAATTTCTATCTCAAAGGAAAAAAGTACTGATAACAGTGACCTAGTAATAGATGATGATGAGATTCCTACAATGGTAGATAATACTATTCTACGCAGCAGTAGTAGTAGTACTTAAGTATATAAGTGTATATATATATATAAAAAGTCTTTATAAAAACAAAATATTTTTCCTACCTTTGTTGACTATTCTAGTCTTTCTTCTTTTGTTTCTACGTATCTTTCCACTATTTTGGCTTTCAAGCATTTCTTCTATCTCTATGACAAGATCTTTGCCTTGTAATATAGGATCATGACTTTTAGTTCTCATGACTTTTAGCTCTTTCTTGTCCTTTCTCAACATGTATTTATTCCAACCTCATTAATGACCTTTAATTAGTTAATTTTTATTCTGTGATATGATATTGGCAAATAAAACACTGGTGTTAAAGCATGAAACAGCGAGTGAGTTTAAGCTCACAAAGGATAAATTCAGCCACTCTAATGCAATAAATAAACACAAGTGTGTGGGAGTATTTCATATAAAAAGTATTCATTATTCTTGCAATCAATCTGATTTCAAGTTCATCAGGTCAAATAGCCTAAGCAAAGCCAATTGCAAACTAGAACCACCTATTCTTACGTTGGTCAGGGATTTGCTACTCAACTTAACTCCCCAAAGGCTTATTGCATCAGGATTCACAAGTCTATTTTCACTTAACCTCTATCTAGCCATGCACTACATCCTCAAATTTGATCTTGACATCAAAATAACCACCAAAATCAAATCTTACTACTTACCAAAATAAATCAATAGAACCTCCAAAATCATATAGTTAGTGCTCTGCAGCACTACTACTTTTGGTTTGCTGGAACTGCACTGAACTGAGTGCATTAATAAGACTGATGATATCCCATGCCAACAATATTCATTTGCTTATGTTAGACCCTATACCACCCGCCACTTTGAATCATCTCACTGGATTTACTCTACAATTTTTCTTTAATCCGCCACCCCAAAAATAATTGCAGCTGCGAGAATTTTTAAATGGCAATGAGATTTGAGCAGACAAAAATTAGGAGAAAGTTATTCTCCAATCTGGGTTGGAGGAATGCCATGGGTTTTACTCACATAACTCACTAACTCACTTAAATAAGACATATGACCACTAAATAGGTTCTAATTGGGTAATGAATTTATATACAACAACCATATCCAAGTCTTAGTCCCAAAATTTTACCATCAGCTATGGATCCTCAGCAAGCTAGTCAGGGTCGGCCATATGCACTTTTCCCACCGGTCTATTCTATCCAAGTTCATACTCTCTCTTACTTCTTTAGGGTGCATTTGTATAAGCGTTGCAAAAAGGCGTTTTGGGTTTCAAAAACACGTTTTTAGGCCCTGGAATCGCCTAACCAAATGGACTCTTAATTTACATATCCTTTTTTACTACTTCTATTAATGTAATTGTTAGTCTTCCTCTTTACCTTTTTTCGCGCTCTCAACTCAAATCAACTCACTTTTATCTCCCTGAAATAGACTTAATTGAATGAACCCATGATTTTGTGCAGCATGTACAACCATTTTATGTAAATTTGTAGTTTTTAGCACTGTATACAAGAATTTGCATAAAGTAGTGAACCTAATAAATATTCAATTTTTAAGCAACAGTAAAAACTCTGTTACTTCAATATGTAATTGCTCCAATAATTTTAAGTATACCATGTCCAAAGCTAGAATCATATGAACAATCCAATTATAAAAAATAAAAAAGAAATCAAAATATTAAAAAACAAAAAAAATAAACTTGCCGTGAAAAATGTGTGTTGGTCGCCAGTGAAGTAATTGATGCCGGAGGTCTGTATTTTCGCCGGAGAATCAGCCGGAATATGTGCTGCCGTTGTCTCCGTAAGTGGAAGACGTTAGAGAGAAAACTGAAGGGAGGAAGGGAGCAATGAATGCGTTAATAAGGCTGAAAGCGTGGCCCTAAATCGCGTTGCCAATTTGGCACGAAAATTTTAAAAATAAGCTGTGGAATAAAGTTCTCAAATTACGAATTTTAAACTGTAAAATCGTGGATTCAACTATTGGTTTAAAAATGCTAGTGTAGTTTTAGAAATTATATTATTGTTAGGGTATTTTTATAATATAGGAATCTTTGAATTTGAAATTAGAATCCAGTCCTACTATTAAAAAAATCTTTTAATTGTGGTATTTTTATAATGGGAACATTTAAGGAATACTCCAAGGCGTTTATAAGACATTTTTAAAAACTTTTTATAAGAAAAAATAATAATTAATTGTTCTGATAATTTTTTATATTTTTCATGAAAGTAGTATTAAAATTTTTTTTTAAAATTATTTTTTACCAATTATGCTAAAGGCATTTGTTAATATGATCCTTTTATAATTTGTTTGATATAAATTCCTCAAAATAGAGAAATAGAGAAAAGGAAATATGAATCCAAAAGCTCCAAAACAAGAACAAGCAAAATAGAGGAGTAGAATTGTACAAGTAGTTGAAAAAAAAAGGCAAACTTATTGAAATATATGTCCAATTTATAAAGAAATTAAAATATATTTAATGGGACCCATATCAATCGTTTAAAAGGACCCAATTTTTTTTTTTTTTTTATTTGATCATGGGACGCATTATTACTTTTTTGATTTGATCAAGGGAACCAATTATAATTGGAAGTGTTGTTTGTTCTTGTACATTTTAGTCTATACTCTATAAGTTGGAAATGAGGCTCCTATCTTAAAAGCTTTAGTCAACTGTTTTTTTTTTTTTTTTTTTTTGTTGGAAATGAGGCTCCTATCTTAAAAGCTTTAGTCAACTGTTTGTTTTTTTTTTTTTTTAAATTAAAGTAATATTATCATTATAAACTATTTTAAAACATTTTTATAAATGGTTGTTATAGCTAATTTTTTATTAGTTCTCATCAAGGTCTATCAATAACATGGAGAAAATGGGCAAATGCCCTTTTCTCCCAAACTAAGCAGCGTTTTGCCCCCTTTTCCAAACTAATTAGGGAAATGTCCCTCTTTTGTAACTCGATTTGAGATAAATCGAGTTTAAAAAAAAAAAAAAAAAATTCTGGAGCCTTATAGCGGCGTTTTTAAGGACTTATAGTGACATTTTAAGGACCTATAGTGGCGTTTTATAACTCAACCTCCATGAAATTGAGTTATAGGCAATTTCTTTTTGTTTTTTTTACCTATAACTCGATTTCATAGAGGTCGAGTTACAAAACGCCACTATAGGTCCTGAAAATGTCACTATAGGCTCCTTAAAAACGCCGTTATAGGGCCTAACTCGATTTATTACAAATCGAGTTTCAAAAGAGGGGCATTTCCCTAATTAGTTTGGGAAAGGGGGCAAAGAGCTACTATTTTTGCCCGAAAAGGGCATTTGGCAATTTTTTCCTCAATAACATTACTTTTTTTTATTTACCAATAATTACTCACCACATTAACAATTAGTAAAAGTTTTTGTAAAAAAATTTGTATCTTTAGAATTTTTAATGTTATTACTATGTTACATTAATAACTTAATTTTGCTCCTATGTATTAATAAATAAATAAAAACTCACTTTTATTACTCTTATTCAATAATCAATGTATAACTTACTAACGCGATTGTTTAACTAACTACTTTACATTCAGTGTAAAAAAAAAAAAAAAAAAAAAAAAAAAAAAAAAAAAAACCACAATACTCATGTAAATTGGGAAGAAGAGCTATGGGTTGGGGAGTGAAGTTGATTAACGAAGGGATACATGGATTTTTCAGTTGTACACTTATACTAATTATTGGAGATGGTTTATATTTGTTATTGGGTAATTAACCAAAAGGTTATGGGCTGAACAAAGTGGAGTGGATCGCAAAAGGCTATGAGTGTTTAATTCACTAAGATATTTTGGAAATTGAGTAAAACTTAGGTATAGTACTTATGTGTTATTCCTTAGATTCTCCTTTTAAAATTTTATCATATCGACATCCACAAAGGATCAATGGCGGCTCATGGTTAAGGTGTCCATAAAAAAAAATTTATATATAATTTTTTAAAAATTTGTTTCTACAATAAATAAAAAATGAACACTCTAAGGCTTCGTTTGGGAGGAAAGAATGGAATAAAATGAATATTTTTAGAATAATCTTCTCTTCCCTTGTTTGAGAGTTTTAATTGAGGGAATGGAAGGTTCATTCCCTTATTTGGGAGTTTAAGTGGGAGGGAATGAAATGGTTAGGAGGAAACACTCATTCCTCCACTTTCTCTCAAAACCTCAAATTTTTGTTCCCCTAAAATTGGGAAGAATGGGAGGGAATAGATTTGGGTTTAATGAAATTTTTGTTAAAACCCCTAAAATACCCCTTTAATATCTGCCCTTTTTTTCTCATTCAACCTAAAAAATATCGCTATCATTTTTGCACGTTATTGCCTACTCTCTGCAAAGTGAAGCTGCTATCGCTGGTCTTTCTTTTTCTTTTATTTGTTGCAATTTTTTGTTATTGCTCAAACCAAGTAACTTTTTCTTTTTCTCTTACTTTGTCTGTCAATCATTAGGTGTGTCTTTCAAATCTAATAAATGATAGCTATGGGGTCTACGGATGAAACAATTTCATAAAAATCAATTATTTGCTAGTCATTCATGTCTTTCAAGTCTTACAAAAATTGTTTGCGAGTCATTCTTTTTCTCTTTTCTTTATGAACTATTTGCTAGTCATTCATGAGAGTGATATATGTAAAGTTGTAATTTACAACTATTTTGTGTTGACTTTAATTCCGTGCCAAATTTGATTGTAATTTTCTCAATCATATTTCCCTGTATTTATGTGGTTTTTAATTGTAAGGGATGAGTGTGAGATAGTGTGAAGACTCAAGCTTAAAACAATGAAGAAGTGGATTTCGCGAGTGCCTCGCAAGAAGCTATACCACGAAAGAGCCACGTGTAGAGCACATGACTGGAAGGCAAAGAGTCATGCCAGCGTGGAGGATTTCACAAGTGTCTCGTGGGTAAGGCATTCTCAAGAAATACAAACATTCTGTTTGCAAAATGTCATGTTTTGTTTTACCAAGTCTTTACCCACACTATATATACCCTCATTACCCACATATTGTAAGAAGTGTTTTTTAGAGAGAAAATCCTAGAAAATACACTTGAGAGTTAGAGATTGTTATACCCACAATCATCTACATATTTCCTTATGGTTTTCCTCTACTCCTACCTTTCCATCTCTAAATCCATGAGAGGATGATAGCCCAAACACTTACCACACTCAATCTGAGTGTCAAGTGAGATTTTTGTGCTGTTGGGAAGTATTGGAAGGAGCCATTCATTGGCAAATGCAATTGGGCTGAATTGCGTGATCCGGGAAAGCTAGAAAAGACAAGGTTTCGAGAAGCCAGTTGGTAGCAGAAGCTTGGAGGGCTCAAGTACATTAGGTAGACTAGACTTGGAGGATCTTTTGTTATTCGTGTACTCCAACTTTATTCTCTAGTGGATCGATTTACCGTTTGAGGGCGGCGGAGAGGTTTTTCGTCGAATTCTTTGGTTTCTTCTTCGATAACACGTCTCGGTATTATCTTGTGTTTACATCTCTCTTCCCTACTCTTTAACCTTATCTTTTATTGTTGATATTGGATGAATATGGATTAGGGTAGTTTTATCGGTTGTTTGCACTCATTTACTCTTATTCTGCACTTAGTTTAAGTTATAGTAAAAGCAATGTAATCATAATTTTTATTGGGGGTCTGAACAAGCTCTTGTGTTTTCACACAAATCCGAGCTTTCAATATATAGTGTTTTTGTACACTTAAAACCAAAACAAATCTGCATTCTGTACACCTAAAAACTTTAAATGAAAAAAATGAAAAGAAAAGAAACGAAGAATGGTACTTGTATAGCTAAAAAAAAAATTGTATTTAGAAATTTGAAAGTGAGAACTACTGGAGAAGAGCACTGATACTAGTAAAGACACAAAGAAGTTATGAAGTACGAACAAGGAAGAAGGAAAAACATAAAGTGATAAAAAGTGTAGTTGAACTGATGAAGATGTGATGAAATTCGTAGAAATCGAGGAGACAGAAGACATGTGTGGTTAAGAAAAAACAAGAGTAAAAAAATTTCAAAATGAGAAGAAAGTAATATATGTGTGATGAGGAAAATTAATAATAAAAAATAATAAAAGGTTACAAGTTGGAAATTGAGTTGTCTTGGGCAATGTGCTTAGTTGAAGAAACCAAGCCATTGCCCAGTGTTATTTCAATTTTGGCTTTTTTTTTTTTTTTTTTTTTTTTTTGAAGGTATTGATTTTGGCTTTTTGTTGCATTAAGCCATTAACATAATTAATTAGTATTTTAATTAAAATAATAGTAGTTTAAGACTTTAAGTGAGTTGGATTAGATTATTTTTAATATAAATTTTTTTATAAATGTAAGAAAATATAAATTTTAATTTTAATTTTTATAAAAGTAATAGGAAATGAAATTATATATATATTTGGGAACCTGAAACACCCTAAATCGGTACAGTACATTCATAACATTAATATTTTCCTTTTTGCTTTGTCTGCTACTGTGATATACATAAGACTATGTGTTATACACATTATTTGATATACACTTTATGCCACTTTGTCTACTACCATTAAAATATTTGACATTTTATTTCTTTTGTGAAAGTTTCTTGTTCATATATTTAATTATATGTTAAAATATAAAAAAAAAATATTTAATTTACAATTTAAAAGAATGCAAAAGCATATTGTGAAATGTCCAAATTTTATAATGAATAGAAAATGTGCCTATAATTTCTTTGACTAGGACTTCGACTAATAAAATAACTATTTTTTTTTTTTACTTAGATGGATTTGAATGATGGGGTAGTTAAGACCATAATTTTTTTTCAGAATATATGTGGAAACTAGCCTTGATTCATGCTTCATGCTATTATTTGTGCTACATTATTCATTGAAGGCAAAGATTGAAAAGAGTTCCTCACATTCCTACACAATCAACCATAGAAAGACAATTAGTTCGTGATGAAATAATGCATCGGCTTAGATCTAGTGAAAAATGTTATGATGTAATATGCATGGGTCCACAAGCTTTTCAAGGTTTGTGTGAAATTTTGCGAAGAGACAGTGATCTTCAAGACACACAATGTGCCACGGTTGAAGGGCAAGCTACCAAGTTTCTTCACACTCTATCACATAATGTGAAGACTTGTACAATGTCCTTCTTTTTTTGTTGTTCCAGTGAGACCATTAGTTGCCATTTTCATAATGTGTTAAGATTAGGTGATCATAGGTGATAGAGTTAATGGAACTTTTACCTCTAAAGCATATGATGACATAATGAAAGAGTTGGTTGAAAAATTTTACACAGAGATTAACAAGGATAATGTGAAAAATCGACAAAAGACATTGAAGAAGAATTTTCACAAATGCTATGACATATTTATAGATGGATTGAGTGGTTTTGGATGGAATGATTCTTTAAATATATGGACAGCTAAACTAGAAGTTTGGGAGTCACTCATAACGGTAATTACCATTTTTTGTGAGTTTAATTTTGTATTACATAATTATATCTGTTGTATAACCTTTTTTTATTATTTGTAATAGTCTAAACTTGCGGCCAAGAAGTGGATGACAACACCTCTGCCCAACTACTCTAAGATGGCACAACTTTGGGCTAAAGATAGAGTAAAAGGTGATCATGCTGAAACTGCAAAGGAGAAACGTGCTAGGTATGCTGCATCGACCACTATTGATGAGATTGATAATTTGATATCTCAAAATGAAGTTTCTTTGGAGAACTTTGAAGTGGAAGATGATCAGAGGTCACCAGAAATTAATGTTGCACGTTCTAGAATGTCATCACAAGATGCAATATCTTCTAAAAGCAAGAAAAGACGACTGGCAGAAGATGATGAACTTGGAAATGTAATTTCCCAATCATTTGATAATGTATCAATGGAAATTAATAAGGCGATTGAGGTTATAGCAAAGTGCTTTCCAAAGTCATCATATGGAGCAAAAGTACACGCAACTTTGGGCATATTGGACTTGGATCCAATATCAAAGACTGAAGCCTACATATTTTTAATGGAAAATCCAACATATAAGGAGATGTTCTTTAGTTGCCCAGATCATGAGCGCAAATGTGTCATATTGACACTGATGTCTAGGCCTAAAAATTAAAAAAAATGTAGGATTTCTTGGTCAACTTTAGTTTTGGAATGGATTTTGTTATTTTGTTTTGTTTTGTTTTGGCAATACTCATTACAGGAGTTTTTTTTTTTTTTTTAAAGATACTTGTTTCCATTTTTAGACAATATTTATTTTGTTGAAAATAAATATGTGATGCGTGAATTTCTTTACAACATAGAAATATACATAACTTGTTTTTTAACTACAATAAATTTTTCTTTTTCCATAAAATAGAATTATTCTTTATGTTCTTTAAAATGAGGGGTATAATAGTATTGTTATTATAAAATAATTTCATTCCATTCCTTCCAATGTCACTTCCAAACAATGTTACTTACATTCCATTCCTTTCCATTCCTTTATTTTATAACATCCAAACAAGATTTTTAAATTTCATTCCATTCCTTTCCCTACTAAATCCATTCCATTCCTTTAATGATCATTCCATTACATTCCATTCCCTTATAAACTCCTAAACGAACCCTAAAATACAGTTACAATGACCAATAAATATAAACACAGTTACAAAACTCAATAAGTTGGTAAAGTCTGTGAGTTTCAGTTAACTCAACTAGTAAAGTCTTTGATGGTTGAATAAGAAACCTGAGGTTTAATCCCTGCCTACATCAAAAAACGAATTGGTGTCTTGGTTTGAGGTCTAATGATAAAGAGCTATCATCAGTAGTGGACGTCATAGGTTGAAACTTTAATAATAATAATAATAATGTTATGGACATTAAAAAAAAAAAAAAAAAAAATGCAACAACAAAAAATTTGAGTTGAGTTAAATTGTTAATAAAGCAATACTATGGATACAATAAAAATTAAAGTATTAAGAAAAATTCTTTTTGATAGAGTAATACTATGCACACAACAAAAATATTGCAATAACAAAAATTAGGGTTGAATTGAATTGTCATGGTAAAACTTCATGTATTTATGTGTGTGTTTTTGGGTAAACTATGTATTTGATCCCTATCATGTACACCATATTTCAATTTGGTTCATAATCTTTCAGAGTCATGTCAATTTGGTTTTTGTCGTTATTTCTTAGATGAAAATTGCTAATATGACAAATAACCAAAACAAATTTTTTTTTTTTTATTATCACATCAACAGAAGCATATTTTTTGGTAGTTAACTACATCAGCAATTTTCATCCAAAAGATAATGACAAGGACTAAATTAATATGTAGTTTACTCTTTTTTTGAGTATTAATATATATAAAAGTTATATTTTTATTAGATTTTATAATTTATATCTCTTAGAGCATTCACATTAACTAGTACAAAAATTTCTATCTCTTTTAGTATAAAAGCCTTTTTTTTTTTACACAATAACCTTAAAAAACATCCACATCAAATTATCTACTATTTTACACTACATTTTATTTATATAAAACACACACAATAAAATAACTTTTAATCCAGGGATTAGTTGGGGTCATTCACTTGAAATAAAAACCTGAGACATTAATAATATAAAATTAGAACAATTTTAAAACCTAAGGTTAATAATAGACCCAAACGTGCATTTTGGTTTATAACTTTATAGACTCTCGTGTTATAGTGATCCTTTCGTACTAAATAAGCAAAGTGAGAGCAGAAGTTTGAAAACAAGATAGGCAAAGTTTGCGTTTTCTGGCTTTTTTTTTTTTTTTTTTTTTTTTTTTTTTTCTTTCAGTGCATGAATAGTAACATCACATGGGTTTACTGTGCAGGAGACAAAATGTAATGTTTATGCACTATTCACGGGTCACACGACATTATTCACACATTAAAAAATTATTTTGCTACAGTGTTTTCAATTTTCAGTTTCAGCAAAAATAAGTTGTATCCAAATGGACCCAAAGAGTCTACTTTTCCTGTGGCAAAGTGGAAATTTCGGGTTTTGCTTGCTACTTTATAGGGAAATATAATTTTGGAGTTATTGAAAAACAAGATAGGAAAAGAGTCCACTAGAAGGGATGTGGTGCACCGTGCGCCACCTTGCCCATAACTTTAACTTGCAAATGTCTAGTCCGTTACACGCAAGGAAAATAGAATCTTATCACGAGGAAGCTGCTGCCCAGCATTTATACTTGTGCATATGGTCTAGTCAGTGTGCTAGACATTACAAAAGTTTTTTTTGGTTAACAGACGATTGCATTAAAATTAAACAACTTCATCAAGTTCAGTACATAGCCTGTTGAAATACACCCCATTACAGTCATCCTCAAAAGCATTAAACAAGTCCACAGGCCGACTATTAAACAAGATGAAATCTAGCTCCCGATCAGCACCCATTTTAGGCAGCATATCAGCACATCGATTAGTTTGACAATAGCAGTGACTGAACTGAATTTGCTGGAATTTGGACGCCAATTGCCTGCAATCATCCATCCAAGATAGGAGAAATTATATGGTTTACATAGTTTGGGTTTTTAAAGACATCCATAACCACTTTTGCATCTAGTTCGACAATAAGGCAGAATATATTCTTGTCACAGTAAAGCATAAGTCCATCCCTAAGCCCCCAAAGCTGACATTACAAAAGTTAAATAAAAAGACTATATAGAAATAACTAATAAGGTCAACATTGTTATTGTATATATTGAGCTAACTTAATTCCACAATGTTGATGGTGGATGTGCACATTAAAAGGGCATGCACAATGTGCTCCTTAAAAATATCATTTCTACCACCAGAACTGTAGTAAAATTTCTCTTTATCTGGCATGATAACAGTTGAGTAATACCAACACAAAATTATCATCATAATGTAACTAGAACAGCTCACAAAGCTTGTGAGTTTCAACTTCTATAATATTTTGAGTAACTTGATGAAAAGGGAGATCAAATGCATAACCAAATTACAATAACATAGAATATGTCGGCCTTCTCCCCAGAAATTTCTCCAATAGTAATTCCTGTTTTATTAAGGCATCCAACAATGGAAATAATAAAGCACTTACACATATTAAAACTAACTAGTTTGTAACTCCATGCATATGCATGGATCTACTTAAAAGTATACAATAAAATATATAATATAATTCCTATATATATATATATATAATTTAAATACTATTGATAGTCATTTTTATATTTTGTTAACTTTTTAAAAAAATTTGTAAAGATATTATTAGGTATAAAATGTAAATTGTCCATCTTATTTATTTATTTATTTATTATTGTGAAACACTTTTTTTTTTTTACGATTCATTCACTTTAAACTCTTTGATTTTTGTACTTAATAACTCACTTGGATGAATATTTATGATGTGGTTTCACATTTAATTTTAAAATTAAGAAATAAAACTTTTTAAGAATAAATAATTTAGGACACATGGCACAAAATTAGAACTCTAATTTAGAATTCTAATTTGAGTTTTTCTCAATTTCACCTATTATTATATATATAATATATAGATTACCCTTGACGCAGTGGTTTTAAGCATTTTTTTACAATTGATTTTAGTACAACCACAAAGCCTACCACAAACACATTATTATCTAGATTCTGCATAGGCATCTAAAAGAGTACAATTGTACAAGTGGTTGAAAAAAATACAAACTTATTGAAATATATAAGTCTATTTTATAAAGAAAATTATATTTTAATCATATAATTTAGGGTATAATAAATTAAATTTTGTGATCTCAAAATTGATAATAATTAAACCCGAAATTTAAAAAAGTAACTATCGATCCTTTGTAAATAGAAATCCAAGAAGAAATCTAGCAAAACAACAAAAAGAAATCGAGGGAAAAAAATGCACAATGCTTTTAAGTAAAATATAAATCTTCCCCTTTTGTAAAAAAAATAATAATAATTAAGAAAAAGAACCGAGGTCAATTATGTCATCCCATTAAGCACGTGAGTCAAAATCCTAAGATCATCATTTGGAGCCTCCGAAGTCCTAAAGGAAAAGACATGAAAAGTCATGCATTAATCATTCTATTCTTCTTGGTACGTTGCAGCAAGCAAAAAGATACACTTATAACCACCATGTCCACACTACACAACATATCTCTCTTTTATTAATTTAAACTGATTCACTCAAACATAAAGTTACAACTTACAAGTTATGTTTACCGAAAAAAAAAAAAAAAAAAAAAAACTTACAATTTACAAACATTCCAACACAACACAATACAGAAAGAAAGAAAGAAAGGGCTGCATGCAAAACCTCACACACCTCTCCTCAAATACTATTACTGGTTCACGATACCTTATTTAACAAACCAACAAAAGCCAAACATGGAATTCTAAATAATAGTAACAACTTCTTTTTTTATCTTTCATGCATGAACGTGAATTTCCTCCAGAGGTAGAAGCTCCGCCTGCACGGCCACTAAGACAGTATGTAATTAGCAATAAATCGTGCTATTCACAGCCAGGGAAGTTGGACTCGTAGCGATTTGGTCGCCACTGGTATCACCGTCAGCATTGACACGGACAGTAGTTTGAACACGGCCACCATTTCGTTTACACTTGCGTAGTGCAAAAAAGAGCACAACAATGAGGACGAGGAGGTATACCATTTGGCCAGCAACTTCAATCTGCAATAGCAACTTTTCTTCCCTGTGTAAACACAAAGAAATTGTATCAAAACCAGGGAAAAAAAAAACACAAACAAACAGGAATGATTGACCATATATACACTGTATATAGCTATTGTTAGTTGTTACCCGTTGAGAGGAGAAGAAGGGAAGTATGAAAATGGCTTCAACATGGAACGTCTCATTTTAATTGAATCTGAGATATGAGTTGAGATATGACAATACATGTGTGCGTATATATACACGATATGTGACTTGTGAGACACTGAGAGACTTGTTTCTCAAATCTCCATTTTGCCCCCTTATATAGGATTACGATCTTTATCAGCTTTTAAAATATTTATATTTTTTTGGTAAATATTAATAATTTGAATATATTATAATTTGAGATTATTATATTTTTTAATTATAAAATATCTAAGAGTGTGATGAGTGTATGCATTTGTACCAAATATTAAATTTATTGACATTTCTTTATACATAACACTTATCATACTCCTAGGTATTTTTGTAATTGAAAAATGTAGTAATCTCAATTTATAATGGATTTAAATTATTAACATTTACAAAAAAAAAAAAAAAAAATAGAAAAGCCTCTAAGCACGCGCGTACGCATGTGCTCAGAGGCTAGTTTATACTATTATTTAAGAGGTTTTACCTGTTTGGGATTTTCATTTTTTTGGTTCAAAAATACCTCTACACTCCTATGTTTAAATAGAAACAAAACTAAAAAATAATCCGGTAAAAATACAACTTTAACACTTACTAAAAAATGGCCTAGAAAATATGGTTACTTTTCTGTTGATTTTTAAATTGATTTATCAATTTATAAATTAGATTCTAAAAATAAAAATTATATATATATATATATATATATATATATATATATATATATATATATAAAAACACACAATTTTGTTTTTTACAAAATACAACCATTAAAAAAAAAAAAAAAAAAAAAAACCCTCATCTTCGTGCGTTGGATGAGGCTAATAGGGGTAAAGTAGGTAGAAACAGAAATTACAATTTCCTTGAACAAGTGCACCGAACGACTGCTTTTTCCAATTAAAGAAAAAATAGGTCTTCGACCATGCAAGACGGTCGAAGACGTACACTATTTGTTCTTTCTTTTAAAAAAATTATAAAAAATGAAGCAATCAGGCAGGTACACTTCCCGGAAATTCTCCTATTTCCAACGTCATCAGAAAAGGATATTACGTACCGTAGCTAAAATGATTAGCGGATCCAACTTGTACTGGCCACTGGACAAGTTTGGCTGGCAATGGTAGCTGTGTGGCAAGGAAGACAAGTTTGGCCGCAAATCTTGACATCAGCTTATAAACTCACCTTTTAAATTTTAGTTTTTTTTTTTTTTCTTTTATATATAACATTTTAAAACCATACTTTTTAATGTTTTTTCGCACTTTTTCAATGCATAAGCATACTTATAAGTCAAAAAAAACGTCTTATCACCATGTTTTTAAAACGCGGTCTAAAAAAACACGGTTATAGGCCAACTAATAGTACAAGTTCATCACCCTCTGTGGAAACCATGGCTGAACCATTTCTTGGGAAATTTGAGATGGAAGGATACAATGAAGCTTTCTACACTCCAGCATTCAGCTATGCTGCCATGGATTGGTTCAGTCAATATATATAAGTTGATGCAATTAATTTAGTAGTATTTTGTAGATAATGACAATCTATCTAATATGTGAATAGGGGTTATCTTTTTTCAACTTTTCTACTGTTTTTTTGACCCAAAAAAAAAAAAAAAACTTTTCTACTGTTTCAGTGTATTATCTGACTAGAGTTTGGAAATGTTATTAAGTTAATTATTAAATAGCTTGCTTGTTTGACTAGAAAACTAGTTGACTTTGTCACATCCATAGTTCTTTCTTTAATGTTATGTGAATAGAGAATGAAAGAAATGTGTGCATTGCATGCCCCATGAGTCAGCAAATCTGTGAAATGATCTCTAACACGCGTAGAGAGAGTTTGATGATACTAAATTTTCAATGAGTAGTGGTTGAAGACTAATCAACTTTGTGAGGAACCCTTTAAGCTAAGGATTTGTCTGAAAAAGCTGCTTAATTTTGTTAAAGGGACCCTACTTAAGGACCTAAGGGCACTGTTGACAAGGACATCACTTAACCTAGTTTAGATGCATGCAATGCACTTGGACTTCTTGATCTTGATGGTGACGAAGAGCAGAATGATGATATTGAAGAAGCATCATATATCATGGGCCACTGGTGGATGTCAGTGACACAGTTACTTAGAATTTCTTGAAACAATGCCTAGTTCTTTATGATGCATCCAATCCAGTGGAGTTATGGGAATCGAATTGGCAAGTGCAGTGAGAATATCCTAAAGAGAGAGGTGCATTTTGCACTTTGAAGAGCTGAGATTTTTTTGATTTGCAGCAAAAGACTACATGAGTTAACTTCCTTGTTTACATGAGTTAAACTACTAAGCAATCCAAATTAGACTTAATTCTAACTAATTGGGTTTGGCTATATGAATCCTTTTCCAGCATTCAGACTATATCTTTCATCAAAACGAAGGTCTTGAGCAATGCCACACTGTATGAAGTGCTCTTCTCCCAGAGATAGTCCCACCATTTTTGCACATACATAAAAACAAGGAGAGATAATGGTTGCAATGTTACACATAATTAGAACTTGTAAGTACTGGGAGAAAATATTCATTAAAAAAAAAATGTACTGGAAGAAAACTAGAGGAACAACAAAAATGCTGCAGGAAACCATTAGGTGTTAAGAAGACGTTGTCATTAACAATAGTTCCTCAAGTTAAAAAGAAATTCAAGTCTTTTATAGCCCCATTTTTTGTTAAAGGAAAAGAAGACCCCTTATTGGCAGAAAAACAAAAGGCACACATTAATTAAGTCAATATTCAATAAACCCAATTTCTTTATTAAAAGGGCATGCACAATGTCTTATATAACCCCTTATTGGCTTGTGTCGTAAGGCATGCAGATGCAATTTCTGAAAATGAGAACTGCGATTTCAATTAGCTTAGCCTAGAAATGTCAAATGAGAGACAAGAGACAATTAAAAAGGCTGAGCATTACTTAGGCCAATATTGATATGGTCCAACCCGGCCCAAGTAACAAAAATAATTCCATTAGCCGAAAGGAATGGAAACTAATTATTCTAATTAAGTTTTTTTTTTTTTTTTAATAACAAAAAAACTACTCTATTTTGATAATTCAATTTCCAAAAATAAATACTACTTATCTCAATATGGCACCCCATTATTATTTTAAGGAGAAAAAAATATAAAACCTGAGTTTAGGCTCAAAAGCTAATTAATGATCATGAGGAATTTGAGCAGGGCATAGCAGTCTCCACACACACAAAAAAAGGTGAAAATATGCGCAGGAATAGCAGTCCCTAATAACATTGGGCAAAAGTTTGTTTATTCAAAGAAGTACTCATTTGTTTTCTTAATCAATAAATAAATATACTTACAATTCAATAATAGGTTTAATTATTCTCGAAATACAAATTTTTTCTGGTAAATCATTGACCCTATTCGATGATCCAGTAATCTCTTTTAAGATTATATTGATGTTTGATTATTCAAAGAAGTACCCGATTTTTTTAGCATTTTTATGTTGTGGGCAAGCATAGTCATTGTTTTATGTATTTAATAAAATCTGGATAAGTTGGAGTATATTTCATTGAACCTCTTTTGATATTTGGATCTTTAGTTGAAGTTTTTTAACAGAATATATATATATATATATATATATATATATATATATATATATATCCAACTTTAATTTTAAATTTAAGAAAAAACAAATTCCTTATTTCATTCACTTTATCTAAGGTTTTCATAAAGCTTGGTCATCATTTAGATTCCAAAAGGAAATAGATCAATTCCATAATAAAATAAGATGTACCTCACCAGAGGAAGTTATACAGCATACTACACATCCAATTATAGGTTTACACCATGCCAGAAAATTAGTACCAATCTCCAATGATGTAAACTTCGTAGAGAGAGAGAGAGAGAGAGAGAGATTGGTCAGCTTTGTAGGCTAGAATTGAGAGAGAGAGAGTGGAAGACAAATGTGTGGGTTCCACCCTTACATTTTGGTCTCATGTTTTTCTTACCCTTAACTAGGAGAACTAGTGGCAGCATCCCTCAAGAAAAATAAGAGAGAGAGAGAGAGAGAGAGAGAGAGAGAGAGAGAGAGAGAGAGAGAGAGAGAGAGAGAAGCAATAGTATCAAATTATCAAATAATGGGGTAGCGTGGTATATGGGATGATTGGGATCCATTGAAAAAGGCAGAGAGAGAGAGACAATAGTATCAAATTATCAAATAAAGGGGATCCTTCAAAAAAGATAGTGACATAGAGCCACATGATTGGGTTCTCTAATTAGAAATTTAGAATGAGCCGACTTTTTTTTTTTTTTTTTTTTTTTTTTATGAATAAGCCGACTTATGAGTTCCATATTAGAAGACTCTAATATGGACTTGATTTCTTTGAGTTTATGATTTCGTTTGGTATTAATTAATTGGTTAATCTTATTAATTTTTTTAATAGGTTAATTAAGTTTGGTTATATGGATCTTGTTGCAAGGGTTATGAAACTTTTTTTTCTTTTTTGATGAATATAGAACATATTTTTCAGTTTCTCGGAACCCAAACATTATACTAATAAAACTTAGAACGCACAAGTTCCTCATATTCACAAATTCTTCAGAGCTATTTGTTATACAAATTTCTTCTTCTTCTTTTTTTTTTTTTTTTTTTGAGAAGTTACAAATTCCTCTTTATATGGCATGATAACAGCTGAATAATACCAACACAAATTTGTCATCATAATGTAACAATAATAGCCAACAAAGCTCATGAGTTACAACTTCTATAATACTTTGTGTAACTTGCAAGTTCTAAATTATTGATGTAAAGGGAGAATTTCCAACTTCTTATCATATGCATAACCAAATTACAATAATTTAGAACAT
The DNA here is from genome assembly GCA_028535165.1 of Quercus tomentella. NCBI lineage: Eukaryota > Viridiplantae > Streptophyta > Magnoliopsida > Fagales > Fagaceae > Quercus > Quercus tomentella. The sequence continues at coordinate 94,707,944 of JAPQVY010000155.1, forward strand.
GGTAGTCTTCTCCCTAGCAATTTCACCAATATAGTGTATTTCAACAAAGAAAATAATAAAGCACTTTAACATAATTACTCTTGAGCAGTGGTTTTAATTCTATGTTTACAATTGATTTTAGTACAACCACAAACACATTATTATCCAGATTCTGAACAGGTAAGTCCCCAGGTGTGAAAGGGGCAAAATTAAGGAAGGAGAGAGAGAGAGTTTTATTTTAAATCTTATAATTTAGGGTATGATAAATTAAATTTGGTGATTTCAATTGATAAACTGAAATTTAAAAAAGCAACTATCCTTTGTAAATAGAAATCCAAGGAAAATATAGCAAAACAACAAAAAGAACTATAGGAAAAAAAATGCACAATCCTTTTAAATAAAATTTAAATCTTCCCTTTTGTAATAATAATAATAATAAATTAAAAAAAGATCCGAGATCATTCATGTTATCCCCTTAAGCACGTGAGTCCAAATCCTAAGATTATTCTATTCTTTTTGGTTGCAGCAAAAAACACATGAACCACCATATGTCCAAACTAGTGACTACGCAATCTCTCTTTTATTCAAACTCATGATTCACTCAAACATAGAGAGTTACAAGTTACAACATCCCAACACAACACAATACAGAAAGAAAGAAAAAGCTGCAAAACCTCTCACACCTAAAATACTGTTACTAGTTCACGATACCTTGTTTAACAAAGCAACAAAAGCCAAACATGGAATTCTAAATGATAGTAACAAATTCTTTTTATATTTCATGCATGAACGTAAATTTCCTACAGAGGTAGAATCTCCACGACCACTAAAAAAGTACGGTATGTTTGTAATTAGCAAGCAATCGTGGCATTCACAGCCAGGAAAGATGGACTCATAGCGATTTGGTTGCCACTGGTATCACTGTCAGCATCACCGGAGGCATTGACATGGACAGTAGTTTGAACACGGCCACCATTTCGTTTACACTTGCGTAGTGCAAAACAGAGGAGAACAATGAGAATGAGGAGGTATACTATTTGCCCAGCAACTTTTCTTCCCTCAGTAAACACACAGAAATTGTATCAAAACCGTGAAAAAAAAAACACAAACGAAGAGGATTAATTGACCATATAGACATAGGATATAGCTATTGTTAGTTGTTACCCGTTGTTGAGAGAAGGAGAAGGGAAGTATGAAAATAGCTTGGACATGGAACGTCCCATTTTATTTGAATCTGATATATGAGTTGAGATATGACCATACATGTGTACATATATATACACAATGTGACTTGTGATCAGACGCTGAGAGACTGGTTTATTTTGCCCTTTTATATAGGATTAGCGATTCTTTATCAGCTTTCAAGGTAAAGTAGGAACAGAAATTACACTTTTCGTTAACAAATGCACCTGCGTGAATATTTAATTTATTTTACTTGGAGGGAGATGATGATGAGAGTTTCCCTTTAAGGGTGTGTTTAACAAAAATTAAAAAGTCAGATTATTTTATAATTTAATTTATTTTTACTATTATTTATGGGTCTTACTACATTTTTTGGTACTATTTATAAGTTCCACTATATTATTTCAACTAATTTTTATCTTTATCTACAACATTTTCAATAAAAAGTTTTTAATTTCAACCAAATAAGCAAATTCTAAACAAACCTTAAGAAGAATAAATTATTTATCCATGGACCATGACTATCATGGTCAACGAGATCCATGACTTGCATGGTGAAATAATTTCTTTTTCTTGGAGGGAGATGATGATGAGATCATCATAGTATCATACCCTTCAAGTAAAATAAATAATTTATACATGACTTGATAATGAGATGATGATGAGATCATCATACCCTCCAAGTAAAATAAATTATTTATTTACTTGGTCAAATAATTTATTTTACGTGGAGGGGATGATGATCTCATGCCTATTTGTCCTTTCTTTTTGAAAAATGAGGCAGTCAGGCAGGTGCGCTTGTTCTTGGAAAGTGTAATTTCCAAACGAAATGGAAAGTGTCAATTTCATGGCTAAGATTTATTTTAAGATAATCCATAGCTCAAAACATGCCACATCATTTAAAACATATTAACTTGACATCAGTTTAGGTAAAGTAAAAGAAAAAGAAAACAGAAGAAAAGACCAAATGCATTTCAAAACTTTAGGATGCTAAAGCTCAATTCTATCATATGCATATATATGGAAATGAACTTTAGAATGCTACAGTTCATAGTATGCAAGCATCCATCAGCATTCCTTCCAAAGAGAAATGATGGTTTCTGTGGGGCCCAATAATTTATGGGCCAGGCCCACTTGCTCATGAGGATTCCAAAGGCCCAAGCCGAAAAAGGTAATGGTCCGGAGACGCAGCCGAGGACAGTCTAGTCCTCAGCAGACCCAAAGCTCCATTGAGAAGAAGGGTAAAACTGGTATAGGACTAAAACTTGAAAGAAGATCTAAAATATCTTGGGAGAATTATCCTTACTACCCTTCCCAGATAAGGCTCTGCACCTAACAGAGCCGTATTCTTCAGCTTTATCAACCATCCCCAACAATTCCGGGATGAGACTGATGGGACAAATATCAGTCTTATAAAGGTTGACCCTACACGTGGACGAAGGACAGCGAACGCAGGCTAATATAAAAGGAAAAGTAAGTGAGCCAAAGGGGGGGGGGGGGCTCTCTCCATCCCACCTAAGGAAGAGACTCCATGGGGGAAACACCAGAACGACTCATGCTGATCAGAAGGAAAGCCACCATTGGGGAAACGGAGTAGGACCTTAATGCTCCTCGGATCAAGTCCGAGGAGTCCAACCCCATGGGATGCGACACTATAGGGCTTAAATGTTCAAACCCATCTCCCCTTTCTATATGAATTCCTCTAAAATCAAGACCGGAATATCGCCCCGTGCCCAACGGCTAGCTTTTCAAGCCCATTCTCTACAAATCATATTGTGAGGGATCTTTCATGTACGAGCCCAACATCCTTATTGGGCCTCAACAGAATCGTGTCCTTACAATTGGCGCCGTCTGTGGGAAAGCTTGCGCGTTGGCGCAGGTGGCGTTGGAGTCAACTCTCTAACAAGCAGAAATTCCTGGGGTTTCCTCCGTCTCCGGCGACATACAGTTGCTGCTCCAGCATAAACTTCTACTAGGGGCTACGCCTTGCGGTGCCAAGGGCATGGGCATCTCTAGGGGCTTCCGACCTCAAGTCAACTTTCCCCGCCCTGGTATAGGGGCTTATGGTCGAAAAATAAACCAAGTACAAAAGGGAAATCCTACAAGTTTTGGACAGAACCAAGGCCTTGCATGGTCCTCGGACTCAAGCCTATGGGGAAACCAAGTACAAAAGGGAAATCCTACAAGTTTTGGACAGAACCAAGGCCTTGCATGGTCCTCGGACTCAAGCCTATGGGGAAACTAAGTACAAAAGGGAAATCCTACAAGTTTTGGACAGAACCAAGGCCTTGCATGGTCCTCGGACTCAAGCCTATGGGGAAACCAAGTACAAAAGGGAAATCCTACAAGTTTTGGACAGAACCAAGGCCTTGCATGGTCCTCGGACTCAAGCCTATGGGGAAACCAAGTACAAAAGGGAAATCCTACAAGTTTTGGACAGAACCAAGGCCTTGCATGGTCCTCGGACTCAAGCCTATGGGGAAACCAATTGCCTAGAAGAGCCAACAGGGGGTTTGGGCACGACCCGGACGTTACCTGGACCATAGAATCTATCCGAGGAGAATTCCTCGTTGATAATCGGGCTAACCCCTAAACTACACGGATTCCCCGATCTATCCTCAGATCCTCAACACCTAGAGGATTGATGCCATATAAGACAATATTTTGCCAAAAACACACAGTCGAAGTCCCTCACTGCTCGGCTACCCTCTCGGGCGAATTATTTAGAGCTTATCGTTCTCGGACGATCGCCTTGCATGCATTATGAAGCACTCGGCCATTATTCCGGTTAGTTTTACGAGTTTAAATTCGCTGGGAATTATCATTATTATGCTTGTTAATGTCGGTAAACTAGAGTTAGTAGGTTTCTGTTTCAAGGTTTCCTACTCTAAGTATCAACAAAGGAAAGCACACATGTAGCATCCCATGCACAAAATAATCGTTACAGAAAGGAAAAATATTTAAAAAGAAGTAAATTCATTTTTTTTATTGAGACAAAGAAACAGTACAGCGTACATTGAAAAAGCTGAAATAAGCTTATGCTAAAGCTAACTACATGAGTGAAAAGAAAAATACAAGAGAATGAAGGTAAAGCCGAAGAAGAAGCACAGATGAGAGGGTGGCTACTCCTTCAGGACTTTGTTCTTCCTCAATGCTTTTGCATGCCCATAACTCAGGCAGCAAAAGAACCCAGCTTGGGGCCTGCACCGCTGAAGGAAAGGTGCAGGGAGCCGGAAGTTGAGGAGCCTTCACCAAAAATTTGCCTGCAACAAGGCAGAAGCGCTGATGGCGGAGAATCTTTCTTCTGACACACCAAAATTCTGGCGTGAACAGAACCTGCTTCGGATTTTGACTAAAAGAGGGAGAAACACCCTTTCCCCTCTGTCGAACTGGAATATTCTCTTGAATTTATGCCTCCTTTGCCCATACCTCACTATCTGGAGTCTCAGGAGGACACGGTGCCTTTGGGGCGGAGAGAGTTCCTTTGCCCCAACCCTCGCCTCAAACATGATGTACTAGGAGAGGAGACTGAAGGATTTGTGCGAAGGTAAAGCAACTTTCTCTCCTATTTATTTAAAAGATAAGGTGGTGGCATTTAATTCACGCAGCGTCCCAAGGAACGCTACAGACAAAATGTCTCCTGCTCGATTTCCAATGCCGTCTGCAACCCTGAGATTAAAGGAGCCTCGTGAAGGCGCACCTCGAACACTGGGACGCCAAAAAGTACCGCGTGACCTAAGACTACGGAAATACCCCCTAATTTATGGGCCCAGTAAATTCGCGGCCCAGGCCCGTTCAGCATAGGGGCCCAGGACAGAACCAAGGCCTTGCATGGTCCTCGGACTCAAGCCTATGGGGAAACCAAGTACAAAAAAGAAACATTGTAAGTTTTGGACAGAACCAAGGCCTTGCATGGTCCTCGGACTCAAGCCTATGGGGAAACCAAGTACAAAAAAGAAACATTATAAGTTTTGGACAGAACCAAGGCCTTGCATGGTCCTCGGACTCAAACCTATGGGGAAACCAAGTACAAAAAAGAAACATTGTAAGTTTTGGACAGAACCAAGGCCTTGCATGGTCCTCGGACTCAAGCCTATGGGAAAACCAAGTACAAAAAAGAAACATTGTAAGTTTTGGACAGAACCAAGGCCTTGCATGGTCCTCGGACTCAAGCCTATGGGGAAACCAAGTACAAAAAAGAAACATTATAAGTTTTGGACAGAACCAAGGCCTTGCATGGTCCTCGGACTCAAGCCTATGGGGAAACCAAGTACAAAAAAGAAAAACATTACAAGTTTTATACAGAACCAAGGCCTTGCATGGTCCTCGGACTCAAGCCTATGGGGAAACCAAGTAAAAAAAAAAAAGAAAGAAAGGGAGGAAAGTCAAGTTTTATAACTGCTCGGATGGGAAAGATCCCCGGCTCAGATACTGAAATGTTAAGGCCAATAAAAGTGTTAGGATGATGGTGGGGCACTCCACTATTCGATATCCTAAGGAGGCTGTTCATTTTTACGGGTGATATGTCTTCGAATGATTATTTCCTACACTGAATAGGGCATCCAGTTCTAATCTCGGCATTGTTTCGGGCAAGTATCGTTATTCACAAGTACACACCGCTATGTCAAACAATTCTGTTAAAGTTGACGTCTTTTTATTAGCAAGTATTTTGGCCTTAGTGGTCATCGATTCAAATGTTATATTATTGTGCCGAGCAGCGTTTGCAAATTTGTAAAAACACAGACTGAACATGCGAAGTAAAATAACAACAATTTTTATTAATATGAAAAATTATTACAACGTACAAAGTAGGGCTCAAACAAGCCTATACAAAAGGTGAGCTGCCGAAGCAACACTAACATTCGCAGTACAGATAAGCAAACAGCCTGGTGTCTTTTAAACTCGTCTTCAAAGTCTCTCCAGTCTCTGCTTCAGTATTGCTCATATCTAAAGAAGAACCTTCTTCGGAAAAAGATGAAGGAGAAAGAAGAAGAATTTGAAGGAGAAGGAAGAAGAAGATGGAGGAGATGAATGAAGAAGATGGAGGACATGAGTAAGAGAAGGAGGAGAAGAAGAGGGGAAGAGATGAAAAGAAAGAGAGAGGAGCAAAAGAGGGAGAAGGACAGCACCAGGACGGAGCTGGTGCTGGGAAGACTAAGAGAGGAAGGCGGAGAAGGGCACCAGTGAACAAAGAGGGGAAGAAGCAGAGGCACTTGGCCCCTGCCTCAGTCCTGACTCCTAACACACTGGTGCCATGTTAGGTATGCTCGTAAGGAGCCGGGTGGTGCTGATAGTGGGTGTTCTCGACTCAGTCACGACGAAATTTTGACGTGACGAGCCCCTGCTTCGGATTTTGGCTGAAAGGGAGGTGGGGCAAATCTTAAGTCTCCGCCATCCTTGCCCTGACCGAGCCATCTCGAGCTTTATTAGAACACGATGTTTTGAGGAGGGGTATGGTTCCTTCATCACTCGCTATGGTAAACGTATTCTGATGTGGGAATAACAATCGGGTTAAGTGAACGCTAAGTGAGGTTGAGGGCTTCAGATCTCAGAAAGATGGAAGGGTGTCTGCACGAAAGTGATGGCTTCCTACTTGCCTTCTTATAGTAAGGGCAAAACGGAAGGTGTTAAATTCATTCAGGTTTCCAAAAAAAAATCTGAAGAATAAAAATGTGTCCGTTCCACTTCCCCACCTCATCAGATGAGCCGCCGGACGTAAATGAGCCTCGTAAAGGGAAATCATTGAAGGCGCGCCTTGGACAGCCAAACGGCAGGAGCGGGTCACGAGCAAATTAAGGGGAATACCTTGTAAACCGGTGAGTTTCCTGGACAGGTGGGAAAACCGCCTACATTAATGCGGGGCTAAATTAAATAAGCCATACTAAAGGCCCGGGTTTACCAAAACCCTCCCTTCCAACCAGGAGGTCGGATAGCAGGGTTTTGAGGGGCTATTGTGGGGCCCAATAATTTATGGGCCAGGCCCACTTGCTCATGAGGATTCCAAAGGCCCAAGCCGAAAAAGGTAATGGTCCGGAGACGCAGCCGAGGACAGTCTAGTCCTCGGCAGACCCAAAGCTCCATTGAGAAGAAGGGTAAAACTGGTATAGGACTAAAACTTGAAAGAAGATCTAAAATATCTTGGGAGAATTATCCTTACTACCCTTCCCAGATAAGGCTCTGCACCTAACAGAGCCGTATTCTTCAGCTTTATCAACCATCCCCAACAATTCCGGGATGAGACTGATGGGACAAATATCAGTCTTATAAAGGTTGACCCTACACGTGGACGAAGGACAGCGAACGCAGGCTAATATAAAAGGAAAAGTAAGTGAGCCAAAGGGGGGGGGGGGCTCTCTCCATCCCACCTAAGGAAGAGACTCCATTGGGGAAACACCAGAACGACTCATGCTGATCAGAAGGAAAGCCACCATTGGGGAAACGGAGTAGGACCTTAATGCTCCTCGGATCAAGTCCGAGGAGTTCAACCCCATGGGATGCGACACTATAGGGCTTAAATGTTCAAACCCATCTCCCCTTTCTATATGAATTCCTCTAAAATCAAGACCGGAATATCGCCCCGTGCCCAACGGCTAGCTTTTCAAGCCCACTCTCTACAAATCATATTGTGAGGGATCTTTCATGTACGAGCCCAACATCCTTATTGGGCCTCAACAGAATCGTGTCCTTACAGTTTCATTTTTGAATTATTTCCTGGGATAACAATGAAAAGTCATATTTAACCATTCAATATTAATACATTTTGTTGCAGTTACTTGGCTTCTGTATTGTTGTAAGACCGATTAGGCTGTACGAGTGCCAGCCCTATTAGTATCAGTGTTGTTACCTCAACAACTACTTGAGAGACCATTATATGTGTTTCTTGTTAGTGGCAGTTTTAGGAATTTTTTTTAGGGTGGCCATTAAGAAATTTAAATTATATAAAATCTAATAAAGCGATAACTTGAATATTTGTTACAATTGCGAGTCAAGTCACTAAGGAGAGCAAAATTGTTGCGATTGCAAAACCAAAAAGAGTATAACTATCGTCTCCATTAAAAAGAACTCACAACCACAATATTTTTCTTGGTACTATTTAAAAAAAAATGAAATTAGAGATTATTTTATTGAATAGGTTGAACGATCTACAAATTTAAATAATTAGCTATTTATATCTTTTTGTTTTATAATAGGCTTTTTGTTTAACAATTTGTTCACTTGTTGTTTGGTCTTATTTTATTTTTGTTTGGTTTATGTTTGTTGTTATTTGGAATAATATTTATTGTTGTTATTTAAGATTTTTTTTAATTTATAAAAGGGATTAAGGATTATGTTTGGGGGGGGGGGGGGGGGGAATAATTTTGGAGCAATCTAATACTATGTCCACAACATTTTTACAATAAATCTTATGCAAAAAACTGTTATTAGTAGGTAAAAAAAAAATATCGAAATTTGGGTCAAATTAGAATTAGTAACAGTTTACTACATTGAATTTGTTGTAAAAATATTGTGAATGTAACATTACTCTATTTTTGTTGAACCCAAATTTTTGTAATTCTCAAGTCAGGATGTTCAACATTTTTATTACTATGGTCACAATAGCTTAGTTTAGCATATAATATTTTTTTAGCAAGTGTATATATACATTTTTTTGCAAGTCAAGTGCAAGTCAAGGTGGTTCTATGACCACCCTGTCTTGCACATGGAGCCGCCGGTGTTTCTTGTAATGTTCTATAAGTTTTTGTGTTGCTTGGCAGATTGAAATAATTACATGATTGGAAAGTAGAATTAATTGTTAAAAGGAAATGATTACTAACACATTATGAGGGTGTTTAGTTTGCAGTAACGTGTTCTTAATGTGATGCACATTACGATGATGTGACATTAAATTTTTTTTTGTTTATTTTAATTTTTCAAACATTAGCATAATCTAAAATTACAAAATATATTACATTCCTAAATAATGTAATATTGTATTCTTGTATTGAGATTACATTAATGTAAAATTACAATAATATAATATTACAGTGTAATGTAATATCACGACAAACCAAATGACTCTTACCAAACCAATACCTATTACAATTGCTGATGAATATGATGATTTACAAATTTTTTTTTCATTTCTTTTTGAAATGCAAAATTCATGCCTTGCCTCTACAGCATTTTTCTCCACAGCATCAAATCTTTTTCCTCTCTATGGAAAGCTCCATTTTAAAATTTGCATTGTTATCTTTCTCAACTTCAACTACTGAAGCAGTATGCAATTTTGGCAGCTGTAGGAGTGACGGCAAAGAGCGGAAAGTGAACTAAATTTTTTTCGATCTACTGTGAGAGCCTTTAGTCTACTGTGAGCTCTCAGCTCTTTGCACAATTTCTTTCTTGTATATTTTCCTTCTCATTACAGTAAAAACAATAAACAAATTAATTAACCTTACTGTGCATATGAGGAAAATAAAGAATAATATGTGCATAATGCATACATACACACACACATATATATATATAGTCCTACGTAGGATTGGGCTCAAAGGCCTTGCTCAAGTTATATTTTCAGCTCACAGGCTTAGACTTCTAATCCTCTTGGTGTCTGTTCGGCAAGATTATTTTTGCCAACTTATTTTACTATTCAGCTTATTTTTACTACTATTCATGAGTCCCATTGCACTTTTTGATACTATTTATAAGTCTTACTGTACTATTTCAGCTAACTTTTATCTTTATTTACAGTACTTTCAACAAAAAATTTTTAGTTTCAGCAAAATAAGCGGATCTCAAATAAAGCCTTAATGGTGAATAAATGAAAACAGGGATTTCTAAATGAAATTCAAGTCTCGCTGGGCAATTTCTGGAGTAATAATGCTAGTACCACATACTTTCACACACATTTTGACATAAATATCTTATGTGGCAGATTGTAATTAACTGTTTGTCACTATCATATGGACCTACAATTTTTTTTCCACCACTCACAATCTCCTATGTAGAACATTTGTGACAAGTGTGGGTAAGAGTGTGTAGTACTAGCATTATTCTTTCTGAAAATACCCCTTCATTCTTACGCTGTGTGGAGCGATTGTGTGTCCAATTTGAATCCTTGGAAAATTTTTCATTTGATAAATGTTATGTTTCTCTTAAAATTTCCTAAGCTGCTCTTGAGTCGTGTTTATTGTGCAGTTCCTCCCCAATTTGAATGTCTAGTACCCGCATTATTCTTTCTGAAAATACCCCTTCATTCTGACAGTGTGTGGAGGGATTGTGTGTCCAATTTGAATCCTTGGAAAGTTTCTCAATTGATAAATGTTATGTTCCTCTTAAAATTTTCTGAGGTGTTCTTGAGTCATGTTTATCGTGCAGTTTCTCCCCAATTTGAATGTGTAGTACTAGCATTATTCTTTCTGAAAATACCTCTTCATTCTTACGCTGTGTGGAGGGATTACGTGTCCAATTTGAATCCTTAAAAAATTTCTCAATTGATAAATGTTATGTTCCTCTTAAAATTTCTTGAGCTGTTCTTGAGTCATGTTTATCATGCAGTTTCTCCCCAATAGTGGTCCACATTCAACATTTGAAGCAAGTCCAGCAGATTATGTATCATTAGAAGTTTCTTTAACATAATTCATAAGAGACAAATGTTACATTGAAGAGAGAGAGAGAGAGTCGATTCAAAAATAAAATTATCTACAGAGCATGAATCCATTATCCATGGAGTGATTAATACAAAAGAATCTCCAACGTTGGCGTGACAAATTTTTGGCCTTGGCTGATTAGGAGATAAATCTTCCACCTAAGTTTGAGGCTTACAGGAATCATCCCACTTCCCACAAATAATGGCCTTACATTAGTTAGATGAATACAAGGACTTCTCTCTATCAAACACTTGAATTTCTGACAGTGGCTAAGTAGTTCTTAACGTGGCTGTAGGCCTAAGGCAAATAAAATGTTTTTGATCCCTTCTCTGCCAGATTTTCCAATTATACCACACTCGTAGGCCATAGTTTCATACATTACATCCCTCCTTCCATGGTATTTCCAGGCTTATTGCGTCTTTAAAAGCTTTAGCCTTAGACATCTTGATCCCTTCTCCCATAAATTTCTGGGTTTATCACGCCTGGCTATACCTCTACACTGTGTAACTTATATTGTGCTCTAGATGAAAGCGTTGGACTTATCAATGCTGAAAGTGAAAGGATGAGAGGAAAGAAATTTTAGTAAATTTTCATATTGCCATATGTAGTGAAATTGAAATCAATGTGTCTGATTTGATGGAAACAAGCTATATACATACTTTTACCTCTAATTGAAGTGTTCACAAGTTGTGGATCCTATCTAAAAAATGATGCAATATTTATTTTGTTCTCGGATCAACAGTCTAAATATGACATACAGAGACAAAGAATGATAAAGAAATTTCTAAACACAATTTTGTGCTTAGGTTGATGTTTTCATTTTTTACCCTCAAGAATTTATCAAATATAAGTATATAACCAAAAATATAAAAGTTTTGATCTGTAGTGGAATTGAAATCAATGTGTCTGATTTGATGGAAACAAGCTATATACCTTTACCACTAATTTGAAGTGTTCACATGCTGTGGATCCTATCTAAAAAATGATGCAATATTTATTTTGTTCTTAAATCAACAGTTTAAAAATAACATACAGAGACAGAGAATGATAAAGAAATTTCTAAACACAATTTTGTGCTTAGGTTTGAAGCTTTCACTTTTTACCCTTAGGAATTTATCAAATATAACCCAAAATATAATGTTATGTTTGGATGTTGGGGGAAGGAGGAGGAGTAGAGTAGAGGGAGGGAGAGTAATTTAATTACCTTGTTTGGATGTTTTTTAAGGAAGGAGGGGGAGAGATTTGGAGGGGTTTGAACTACTTCCAACCCCTCATTTTTAATTCCCCCAAATTGGAGAGATTTGAAGGGAGAGTGGAGCATAAAAATGCTTGACCAAATGAATTATCAAATTTACCCTTACCATTTTAACAAAATTACAAATGAAAAAACTAAATATTCCCCTCCCCTTACTTAATTTTAAAAACATCCAAATAAGGTGGAGGATAGTCATTCCCCTCTACTCTCCTCTCCACTACTCTCCTTTCCTCTATTCCCCTCTACTCTCCTCTCTCTCAAAACTTCCAAACATAGCATAAAAGTTTTGATCATTAGGACCAAGAAACTAATAAATGCAAAACAAATAGATTCGCCTTAAAATGAGAAGCAAAATAAGAAATACCAGGAATAATCAATGTTACCACCATGCACTCTCGGCGTGATAGCCACTCTACAAGTACAAAGTTCTTAAGGAGTGGGAGGGGACAAAGGTTAGGGTTCAAGTTTCTTGGAGAGAGCTTCACACATATAAACTCTTAGATTAAATTAGGGTAAAATTTCTTTGTATAAATACATAAAAAGGGAGAAGAATAATCAATGTTCTGATTAATAGATTATCCTAAAACCTGCCATCTCAAAACCAAGCATATGATATTAAGAATGTTCATGAATAGAAATAATTAAATCAAAGACACATAATGGCTGTAACAACAAGATAATAGTTTCATTTTTTAGTCAATGAAGAATCATGGCAATGCCTATCACAAGACCGAATGTCCAAACTTATCAAAAGATAAAAAAATATTGCACTTCAAAGTCTTTGCTATGTTGCTATTACTAGACTACTGACTTCAAGTCTACAACAGAGACTTTACTGTTCAAAAAGATTGCAACTTAAAAAAGTTCAAATTAATATGCACACACTCATGATCTCCTAAAAGACAAAAACAAAATAATTAAAAGCCTTGTATCTTGGGGCCACCCTTAGGGAATTCCTCTCTATACCTGGTGTGTGTGGGACGGGAAAATTACATAAACCTGAGAGTTAAGATACTAAAAAATATCTGCATATCCTCGTTTGTCCAAAAAAAAAAAAAAAAAACTCTATTAGACCAACCCCTGCATTGATGATTATATGTTTGTAAAAACTCCATATTGTTTTAGTAATGGAAATAATCACATATAAATAGAAAACAAGCGGAAAACATGTGACACAGAATTGATACGCAGAACTAATACATTATAGCTAACATTAATAAGAGGACTATGCAGCAGGACATACCACCCCAAGTGACATCATCTGCTGAAAGAATGTGCATTTCTACAAAGACATCTGCTTATCTTCGTCTGATTACTGCAAAGACAAATTATACACCAGTTTTTTGGATAAATAATTCAGAATTATCACAGAAAATATTTTAAGTGAAAACTTGTGTTGACTTGCAAGTTACAGCAGGTCCTCTTAAGAGTTTTTGAGAAAGAAGAAGATAGGGGGTTAAAAAAATACACAAAAGATGCATAAAATGGTCACTTTTTAAATTATAATTTAGAAATAATATTTCAGCTCCCATTAGCTTGTGTCGTATGGCATTGCAGATGCAATTTCTGAAAATGAGAACTGCAATTTCAATTAGCTTAGCCTAGAAATGAGACACAAGAGACAATTAAAAAGGCTGAGCATATTACTTAGACCATTATTGATATGGTCCAACCCAGCCCAAGTAACAAAAATAATTCCATTAGCCAAAAGGAATGGAAACTAAAATTATTCTAATTATGGCTTTTTTTTTTACTAACAAAAAACAACTTTATTTTTATAATTCAATGTCCATAAATAAAATACTACTTATCTCAATATGGCACACTATTATTTTTTTAAGGAGAGGAAAACAAAAAACCTTAGAGTTTAAGCTCAAAAACTAAATGATCATGAGGAATTTGAGCAGGGCATAGCAGTCTCCATGCACCCAAAAAAAAAAAAAAAAAAAAGAAGGTAAAAATTTGAGCGGGGGATAGCAGTCCCTAATAACGTTAGCAAAAATTTGTTTATAAAGACAATCAATATAAAGATCCCAGCAAATTTTTCCCATACAACTATTAAAGACGAGAGATCAATTCCAGCTCCTGGGAAAAATTAAATAAGATATTCAATTCAAGCAAAGCAAGAATCTATAATCAAAAAACAAATCAGAGGACGAACTGCCAAAAGATAGAAAGCATATATAGGGCAATAAATTGGTGGTAACTTCTCTAGCTCCCATTAGATTCATACCAGCTCCACTTTTAGCACCCAAGAGACAACACAGAAGAGCAATGGAGAGTTCTGTGGACAACTCCTCACCCCCTCTACCCTAAGTAAGGTATAAATCTAAATTAGAAATATATATAAAATATATTAACTATGAAGAAAATTGGCAATAAGACTAACTCTTCCCCATTGTGCCATGATTGAATTCCAACAGCTATTTCACATAATGAACTCTTTTTTTTTTCTTTTTTATATTAAAAAAGGGGTCAGTTTTTTTAGCCTAAAATGCCAGCTTATTTTCACCGCTACATCTTTTTTTAAAACTCACTTTTTCTAGGAACAACTTTACTTTTATACACCCTATTGTTTAAAACAAAATAAGCTCAGCCAAACAAAATAAAAATAATACAATCTCAAACATTGGTGCTGCAGTTGGACTGCAATCAACATGTATGGCAACCTTTCTTTTGTCAGGTTGCAACAAACTCGGCCTTCCAAGTTCAGCCTGCATTTACAAAAATTAGTAGACAACATTACAAGTATTCACAAAACACAGGAGGAAACTGCTTAGTGTAGATATGTGTTGAAGATCCAGCATCTCGAACCATTATATACCTTCACACTGGAAATAACATCTGTTTTCCACAAACTGATTCTTGCTGAACCATTTGCCTGCAATTAACTCCATGAAATACATAAACACCAGCAGAAAAGTTCAGTTTTCACAAAGAAAGCAGGTCAACGCTGATGTAAAAGAAATTAATTTCCACGTTTACATGAGGTAAACTACTAAGCAAATCAAATTAGACTTAATTCTAATTAATTGGTTTTGGCTATACGAATCCTTTTCCTGCATCAGACTATGTTTCAATAAAGTATATGAAATGAATGTTATACCTGGGGTATAACTCCAGTTTCGACATAAATAGGACTGTAAGTTAATCTTTTTCAACCATCAGAACGAAGGTCTTGAGCAATGCCACCCTGTATGAAGTGCTCTTCTCCTAGAGAGAGTCCCACCATTCCTGCACATACATAAATCGAAAAGAAATAATGGTTGCAATGTTATATATAATTAGAACTTGTAAATAATGGGAGAAGATATTGAAAAGAAAAAGAAAAAAGGAAGGTACTGGGAGAAACTAGAGGAACAGCAATATTGCTGAAGGAAACCATTAGGTGTTAAAAAGGATGCTGCCCTTAACAATAGTTCCTAAAGTCAAAAAGAAATTCAAGTCTTTTATACCCATGTTTTGTTAAGGAGAAAGAAGACCCCTTATTGGCAGTGGAAAAAAAAAACCAACAACAACAACAGACACATAAGTCAATAAAACCAATTTCTTTATTAAAAGGGCATGAACAATGTGCTCCTTACAAAGATCATTTCTACAACCAGAACTGTAGTAAACTTGTGTCTATAAATATTTGCAATGTTTCCTTTTATTTGGCCAGAGCATATATGTATCAAGTAACACTTTGGTAGATCTCCCATAAAAAGCCTCAAAACAAGGACATAAGTGAAGGGAAAATGGAAAGAAAAACTAAAGAGGGAAAGAATAGACACAGAATGGGAACAATATGGTATGCCAGAGGGATTCAGATGCTTCATTAGCAATATCCATAACAGTCTATTGCTTTGCTAAGTTTGTAACAGTTAACTGGAGTAATTGATTTTCTAAGGAAAAGAACATCATACGTAAGGGGGTTGAGTGCAAAGGTTGGAATAAAGAACCACTTGATTTCTTCTAGGTTTATGATTTCGTTTGGTATTAATTGATTGGTTAATTATGTTTGGTGATATGGATCGCATTGCATGGGATATGGAACTTATTTTTCAGTTTCTTGGAATCCAAACAGTATACTAATAAAACTCAAAACCTTTATAAAAAAACACATTTTTCAGTTACTTGAAATCCAAACAGTATAATAATAAACCTATAATATACAAGTTCCTCATATGCACAATTCTTCAGAGTCATTTGATCCATGAATTCCTCTTTATCTGGCATGATAACAGCTGAGTAATACCAACACAAAATTATCATCATAATGTAACTAGAACAGCCCACAAAGCTTGTGAGTTTCAACTTCTCTAATATTTTGAGTAACTTGATGAAAGGGGAGAATTGCCAACTTCTTAGCATATGCATAACCAAATTACAATAGCATAGAATATGTCGGCCTTCTCCCCAGAAATTTCTCCAATAGTATTTCCTGTTTATTAAGGCATCCAACAATGGAAATAATAAAGAACTTACACATATTAGAGCTAATTACTCTTGACACAGTGGTTTTAAGCGTATGTTTACAATTGATTTTAGAACAACCACAAAGCCTACCACAAACAAATTATTATCTAGATTCTGCATAAGCATCTACAGGACTTTTAAAAATAATAATAATAATTTTAAAACAAGTTTTGTTATTACTATGCCATTATTCAAGTTCATCAGCCTCTAAGGGCTTACAAATGGACATTCTAGCTAGTGTAGTCCCACCAAAATTTGACAGTTCACGAATGTATACAGGGTTTTGAAACAAATGCCATTGAAAGAAAACTAAAATAAAAACTTATAGACAGACAGAGCAACCACCAAAATTAGCGCGTATTTGGATGAGTAAATTTTTTTTTTTTTTGGCTTTTTTTTTTTTTTATATATAGGTATTTTTTTTGGCTTATTTGCTTAAAAATTTAGCCAGGAAAACATAGAGCTGTACCAAGAAAAAGTTTATATTTAAAAAGATGTACATAAGCTGCCGGTGAAAATAAGCTAGATTTTATGCTAAAATAAGTGGGCCCTTAAACACATAAGCAAACTTATTATACAAAAATTTCTCAACAAACAAAATCAAGACTAAAAAAGAAAAATAAAAACCGCGATATGGCGGCAAAAAATCCGTGATACGAATATGTATAAAAAGTATTCATTATTCTAGCAATCAATCTGGTTTCAAGTTCAACAGTTCAAATAGCCTAAGCAAAGCCAATCGCCAACTAAAACCACCTATTCTTACGTTGTTCAGGGATCTGCTATTCAACTTAACTCCACAAAGGCTTATTGCAGCAGGGTTCACAAGTCTGTTTCCACTTGACCACTATCTAGCCATGCACTACATCCTTAAATTTGATTTTGACATCAATATAATTCCCAAAAAAAAATAAATAAAAAATCAAATATTAGTTCTTACCCCAAAACAAAAAAAAAAAAAAAAAAATCAATAGAACCCCCAAAATCATATAGCTAGTGCTCAGCAGCACAACTACTTTTGGTTTGCTGGAACTGCACTGAACCAAGTGCATTAATAAGACTGGTGATATCCCATGCCAACAATCTTTAATTGTTTATGTTATACCCTTATACCACCCTGCCACTTTGAATCATCTCACTGGATTTACTCTACAATTTTTCTTTAATCCACAACCCAAAATCAAAAATGGCAGCTGTGAGAGTTTTTGAATGGCAATGAGATTTGAGGAGCCAAAAATTAGGACAAAGTGTTTCTCTAAACTGGGTTCAAGGAATGTCCTGAATTTCACTCACATAACTCCACTAAATAGGTTCTGATAGGGTAATGAATTTATATACAACAACAACAACGAACAAACCTTAGTCCCAAAATTTTGAGGTCAGGCATGGATCCTCAACAGACTAGTCAAGTTGGCCGCATGTAAAATTTTCCCACAAGTCTATTCTATCCAAAGCCATACACTCTCTTACTTCCTTGATTTACATATACTTTTTTGGCGCTCTCAACTTAAATCAACTCACTCTTTCTCACTGAAATTGACTTAATTGAATGATCCCATGAATCTGTGCAGAGTATACAACCATTTTATGCAAATTTGTAGTTTTTACTACTGTATACAAGAATTTGCATAAGTAAATATTTAATTTTTAAGCAATTAACATCTCCAATAAGTTACAGAACACCATCTACAAAGCTAAAATTTTAAGGAAAAATCGTGGCCCGAAACGCGTTTTCTGTGTGACTCGAGAGAGTTTATAAGTATAGGCCGTGGAATCATGGTCTCAAATCTCCATTTTTTAAAGCAAATAGTGAATTTGGCACATCTCGGTGCCTTCAACAGACATTTCCGCTATGGTTGAAGTTGAGGGAACGGAAGAGAAATTTTCCTTTGGGGGTGTTTCGATTTACGAAGGAAAGGAAGTAAGTAATGATTTTTTTTTTTTTTTTTTTTTTGGGAGAATCCAGAAGTAAGGAATGATGAATATTTTTGTTTGGTATATAAAAGGATGGAAAAAAGAAAATGTGTATTTTTATATTTATGCCCCTTGAAAAAAAAAAGTAAAGAGTAACATACTCAATGCTCATGCCATATCTTTCTCCCTTTCCCCCTTTTTCCCTCTCTTTCCACCCAATAGCAAAATAGCTACTCTTCCCTTCTCCTCCTTTTTCTTTTTCTTTTTCTTTTCTTCTTCTTTCTTCTTCTTCTTCTTCTTCTTCTTCTTTTTTTTTTTTTTTTTTTTTTTTTGCGTTAAAAGGGATTTTATTGCAAACTGAAAGTACTCTTTTCTCCTCTTTTCTCTTCCTTCATCTCCACCTATCTATCAAATTATAATATGTGATAATTATTACTTTTTTATGATTTATTTGGAAAGTCACACTTTTTGACAAAATACCCTATTTAAAGTCCCTTAAAAAATAAAAATAAGGAAAAATGAATTCCAGAAAAAAATTATAAACACAAACTTGAAATATATATATATATATGTGTGTGTACACGTGGTAATCCTAAGATTAGCTTTGGGGCCCTCCTAACAGAAAAGACATAATATTCTATTCTGTTTTTTTGTTGGTTGCTGGAAAAAAATCTATCTTCATATAGAAAGAAAAGCATGCAAAACCTGACACAACTCAAGTACTAACCTTCGAGCCTTTTACCAACCTTCGAACTTGGACAACTATACTTGCTACCCAACCAGTAACCACCAAGGATTCAAGGCAACAAAGAAGGCTGATATTTTATGATGCCATATATTTAACAAACCAACAAAAATCAAAAATGAAATTCTAAATAATAATTAATAACCTTAACATGAACGCTAATTTCCTCCAAAGATAAAAAAGCTAGCTCCACGACCACTTAGACAGTAGACAGTAGACAGTAGTATGTTTGTAATTAGTAGTTAACAAGCCATGGCGGTATAGAGTTGAGTCTTGAGATCAAGCTAGGGAATAGTTGAACCCATGGAGATTTGGCCGCCGCTGGTTTCACTGTCATGTGCACCAGTTAGACTCAGATAAACAAAAGTAGTCTTAATAATAAAAAAAAAAACAAGTAGAATTTGGATAATGAGTTGGACAATTTAGATCAGCTCGTAGCAAACCAATAAAACCGATTCAATCAAACAGAGAGTTTAATACAATACAGAAAGAAAAAGCTGCAAACCCTCACACACCTCAAACGCTAGTTCATAACACACCATTACATTTTTATATTTTACAAACCGACAAAGACCAAACATAGAAATCTAAATAATGACAACTACTTTTTTTTTTTTCAAGCGTGAAAGCAGATATCTTCCTCGAAAAGTGGAAGCTTCAGGACCACTTAGACAGTACGTATATGTCTGTAATTACTAAGGCATCGTGGTAGTCACAGCTAGGGAAGTTGGAGTCATAGCGATTTCAACGCTGCAGGTATCCCCGTCATCATCACTGGCGGCGCCATTGAAACGGAGAGTAGTTTGGCGACGGCCACCATTACGTTTACACTTGCGCAGTGCAAAAATGAGCATAGCAATGAGTATCAGAAGGTATATTATTTTCCCCCCAACGTCAAGGTACAACAGCAACTTTTCTTCCCTGTCACAAAAGAAAACTGTATCAACATCCAAAAATAAAAAACAAACAAACAGAAATAACCGTACAATATATGT
Source organism: Quercus tomentella (assembly GCA_028535165.1). Classification (NCBI taxonomy): domain Eukaryota; kingdom Viridiplantae; phylum Streptophyta; class Magnoliopsida; order Fagales; family Fagaceae; genus Quercus; species Quercus tomentella. Next base: position 94,728,098 of record JAPQVY010000155.1, read on the forward strand.
AGCCATTGTTACCCGTTGAGAGGAAAAGGAGGGAAGTAGGGAAATGGCTTTGGCATGGCAGAACCTCTCATTGGAATTGAATCTGAGACAAGCCTAATTAAGCTATTCTTTATGGACACAATGGTAATGGAAAATATGACTTATATGGTTATACCATGGCATAATGCATATATATATATATAGAGAGAGAGAGAGAGATCCATGTTCTTGGAAGATAAACGTGTGGGTCCCATTCCAACAATATTTTTATTTTGGTCTTGCATGTGTGGAGAGAGAGAGAAAGGAAAGGTCTTGGTTGGAGAGGGCTAGAGAGAGATCCATGTTCTCAAAAAACAAACGTTTGTGGGTTCCATTCAACTATTTGATTTTGGTCTTGGTTGGAGAGAGAGAATGGTTTTGGTCTTGTGTAAATTAGCTTTGTAGGAGAGAGAGAGAGAGGTCTCATGTGAATTAGGTTTGTAGCTAAAAGGGTGAGAGAAAAAAAAAAAATTGTCAGCTTTCTAGCTAGAAGAGAGAGAAAAAGATTTTGATTAGTTTTGTAGCTAGAGAGAGAGAGAGAGAAAGAAAGATTTTGGTTAGTTTGGTGGATAGATGAGAGAGAGAGAGAGAAAGAAAGAGACTAGAATGGAGAGAGAGTAGAAAAGAGAGTGAGAGAGAAAGATTTTGGTAAGTTTTGTGGCTAGATGAGAGAGAGAGAGAAGCCTTATGTGAATTAGCTTTGTAGCTAAAAGGGAGAGAGAGATAGAGAAAAAAAATTTAGTCGGCTTTCTAGCTAGAAGAGAGAGAAAATTTTTGATTAGTTTTGTGGCTAGAGAGAAAGCGAGAGAGAGAGAGAGAGAGAGAAAGAGAGACTAGAATGGAGAGAGAGTAGAAAAGAGAATGGGAGAGAAAGATTTTGGTCAGTTTTGTGGCTAGATGAGAGAGAGAGAGAAGTCTTATGTGAATTAGCTTTGTAGCTAAAAGGGAGAGAGAGATAGAAAAAAAAAATTTAGTCAACTTTCTAGCTAGAAGAGAGGGAGAGAAAGATTTTGATGAGTTTAATTTGTGGCTAGATGAGAGAGAGAGAGTTAAAAAGAGAGAGAGAGAGAGAGATTCTGGTTAGTTTTGTGGCTAGATATGTGAGAGAGAGAGAGAGAGAGTGAGAGAGAAATTTCTTGTGTGAATTAGCTTTGTAGGAGAGAGAAAAAAAATTGGTCTTATATAAATTAGCTTTGTAGGTAGAAGTGAGAGAAAGAAAAATATATTTTAGTAAGCTTTCTTGCTAGAACAAGGAGAGAGAAAAAGATTTTGGTTAGACGGAAAGAGAGAAAGAGATAGTGTAGAAAGAAATGAGAAAGGAGAGAGAGAACCATGTTTTTTGTCTAGAAAGTAGAAAGAGATTAGAAAGGAGAGAGAGAGAGAGAGAACCATGTTTTTTTGTCTAGTGGAAGACAAATGTGTCGGTACCACCCTTAGATTTTGGTCTCATATTTTTCTATAAACTTTAGAATAGAGTTCTTTTTCTTAGAGAGAGAGAGAGAGAGAGAGGCAATAGTATTATATTATCAATAATAGGGTAGCGTGTGGATGTTGGATCCTTCAAAAAAGACAGTGATGTAGAGCCACGTGATTGGATTATAGCCAACTTATGTATTCAATATTAGAAAGAAAAATGTTTGGACTAAAAAAAATGTTTATAATTTTTGTTACAATTCGTATCACATGGTAAGTTGTGAGATATGGAAATAAAGTGGTGAGTTTACACTTCCACCACTCATAACTTTCCACATTATGAATTGTAATAAAAATTATGAACTAATAAACATTATTATTTTTGGAATCCAAACATTATACTAATAAAACTTATTAGCTTTGTAGGGGAGAGAGAGAGAGGTCTTAGAGCATTCACAGCAGTGGAGCTAAAAATTTAGCTTTTTAGCTCCACCAAAAGTTATTTTATCTATTTTACCTACATACATGCTGCAGCAGTGGATCTGTTTTAGCTTTTAACACAATAAAATAATATAAACATCACAATAAAATAATATATCCATTACAATAAAATAATATATCCACTACAATAAAATAATATATCTTATACAATAAACAACAACCACAACCACCTTCAACTGCCACCGCCACCGCCGCCGCCACCGCCGCCACCACCGTCGCCACCGCCGCCGCCATCGCCGACGACTTTTTTTCCACCGCCGTCGTCGCCGCCGCCACCGCCACCGACGACTCTTTTTCCGCTGCCGCCGCCGCGTGATAGCAAATAATCGTCTAGTGTTATATTTTTTTTTAACCCCAAATTATACTCATACATTTTTTTTTTTAGTAAAACAATTTTTCAATTATCATGATAACGTATTATCGTCTCAATTATCCGGAAGCAACCTTGAAATAATGTGAACTATGAAATGAAGGAACTTTATAATGTAGTCCATAGATTTATAAGAAAACATAGAAAATAAAATACATATTATAGCAAGAACAATGTAGTCTATAGATTTGCTCACATACATAATTCAAACCAAATTACAATAAAACTCACACACTCGCACAAGTTCCTATGACTCATACTAAACCCACATACAAAAAAGAAAGTTCCTACGACTCGCCTTGCAATTGTAGAAGAGGTATTTTCAACTTGTGGTGGTGGTGGAGGTGGAGAATCAGAAATTGACGTAGGAGTATTTTGAGACGTTCCCAAAAATTGAGAGTCAATTTCTATATCCTCGTTCATGATACCCGTGATAAATGTTAGGTCTCTACGTAACTTTGTGTCCCTACGTGACTCCATAAAATTAGAAAAAATATATATAAACTTCCCTGCACACAGAAAATTTCCAAACTAACATTTATATCGACACAACAAATTACATAGATAAATTACACAACAAACTTACATTTATATTACAGAGAGATTTATATTACATTTATAGACAAATTACAGAGACCACACAATAAATTACAGTGACCCAATACATTCATGTGGTTTTTTGCAACACAGTAATATGGTTTTGTGCAACACAATAATTTACAGAGATCAGGTTTTGTGCAACACAACAATTTACAGAGACCACCCATACAGAGACCACCCATAACTCTGGCTCTGTGCAACACAACAAATTACACTAACAACAAAACATAAAAACTTTCCCGCACAAATTACAGAAATCACATAATCCAGACAAGAAATTTCTGCAAATAGAAAATTCTCAATTCAGAGCCCACATAATCCACACAACCAATTCCTGCAAACAGAAAATTCCCAATACAGAGTGCACAGAATCCACACAACAAAATAACAGAAAATTTCCAAAACACAAAATTTCCAATACAGAGACCACATAATCCACACAACCAATTCCTGCAAACAGAAAATTCCCAATACAGAGAGCACAGAATCCACGCAACAAAATAACAGAAAATTCCCAAACAAAAAATCCCAAATACAGAGACCACAAAATCACAATAACCCAGAAAAATTAAGCTATGAAACAATTCACTACAAAAGAAAAGAGAGAGCACTGACCTGAAGTGGATCGGCTGGGACGGCGACGGCGACGGCGACGGCGACGGCGTGGGCTGGGCTTGGACGGCGACGGCGTGGAGAGCTTGATGAGTGAGATGAGAGCTTGCGACGGCGACGGACGGCGACGGTGATGAGTAAGGGAGATGAGCTGGAGTGCGATGAGTGAGGGAGATGCGGCGACGGACGGCGTGGGCTGGGCTGGTCTGGGACGGCGACGGCGTGGGCTGGTTTGGGCTGGACGGCGACGGACGGCGTTGGCGAGGGCTGGTCTGGGACGGCGATGGGTGAGAGAGATGAGTGCGATGGGTGAGAGAGAGGAGTGAGGGAGATGCGGCTGGGACGGTGTGGGCTGGGCTGGGCTGGGACGGCGAGGGACGGCGAGGGACGGCGTGGGCTGGGCTGGTCTGTGGCGGCGCCGGTGATGAGTGAGGCAGGAGTGATTTGGGAGATGAGAGTGAGGGAGAAGGAGATTGAGAGTGACGGTGAAGGAGAGAAAATAGAAGAATGAAAAAAAAGGGGAAGGAGTGAATATTTTAATCGGTCGGCTGCTTAAAAAATTAATTTTTTTTTTTAGATGAGTGCTACAGTGCACATCTATCTATAGATGTGCACTGTAGCAAATCAGCCAAATATTTTGGCTTTGGCTCTACTGCTGTGAGCTTGTTTTGCAATATTGGTGGAGCTAAAATAGCATTATAGCTTTTTAGCTCCACTGTTGCAAATGCTCTTATGTGAATTAGGTTTGTAGTTAAAAGGCTTTCTAGCTAGAAGAGAGAGAGAGAAAAGATTTTGATTAGTTTAAACTTTAATTTATGGCTAGATGAGAGAGAGAGAGAGAGAGAGAGAGAGAGAGAGAGAGATTTAGATAGTTTGGTGGCTAGATGAGAGAGAGAGAAAGAGAGACAAGAAAGGAGAGAGAGTTGAAAAGAGAGAAAGAGAAAGATTTTGGTTAGTTTTGTGGCTAGAGAAAGAGAGAAACTAGAAAAGAGAGTAAGAGAGAGAGAGATAGAAATTTCTTGTGTGAATTAGCTTTGTAGGAGAGAGAAAAAAATAATTGCTCTTTTGTAGGTAGAAGTGAGAGAAAGAAAAATATATTTTAGTAAGCTTTCTTGCTTAAACAGGGAGAGAGAGAGATTTTTTGGCTAGTGGAAGACAAATGTGTTGGTCCCACCCTGGTCTCATGTTTTTCTGTAAACGTTACAAGAAGTTAGAAAGAAGAGGTCGTGGAGAGAGAAAAATAGAGTTCTTTTTCTTAGAGAGAGAGAGAGGGAGGCAATAGTATCATATTATCAATAATAGGGTAGCGTGTGGATGTTGGATCCTTCAAATTAAAAACACAGTGACGTAGAGCCACGTGATTGGATTATAGCCAATTATGTATTCAATATTAGAAAGAAAAATGTTTGGACTAAAAAAAAAGTTTATAATTTTTGTTACAATTTATGTCAAACAGTAAGTTATAAGTTATGGAAATAAAGTGGTAGATTTATATTTTCACCACTCATAATTTTTCACATTGCGAGTTGTAGTAAAAATTATGTACTAATAAACCTTTCTTTTTGGAATCCACACATTATACTAATAAAACTTATCATGCACAAATTCTTCGGAGCAATTTGATCCACAAATTCATCTTTATATTGTAGCAGCCTAATAATACCAACACAAAATTGTCATCATAATGACATAATGTAACAATAATAGCCCACAAAGCTCAGGGGTTTCAACTTCTCTAATATTTTGTGTAACTTGATGAAAAGGAAGAATCTCCAACTTCTTATCATATGCATAACCAAATTACAATAATTTAGAACATGGCATGGCCTTCTCCCCAGCTATTTCTCCAATACTATTTCCTGTTTATTAAAGTATCCAGCAAAGTAAATAATAAAGAACTTCAACATATTATAACTAATTATTAGTCTTGACACAGTGGTTTTAATTGTATGTTTACAATTGATTTTAGTACAACCACAAAATCTACCCGAAACAAATTATTATTTAGAAGCCTTCCACAAACACAATATTTATCTAGATTCTGAACAGGTAGGTCTAGAGAGAGAGTTTTATTTTTCTTATTTAGCTAAGAAGGAGAGAGAGAGAGAGAGAGAGAGGGATGTGGGGGTCCTTCAAGAAGCAAAAGGGTTGCAATGAGGGATTTGGATGATTGGATCCAAGTCTTTGAATTGGTCTAATGCTTTGAAAACAGATATTGCGTACTCATGAGTAGTAACTTTGAAGAACGTTATTGATGACAAAAAGAATTTTTATGTTAAGCCCCCTTTTCTATCCACTAATGAAGGATCATGTAGGTCATTGATAAATTGCATCACGTTGTTGACTTGGGTAACATTGTTGTAGAATGTGATTTCATTTGCTATTATACAGCAAATTAATTGCGTTTTCATTTATATCTTCAACTCACACCCTTCAGAAATAGCTGATGATTCCATTAAGGACAATCAAGTAGTCCATTTATTTCATTCTCCCAAAACAAAAACAAAAAAATAAAAAAAAGTAGTCCATTTATTTGAGTTATAGTATCATGCTTTGGATGCCAAATCTAAACAAAACCTTCTCTTTTCTGCTTCTTTTTATTGCATTTTAATTTGAGGCACAATTTAGATATGGTCACACAATAAAACGAGAGGCATTAATAGTATCAAACTCTATATGTCAAATCTTCACAAAACTTCTCTATATGGTTTGACTATCCCCAATGCAGAGTAACTCGCAATAAAATGGGATGAATTTATTGGAGGCTGCTTTTAAGTTATTTTTTAATGAAAGTGTCATTATGGGGGTTAGTTTACTTAAATTGTTGGCCAAATATCTTAATTTTTTCTCACTCGCTGGATCTTAATCCTAATGATCTTGAGGCATGAAAGTCCTTTTTTTTTCTCCTCTTTAATCTTTATGTGGGAATTCTGTATTATTATGGTTGGAAAAATTGTTAATTTGTCACAAAGAGTATATTTCAATAGAATTCAAATTATTTTCTTGTATTCTTTTCTCTTGGATCAAACTACCATTATCGCTAGCTGGAGCTTGACCATAAATCACAAAGTAATCCATCTTAAGACTGCAAACGAAAATTACTACAAATCCTTCTTTAGTATTTTCAAGGGTGAGCACAAAAAGACAAGGAATTGTGAAACATTCAATGGGTGGTGAACGTGGGTGGAACTTGGCATGAGATACTATAGAAGACATAGTGCCTAATAATGAGAAAGATGACACTAATCATGTAAAATAGTTTTCTAGTGAAGAGTATAGCTGAGATCATGTGGACATTTCAATATAACTCGTGTTTTTAAGTCATTCTCATTTTAGTATTTGCTACAAGCAGGGATGGAGTCAAGAGTTTGATTCAAGGGAGACGGGGCGAAGTGTAAACAACAACAACAAAAAATTATAAAAATACAAATGAGCATCCATTCAGTATTAATAAATTATCAACAAATACAAAGACACAAAATAATTGTTTCTTAATATATTATAATACAATTATCTCAACATATTTAAATCTTAAAAATCATTAATAATTAAATTCATATTTAATGTCAAAGTAATTTCTTTTTCATTACATAAAATCAAAGAGTCCGTGAGAAACTCATTTTCCAAATGTTAAAGCTAAATGACAAATAAACAAATAAAAAGAGGCACATACACACAAGACACCTACTATGCACACAGCACAACAACATTGTTCTACAATTCACACAACATATGATATGATCAACTAATTTTATCAAATTTAAACAATTAACCAAGATTCAAATCAACTCATCTTGAAAAGGCACTAAGCAGTTTTATTGTTACTAACAGAAACAACTATTTTTCACATATAAAAAACAATAATAAAATCAGACTACTATTTGTCTATTTCTATTATTCTATATATATATATATATATATATATATATATATATATCGAATATGAGACAAGCCTAATTAAGCTATTCTTTATGCACACAATGGCAATGGAGTTATGACATATGACTTACACGGTTATACCATGGCATAGAGAGAGAGAACCATGTTCTTGGAAGAGAAACGTGTGGGTTCCACCCTTTGATTTTGGTCTCGTGTAACTTGCTTTGTAGCCACAAGAGAGAGAGAGAGAGAGAGAGAGAGAGAATTTTGGTCTTGTGTGAATTAGCTTTGTTGGAGAGAGAGAGAACGATTTTTTTTTTTTTTTTATATTTATTTGAGAGAGAACGATTTTGGTTGTGTAAATTAGCTTTATAGGAGAGAGATAGAAAGTCTTGTATGAATTAGCTTTGTAGGAGAGAGAAAGATTTTGGCCGTGTAAATTAGATTTGAAGGAGAGAGAATAAAATTTTGGTCTTGTGTGAATTAGCTTTGTAGGAGAGAGAGAGTGGAGAGAGAAATTTTGGTCAGCTTTATAGGCTAGAATGGAGAGAGAGAGAGAGAGAGTGGAAGACAAATGTACCTGTGGGATCCACCCTTACATTTTGGTCTCATGTTTTTCTTGTCCTTAACTAGGAGAACTAGTGGCAGCATCCCTCAAGAATAAGAAAGAAGCTGTGAGAGAGAGAGAGAAGCAATAGTATCAAATTATCAAATAATGGGGTAGCGTGGTATATGGGATGATGGGGATCCTTTGAAAAAGGTAGAGAGAGAGAGAGAGAGAGAGAGAGAGAGGCAATAGTATCAAATTATGAGAGAGAGAGAGAGTGAGAGAGGCAATAGTATCAAATTATCAGAGAGAGACAGAGAGAGAGTAGTATCAAATTATCAAATAAAGGGGTAGCGTAGGATATGGGATAATTGGGATCCTTCAAAAAAGGCAACGACGTAGAGCCACATGATTGGGTTCTCTAATTAGAAATTTAGAATGAGCCGACTTTTTTTTTAATTTTTTTTTTTTTATTTTTATTTTTATAATTGGTTAATTAAGTTTGGTTATATGGATCTTGTTGCAAGGGTTATGGAACATATTTTTCTTTTTTCTTTTTTGATGAATATGGCACTTATTTTTCAGTTTCTCGGAATCCAAACATTATACTAATAAAACTTAGAACGTACAAGTTCCTCATATACACAAATTCTTCAGAGCTATTTGTTACACAAAATTCTTCTTCTTCTTTGTCTTTTTTTTTTTCTTTTTTCTCTTTGAGAAGACACAAATTTCTCATTATATGGCATGATAACAGCTGAATAATACCAACACAAATTTGTCATCATAATCTAACAAATGGCGGCTCTAGGATATATTTTTAGAGGGGTCAGTAAGAAAATGCATTTTGAGTTTTTTTTTTTTAAAAAAAAGATTCTTGTGGTCTATGTGAGTTTCTTATTACAAATTTGTTCATATTAAGTACTAGCAAGAGAATAAAAGATAAGAAGTATTGCGTTTACAATATTTTCACAATACTTTTTCAACAAATCTTAAGTGATAAGTTATTATTAGTTCTAATTTAAATCTACCACTGAAATTACTTTTTTGTCCGATCAGTAATAATTAGCAACAATCTGTCATTTAAAATTTGTTGTGAAAATATTATGAACATAGCGTTTCTCATATAAGATAAATTATAAGTTCATTGTCCATTTAAAAAAAAAAAAAAAAAAGAACTATAATTTCATTGTATATTGTTTCTTAATACAATGAACATAAAATAAAAAATAAAAAAAAGAACTATAATTTCATTGTATATTGTTTCTTAATACAATGAACATACTAATTATTATTGCTAAGATTAAAATTTTGAAATCATCTATTGTTCCTCAAAAAAAAAAAAAAAATCTATTGTTTTTAAATACAAAAAAAATAATAATAATTATTGTTGTTAAGAGAACTCCAAGCGAGATCTAAATAGATTTTTTTTTTTTTTTAAAGATTTAAGATGAGCAAATTATACTTTTATTGTTAGACTTACTATTTTTTTTTTCCCCATATTTTAGATCAAATTGGTTTGTTATGGTTTTTTTTTGTTTTTTGTGTTTAATAAGACCAAGATATTGACAAGATGATCATATTTTAGTTTATTTTAGTTAGGCTTAAAAAAATTTAGTTTCAGGAGATTCAAAATTTTATTTTAAGAAGGCCAAACAAAAAAAATTATATATAAATTTTTTTTGGGGCCCCAGCTCAAGGGGTTCAATTGAACCCCCTAGACTGTACCTGCAACTGCCCATGACAATAATAGCCCACAAAGCTCGTGAGTTACAACTTCTATAATATTTTGTGTAACTTGATGTAAAGGGAGAATTTCCAACTTCTTTATCATATGCAAAACCAAATTACAATAATTTAGAGCATGGTGGTCTTTTGCCCAGCAATTTCACCAATATATAGTATTTCAAGCAAAGGAAATAATAAAGCACTTTAACATAATTACTCTTGAGCAGTGGTTTTAATTGTATGTTTACAATTGATTTTAGTACAACCGCAAACACATTATTAGCTAGATTCTAAACAGGTAAGTCCCCAGGTGTGAAAGGGGAAAAATTAAGGAAGAGAGAGAGAGGGTTTTATTTTTCTTTATCAAGGTAGGAGAGAGAGAGAGAGAGAGAGAGAGAGAGGTTATTGCTCTTTATTACCTAGGTAGGAATGATAGAGAGTGAGACAGGAAGGAGAGAGTTTTGTTTCTCTATAATATCTAGGTAGGAATGAGAGAAAGAAGAGGGCATAGTGGGGTAGCGTGGAATGTGGGGTCCTTAAAAAAGCAGAAGGTGGCAATGATGGATTAGAGTCTTTAGACTTATGATAAATATGAGTTAGACTTATGGCAACAAAGAATACGACTTTCATAAATAAATAAATAAAATAAAAAAAGAAAGGTTGTCCTTAACTTGATCTTAAGAAAATTTCAACAATAGATTAAAGTAAGCATTATAATTAATTTGGGTAGTTGTGAAATCATGATAATTCAAGATTTTAGAATTTATATGATGGTTGTTTATAATTTACAATCCACACTTAGTATGAAATATGTTCTTAGATTGTCTTTTAGATGATAATTCAAGATCCTAGAGCCAAGTTACGTAATCTTGTATTCCCTTTAAGATTGTCTTTTTCTATTTTACATAAACCCACAATTGTTTGGTGTAAGAGATCCATGATGTAGTTCCGGATTCTCTTAGCAAATGGGCAAGCAATGAAATTTTAGTAGTTTAAAATATAATCTGTCCGACAAATTAACCTCCATAATTGATGTAATTTTATTTGAGCCCCAAATCTCTCTCTCATATAATTAATTTGTGTAGGAGTACGACTTTCATAAAAATGAAAAAGGAATATTACTTATGAGAGAGAGTGAGAGAGCAAACAAAGACTTATTGTTCTTTACCTAGGTAGGGGAGAGAGAGAGAGAGAGAGAGAGAGAAGAGGGATAGTGGGGTAGCGTGGAATGTGGGGTCTTTCAAAAAGCAGAAGATGGCAATGATGGATTAGAGTCATTAGACCTATTAAGAGATATGAGTTATGAGTTAGGCTCATGGCAACGAGGAATACAACTTTCATAATAAAATAAAATAAAAACCAGCTTATTTTCACTACTATGGCATTTTAAAAACTCACTTATTCTAGTTGTAACTGTACTTTTATACACCTTATTTTTTAAACAAAATAACCCAATGAAATTTAGTTCAACCTAATAATAATTATAAGAAGAGTAACTACATGAGCTCAATCAACAAAAATTGATAGTATTAGAAGATAGCATCACATAAACCTCAAACATTGGTACTGACTGAAATCAACATGTATGGCAACCTTTCCTTTGTCAGGTTGCAATGAACTCGGCTTTCCAAGTTCAGCCAGCATTTACAGAAATTAGTAGACAACATTACAAGTCTTCACAAAACACAGGAGGAAATGCTTAATGTAGATACGTGTGGAAGATCCAGCATCTTGAACCATTAAATATACCTTCACACTGCAAATAATATTTGTTTCCCCCAACCTGACTTTTGCTGAACCATTTACCTGCCATTAAGTCCATGATAACGTAAAAACCAGCAGAAAAAAGTTCACTTTATCTGGAAGAAAGCAGGCCAAAGCTGATGTAAAATAAAATTAACTTCCTTGTTTACATGAGTTAAACTACTAAGCAACTCAAATTAGACTTAATTCTAACTAATTGGGTTTGGCTATATGAATCCTTTTCCAGCATTCAGACTATATCTTTCATCAGAACAAAGGTCTTGAGCAATGCCACACTGTATGAAGTGCTCCTCTCCCAGAGATAGTCCCACCATTCCTGCACATACATAAAAACAAGGAGAGATAATGGTTGCAATGTTACACATAATTAGAACTTGTAATTGTAAGTACTGGGAGAAAATATTCATTAAAAAAAAAAAGTACTGGAAGAAAACTAGAGGAACAACAAAAATGCTGAAGGAAACCATTAGGTGTTAAGAAGACGTTGTCATTAACAATAGTTCCTCAAGTTAAAAAGAAATTCAAGTCTTTTATAACCCCATTTTTTGTTAAGGAAAAGAAGACCCCTTATTGGCAGAAAAACAAAAGGCACACATTAATTAAGTCAATATTATTCAATAAACCCAATTTCTTTATTAAAAGGGCATGCACAATGTCTTATATAACCCCTTATTGGCTTGTGTCGTAAGGCATGCAGAAGCAATTTCTGAAAATGAGAACTTCAATTTCAATTAGCTTAGCCTAGAAATGTCAAATGAGAGACAAGAGACAATTAAAAAGGCTAAGCATATTACTTAGGCCATTATTGATATGGTCCAACCTGGCCCAAGTAACAAAAATAATTCCATTAGCCGAAAGGAATGGAAACTAAATTATTCTAATTAAGTTTTTTTTTTTTATATTTTTTTTATAACAAAAAGACTACTCTATTTTGATAATTCAATTTCCATAAATAAATACTACTTATCTCAATATGGCACAACATTATTATTTTAAGGAGAAAAAAAATATAAAACCTTAGAGTTTAGGCTCAAAAGCTAAATGATCATGAGGAATTTGAGCAGGGCATAGCAGTCTCCATACACAAAAAATGATGAAAATTTGAGCAGGGGATAGCAGTCCCTAATAACATTGGCAAAAATTAGTTTATTCAAAGAAGTACTCATCTTTTTTCTTAATCAATAAATAAATATACTTACAATTCAATAATAGGTTTAATTATTCTTGAAATATAAATTTCTTCTGGTAAATCATTGATCCTATTCGATGATCCAGTAATCTTTTTTGAGATTATATTGATGTTTGATTATTCAAAGAAGTACCTAATTTATTTAGCATTTTTATGTTGTGGGCAAGCATAGTCATTGTTTTATGTATTTAATAAAATCTAGATAAGTTGGAGTATATTTCATTGAGCCTCTTTTGATATTTGGATCTTCTTTAGTTGAAGTTTTTCAACAGAATATATATATATATATATCCAACTTTAATTTTGAATTTAAGAAAAAACAAATTCCTTATTTCATTCACTTTATCTAAGTTTTCCATAAAGCTTGGTCATCATTTATGCCAAAAGGAAATAGAACAATTCCATAATAAAATAAGATGTACCTCACCGGAGGAAGTTATACAGCATACTACGGGACTACAGGTCCGTTTAGAATCCGCTTATTTGTTGAAATTGAAAACTTTTTGCTGAAAATACTGTAAATAAAAGTAAAAGTTAGCTGAAATAGTACAATGAGACCCATAAATAGTACCAAATAGTGCTGAAACTGAAAACTTTTTACTGAAAGTACTATAAATAAAGGTTAAAGTTAACTGAAATAATACAATAGGACCTATAAATAGTACCAAATAGTGCAATAAGACCCATGAATAGTAACAAAAATAAGTTGAATAATAAAATAAGTTACCAAAAATAATTTTTTGCCAAATAGACACTACACATCCAACTCTAGGTTTACACCATGCCGGAATATTAGTACCAATCTCCAATGATGCAAAATCAACCCAGTGCTCTATGTGGACCAGAAAATTCAAGCATACAAAACAATAAGCATCATAACACACATGCATGCAGAAAGAGAGAGCACCATCAGCAGTGCCCAACATCTGTCTCACAATACCTAGGTCATTATCAAAAGAAGATGACAAAAGAAGCCTTTAATAGCAACCTCACTGAAGTTGGTCTTGGTATTTGAGTACAGCCTCTTCCACTCATCCAGATTCCAGTATCATCTTACTTGGGGGCAGTAGATCAAGAGGATTCTTAGGTTTCGATTTTGGAGCCTCCTCTTCCTCACCAGGTTCTGATTTCGGCTTTGCTGGTTCCTCCTTTTTGGGTTCATCCTTAGGCTTTGGTTTAGCAGATTCTTTTGGCTGAGATGCTTCTTCGTAACAGGAAGGACAGACTTATCTGTTTCACCTCTCCCAGAACCTTCTTGAAATTTGGTTGATTCACCATGGTCCAGAAGTATCTTTCCTCATAAGGGAACTTAGAAATAAAGCTATTTGTCATGAGTTGGGTGAAGCCCATGTATAAGTTGCACATTGTAACAATGTCAGCCAAGATTACAGAATTCCCAACAAGTGAAGTGTTTGAAGCAAGATGAGTGTCTAGAGCATCCAGCACTCTCTTCAATGAAGAAATTGCAGCTTCCTCGGCCTTCACGCAAAAACACATTCACTTCAAATAAGGGCACTGCATGGTTATGAGGGGATTATGAACATTTAGATTTTCCATGTAGAATATGTTAGCATGTTTATGATATGGGCAAGCATGGCCATTGTTTTATGTATTTAATAAAAGTTAAATAAGTTGGAGTGTATTTCATTGAGCCTCTTTTGATATTTGGATCTTCATTGGTTGAATTTTTTCAATAGAATATATATAGCCCACATTAGGCTATGAGCTTTAGCTCAAATGACACCTCCCCATATCAGTTTTAGGTGGAGGGTGAAGTCGTGAATTTAAGACTCATCAGTTGTGTGTAACTTACCAATATATATATATATATATATATATATTTGTCCCACTTTAATTTTGAATTTGCATAAAAAAAAAAATCCTTATTTCATTCATTTTATCTAAGTTTTCCGTAAAACTTGTTCATCATTTAGATGCCTAAGGAAGTAGAAAAATTCCATAATAAAATCAAATGTAGCTCACCAGAGGAAGGTATATTGCACATTCAATTCTAGGTTTACACCATGCCAGAATATTTAGTATCTATCTCCAATGATGGAAAATCAATCCAGTGCTCTATGTGGAACAGAAAATTCAAGCATACAAAACAATAAGTATCATAACACACATACATTCAGAGAGAGAGAGCACCATCAGTGGTACCAAACATCTGGCACAATCAATATGAGAAGAAGCATAAAGAGGATTGTTACCCTTCAGGCAAGTAATTACAGCAATAGATAAAAAGCCCATAAGTTCCAACATAAAAATCTTCGAAGGATGACCAAAATTAATGGGTGAGGGAGGAAAATTTATAGTCTTACCATAACATGCTATAGAATTGCTCTCAAATATTGGACCAACAGGTGTTTCCAACACAGGAACCTATAAAAAAAATAGATCTAATAGTAAAGCCTTTTATCAACCTAACATACAATTAGTAGTATAGATTACCGCAAATTCCACAATATAGAAAAATACCTTCCCAATAGGTTCATATTGAGAAACTCAGGAGTTTTATTACAGACACCCATCTCAAAATTTGGGGACAGTTTGACATTCACACCAGTGTACTCTGCAGAGATGAGTGTCTTGAAAGAATTTTATTGTCTTCCCAGCATGCAAGATCTGCAATATAGATCATGAAGCCCTATTAGCAAAGGAATATCATCAAATACAATCAATCCATAAACAAAAATGATTAATCAATAGTGATGGCTCAATGAATCAGTGCTTTCCAGCAGTTGCATAGGCACACATGCAAGATGGTCACTATTATCACCATCATCAATTTCATCAAAACACTGAGCTCAACTCCCTAAAGCATTGACATCTCTTTATAGACATAGATACACAATTCAAAATTTCAAATTCATAAACACATAAGAAAAACTAAAGCATCAAACCATTTACTTGCATAAAACCTAAAAACCTTTATTAGAAACATATTTTCCAGTTTCTTGGAATCCAATCAGTATACTAATAAAACTTAGAATGCACAAGTTCCTCGTCTAAACAAATTCTTAAGAGTTATTTGATCCACAGATTCCTCTATCTATCTAAGGCATGATAACAGCTCAGTAATTCCAACACAAAATTATCATCATAATGCAACAATAATAGCCCACAAAGTTTGTGAGATTCAACTTCTCTAATATTTTGTGTAACTTGATGAAAGGAGAGAATTTCCAACTTTTTATTAGATGCATAGTCATATTACTATAACTTTGAACATGCCAGACTTCTCCAACAATTTCTGCTGTTTATAAAGGGATAGCAATGAAAATAAAGCATTTACAAATATTAGAACTGATTACTATTGACACAGTGGTTTTAAGGGCATGCTTAAATTTAATTTTTGTACAACCACAAATCCTACCACAAACACATTTAGCTAAATTCTGCATAAGCATCTACAAGACTTTTGAAAAAAAAAATAAAAAAAAGGTGTAAATCAAGTTTTGTCATTACTATGCCATTGTTCAAGTTCATCAGCATGTAAGGACTTACAGATCAACATTCTTGCTAGTGTTATCCCAGGAAAATGTGACAGTTTACTGATGCAGACACAGGGTTTTGAAACCAAATTTCCATTGAAAGAAAACTAAAAAAAAATCTTTTAGACACACAGAGAAACCACCAGAATTAGTGTGTATTTGGATAACTTATTTTTATTGGCTTGAAAAATAAGCTCAGAAATAGTATAGTTGTACTGAGAAAAAGTGCTGCTTTAAAACATGTACATATGCTAATGGTGAAAATTATCTGAATTTTATGCTAAAACAAGTGGGCCATTAATGTAGCCAAAGAGAGTTCTAATCAAGGTAATTGGGTGAGGTTATGAGCGGAGGCCCGGCTACCTCAGATTAGTCAGATATTGTTTCTTCTATTTCTTTTTTATTCTCTTCAGTATGGGAGGGATACGTAGTTTTTTCATTGAATCGAAGCTTTTTCAGTTGGTGGTGGAGGAAGGAGGGAATTTTTTTGCGTTACGTATTTTTGAACAGGGCAAATATTTCATGAAGTCGGTGTTTATGGGCAAAAGTGCGGCATTATGGTTGATGAAAAATATAGAACATATGGTGATTGGGGTGAATCCCAAACAGTTTTTCACGCTTAGAGAAGGAGATACTGCATATACCTTGCAACGGGGATCAAACTCTTTTGGTCAGTTTTTGCTAGTGACTGAACTCAAAATTGGCGGGTTCCGGAGGTCTGTCATAATCCCTGAAGGGAAAGAAAAACATGGTTGGAAGGCTTTTGGTCTAGAAGTGAGGAAGATGTTAGAACCCAACCAATATGCCTTGGGTGGCTCAGGCCAAGTAAAGTTTATCCCTCAGGCATAGAAACGCAATTCAGTGTTTCATCCATCTCGGTCTTTTGTTGAGACAGTGAAGGGCCCAATGCAGGCAAAAGGTGGTATTCATTCTCTCCATAAAACCAGGGCTGTAGGACAGAATATTATAGACGAGGCGATGGGGGATGAACAGCAGAATAGGATGAAGGTAACGACGGCAGTGCCTCTAAATCAATCTCGGAAGCAGGTGGTTGATGGTTCGGTGGGTCAGCCTGGTACAGCAGCCGTGAGGGGAGGGGAGGGGAGAGAGAGGAGCATTAATTTGGGCGTTAATGTAGGTGAGAATTTACCGGTACAGAATCAAATCAGATCTCCGTTAATTTTCAGTTTGAATTCAAATAAAGCTGAAAATGGCAAAGGGCGTGATTTGAGGGATACACGTTGGACTGGGAAGGGATTAATTGTGGAGGTGGCTGAGAATGGGAAGAGACGTGTTTTCTGGGATAAGGTTAAAGGAGGAAAAACAGCTTTTAAATGGGTGCCACGGGCTGTCACAGAGAAGGTGAGTTTCCGGTTGGGCCCAAAACAGCCCGTAACCCACTGTAAGTCTAAATTAAGCCCATTGGAGACAAGCCCATGCACTTTAGAGGCTGGAGAATGCTCCAACAATCTTTTAGGCCCACTTTCTTCTACACTTAGTCCCCGATGAGAATGAAGACTCTCCCACGGTCCTTACAAATGGGTTAGCGACACCGGAGGTTGTATTGAGAAGCGATGAGGATGAAAGGAGTCTCTCGGTCATTCCGTCGCATGTGGTTTCGCTGGTAGGGGCGACGCATACCAAGGCAGAAGGAGTTTTGTCAGTTCCTTAGTGTTGGGTTTCGCCAGTGGAAGTGTCGGGGTGCACCGAGACTCTTCTGAAGCTGGGTTTCAGGCTCAGCTCTGATCGGAACAGTATGTTGGGACATATTAAGCTGTCGGGTGGGTTGATTTCTAAAGCTAAGAGGTTAGTAATTCTCGAATTTGTGGTGAGATGGATCGGACCTCCTTTTCCCAATCAGTTTCTGGAGTTTTTGCAAGCTAGGTCGATGGGTTTTGGAGCATCAGGTCAAGAGGTTAATACTTTCTCTAGTAAGGAGCTTTTAAGTTTTCCTAGGGAGGTCATGCTTGCAAAGGATGCAGTTGATTTTTCTGTGGGTTTTGGTGAAATTGAAGTGTCAGATTGTTTACCTCTGCAAATCATTGATCCGGGTGTGTCAACAAATTTGGAAGAATTGGAGGAGGCCACTGCGGTATTGAGTATTGAGAATAAGTTAGATATTTCTAGTTGGGTGAAGCAAAGAATTCTTGGGTTCAGTAAATTGGTTGGGTTGTCAACGACTCAACATGAGAAGTTGTGCATTGCTCTCTTACAAAGACTAGAAACTGAGATGGAAGCAGCCAATGTGTTACACAGGAGAGAACTGGGTAGTAAAAAAGTGGCTAAGTCCAAAAACAAGGGACGTAGAGAATTGCAAAACTTGATATGTTCAGTGAATTATGAGAGGAGATAAATGGTGGTTTTGTGTTGGTGTCAGTAGTTGGGGATAGTTTAGTGTTTATGAAGATAAAAATGATTTCGTGGAATGTTAGAGGTTTAAATGATCCTCAAAAACGACTTGTGGTAAAGAATTTGTTGCGGGAGTGGAAGTGCGATGTTGTTTGTTTACAAGAGACGAAAATTGCTAGCATGAATAGACAGTTGGTTTGTAGTTTGTGGGGTTGTCCATATGTGGATTGGGCTGTTTTGGAGGCTGATCGGACTGCTGGTGGTATCTTGCTTATGTAGGATAAAAGGGTTTTGGAGAAGGTGGAGGTTATGGTTGGCATTTTCTCAGTTTCGCTAAAGTGGCAAGGGGCGGGGGATGGTTTTATATGGGCATGCTCAGGGGTTTATGGCCTAAATGAGAATGTTGAAAGGGGTCACATGTGGGATGAGTTGGTGGGTATTCAACAGTATTGGAGGTTACCGTGGTGCTGCTTTGGGGATTTTAATATTGTTCGCTTTCCTAGTGAGCGTAGGGGTGAGGCACGTTTGACCTTGGCTATGGAAAAATTCTCTGAATTTATTAAGGATCTTAACTTGGTTGATTTGCCTTTAGACGGAGGTAGATATACATGGTCTAGTGGTACTGATCAACCAGCGATGTCTAGGATTGATAGAGCATTGGTCACTCCAGATTGGGAGGACCACTTCCCAGATGTTCTTCAAAGGATTTTACCACATCCTATCTCAAATCACAGTCCAATTCTTTTGGAGGCAGGGGGAATGGCAAGGGGGAAAAGTCCGTTCAGATTTGAAAATATGTGGTTGAAGATGGAGGGATTTGTGGATAGAGTTCAGTTTTGGTGGAATCAGCATTCTTTTGTGGGTACACCTAGTTTCGTGCTTGCAAAAAAATTGAAGGCTCTGAAAGAGGACATTGTGCAATGGAATCGCAGAGAGTTTGGTAATGTAGAGCGTCAAAAGAAACAATTATTGGAGGAGCTGAAAAAATTAGACGCCAAGGAAGGGGACTTTGGTCTCATTGATGGGGAGAAAGGCCATAGGGTAGCTTTGAGGTCCCAGGTGGAACATTTTCTTTCCTTGGAAGAAATTTCCTGGAGATAAAAATCTAGGATGTTATATATCAAGGAAGGGGATAATAACAACAAGTTTTTTCACAAAATGGCTAATTCTCATAGAAGGTTTAATCATCTAAGGACTTTGGAGGTGGATGGGGTGGTTTTTGAGGAGGAATCCGAGGTGTCTAATCAGGTAGTACAATTTTATTAAAATTTGTACAAGGAGACTGAGGGGTGGAGGCCTTTCGTGGAGGGTTTGGAATTTGATCGTATTGGGTATGTGGAGAGGGTTTGGCTTGAAAGGAAGTTTGAGAGGGAGGAGATACTTCAAGTTGTACGTGATTTGGAAGGGGACAAAGCTCTAGGTCCGGATGGGTTTACTATGGCTTTTTATCATCATTATTAGAGAGTAGTGGAGAAAGACGTCTTAGCGGTCTTTGAAGAGTTTTTTCAACATTGTAAGTTTGAAAAATCCCTTAATGCTACCTTCATTGCATTAATTCCTAAAAAGAATGATGCCTCTAATATTAGAGATTTTCGACCTATTAGCTTGGTGGGGAGTGTGTATAAAATCTTGTCTAAGGTTTTGGCAAATCGATTGAGAGTGGTTTTAGATCAGTTAATCTCTGAGTCTCAGAATAGCTTTGTGGGTGGGAGACAAATTCTTGACTCGGTTCTTATTGCGAATGAGTGTGTGGATAGCCAAGGGAAGAATAGGGTTCCTGGAGTCATTTGTAAACTTGATATTGAGAAAGCCTACAATCATGTGAATTGGAAGGCTTTGTTGAATTTGTTGCATAGAATGGGCTTTGGAGTGAAGTGGTGTAAGTGGATCCGTACTTGTATATCCACAGTTCAGTTCTCTGTTTTGATTAATGGGTCTCCAGCTGATTTCTTTGGTAGTTCAAGAGGTTTAAGATAAGGGGATCCGCTATCTCCGATGTTGTTTTTGATTATGATGGAGGTGTTTAGTAGGATGTTGAGAAGAGTGGAGGAAGCCGGCTTGATCCGTGGTTTTAAAGTTGAAGGTAGGAGGGGTGGTGGGGAATGTGTTACACATCTACTGTTTGCAGACGATACTATCCTATTTTGTGATGCGGATGTGGAGCAAATCCTTCATATTCGGTTGTTGTTACTTAGTTTGCAAGCGGTAACAGGTTTGAAGGTTAATGTGCATAAGAATGAAATGGTTCCAATAGGGGAGGTTGCTGATGTGCATGCCCTAGCTGAAATTTTGGGCTGCAAAGTTGGAAAGTTGCCTATGTCTTATCTTGGCATGCCTTTTGTAAAATGTGCTCCCCCCTAGATTGAGGGTTTTACATGGGGTCGCCACTTATTTAATTTAAAAGGAAAAACAAAAAAACCTTTAATGAAAAATACTTCTGTTGTATTAATGTATATAATAATTTACATCAAATTTTGTAACAAAAAATTACAATGCTTTTTGTCCTAGATACAATCTAAGAAAAGTAAAATACATTGCTTTATTTCCTAGTTACATTCTAAAAAATGCAAAACTGCATATACAAAAGTATAGTCTAGAACCCTTGATCTTAGTTCGGAAGCTAATTTACGAGATGGAAAGGGATTAAGCACCCATCTCGCCCGGTAAAACCGGTCTCCTAGGTTAAGGTGGCCAATATCATGTCATGTCAAACAAATACAAAGAATATGTCATATAAACATGTGATTTGCAGGAATTGTAAATAAATATGTGTTAGGGGAATTTGACATAAAGAGAAAAAAAAATAAAAAATAAAACTTGTTAGATAACAATTTTAATGTAAAAAAAAAAAAAAAAAGTGAAGGTAATGGCATGTTCATCCAAGAGATCAATATAAATAAAGAATTCCAAGCCTAGTCATGTTCATCTAAGCATGTGAAGGAAAAACAAAAATTGTCATGTTATTTGTCATCAACATATTTGCAAAGAGAAACAAATAAAAATAAAACCTTTAAGCATATTTGATCATCCAAGCAATTATGAAGAGAAGGAAAAACCCTAGACATGTTCATCTAGACAAAATCAAAATACTTTGACATGTTTGTTCAAGTATTTAAAAAAGTAAAACAACTACCTAGACATGTTTATCTAAGTATTAAAGAGAAAGTTGTGTTTTAGCCTAGAAGTGCTCATCTAAGCATTCAAAAGAAAATTGTGTATTAGCCTAGAAGTGTTCATCTAAACATTCAAGAGAAAATCAATAAGACATATAGGCATGTTCATCCAAGCATAGCATAAAAGAAGTGAATAAGGATTTGTAAGCATTTATTCTAGCATGTACAAAAAAAAAAATTAAAGAACACAATTAACTACTTACCAGCATAAATTAAAAAAAAGGGGGAGTGATCACTTAAAGGGCTGGGGAGAAAGCAAGGAAGTATTAAACTACAACCAAAGTAAGAACAATGGTTGCTTAACAGCTTTTCTTTTCTGCTTTCTCACTAGCTCTCCAGAGAGAATTCGGGGTCCAGAAAATGGAAGAAGTCTTCTCTATTTATAGGGGAAGGGATGGCTTAGCTTTAAAGCTAAGTTATTAGCTTTCTTCTGAAGCTAAGGGAGGAGATAACCTGTTTAAATGAGCTGGAACGGATTTGGTGTTGATCTCCATTCAAATTTTGAAATGATGCTGCACCTGCTTCGTATTTTGGCTCTAATTTTCCGCTCAAAATTCCAATTGATTCAAGATGGGTGTTTTTTGAAAGGAAATTCAATTATCTACAACTTCTTTAGATATAGAGAAAGCCAAATTCAACATTATCCATGCCAAAAATGTGTTTCAAATTGCTGCTGAAAATAGTAACGTCTTTTGAGCATTTTTGAATTTTTTCACAGGATGTATCTGTTTCTTTATCCAATTTATATTTCAAAAATCTTTCTTCTGAAGCAAAGGGAAAGGATAAGTCTATTAGATAGGCTTGAACAGATTTATTGCTGATCCCCATTTGAAATTTTGAGAGAAAATTGAAGATAATGCTGAGTTTGTGTTATCTTCTGCATCTGTTTCGTATTTTGGCCATAACTTGCTGCTCAAAATTCCAATTGATTCGGAATTGATTTTTTTTGAAAGAAAATTCAATTTTCTATAACTTTTATAGAAATAGAGAAATCCAAATTTCAATGTTTTCCAGGCCAAAAATGCGATTCAAGTTGCTGCTGAAGATAATGACGTTTTCTGAGCATTTTTCTTTTCTTTTTTTAAAATTTTTCAGGGATCATATCTCCAAAATTTTTTTTCAAAAGAGCAGGTAAGATGCCATAAAGATAAACATTTTTTTTCTTTAAAAAAAAAATGAAATAAAATGAAATCCAATCAAAAATCACACTTGATTAATTTCAAATTAATTCTTGTGAGAACCAATCAAAATTAAGTGTTTAGAATAAGACGTGATCAGGCCCATCGTGTAGATGAGCCATGATCATTGAAAATTGTTTGTATGATAACTTTTGATCAGGTGATTTGATCAAAACCTATGACATATCATTATGATCGTTAGAGCATTAGGATTTGTTTTGTATCACAAATCTGAAGATCTACCGGTTGGTTAAATACAAGTTGTAAAATGGGGTGTCTACACCTTTAGGGGCTTCACATAATTCCCCTTCAATTTGGAATCCTATTTTGGAAAAATTTGAGCGGAGATTAGCCAGGTGAAAGAAGCTGTATTTGTCTAAGGGGGGTCGATTGATGTTACTCAAGAGTACACTATCTAGTCTTCCTACCTATTTTCTATCGCTATTCACAATTCCTACTCATGTGGCTAATAGAATTGAAAAGCTGCAAAGGGATTTTCTTTGGGGTGATAGCAAAACTCATCTGGTAGGATGGGACAAAGTTTGTGCGCCTATAGCTAATGGTGGTTTGGGGATAAGGAAACTTACTACTTTCAATAAGGCCTTATTGGGGAAATGGTTATGGCGGTTTGGGAAGGAAGAGGATCGGCTATGGAGGAGGGTGGTAGCTTTAAAATATGGGGAAGAGTGGGGGGGTTGGACCTCAAAACTGGGTAGGGGAGTTCATGGGTGTGGTTTGTGGAGAGGTATTCGCATGGAATGGGAGGATTTTAGTAAAAATTGTCAATTTGTTGTTGGGTTGGGGAATAGAGTGAAGTTCTGGCAGGATGGGTTGTGTGGGGGTCAACCTTTTCACTTGGCCTTCCCAAGGTTGTATGGTATTGCCTTTGATAAGGAGGTATCTGTTGAAGCTTCCTTGTCAAGGCAGAGGGAGGAGGATAGAAGAATTTGGGATGTTCGTTTTATTTGAGAATTTAATGATTGGGAGATGGAGGAAGGGCTGCATTTTCTTCGTATGTTGGGAGCTAATACTCCTCCAATGGATGTGGGAGACCGGGTAAGATGGAAGTTGAAGTTTAATGGGGATTTTGATATTCGGTCATATTATAACAAATTAAGGAATTCTCCTTCAATTGTTTTTCCTTGGAAAGCTATTTGGAAAGTAAAGACCCCTAGGCGAGTTTCCTTTTTTGTTTGGTGTGTAGCTTGAAATAAGAACCTAACGGGTGATAATCTAAGATTGAGGAGACTGGTTTTTGTGGACTGGTGCATTATGTGTCGACATTGTGGAGAGTCGGTAGATCATTGACTTCTTCATTGTGAGATGGCTTATCGGTTATGGAGCTTTGTCTTTATAACTTTTGGCCTGTCTTGGGTTGTACCTAGTTCGATCCCAAATTTGCTTTTTGGCTGGTGGAATTGGTTTGGGAAACACTCGTCTCAGATATGGAATTTAGTTCCGTTGTGCATCTTTTGATGTATTTGGAAGGAACGGAATCGGCGGACTTTTGAGGATTTGGATAGTTCCGAGATCAGATGCTTGCTTCTTTTAGTGGGACTCTTTTTGATTGGTCTCGGGCTTGGGGACTCACGACTAGTAATTCTCTCCCTTTTTTCATTAGCTCTCTTTCTCTTTGTAATTAATTAATCTGTGAATTGGTTTTCTTTTTTGCTTTTTCTTTGTTTCCTTCTTGTATTTTCTAGGTTTGCTCTATGTTTTTTCATGCATAGAGTAGCCATTCGTATATATAACATTCTTACTTATCAAAAAAAAAAAAATGTGGGCCCTTAAACACATCAGCAAACTCATTATACAAAAGAAAAAAATGATTAACAAACAAAATCAAGAACATTTTTTAATTCAGCAATATGATATTGCAGCAAATAAACATTGGTATCAAGCATGAAAGAGCGGGTGAGGTGTTAAGCTCACAATGTCAAACCACCCTAATGCAATAAATAAATACATGAGCGTGTGTGTGTGTTGCATATGAAAAAAATTTCATTATTTTGACAATCAATCTTTGATGAAACCATGGAAGATTGATTTGTTTTTACTTTGCATTTTTGTTCATTCAAGACTTATTTTTGTTGTTCCGCCAACCACTTGACAAAATTTTAATCCAAGATAATGGTTTCTAATGCAGAATCAGATTCCAAGTTGAGTTCAAGACTTTTTCTCAAAAATACAAAGTAACAAAGTATCACATGGACAATAGCAACCACAAAGGAGCAAGATGAGCAAAAAGTTGATCATGGAAAAGTTAAGACCAAGGAAGATATTGACTTTAAGTTGAAAAGCCTTCCAAGCATTCATTTTATTATTCCAAATGAATTTACCAATATGGCGAGAAAGAAAGATTCCTTGATCTTAATGCTTACAAAGTGAATGAAGGATTGATACAGCCTTCAAGTTTTTTTTTGTTAAGTTGGTACAAGTTTAAAGTTTAAAGGTTCTTATATTTCAGTATTTTAAACCTCAAGGATGAGTATTTTTCTCAACCAAGGGAGAATGATGCAACCATGGAAGATTGATTTGTTACTACTTTGCAAATTCATCATTCAAGATTCATTTTATGGGGTCCATGAGTGAAATTCCAATTGAAATGAAAGTCCTGTGGTTTTAAAGGACTAGTTATATGTATCCTAGGCTTAAACAAACTTTTTTATTTGGTTTTTATATGATAAGTTATGGTGAAATTTGTATCCAAGGGAAAAACTATGATTTCTACAATTCTTGTGAATTAAGGGTATTTGGTATTGAGGTTCGTTTGACTATTTTTTTTTTTTTTTTTCCTTCCTTTCTCTTCTCTCTTTTCTTCTTCTCTTTGTTGTGGTATAGTTCATACAACTCTTGAACACCATAAAATCCTCTCTTTTTCTTCTTCCTTACGACCTCAAATCAATGCATTCCTTTTACCTATCAAAACCATAATACCCCACAATTTTTTTTTCCTACCAAATAGCCTTCTAATAACTCATCAAACTACCTTTTAGTTCTAACAAAACCCCAAAACCCTTTCTTTGACAATTTCTAAACCGTAGATCCACCACAACTCCTAATTCTAAACCCACCACAAGATCCTACGTCAATTTGGTTGAAGTTCATCTGGTCAAATAGCCTAAGCAAAGCCAATTTCCAACTAAAACCACCTTTCAACTCCACAGAAGCTTATTGCAGCAAGGTTCATCCTACCTTAATCAGCGATCTGCTACTCAACTTAACTCCACAAAGGCTTATTGGGGCAAGGTTCACAAGTCTATTTTCACTTGACCCTTATCTGGCCATGCAATACATGTCTACATCCTTAAATTTGACCTTGACATTAAAAGACCAACCAAAATCGATTTTATTATTCATCAAAAAAATGAAAGGAACCACACAAAAAAAGTCATATACAATAATCTGCAGCCCAACTACTGAATAATAATAGTATCCCATAGCAACAATCTTCATTTGTTCATGCTAGACCCTTATACCAGCCTACCACTTTGAATCATCTCACAGGATTTATTCAGCAAGAAAATTAGGACAAATTTTCTTCCAAAACTGTGTTGTAGAAATCTCCGCCAACCAATCACTTGGCAGTTCATATGACCATTTGTCAGGATTTTACTTACATAACTCATTATTAACTCATTTAAATAACACACATGAACATCGATTAACTCATTATCTAGTTAATTCATATGCCTAATCAAATTTCAGCAGCACCAACATCTCACTGAAATACACTGATTGAATGATTTTGTGTCACCATATACAGCCATTTTATACTGTATACAAGAATTTGCAGAAGTAGTGAACCTAAATTTCTTTAATTTTTAGGTAACAATAACATAACATAACATCACTACCAAATATTCACTCTGTTGCTCCAATATGTAATTTCTCCAATAATTAACAGCATACCATCTCAAAAGCTAGACTTGAAGGAAGAATCATAGCACATCAAATAATATGAACAAGCTTTTTTTTTTAAATGCCTAAAAATCAAAATAAGAAAAACAAAGAAATAAACTTGCCGTGATAAGTGTGTGTGCTGGTCGACGGTGAAGGAATTGATGCCGGAGTTTTGTTCTTCCGCCAAAGACGAAGCCGGACGATGATGCTGCCGGTGCCTCCGTGAGTAGAAGAGTTAGAGAGAGAGAGAGAGAGAGTTGAAGAAGAATTGAAAGGGGAAGGGAGCAATAAATGAGGTGAAAAAGGCTGAAGTTGTGGCTCCAAATGCCGTTTTCAGAGTAGCAAGAGATTTTTAAAAAAAATCAGCTAACGGAATCATGATCTCAAATCACCATTTTGTACTCGTAAAATCGTGACTTTTAAAAAATTATAAAAATAATAATAAAAAATAATTGTAGTGGGTAATGACCTTTTTAACCAAATGCCCTGTTTTGACCCTCTCTGAGTCTCAGTAGCTTAGTCAAATTTTTATACAGTTTGAATAGCAAATAATTTTATTTATCTATTTTTTCAAATACAATAGACTTTCTACCATTCTTTGTTACATTTAAATATTATTTTTTTATATTTATTTAATATTATTTTTATTCTTTATTCTTAATGTGCACAAAAAAAATAGAGAGATGTTGAATATTTTAGTCTTAAAAATTCATTTGGAGAGCAATAGTAACTCTTTATGTGTAGAGAGTACTGTAGCTTATCTACACTATTTTTTACAATTTAGAGAGATTGTTGGAGCTAATTTTTGTGGATTTGCTCTCCAAATATAGTTTTAGAGAAGGCTATTGGAGATGCCTTTAAAGTCACTTAAAAAAAATAACAAGCAAAATAGAGGATTACAAGTTAAAAAATAAAATAAAATAAAAGCTTGAAATACATTTTTTTTTTTGGTTAGAAATATTACATGAAAAATATATAAATAGAAAAATTACGTGTTAGGGTGCAACAAATTAAATTATATATAATTTTAAAATTACTAAATTAAACACTAAAAATTAAAAAAGTGACAATCTTGTAAATAGAATTTTAGCAACAAAAAAAAAATACAATCCTTTTTAAATAATTAAAAAAGATCCAAGTAAAAAATAAATATAAAAAATCCAAGTAAAGATTTACCTTCTTGACTAGTCTGCATAACCGCTTAAAAAAAAAAAAACGTTTAGAGTTTAGACGCAGTTCGAAGCAACTTTATTTCAGGTTGTTTGGATACCACTTATTTTGCTGAAACTGAAAAATTATTACTGAAAGTATTATAAATAAAGATAAAAATTAGTTAAAATAGTACAGTGGGGCCCATGGATAGTGCCAAAAAGTACAGTGGGCTCATAAATAGTAGCAAAAATAAACTAAATAGTGAAATAATTTTAATTTTTCATCTTAGTTGTTTTTTTTTTTTTCCTTAATAAAAGAAAAGACATCATGTTTGTTGCCAAAAACGAAAAACAAAACAAACAAAAACAAATCAAACAAACCCGTGAAACACCACACTTCGGTCTCTCTTTATTTTCCTCGTACAGTTACAGACAAATTTTCTCTTAATATTTATAACTGGAATTTGGATAAAGATTTGATCAATCTAGATTAGGACTGATATCGGGTCGGGTCGGGTCGGTTTTACTGCCACCCGTAACCCGACCAGATAATAATCGGGTTTATCAGGGAGAAACCCGACCCAACCCGAAAAATACGGGTCTCGGTTCGGGTCGGGTCTGTTAACTCAAAGCCTTCTCGCTCCATTGTTCATCCTTCTTCTTCTCCATGTTTCTGCAAAATCAAGCTCAAGAACTCTCCACTCCAGACCACCATCGTGCTGTTCATTCTGCCGGAGAATCAGTTTCCCGACAATCACGTCCATAACGTGGCGACTATGTTTCACTTGAGCAAGTCCGATCTCGAAAAGTTCGTTGGAAAATCGATTTTCGCCGGAAAAATCTGCTTGAGAATCTCAATCTACACTAGCCGGAGTCTAGGCCTTCTACTGTTATTCACAACGATTGGATTTCGGTGGGGAAAGAAGCCAAAGGCTCCTCCGCGCAAATTATGCTACAATTAAAAAAAAAAAGAAAAAAAAAAAGCCCCCTTCAACCTGCTCTGATATACCTTCTTCAGTAAAAAAAAAAAAAAAAAAAAAAAAAAAAAAAAAAAAAAACCCGCTCTGATACATTAGTTTTTTTTTTTTTTTTTGATCGGTCGGGTTGGGTCCAACCTGAAACCGACCTGAACCCAAGTCAGACCCGAATATTGGACCCGAACCCGACCCAAGCATCCATTCAACCCGCCCAAAACCTTTCGGGTCAGGTCGGGTGGGTCGGGTTGGCCGGATCTCTGCTCAGTCCTAATCTAGATCAGCTCTATCATAGCATAATCAAATAAATAACTCATGTCAAAAAAAAGATGCAAAACCTTACACAACATAAAACTCTAGTTCATCATACCATATTTAACAAACTAAGCATGGAATTTTAAGCTAACAAATGATGAGAAATACACAATACATGGACTGATCGAGGCTAAGACAAAAGCCTTCATGTCATTTAGTTCAGAGCTGGCCGGGCAAGTTGGATACTGATTTGGCTGCTGTTGCTGGTAACATCGCTTTGGGCGCCATTGTTGGAATTATTCTTACAATTGCGCAGTGCCACAATGAGTGCAACGATGAGAATCAGGAGGCTAACCATTGCTACTGCGAGTTTGACCCCCAAAAGCACTTGTTCTTCTTCTTCCCTGTACGATACAAAATGATCAATGAAATTGTATCGAATATTATTCAACATTGAAAAAAAAAAAGGTACATAATGCATGAAAACGTTTAGGTATTGTTTTGTTACCCGTTTAGGTATTGTTTTGTTACCCGTTTAGAGGATGAGGAGGAGGATTTGCAAAAGTGAAAGGAGGCGAAAACAGAAAGTATGAAAATGGCTGAATGGGTTCCATTCTGGCTAGTTTGGAATAATGCTCTTACATTACTTAATTAGGACTTATATAGGCAGAGATTTTGTGGTCTCTTCTCTTCCTTATTATGCAAGGGACCCATTCAAATATTGAGATGATAATTAATCCACGGCAGACTAGCTAGTTAGGCACATTACGTATATGGGCCATGACAAGACTTTTTTTGTCCTCCTCGTTCAGGGGACCCATTCGAATATTTATGCATCACTCATGTGGGACCCATTCCCTCTCAAAGAACTTTGAGAGGAAATGCATCGCTCATGTGGAACCCAATCAACCCATAGTTAAAGTATATCACCTTTAATTGCAAATTGAAATTAAACAATTGCAAATAAATGCATTATTATTGAGAATAACTTAAGTCCGGAGGTGGCGTAAAAGACCCCATTTACGTCAGCCAATTCAAAAATGCCACGTCTGCTATTAAACTTAAATTTAATATACCTATTACACACAATTAAAACCCACATAAAACCTCTCTCTTTCGATTTTTTTTTTTTTTTTTTTTTTTTGCATTTAACATTATTTTTTAAACATTTTCATTAGTTTTCAAGTTTGCAAAACTATATAACAAACTAGCATCTTGAGACTCTAAAACTTGAGTTTAATGCGTAGAACTCGAGTTTCTAACACTAGATATTCAAGGAATGGTATGCTTACCTGGACAGAATATTCACCTGGAACTCGAGTCTTTCGAGTTCCTGCACAGTTCACCAGCTTCTCCTTTTTTCTTCTTCTTTGGCGTTCTACATGTTCTCCAGATCCAGATCTTCTTCTTCCTCAGATCTAGTTTTGATCTTTTTCGGCGTTCTACATCACCTGCGTTCTTCATCTCCAGATTTTCTTCTTCAGATCCAGTTTCCTCCAGGTCGTCTTCTTCTTCTTCTTTTGATCCAGATCTTCTTTTCCTTCTCTTCTTCTCCTTTTTCTCTTTCTCCATCTTCAAATCTGCTTCTATGGAACTCGAGTCTCTCCAACTTGAGTTCCACGTGGCTAAATTGCTCCATGCCAACAGTAGAACTTGAGTTTGAAAGTCTCGATTTTGTCATCGATCTCGAGTTTTAAAAACTTGAGATGCTAGTTTGCAAAATTGTTTCAAACGCATGTTAACTTATTATATTCTTTCCCCTCACTGTGCTAGCCTACAAATTACCTCCTCTCTTTCCTGTTCTTTCTCTTCAACTTCACCTTCACCAAATTTCAAAATCTCTCTTCCACCGTACCTTTCTATGAGACACCCATGGTTGAATCTCCATGCCACCGAGTCCCACACCACCACCACTGGTGGTGCTTGCCGTTGTGGCCTTCTCCTATTTGAAAACATCATTCTTTACATCATTAAATACTTACCTAATTAATAGCACTCTCATTATCTCTCTCCTTATTAAATATTCCTGTGAGATTTTTTTTCAAAATAACACAAATTTTCAAATAATTTCGTTAGTTAACACAGTTTCCAAACTATTTAGAAAACTAACATCTCCAATTTGTTAAGGTCGATTTTGCTTTTGTAACTTGAGCACAACAGACTCAAGTTCCTTAATCTGGTCATGTTGAAATCGAGCTTAGGGGACTCGAGTTTCACACAGAATTCCTTTCGTCGCCTCCAACCAACTTTAGCAAATTCTTCAAATCTAAACTAGCAAAACCTAGGTACGATCGTTTCAATCAAAGCCTTCCTCACAAACCCAAACCCAACACCTCATACCAATCAAAGCCAATCGGAACCCTGCAAACTCATACCCAAACCCAACAAACACGCCACCACCTCATACCGATCGAAACTCACAAACCCAAAACCAACAATCACACCACAACTCATCCCGATCGGAACTTGCAAACCAAAACCTAACAAACGCGATTCATACCCACAAAGAAGAAGAGGAGACCCATACCCAATTGTTGTCATCTTAGTGGCGAATAAAGTCTGTCTCTGCTTTCTCTCTTTTTCTCCAAATCTCCCTTTTTTTTTTTAATTCCAAGAGCTAGCTGCTCCGATGCCGGTGCTGAGATCGTGATTTTTGAGTTGGAAAAGAAGAAGGAAGAAGGAAGTAGAGAGTGGGGTCTTTGGTTTTTCAGTGCAAGAACTCAAGATCCCTCAGGAAATCGAGTTTTTAAGATACGATTTGTTAGCAAAATCGAGTCTAACAAACTTGACATATTAGTTTCCTAAATAGTTTGAGAACTATGTTAACTAACGAAATTGTTTGAAAAATGGTGTTATTTTCTCTTTCCACTTTCTATGCTTTGTCCTTTTTTTTTTCTCCCCTCAATAAAATCTCTATCGCTTTCCTCATCTTTTTTAGGAAGATATTCACCGAGACTTGCAAATTGTTCATTTTTTACTCTATATGTATTGCTTTTTTTTTCTTTTCTTTTTCATTCATACAGAGTGCGGGTTCATTATTTCTTCTGTCCATCTAAATTGATTTTTTTTTTATTTAAATTTGTTCTACGTGATTATGTCAAGTTCTTAACTTCTACCATTATTTTTTAGTTTTATCACCCCCAGTAATACAACATTTTTGGTAATTAAGATTTAAAATTCAATTACCTACTGTGATGCTAAATCCGGATGCCTAGGTTAATGAATTGATAAATGAGGAGACTATGCATGATCGAAGAGTGCAATAGTTGAGGAAAATTTTTTGGCCTAAAGAAGCAGAAATTATTAAACAAATCCCTTTGAGTTAGAGGAAGTCTAAGGATAAGCTGATTTGGGTAGGCACAAAAGATGGTTGTTACACAATACGCACAATTTTTTTTTTTTTGAGAAGAATGTGTTAAGAACTTAACTTTATTTATAAGAAAAATGTTGCCTTTACAGATCACGTTGCAAATCAATTAGGTAAGCATTAGAAAGTGGAGAGAGAAAAAGGAGACACATAAATATTTAATATATAAGGAAAGAAATAATAAGGATGCTATTAATTAGGTAAGCATTTAATGATGTAAAGAATGATGATGTTTTCTTTTTTACCGTTAGATCTTTTGGAAATATAAGGCTTAAAAAATGTATAATTCTTGTAGAGTTACACCAGGTGTAACTTGAACTCATCTTATATATATATATATTCCTTTATTTGATTTGATCATGTTAACAGTGAGGAGACACAAACTTTATTTTTCATTTATTAGTTTGAATAATGCTAGAGATACAAATATTTTTACAAAATTTTTACAAACTGCTAATGTGGTGAGTAGTTATTGGTAAATTAAAAAGTATTGTTAATGGTGGGCCTAGATAAAAATCAATACGAAGTTGGCCACGTCAACAGTTTGTAAAAATATTGTAAAATAGTTTGTAATTGTAGCATTACTCTTATTAGTTTATCAATCTCTTATTCATTGTTTATACTATGATTGATTCTTAAAGATGAAGTATTGGTTCCACCTCTGATAAGAGCTTGAGAGTGCATCGTTCATAAGGCTCTTTTTCTTTCTTTCTTTTGTGGGGGGGGTGGTTTGCTAAAAGGAAATTACAATTTACAAACATAAAACATTCCACACCATAGAGACACGTACAACTAAAAGCCATTCCAAGTTACAACACTAGGTACTAGGTAGGATGAGAGCTACCTGGTTCCCATCCCCTATTGAGTATTTACCCAAAAAAAGAAGAAGATGAGTAACTGTTGTTACATACTCTCTTGGCACACAATCATATATACACAAAATTTGCATTAAAGTTGTGACTCGAAATTATGATTTTTAACGATTTTAGTGCAAATTTTGCTTGTGCGTACAGTTATGTGCAAGAATGCGAGTGTAACAAACATCACTCACTTGAAGATCGTGACTTTTTTAATGCAAAATTTACTTGTATGTACTGTTATGTGCAAGAACATTTGTAATAAACCTCACTCAAAGAAGATAAAAGGAATCTAAGGAATCTAAGCACCAACCTCCTCAAGTTACAGCCTTTGATCCATTTTCGATTAATGACTTTGAATCACCATTAATAATAGTAGTTAATGGGAGCCATCCTTATACTTAAGGAAATCACCATTTCAAATTTTATATTGAATGTAAATCAACCAATTAAAGTAGGAAAGAAAAAAAAAAAACTCTCCCTCACGTGGAGCTCTCTCTCTCGTACTAGTACGAGCACTCCCTCCCTTGGCTGTGTGCGAAGGGTAATCATTTCAATTTTTTAAGAAATATGGAGGATGATGTGTGTGATAGTCTTGAAAAGATGAAGTTGACAATTGAAGAGGAGGAAACCATTGCTATTTCAGATGAAGGAAGAAAGGAAGCAATTGAAAGTTGTCACATGAGTTTGATTGGGAAATTCCTTACATGTAAGTCTTTTAATAAATTGGCTGCAAAGAATACAATAAGGAGAGCTTGGGGACTAAATGACTCAATGCAAATCCTTGAGGTAGGGCCGAATCTTTTCCAGTTCAAATTTCAATCCGAATTTGATTTGGATCGGATTTTGAGAGGAGGTCCTTGGACTTTTGATAATCAATTACTATTACTGCAAAGGTGGAAAAAGGGCATGACCGTGGGAAATATTCGACTGGAGGCGGCATCACTCTGGGTCCAAATATGGGGGGCACCTTTTGATATGGTTTCCCCTCAAGTGGCGAAGGAAGTTGGTAGTCGACTGGGGGAGGTAGAGGAGGTGGAATGGAAGAAAAAAAAGGATGATCTCAGTATGTTTATGCGAGTTCGAGTTGCCTTACCAATCTCTAAACCTCTTCGAAGGGGTGGTTTTATAGCTGGCTCAGATGGTTTGAAGTCATGGGTAACCTTTAAGTATGAGAGATTGCCCATGTTTTGTCACTATTGTGGAATTTTAGGCCACGATCTGAAGCACTGTGCAGGCCATTATGCCATGGAGAAAAAAGGAGGCCACATTGAATATCAATATGGTGACTACCTAAGGGCACTAGGGAGCCGGTCTAAAGTTCCGGGGAGTAAAGCAGCAGGTCCGAGTGCTATCTTTGAGGTAGATACGGGCTGTGAGGCAGGGAAAGAGGCTGTCCAGGCGGAGCAAGGAGATCAGGTGAGGAAGACGACGGCGCAGCCACTCAATACTGGAAACCCTAGAGAAACGGATAAGGAAAAGGGCGTGATTCATGGAACAAATGCGGAACTTTTGCACGTTGACAGCTTGGATAGTAATTGCCATGCAGACGTTACAACCACAGCAGATTTACTAGATGTAACCGGTCCTAAATTTCAGCATCCTAATCAGCCAGTCACAGATTTTCCTGAAGTGAAGGGAGCGGAGATGGAGATTAATACGGCAAGTGGGAGTCACGTGCAGCCTAATATATTAGAAGACCAGATTTCTGAATTTGGGAGTCTTACTTCCAAGCCGGACCTGATTGGGACAAATACAAAAAAGCCATAAAGCACTTGGACTCGTATAAACCGAATGGAATTTGGGCCAAGTGGATCCACTAAGCCCATTGCATTACCTGGCCTGGGAAAGAGAAATACGCATGAAACACAAGGG
Source organism: Quercus tomentella (assembly GCA_028535165.1). Taxonomy (NCBI): domain Eukaryota; kingdom Viridiplantae; phylum Streptophyta; class Magnoliopsida; order Fagales; family Fagaceae; genus Quercus; species Quercus tomentella. Next base: position 94,763,298 of record JAPQVY010000155.1, read on the forward strand.
GGGCTGTCTGAAGAGGAGACTCCGAAGAAAGGCAGATTGAGCTATGAAGAGGAATTCAAAGACAATGTATCGGCGGGGGTGGAGAGTCACCCTTGCCGGGAGCAATGAGGCTACTAAGCTGGAACTGCCAAGGGCTTGGGAACCCTTGGACAGGTCGAAGCCTTCGCAAGCTTGTGAGGGAGCAAGTTCCCACGGTATGTTTTCTTATGGAGACTAGACTTGATAAAGATGGTTTTGATAATTTGTATGGAAATTTACCTTACCAAAATAAGATCATTGTTAAACATCCAAACTCTGGAGGAGGGTTGGCTTTTTTGTGGAAGAATGAAGTTAGATTGGAGTTAATTAATTTTACGGTTAACCATGTTTTAGCAAAAGTCACGAAAGATGATGGTTTTGTGTGGTTCATGACTGGTTTCTATGGGTGGCCAGAAGCACAGCAGAAAGAAAATTCATGGAGGTTGTTGAAACATTTACAATCGTTTGTAGTGGGCCCATGGGTAGTATTTGGGGATTTTAATGCTTATTTACATGCTTCAGAAAAAAAAAGTGTTAGGCAGCCACAGTTTTCTCAGATTGAGGCCTTTAGGGAGGCTTTAAATTTTTGTCATCTTCATGACCTAGGATATAAGGGGTATCCATACACTTGGAGCAATAAGAGACCCGGAGAAGCTAATACCAAAATTCGGCTTGATAGAGGTGTTGCAAACAAGGAATGGACAGATAGATTTCAATTGAGCAAAATTGTGCATTTGTCAACCCATGCTTCGGATCATTTGCCAATTTTGCTTGATGTTCAATCCTTTTCACAGTTGAGACAGCAACGTGGTAGAAGTTTCAAGTTTGAGGAAGCTTGGTTGCTCCGGGCGGATTGTGAAGAAGTTATTCAGGAGGCTTGGGGGAAAGCAGGGGAGGAAAAGGTTGGTTTGGCAGCAATACAGGAAAAAATAAAGGTTTGTGGAGCTGAGCTTATGTCTTGGGGTTCTCCCATAACTAATCCAGATACCTTAGCCATCAAAGAAGTTCAAAAACAGTTAGACAGATTGAATGAGGCCGAATTGACTGAAGATGCAAAAGCAGAATTTTTGGGCTTGAGCAAAAGAATGGATGAACTTTTACAGAAGCAGGAAATTTATTGGGCCCAACGGTCTAGAATAAATTGGCTAAAACATGGAGATAAGAACACCAAATTTTTCCATGCCAAAGCGACACAAAGAAGAAGGAAAAATTATATCAAGGGTATCCGGAATGATCATAGGCAGTGGGTGGAAGAGTTGGAGGAGGTGGTTGGAGTTGCTTCAGCCTACTTTGACAACCTTTTTCATGCAGGATTGGGGGATCACATGGAGGAGTGCCTGAATGCAGTGGAGAGTAAGGTGACTGATGACATGCGGGAATCTCTCTCTACTGAGTTTACTGCTGAAGAAGTAAAAGTGGCTTTGTTTCAAATGGGACCAACAAAATCTCCAGGACCTGATGGTATGAACGCCCTTTTTTATCAAAAATTCTGGCATGTTGTGGGTGACTCTGTTGTTCTTGCTGTTCTGGATTTTTTAAATAATGGTAATATGCTTCCTGATATTAATCATACAAATATTGTGCTTATCCCTAAAATTAAAAATCCAGAGAGAATGTCTGAGTTTAGACCAATAAGCCTTTGTAACGTTATTTACAAAATTATTTCCAAGGTATTGGCAAACAGGTTGAAACAGGTGCTGCCTCAGATCATCTCACACACTCAGAGTGCCTTTGTACCGGGGAGGTTGATTACTGATAATGTGTTGGTGGCATACGAGACTCTCCATACCATGCATTCCAGGAAAAAAGGGAAGAAGGGGTCCATGGCATTGAAGCTGGATATTAGTAAAGCCTATGACCGGGTGGAGTGGCACTTTCTTCAACGAATTATGGAGAAGCTGGGATTTCCGGTTGTTTGGATAGAAAGGGTGATGAGTTGTGTGACAACACCATCCTTTTCTATTCTGATAAATGGAAAACCATATGGAATGATCCATCCTTCTAGAGGAATCCGCCAGGGAGATCCATTATCACCCTACCTCTTCTTATTATGTGCTGAAGGTTTTATTGCATTGTTGAACAAAGCAGAATCAGAAGGGCGGCTTAAGGGAGTCTCCATTTGTAGAGAGGCACCAAAGGTCACGAACCTTATGTTTGCTGATGACTCATTACTGTTTTGCCAGGCAACTAGGGATGAGGGGGAAACCATAGCTGAGATCCTTCAAATCTATGAAAGAGCCTCTGGGCAGAGTATTAATCTAGAAAAGTCTTCAGTCTACTTCAGCAGTAACACCTCAGATAGCCAGAAGGGTCAGATTTTGGGTGTATTGGGAGTGAAGGAGGTTAGCCGGTTCGAAACATACCTTGGCCTACCAACTTTGATTGGGAGGGCTAAATATCACACTTTCTCATTTTTGAAAGATAGAATTTGGAAGAAGCTCCAAGGATGGAAGGGTACCTTATTGTCTAGAGCTGGCAAAGAAATCCTCATCAAGGCTGTGGCACAGTCCATACCCACCTATACAATGAGTGTGTTTCAGATACCTTTGAAACTTTGTGATGAGCTAGATGCATTGTGCGCAAAATTTTGGTGGGGTCAAGTGAGCAATGAACGGAAAAATCATTGGAAAAGTTGGGATAAGCTTACTATTGCAAAGAAAGAAGGTGGCATGGGTTTTAGGGATTTGAGAGCCTTTAATTTAGCCATGTTGGCCAAGCAAGGGTGGAGGATGATAAAGGACAATGATTCGTTGCTCTATAAATGTTTTAAAGCAAGGTACTTTCCGAGATCAAATTTCCTTGAGGCTAAAGAATCACCAAATTGCTCATATGTGTGGCGAAGTTTGATGGCTGCAATGCCTATCCTCCAATCCGGTCACTGTTGGAGGGTTGGGAATGGATTCTCAATTAATGCTTTAAAGGATAAGTGGCTTCCTAATTTTCCCACAAACAAGGTCCTTAATCCGATCCAAGAGAATGGGGATGATTTGATGGTGTGTGAGTTGATCAATCCGGAGCTTAATACATGGAGATATGAGGATATTAGAACCATTTTTCACTGCCAAGAAGCGGATGCAATTTGCCAAATTCCATTGAGCAGAAGATTTGTAGCTGATACTATCATTTGGATGCATAATTCACGAGGAATGTTTACTGTCAAGTCCGCTTATCATGTGGCGAGAAGAATTCTTACTGATGCAGCGCGGGTTGGAACATCTGGAGGTGGTGTTGCTAAAAAGGTTTGGTCCACAATTTGGAAGTTACGGATCCCTAACAAGATTAAAGTATTTGCATGGCGAGCTTGCCACGAGATCTTGCCTACTGCCGTGAACCTGACCAGAAGAAGGATTATTCATGAAGATACTTGTGTCTTATGTACAAGAGAACCGGAATCCACCATTCATACTTTGTGGGACTGTGCAGTAGCTCAGGACGTTTGGGCTGGTAGTGTTCGTAAACTGCAGAAACACAAGCATGGCCAGACCGATTTGGTGCAACTGACGGAGGAATTGTTGGAGCGATTGAATTTGGAAGAGCTTGGGCTATTCTGGACTCAAGCTTGGCTGATCTGGAATCAGCGAAACTCAGTGCTGCATGGTGGAAAAATGAAGAGCCCAATTTGTTTGAACAAACGGGCAGAGGAATGCATGGAAGATTACCAACGGGCTCAAACACGACTCAATGCCCAGCCAAGACGGCAACCTTATGAGGAAGTATGGAAACCACCACCTGCTGAGGCGTACAAACTCAATTTTGATGCTGCAACATTTCCGGATTTATGCAGAACAGGGATTGGAGCAATTGTTCGAAATGAAAAGGGAGAGGTAATGGCTGCAATGTCTGCCTGTGGACCGGCTGTGCAAACCAGTGATGAAGCGGAGTTGATGGCTTGTCGGAGAGCTTTAGAATTTGCTGTGGATGCGGGCTTTTCCAGATTGATCATTGAGGGTGACAACAGTAACGTCATTCATGATATATCTTCATCAGAGGAAAACACCTCTCCATTCGGCAATGTAGTGGATGATATTCGCCATTTGATAAGGGGTTTGATTTGGTCTGAGGTTTGCTGTATTAGAAGGGGTGGGAATAGGGTAGCCCATGTTTTGGCTCAACATGCTAGACAAACATTAGATGAGGACTTGTACTGGTTGGAGGACTCTCCCCCACCAGCCTTGGATGCTCTGTATCATGATCTTTTATCTATCTAAATGAATGAACATTCTCTCTTCAAAAAAAAAAAAGTAGGAAAGAAAAAAGAAGACAAGCTAGCTTGATATTAGGAGAAGCAACATACATACCGTTCATGGGACCCATTCCATTCATACATTGAAAGTGGAAAACCCATTTTAATTGACAGTAGAACAAGAAGACAAGCTTGAGATTACATATATATCGTTCATGGGACCATTCTAATATTGAAAGTAAAGCTTGAGACTAGAAATCTAGGAGTTGCAACTTGCAACATATATAATATATCATTTAAGATTAAGGGGGTGATTATGTAGTACACAGTCTTTTATGGTACAGAGTCTTTTTATATGTCATGTACCTATACCTATCTAACCTTCATCTATTATTTTAGAATATATATCAAATGACAAAATATTTTATTAGTTATTAAGATTAGCTAAGTATTAAAAACAATGAAAAATGTGTAACTTCACTATAAAAAAGAAAAAAGAAAAAAAAGCATAGTCATGCAGGGAAACCTATTCTAATATTTAAAGCAAGCATAGTCTATGGAATCCGATTCAATTGATAGAGTTGTTGCCCATGTTAGTCTCTTTAATAGAACTAAGAACTAATCAAAAGTATAGACATTTCTTTGTGAGCTACTAATTGTTGGAGTTGGCTCAAATCCTAGTCCTGTGTTAATGGACCATTGACCAAAGGGTTTTATGAATTGAATGGAGCAAAGTGAAGCTCGCAAAGTCACTCATGACCAATTAATTAGAGTTTGTTTTGCATCCCACTGTACAGTACATGCATACATGGGTATTTTGAGAATTTTGATTGCATAGGTGATAGGACAGGGCCGGTCCTTGGGCAAGGCCACTTAGGTCATTGCCTAGGCCCAAAATAGGCTCAAAATTTTTTAATTAATAGTTTTTTTGAAAAAATAAAAAAAATTGGTGAGTTTCCTCTCTTCAAGAAGGCCTCCAAAATTGTGTGACAATAAAAATTCAACTAATTTGAAATTCAAAATTGTTTAATAAAAGTAAAATTATGTGTACAAAATTATCATTAGTAATTAATTTCCTGTAATGATTTGAAATCTCAATTTTTTATGTCTCTTTCTCACATAGTAAATTATTAATATTAAGGGTGTGCAGCCAACCCACCAATCCACCAAAACCTACCCGACCCAACCCAACCCGTCGGGTTGGGTCGGTTTTTAGGGTTTGGTGGGTTGGGTTGGGTTACAAATTTTTTTTTTTTATAGCGGGTCTGGTTGGGTTTGGGTCATAAAATTCCAAACCTGCCAAACCCAACCCAACCCACCCATATATTTAATATATATATATATATATATATATATATATATATTATATAATTAATAAATTTTTAAAAATAACTAGCTCTTCCTATCCTATATAAAAGTCAATTAGTTCACACAAACTCTAATAAATTACTATTGTTGTTTAGTCATTAGTGTTGTTTGCTTTTAAGGAGTTACATTGATACTAATATTTGGATTTTTTAAATATATTTATATTTATATTTTTTTATTCAATTTAATAATAATAATAATAATAATAATAATAATAATAATAATAAATTTGTCCAATCCATGAGTTCAACCCGACCCATCATGCTTCTGGTCTCAGGTATCGGGAAAGACTATATATTTGTTCCAAGAAAAATAAAAAAGAGGCAAACCTAAATTTTTTATTGCCAACAAAAGGAAACAAACAAAAAAAAGCAAAAGAAACCTCACTTTTTTATATATAAGGGTAAACTAAAGATGTCAATGTATAATAATGGGGGTGGGGCTTTTGTCATGAGTAGAACTTTTCTTTTAATGGAGGCTTAGGCCTAGGTCTTGAGCCGCCACTTTAGTTAGTTAAGTCATCCACTCAACACTTATAAAATCTTTACCAGACAAATGAACGTGTTCTCTCCTTTTTCTTTTTCTTCTTCTAAAAAATTAAAATTAAACACCCATAAAAAATTAAAATTAAACACCCATAAATAAATAAATAAACAAAATTAAACATAGAATTACAACAAATGAGCACAATGAAAGATTAACTAACCAACTTTATTTATTTTTTGGTAAACAACTAACCAACTAAAGTAAATTAAGCATGGAAACAAAGTTTACTTCATGCATGAACGTAAACATAGAATTACACAGTACGTAGACAGAGGCTTAAGACAAAGCCTTGGCCATATTTAGAGTTGGGCAAGTTGTATAGTGATTTGGCTGCTGGTAACGTAGCATTGGGTGCCATTGCTAGAATTATTCTTACGTTACGTTACAAAAAGAATTAAAAGTTATCAGATATTCAACAAGGAAAATAAAATAAAATGAATAATTTGAGGGTATTGTAGCTCGTTTAGAGGAGGTGGAGGGTTTACAAAAGTGAAAGGAGGCGAAAAGAAAGCAGAAAGCATGAAATTGGCTTGGGTTTCATTCTAGTTGATAGCAGTTTTGAAAGCTTGAAATTGCATGGGAGACTCTTAACATTTTCTTCTGTCCTCATTCGTTCCATGGGACCCAATATTGAAAGGAGACCTTCTTACCCACTGATTATTGTTCATATATGGGACCCATTCTCATGTTGTTTTAATTGAAAAAAAAGATCACCCATTCTTTTCTGTTTTTGGGGATAACGATAGGAGTAGTTTTAAACATAAATTATTGTAGTACACAATAACTCCGCTTTGTCAAAAGTGAGGAGCATGTTAACTTCCACTGGCGTTGGAATTTCATGCAATATAATGATATCAGTCTACAAAGAATCCAATTTGGCCAATGTAATAAAGTCTTGTGAGTTGCGATCAAAACGATGCTACAAACTCTACATTGTAGCCTTAATTTGTAGGCTATTTGTAGCTCAATTATCAAATTATGAAAAAAGAAAGTAGAGATTCCATCATTGGGTGAGTGGCATTGATAATTGATATTAGTCAGCAATTAAAGCTAATTAATCATTTTGCATCAAGCTCGATATGAATGCCAGGAGCACTAGTGCACCACATTCCAATTGAAAGTAAAATGAGAACTTTGAGAAAAGGTTGAGACTACATCGTTCATGGGACCCATTCTAATTTCTAATACACAATGACTCAAAAAGTAGATCACCCTTTTAATTGTTGAGTGTAGCACGCACCCATTAATTCCATTGAAAGTACAATGAGAAGATCGAGAAGCTTGAGAGTAGATCGTTCATGGGACCCATTCTAATATCGAAAGTAGATATCCCTTTCAATGGAAAAGTAGAGCATCTGTTCAAATCGAAAATAGAATAAAGAAAGTCCGGCACAATAGTTGGGAAATTGCCTCAAACTCAAATATTAACTGTAACTTCGAAAGCTAATTAGGTTTCTTTGTTAAAATAGGAAAAATCAATTTGATTATATTTTTAAATTTTTTTCTTGAGGTGCAATAAAATGTTATTTTTTGATGTGAAAGGAAACTTATTCTTTATTAAAAAATTAATGTATTCATTGTCTATCATGGAATAAGAATTGAAGAGGAGAAAATAATTGAACATGAAACAAGAGAGAGAGAAAAAAAATAGAGAATATTTTTGCTTGAGAGGTATGACAAGGAAAAAGACAACAAAATTTGAGTTTTTTCTACAAAGACTTTGTAAAGCGCACTTTGATTTAAGAAGTCATCAGGCCAAATATTTAATTTATTTAAATAAATAGTACATGTGCCACTATTATATAGTCATTAATTATTAAGTTTTATTTGTATCATATTGTCATGGCACTGACACAATAAATGAAGCCCTTAGAAAGAGACAAGTGACATCATTTTACTAGAGAGTGACTTAAGAGCATCTCCAACAGAATCTCTAAATTTTTGTATTATTTAGAGAATGAACAGTGACTTTTACCTTTTAGCTACTCACTTTTTCAAATACACTTTCAATAGATTCTCTATTTCATTTAAATATTATTTCTTCATTCATTATTTATTCTTTTTTTAACTACACATCTTCCAATATTTTTTTATTCAACACCTAATTATTATAATAGGAAAAAAACATTTGAAGAGTGAACAGTAGCTCATCAGACTTGATGAGCTACTGTTCATGAGCCAAAAAAAAAATCTAAGAATAGAGAGTCCATTGGAGAGCTTTTTTTGGGTTTCACTCTCTATTATAGAGAGAATTTTGGGTTTACATAGACCATTGGAGATGCTCTAAGGCTTCGTTTGGGAGGAGGGAATGGAATGGAAATGAATGAAAAGAATCATTTTAGAATATTCTTCTATTCCCTTGTTTGTGAGTTTTAATGGAGGAAATAGAAAACTCATTCCCTTGTTTGGGAATTTAAGTAGGAGGGAACGGAATGGGTACGAGGGAACACTCATTCCTCTCTATTCCCTTAAAACCTTAAATTTTTATTCCCCCCAAAATTGGGAGGAATTGGAGGGAATGGAATTAGATTTAATGATTTTTTTACTAAAACTCCCAAAATACCCCTGTATATTCAATTCTTTATTTTAAAATAGGGGTCTAATAGTAATATTATCATAAAATGATTCCATTCCATTCCCTCCATATTGCTCCCAAACAAGATTACTTACATTCTATTCATTTTCATTCCTTTCCATTCCTTTATTTTAAAACTTTCAATCAAGGTTACTTAATTTCATTCATTTCCCTTACTTAAATACATTCCATTCATTTCCATTCCCTTAGACTTTGTTTGGGAATTCATAAGGGAATGGAATGAAATGATCATAAGGAAATGGAAAGGAATGGAAGAAATGGAATGTATTTAAGTAAGAGAAAGGAATGGAAAAGAATGAAATGGAATGAAATTAAGTAATCTTGATTGAATGTTTTAAAATTAAGGAATGGAAATGAATGAAAATGAATGGAATGTAAGTAATCTTGTTTGGGAGTAATATGAAGGGAATGGAATAGAATCATTTTATTACAATATTACTATTAGACCCCTATTTTAAAATAAATGGTTGAATATATAGGGATATCTTGGGAGTTTTAATAAAAAAATCATTAAATTTAATTTCATTCCCTCCCAATCCTCCCAATTTCGGGGGGAATGAAAATTTGAGATTTTAAGGGAATAGAGAGGAATAAGTGTTCCCTCCTATCCATTCCATTCCCTCCCACTTAAACTCCCAAACAAAGGAATGGACTTTTTATTCCCTCCATTGAAACTCCCAAACAAGGGAAAGAAAGAATATTCTAAAATTATTCTTTTCATTCCTTTCCATTCCATTCACTCCTCCCAAACGGGGCCTTATGATCATTCCATTCCATTCCCTTCCTTTATGAACTCCCAAACGGAGCCTAAGAGTTAAGATAGTTACTTCGATCCATAAAAAACAGTGTGCGTAATAGTGCATAAATAAGAACACATGAGAAGCACATGGGTAGCGATAATCATGTCTAGTGCAAATTCATTTAGAGAAAATAGACACATACGTGACAAGCATGTGAATATCAACAATTTCCTTGAAGATAGATTTAAGCTTTTAGATAATTCCCAGTCATGGAGTATGGAAATTAGAGCAATAACAATATGACATGTGATAGAGGGAATAAATTAATTGCCAGAACTTCATATATAAATAGTAAAACACGTTCTCACACACGACACACACAGTCATATATACCCGGAATCCGAAGGTTATCACTTCATGCTTGTAAGTTCATCATGTATATTCGCCTCGCATGAACTAGGCTTTGTAACTTAGGCTCTTTGTAACTTAGACATTGTAATCTTGTTAATATTATCAATAAAATATCTTTTAATTCCCTTGTTCTTATTGTTAACTTGTGCATTTCACAAAGAAATCCTATTAAGTTAGGTTGTGCCAAAATCACTCCTTTGTGCGAAGTGAGTTTCCTATATTGAGTAGTATTTAATCACTTCAAGCGCATTGAAAATTGTTTTGTACTCAAATAATTGTGAATTGAAGAAAAAAAAAACATAGTGTATAAAAGAAGAAGAAATTGCAATGAGCGTAGTGAGTGTATGTGAATGTATGTGAATGTAAAAAACATCATTTTTCTTGGACTATGAAACTTATACAAGGAAGATCAATTTGGAATTTCTTGAAAAAGATATTGTAATTGATTTTATAATAGTGGATTTATTCAAAGTTTGTTTCATGGTTTTTTTCTTTAAAAGAGAAAAGGTTTTTCAAGTAAATTGATGTATTTTTGGGTGTGATTGATATGGCGTGGTGATTGATTAAAATTGTTAATTGATTTTCTTAATTCACACAATACTAGATTGGGACTTAACAAATCGTATCAGAGCTTCCATTGACTTAACAAGTGGTATCAATACTATACCTATTGTCACATTCGTTGGACAGTGCTAGGAAGCGCAGGGAAAAAAACCGCCAAGATAGCCTTTTTGGACCTATACTGGCAGTTTTTGGGATTATAACCGCAGTTTAAAAACGCTACTATAGCTCTAGTTTTTGTAGTGTGGGCCTAATAAGTATGTGTGAAAACAAAGAAAAACAAGAATATTTTTCTTTAGTCTTGAGACATATACATGGAAAATAAATCTGGGATTTCTTAAGAAAGATATTGTAATTAATTTTTTAATAGTGGATTTATTCGGAGTTATTGGTTTTTCCCTTCAAAGAGAGAAAGGGTTTCCCACATTAATTTTTGTATTCTTGTGTGTGATTGATATTTTGGCTTGAAATTTTGGCGATTGATTAAAACTTTGATTTTCTTAATTCATACAAAACTAGATTGTGATCCAACAACAACAAAATCTTACAAAATTTTCACAACAATCATATTTTGAATTGTGGTGGGTTTGATTGTAATCTTAGTTTTTTCTTTTATCTTATTTTGATTTATAGTAGTTTCACATCAGCTTGTAAAAATATAATGAGATTTTGCTGTGGCCTTATAAAAACTCAATAGTAGCAATAGTGATGGAAACTAGAAGACCATGGGGCCCATGGCCTCACTTGGATCGAATTATTTTATAGTATATAATATTAAATTTTAAAGTCTAAACTTCTAAATATTACATATAACTCCCTCTGATCCAAAAAGATCCTAAAAATGGAAATGAACAATTGGATTACACTTATGCCCCCTTCTAAGTGTTGGTTTGGGTAAAGGCAAAAAAAAAAAAAAAAATTGTCTCAAGTCTTTTTTTTGCAAATAATTCAACTTTTTCATCATCATCATCATCATCATCATCATCATCATCATCATCATCATCATCATCATCATCATCATCATCATCATCATTTGAAATAAGCTAATTTTTAGTTTTTCTTACACATTTAATATATAAGTTACCAAAAAAATATTTTTTTAAATACTATATAAATAAGCTACCAAAAGTGGTAGAATATAATCCATTTAGATACCCCACAATTTCAAAGGCATTAACTGTTTTAAAAGCACAACTAACTCTTCAGCGGTTAGCTTGTACTTCCAGGTCCTCAATTCTACCTTTGATATCATTTAGGGCAAGAGCTCTCAGGCCTATCCCTCCACACACTCTCTCTTTGTAATTAAATTTAAAAAAAAAAAAAAAAAAATCTTTGGATAAATCATTCAACTGATTTTGTTTTCTTGACTAGAAAATACTTATATTTTGGGCATTGAAAAAAATAAAATAAAAAACCAGTTCTGTTCATTTTCTTTATTTTTCCTAGTTAATTTACTAATTTCGATCGGTTATAAAAAATAAAAATAAAAATAAAGAAAATGTAGGTTAACTATGTCTATATGTTTAAGTACTTGTACTTCTGAGGATCTTTACCCGAATGAACATGTTATCTCTTTTTTCTTCTTTCTTCTAATCAAATAAGAATTTATTCAATCAAACATAGAATTACAACAAATTAAAGGAGCACAGTGCAGGACAAACAACAAAGCTGCAAACCTCACACCTCGGATTGTTCATGATACCCTACGTAACTAACCTAGTAAAATACTGCATGGAAACAAAACTTACTTCATGCACGGTAAGTAGAATTTAATAATTTAGCGACAACTGATGAGACATACACGGTACGTAGACAAAGGCTTAAGATAAAGCCTTTGGTCATATTCAGAGCTGGGCAAGTTGGATAGTGCTTTGGTTGCTGGTAGCGTCGCTTTGGGCACCATTTTTGGAATTATTCTTACAATTGCGCAGGGCAACAATGAGTGTAACAGTGAGAATCAGGAAGCTAATTATTGCCACAGCGAGTTTGACACCCGAAAGCACTTGTTCTTCCCTGCACATTACAAAAAGAATGAAATTGTATCAAATATTCAACACAAAAAAAAAAAAAAAAAAAAAAAAAAAAAAAAAAAAAAAAAAAATTTAGTGAATAATTTTAGGGTTTTGTTACTCGTTCTCGTTTAGAGGAGGAGGAGGGTTTGCAAAAGTAGAAGGGTTAGAAGGACGCGAAACCAGAAAGTATGAAAATGGCTGAATGGGTTCCATTCTAGTTGTTAGTACTCAGTAGCTAGTTTGGAAAGCTTGATGTTGAGTGAGTATTATTGTTACATTGGCACATATATTAATATATAGACGCAGATTTTGTCGTTTTCCTCGTTTATGGGACCCATTAAGAGAAGTTGTGGGTATTATCGTTCATTGGTCCCTTCTTTAGATACTCTCTGTCCTAATTGATAAGTATAAAATAATCTTCTCAAAAAGCAAAAAATTGAAATAATAAAAGAAAATAAAAGGAAAAGTAGAGCACGGCGAGCACCATTCTGAAAAGGTTGAAAGTCGAATGAGAACTTAAAATTAAGGTCGAGAGTGCATCGTTCAAAGTTCATGGACCCATATCTTTTTAAAATGTCGAGAACTGAATTTACCAGCTATTTTCCTAGTTGTTTCACCTTTATTTCATCATGTTGAAAACATATCATTAAGATTAGTAGAATACTTTATGTCGAGAAAATAATATGGTTGAGCTTACAAGTTTGAGTCCAACTATATTATTTTAACCACTCTCTCTTATTATTATTAATTAAGATGTGAGATTTTACTCACACGTGTATACTTAACAAGTTTTCTCTTACCTTTGTAGGTTTTTTTATCACCAACACATCATCCATGAACCTCTCGTATACCATCTGTGGGAACCACGTGTTAACCTAACACATTTATCCATGAAAATCGACTAGCACATGCCTGTCCATTGGAACTGGTGTGCTTCACTATGATCTAGCACCATTGATAATATTTCTTTCATGGGTCTTTTTTCAAGATTTTTTTTTTCTTTTTTTTCTACGTGACCCCTTTAGGCTTGCTCTGTCCTTGTTGTGGAAGGGACCTTGAATGTCGAACGCCATCTTCGCCACATAGCATATATCAATTGTTTGGATACAGAAGCTCGGATATCACTTATTGAGGAGATAATACCTTAGAAAGCCTCTAATTAAGTAATTAAGATAACATATAGCTCCCCTTCGAACTAGGTAGGTAGCCATGACCCAACTCCACCACCTCACTCCGTTGTCATCCCTCTCCCTCATGTGTGTGCTTGTGTGCATGTGTAATGTGTCTTTCTCTCTTTATTTTTTACTTGTGCACAATATCACGGTTAGGATAAGACCACTGAATTACAACATTTTTACACAATACAATACAGAAAGAAAAGGCTGCAAAATCTCACACAGCTCAAACACTAGCTAGTTCATGATTTATTTAACAAACCAACAAAAACCAAGCATGGCATTCTACATAAATTACATAATAACAATTTTTTATATTTCATGCATGAACCATTTTCCTCCATAGGTACAAGCTCCAGACAGAGGCTAAGACAAAGTCGTCGTCATATTCAGACCTAGGTAAGTTGGATCTATAGTGATTTGGCTGCTGCTAGTAACACCGTCATCATTGCCGGCCACCACAACTAGAATTATTACTACTACGCTTATGTAGTGCAAATACGAGTACAACAATGAGGATGAGGAGGTAAACTATTTGCGCAGCAACTTCAAAGTAAAATAGAAACTTTTCCTCCCTGTGTTTACAAAAAAGAAATTGTATTAAAATCAGGGAGTCAGGGACCAAAACATTAAAACAGGAATAATTAACCATATATATGTTGTTATTGTGCGAGGCACTTTGACCTAGCTTCATTGAGTTAGCGTCTTGGGTGGACATGTGGACCTTCTTGGAAATCGGCAGTTGATCACATTATCATGTAATTTCCATTTCATATCCATACTTGATATCTTAAGTCTCTAAGCCTCATTTATTGTCGTGACGACATTTTATGTAAACTACTCCAGAAAATTATTCTTAAATGAAATTTATCTATGGTTTATAGAATGATATATGCTGCCCAAGTTCACGCTGTTAGCATTTTTTATGTTATGAGTTAGCATAGTCGTTATTTTACGTATTTAATAAAACCTGGATAAGTTTGAGTGTATTTTAGTCTGCATTTGTTAGACCCAGTAGTGAATAAATAGTGATCATCATATATTGTTAATATTGGGTCATTTTGGTGCACCTTAATTAATAGTATGGATTTTGTTTATTGTGTATTTTACTTGGTCAAAGGAAGCTTTTAATAGGACAGGCTTTCATTGTGGTTTAACTCAAACTGGAAGGGTCTTTACCCTCTACTTGCTAAAGTATTAGTTTGGCTCATTAAAACCAATACATTAATCTGATACTCTCTCACCTATATATAGACACATTGTGCTAGTGTCTTGAATGGCTGTTTTAGCCAAATATGAGGAGAGAGTTGCAATTGGAAGAGGTGTAGTCACTCTCCATAGCACATATATACCCACCACTAACCTTTTTTTTCTTGCTTTTGCTCTCATTCTTTTATGAGGTATGTTAAATTATCTTCTCATTTTGATATTGTCTTTAAATAGATGCTAGTGATTCTAAGAGTGCGCTGTAGATTTACTTTTTTGATATGTAGATCTTTTGTTCAAGTTTTCTCAACAGGTATCAATTGGTGTAATAACCTATGATGAAAAATGTATATCTTTATGCAGTATAGGGGGATCAACAAGTATGTATGTATATGGACAGTATCTGCATCTAAGAAAGCATCATATTTTTATGATTATATATCTAGATCTTTATAGTGATTCGTATGCTTTGTGTCCATTGGCATGCCGCCTTGGAGACATAATAAGAATAATTAATGATGACAAGTACTTTAATTTCCTTTTTTTTAAAGGCTTAAATGATAAAACACTCTATGGAGGATTGACTCAATCGTGAGCGCCACATTTGGGACTTATTAGGTTTTTTTTTTTTTTTTTTTTTTTTTTTTGGGACTTATGTGACTTATTGTATAATATGTTTTGGGTTGTGATAATATAGGGGTTGTTTGGCATTGTTGTTTAAATAACAGTTTTCAGTGTTTAAATAACAAAAACACTTCTGACATAAATTTTTATAATATTTAAACACGTATTTTCAAGACACTAAAAACTGAACAATAATATTTAAACATTGCTACTAGCGACCCATAATAACTGGACCATTTGATTATTGCTCTAAGTATCAATAACTAATATTTAGATTGAAGTAATGTCACCAACAAAAGAAAAGGTGAATTTCTACTTTAAAAAAATAAAACAAAATAAAAGATTGAAGACTTGAAGTGATGCCAAAAACTTTACTGCAAACAACTCTTCCTGTCTTGGTTGAGAAATTCTTCCGCGCTGACGGAGTCACAGGGATGTGGGTCCGATAGGTCCCTTGGGATTCCCAACTCTGGGAGGGAATGTGGCGGCGGATGACTGATTGACTTTCCTCATTCATTGTTTAAGGACAAATAGTAAAGTGACTAAAGTCTGAGTCTGAGATCAAATATTCTCTAGGAATGAGCGAAGTAGCTTTGAATCTCACTCTCATTTCGACTTCACAACAACGTAGTAAAAACTAGAAATAATATGCATTTGGAATTTTATCTTTCGTGTATTTTTTTTATTCTGCTCACCCCATCATCACTCGAGCCACTACAAGGATTTTTATTGTTGTTGTCTCTAAAAAAAAAAAAATCAATGATATTCTTTGTTCGTTAGATTAGTTTGTTTTTGTTTGATATATGTATTTATAGAATCATCAAAATATTACCTTTTATTTTGTTGTAATTATTCCGAACCACCTGAGTGAACAGATTACTTTTATTGAACTAAAAGGATTAAACAAATACATCAGGTAACAATAATATTTGGGCTTGAAAGAAGGAAAAAATTTCCTCAATTTGGTTTAATAGTCGAGAAGGATATCAAATAATATTACATTAGTGGTATCAAAATTTAATAATTAAGTAAGAGATATGTCTTAAAAAAATAAATACTTAACTGACAAATGAAAGAAATATGTTAGTGGGTAATTATTTTTATACACATGTTTCTTATTTATTAAATTTTGATACGAATAATGTAGTATCATTTAATATGAAATACTTTTTTCCTAATAGTTAGCCTATGCATGCCATGGGTATTGGGTCCAACTCTATTATCTATTCTCTAATATGCTTATCTTTCCTTTGTTTTTCTAAAGTAAATAAATAATTAAGAGGTAAAATAGAGTTAACTCCTAATGTTTGAGTGATTCTCAAAAAAAAAAAAAAAAAAAAAAAAAACTCCTAATGTTTGAGCTAATACTAGTAAGATCCAAGAGTTTTCAAAACTAATCATACAACTTGGTTCCTAATTAGTATGAGAAGAGAAGGATAAATGAGTAATAATTTAAAGACCAAATTTGTCAGTTTAAATTCTTTTTGAACTGCTTGCACTAGCTCAAACCTAAGTATTAAATGTATTTTACCAAAAATAACAGCCTTCTTTATGAGAATTTTTTTTTTGAGTTTTAAAAAGTCAAGAGTCTGCATCTGTTCTTCCTCTGTTATCAAAAAAAATAAAGGAAATGACAAGATTCTTTGGTTCTTCTAACTTTTTCTTTCCCTCGATTCAATGTAGATTTCATGATTCAAATATGTCTTTCCCACTTAATGGCCTCGATGGTCATGTGCTTGGGCACCCCCAAAAAGCTCTTTACTTTTGTGCTTTTTTATTTTATGGGTCATGTTAATTGATATGCCGCCTAAGACAATTGTTAATAAACTATTTTTAAAAAATTTTAACATTATTTTAGTAGAAAATATAAAAAAATGTTAAAAAAATTAATTAATTTTTTCTTATAAAAAGCTTTTAAAATATATCCTACACTAATATCCTGAAGTCATCCATTAATATTTTACTTTTTTTTTATTCAGGAATAAAAGTTCTTTTGGACTTACATGATCCAACTTACACAAATAAATAAATAAATAAGACCACTGCCAAGTGGAAGACTTCTAAAGGCCAGTAAGGGCGAACCACTATCCGACAACGTGTGGACAAAGCTGCTGAGAGAAGTAAGGGCATGAGCTCGTGGAATGCCCATGAGTGACAATGATTTCTAAGTTCCTATTGGGTGCCATGGGCCCACAGGGTAGTGGAGGAGAAAGAAGAGATTTTTTTTTTTTTTTTTTTTTTGAGAAAGTGGAGAAAGAAGAGATTTTGTTTTATGTATTAAGCAAGAATTTGGTAACGATGGGCCCATGGGTGTAAATGGCATTTTTTTAGTAGGGTTATTAAGAAAATTAAATTATATAAAATTTAATAAATATGGAACTTGGTATATTAAAAAAATATATAAATATATAAAATTTTACAATTTGTTTTAAGATTTCTTATTTTAAAATCATTATATGATAGTCTTATTACCAATACTACAAACTATTGCTTAAAACTCCTGATTTATACATATATTAATTTTTTACTTATTGAAGGGTGTAAACCAAAGGGTTTACATCAAGTACTTATAGAATTTAATCTCTGTAAGGTAAAATTTTGACAGGTCAATGTTTTATTTGAGGGTGGAAATAGGGACTTATAAACCACATCTTTAATGAATTTAATCTCTTTATTATTATCAATATTTAATGTTATTGGTCGTAGGAGCAAGACTGCGAGCGCATGGAGTCAATAGAGAGTATTGTGTAAGTGCACTCATGGGTTGAGATTAAGATTTTGTTTGGGATGTAATGAATTATACAGTTTATTTGAGATTTTAGATTATTTTTTGTATTATTCATGGGTCTTATTGTACTATTTAGCTAACTTTTAACTTTTTTTTTCCTACACTTTTAGCAAAAAGTTTTCAATTTTAGTTAAATAAACTGTTCTCAAACAGACCTTTAGAGTTTAAAAAATAAATTTCGCTCTCAAACTCCTGAATAACTAAAAAAAAATTTATAATTAAAATATAAAGAAATAATTAATAAAAATTTATTAAAATTGTGAAACAAAAGAGGGGGTAATCGTAAACCGTTCAATTCCTAGGAAATTTATTAATAAAAAAGTCAATAGTATGTTTTCCAAAACAATAAAAATATTATTATTAATAAAAAATATATATCAAGAAATGATCAGCAACAAAGTGGAGATCATGGTGGAATCTTCAAGGAAAAAAAAAAAAAAAAAAGGTGCTGGATGGATCAGAAAAGGTGATGGACAATCATTAGTTAATATTATTAACTCCAACTGCTCTATTCAGATCCTTCGTGGAGTTTACTTTAGTTAAGGTAATTTTTTTTAAAGCTATTTTAATCTATGACGCTCTTTATCATCAGATCAAAACACCAATCGATTTTTGGTGTAAATTAATCGGTTTTTAATAAATCTTAAATCTCTTATTTAAATATCAGAGACTCCACCAGTTGATCTAACTGGAATCCACAAGTAATCTTATTTTTTTTTAATGTAATTTTTGTCTGCAATTATATAAGAGGTGAAGTGAAAAGTGAATTTTTAAAATAAGCTGCGAAACTAACCAACCGTTTTTGTATTATGCTATTTTGTGGGGATAAAAAATTCTGAACCACTTCGGCCCACTTTTCAGAATCCATGAATTAGCTCCCTTTGGGACCAATCCTTACCAAATTCATTTTCAGTCTTAAGCAAATTTTTGCCTCTGTGAACCCAAAATAGAACTTGAGGCACGCCTGTAAGACCAATTCTATGAATATTCTATTGGGCCCAACTAACACACTCCACAGTCCACAGTCTCTCTATTTTCATCATGTGCGCGTTACAGGTTTGCTGTGTTTTGGTAACCATTAACTAATGCATTTTCATGGATTTCTAGGCATAAAAATGCATTTTGAAAAAAATATTAAGGTGTTTGGTTGGACAATTGAGAATTTAAAATTTTCATTTTGTCTAGAATGCGTTTTTCAAATTCTCATCTCTAGAGCAAAAGTTTAAAAAATTCCAACCTTTCATTTTCATTCTACGGATCCGTTTGGATACAACTTATTTTTGCTAAAACTAAAAACTGAAAACTGAAAACACTGTAGCAAAATAATTTTTAAATATGTGAATAGTATCGTGGGACCTATTTTTAATATTTTTAAATACATGAACAGTGCTGTTACAGTGCGTGAATAGTGCTGCTACAGTGCTTGAACAGTGATAATTGTCTCCAACACAGTAAATCCATGTGATTTTACTGTTCATGCGCTGAAAAAAAAAAAAAAAGGAAGGAAACGTGAAATAGAAAGCGTAGAGGCACAATAAGTCCTATCCAAACACATACTACTCAATTTTTTTGCTAGGAAAATATTATAAGTACTACAAATTTTATTACATAATATTTATAAATTGATATGACAATGAATTTGATTGGTGGACTTCAACTACCTCATAAATGAATATTTCAAATTTTTAATTATCTCTTTGTGATTGATGATACGTCAGTTTCTAAACTCAATATGGTAACACTTATAATACTTGTAGGAGTCCTTTGCTTGCTAAAGTAAATGGAGCCCTCATGGCATCTTATTGGCATAAAAAATAATATTTTAATATCACCATTAGTCATGCTAACATTTTCCATTTATCACTTAATGGTATGGGCCATTTTGACATAATACCAAAATGTTAAAAAGACTAAACCAACACATTTGATACGTTAGGAACTAAATTGATATATAGTGTAAATGTTAGAAACCAAAATGCTTTCCTTCCCCTTTCCTTCTCCTACAGTTAATATATATGTTTAAAAATCTTTGATTTCTCCTTAAGCTAAGGTATTCTTTATTGAGCATTTATATTGAGAGAAACTAAGCTATTCTTTTTTCTTTTCTTTTTAATTCGATAATTATAATGAAAAGTTTTAAAAACTAGATGTTAGAAATATTAAGAATTGCAAACTAATTGAACTTCAAAACTCTTGACATTGAAGCTAAGCTATTCTTATGAGAGCATTAATATGGTAGGGATTGAGTATTAAACGTCTCATTCCTTATTTGAGTTGTCTTGCCCTCTAACAACATTCATTCCCACGAGTGTAATTTATTAGGCCCTTGATCCCTAGGTAACTATGATTAGTCAATAATTGCAAGGCCCTTTTGAGGGGGAAAAAAGAAAAGAAAATGGGAGTGAGGAATGGACTATTGAGTTTAGCGAGAAAGAAATGGGGTTTATATATAGAGACTAGAGTTATTTGGTTCAAGACAATGTTGGGCAGCACACTACTCAGTTTTTAATTTGTCATTATATAATAGTGTTGCTGATAGGACCAAGACAATGTTACTGCTCATAGGAAGTGTCTTCAATGCAGATAAAATTATTGATAAAAAATGAAAGCATGATCAACTCTCTAGCTGCTGACTGTGTGGAATTTTGAAGCTTGAAAGATGGACAACAATGGCGAATGAGCAAGACAAACAGAGAAGACGAAGAGAGAGAGAGTAAAACAAGAAAGTGAAAACAAAAGAAAATTGATTTCTATTTCATCAAGCTTAATCAAAAAATACATAACACCTACTCTATTTATAGATTAAGTACATTACAGATTGGGCATTCCAGAGAGCACAACTGCTCTTAACAAACTCAGAACTAATCCCAAAATATATGCCGCAAATTCCGGCGTGACAGCCTGGCTTGAGTGACAGTTAGAGCTGAAACCATAACTGTATATCTTCAACACAGAGAGAGAGAGATCGCATTAGATAGCTTTTGGGAGATATGACTCCAAAACGGCACCGTTGAACACTTATAACAGGTAGACATGAAACGCACAGTTCCAATAAGTTGAACGACACCGTTTCTTCTTAACTCAGTTACATACGTTTAATTAAGACACAAAACGGCAACGTTTTAGTCTAAGAGTCGTTAGACATAATACTAGCCGTTATGAGTCTTCTTCTTTTATTTTTGATTTCTGAGTTTCAGTGCTTCCTTTAACATCCCCCCGCAAAACCATGGGGTCAACAGAGACCATGATTTTGGATCGAAGAAAGGCAAATCTGGAAGTAGGGAGGCTCTTAGTAAATACATCAGCCAATTGATCACCTGTGGCAATATACTTGACTTGAAGATCCTTTCGCAAGACCTTCTCACGAACAAAATGGTAGTCGACCTCGATGTGTTTGGTGCGGGCATGGAATATAGGATTGGAGGCAATGGCAAGTGCAGACACGTTGTCACACCAAAGTTTAGGAGGGACAGGAAGAAAAACCCCAAGATCACGCAACACCTGGCGAAGCCAATAGAGCTCAGCAGCAGTGGTGGCTAATGCTCGATATTCGAACTCAGTGGAAGATCTAGAGATGGTGTCCTGTTTCTTTGCACTCCAAGTTATAGGATTGTAGCCCAGATAAACAATGTAACCAGTGATGGAGTGTCGGTCATAGGGATCCCCAGCCCAATCCGAGTCAGAGAAGGCAGATAAAGAGAGAGGACCAGGTTGAAGAAAGACACCATGATTTAAGGTACCATGCACATATCTCAAAATTCTTTTAGCAGCAATTAAATGTAAATCTGTGGGATTGGACATAAACTGACAAACTTGCTGGACTGCAAAACTGAGATCAGGCCTAGTGAATGTTAAGTAGTGCAAAGAGCCAACCAAACTCCTAAATTCATGAGGGTTAGAAAGCAAAGCACCATCAGTGGGAGACAATCTAGTATTAGGAGCACATGGGGTACGGGCTGGTTTAGAAGTATGCATATTGACTCTGAGAAGCAAGTCCTGAGCATACTTAGTCTGAGTCACAAGTAGGCCTTTGTCAGTTCTAGTAATTTGAAGCCCCAGAAAGTAGTTTAGTGATCCTAGATCCTTAAGCTCAAAGACTGCACTGAGTTTAGCAATTAGAGAGTTTAGGAACTGAGGACTGTTGCCAGTGAGGACTATATCATCAACATAGACAAGCAAGAAGGCCACTAAGGAACCATGTCTGAGAGTGAATAAGGAGGAGTCTGAGAGAGAAGCCTGAAACCCAATATGAAGTAATTGTGTTGAAAACCTCTCAAACCAGGCTCTAGGGGCTTGTTTGAGCCCATAGAGAGACTTGAGAAGCTTACAAACATAAGTAGGGTGAGCGGAGTCAACATAGCCAGGGGGCTGAACCATATACACATCCTCTCTCAAAAAACCATGTAAGAATGCATTGCTTACATCAAGTTCTCTTAGAGGCCAATTGAACTGGACAGCAAGTGAGAGAATGATTCTCACAGTGGGAGGTTTGATGACTGGGCTGAAAGTCTCCTCAAAATCAACCCCAAACTGCTGATGAAACCCCTTGGCCACCAATCTAGCCTTGTATCTGCTTATAGAACCATCACTGTTATGTTTGAGCTTGTAGACCCATTTGCAGCCAACCAAGTTCTAAGAAGGAGAGGGTGGCACCAAAATCCAAGTACCCTGCCTCTGAAGAGCCTGAAACTCATCATCCATGGCAGAGCACCATTGGGGATGCTGAGCTGCAATTCTATAGGTAGGAGGTTCTGTAGTGGTGTAATCAGGTTTGGAAGATGAACCTGATTTGGTGGACTTAGAGCACTGCTATGAGTGAAGTTGGGAATCCTTAGCAACAGCATGTGGAGCAGTAGATGCAGCATGAAGGGCCTTAGGCTTATAGATGCCAGCCTTGGACCTAGTGGTCATAGGGTGAGCATTAACAGTGGCAAGGACCTGTGAATCAGCTGTGGGAATAGCAGCAGGAACTTGTGAACTAGTGACCGGAAGGGAAGGAGGTATAGGCTGAGGTGGGGAGATAGATGAGGTAGAGAGAGGACTGGAATGGGACAGATTAGGAACATTAGGAAGAGAAGAATGGGAAGAGGAATCAAGTGTAGGAGTAGGAGTAGAGCCAAGCTGTGAGAAAGTAGGACCAGAATTATGGGGTTGAGTGATCAAAGGGACAATGACAGGACACTGTGGTGAGAACTGAACAGATGAGACAGAAGGAGGACCAATGGTTAAAGACTAAGGGTTAAAGAACTCAAGTTCATTGAAATGAACATGTCTGGAGATGTAAATCCGAGATGTGTGAGGATTTTGACAGATATAGCCCTTGGTATGTGCTGGGTAACCAAGGAAGATGCAAGGTGTGGTGTGGGGTTGTAACTTGTGGGAATTATAAGGCTTAAGTAATGGAAAACAAACACAACCAAATGATCTAAGGTGAGTAATATCAGGTTTGGATTTATACAAGAGTTCCCAAGGGGTTAGATTCCTAAGTAGGGGAGTAGGAAGTCTATTGATGACATGGATAACTGTAGAGACAGCATAGGACCAATAGGAGGGTGGCAATTGAGAATGGGAAAGCATGGTAAGGGCACATTCAACAATATGTCTATGCTTCCTCTCAGCCACCCCATTTTGTTGAGGTGTGTGAGGACAAGAAAATTGGTGAGTAAGGCCTTGTGTGGAACAAAAGTGTTTGAAAGCATTAGAGGTGTATTCCCCACCATTGTCAGTTCTTAAGACCTTGATTTTAGAGTCAAGTTGATTCTCAACAGTGGCTTTAAAGAATTTGAAAATATCAAGGACATCAGACTTATGTTTAAGCAAATAAAGCCAACTGAATTTAGAGTATTCATCAACAAAAAGGAGATAATATTGAAAATCATTAATGGATGTAACAGGTGCTGGACCCCAAACATCAGAGTGCACTAACTCAAGAGGTTTTGAAGCATGAAAGGTAGAAACTAGAAATGAAAACTGATGCATTTTTCCACTCAAACAATGCTTACAATGAGTGAGTCCATTATCACTGTGTGATGGACAAGAAATGTTCAAAGAAGATAAAGCAACATCAAGAATTTTATTGTTAGGATGGCCCATTCTATGATGCCACAACAACCAATTATTGGCTTTATTTACAGTGAAAGCAGTAGGAAAAGAAGATTCAGTAGAAATGGGATTCTGTATTGAAGATGACTCAGAGTTGACATGTGGATGGGGAAGAGAGCTGATGAAGTTCTTGGAGTAGATAGGGTAAACCCCATTCTCACTCAAGCCCTTGTAAAGGAGTCTCCCCGTAGGAATATCCTGGATTTTAAGTTGATTGGCTTCAAAATAGCAAGAACAGTTATTATGCAGGCAGAATTTATGAACTAAAAGTAAATTCTTTGCAATTCTTGGCACATGAAGGACATTTTTAAGGGTGAAATTATGGTATTTAGTGTGTAAGGTAGTGTTACCTATATGGTTGATAGGCAAAGACTGACCATTTCCCACAGTGATCTGCTCAGGTCCCTTGTATTGAGACTGATTGGAGAGGCTATTGAGATTAGCAGTAAGGTGATCAGTGGTTCCAGAATCAGCAAGCCAGGGATCTTGATTGCTAGTGAGCACTGCATTAGATGCACTTGCCATAGCAGCAAGCTTAGTAGGAGGATTTTTGCCTTGATAAGCAAAATCCATCCTATGATAGCAATCCAATGCACCATGGCCAGACTTTCCACAAATCTGACAGCTTAGACGTTCATGCTTGAAGCCTTGAGGAGAGTTTTGTGAAGAAAAATTCTGAGGAGTGAAGTGTGAAGATCCTTGTGGAGAAAAATGAGGTGCCTGTGGTGATAAGAAGTGTTGCTGTCCACCACTAAAATGTGGCTGTCCTCCTCCAAAGTTATTGTATATACCACCTCCTCTTCCTCTATTAGATTGGTTTCTTCCTCTTCCTCTACCAAAACTATGATTCTGAGATTGATTCTGTGAGCTGCTACCAGCTTTGCCATTAGAAGCAAACATGGCTAGTGAGTGAGAGACTGAATCAAGATGATCAGTCATAGCTTGTTCTTCACTCTGTAGCATAATGGCAAGTTGTTCATATGATATAGGATCACTCCTAGTTCGAATTGCAGAACAGAAATGTGCAAATTCTCTAGGGAGTCCTCTGAGCACAATACAAATTAGCTCTTCATTGTCAACAACCACTCCCACAGCTAGGAGTTTATCACGTGCAATCTTTATCTTTTGAAGAAAAGAGTTCACTGATTCATTCCCTTTCTTGATACCTTGAAGTTCAAGCTTAAGGTTCAAGATATTGGCTCTTGAAGTAGAAGTGAACCTCTGTTCAAGAGTGTTCCACACTTCTCTTGAGCTAGTTACACCAACAACAAGTGAAAACACTTGTGGAGTAAGAGTTGAGTTTATCAAAGAAAGGAGTGCCTTATCTCTGATTCTCCAAGATTGGAAATCTGGATTAACAACTGAAGTTGTGTTTCCTGATGCATTAAGTACAAAAGGTAATGGCTTTGGTGCTGTGCCATCAATATGGTCAACTAAGGAATAAGCTTCAAGTATGGTGAGCAGTTGATGCTTCCATGGAATGTAGTTGTTGTAGTCAAGCTTGATTGACATGAGATTGGACATGTTTGAGAGTAATAGCAGTGGTGATTGTATGGAGGTTGAAGGAGTAGACACTGTATGGACAGGAGCTGTGTGTGTGGATTGAGTATTCTCTGTTTGAGATGTTGAAGCCATTGGCTCTGATACCATGTGGAATTTTGAAGCTTGAAAGATGGACAACAATGGCGAATGAGCAAGACAAACAGAGAAGACGAAGAGAGAGAGAGAGTAAAACAAGAAAGTGAAAACAAAAGAAAATTGATTTCTATTTCATCAAGCTTAATCAAAAAATACATAACACCTACTCTATTTATAGATTAAGTACATTATAGATTGGGCATTCCAGAGAGCACAACTACTCTTAACAAACTCAAAACTAATCCCAAAATATATGCCGCAAATTCCGGCGTGACAGCCTGGCTTGAGTGACAGTTAGAGCTGAAACCATAACTGTATATCTTCAACACAGAGAGAGAGATCGCATCAGATAGCTTTTGGGAGATATGACTCCAAAACGGCACCGTTGAACACTTATAACAGGTAGACATGAAACGCACAGTTCCAATAAGTTGAACGACACCGTTTCTTCTTAACTCAGTTACATACGTTTAATTAAGACACAAAACGGCAACGTTTTAGTCTAAGAGTCGTTAGACATAATACTAGCCGTTATGAGTCTTCTTCTTTTATTTTTGATTTCTGAGTTTCAGTGCTTCCTTTAACAGACTGCTCTGCCTGTTTTCATTCTTCTTAACA
This sequence comes from Quercus tomentella, assembly GCA_028535165.1. Classification (NCBI taxonomy): domain Eukaryota; kingdom Viridiplantae; phylum Streptophyta; class Magnoliopsida; order Fagales; family Fagaceae; genus Quercus; species Quercus tomentella. The sequence continues at coordinate 94,789,884 of JAPQVY010000155.1, forward strand.
AGACAAAAATAATGTTGGATCAAAACACATTCTAAATTCTCTCGCTTTTTCAATGCAGATACTTCGCTGAGTTTACTTTAATCTTTTTTGTATAATTTTGTACGGCAATTATAAGAGATGCGTGAAAAGTGAAATTTTAAATTAAGCAGTCATGAAGCTGACCAACCGCGATTTCTTTTAGGAACACACCCTTTAATACATACTTTGTCACAACCTCCTTAGATGTTAAATAAATAAATAATAATAATAAAAACAGTTGAACCACTTTGACGCATTTTACTTCTCATTTTTGCTAAAGCAAATGGGAGCCATGTGACAATTTACTTAGCATAAAAATAATATTCTAATCACTATTAGTCAATATTAATCTTTTCCATCCATCATGGTAGAGACCTTTTTGATATAGTATCAAAAGATTAGGAATTAAACTAACGCATTTGACATGTTATATTGACACATAATATAAACGTTAGAGACTAAAACAGTAATTTAACTCCAAAAAAAAAAAAAAATTCTTTCTTTCTTTTTTCTCCAATTACCCACAAACTCCATTATATCTATATATTAAAAAATATATATTTTCTTCTTCGTTACGCCAAGATATTCTTTATTAAGAATTCATATATTGAGAGAAGCTAAACTACTACTACTACTATTATTATTATTATTATTATTATTATTATTTATAATTTGATAATTACAATAAAGAGAGAAAATTTGAACCTTAGACCAGTTAAGCTCTAATTTTCTTGACATCAAAGCTAAACTATTATTATGAGAGCATGTCTTTTTGGGGGATAAAATATTGTTATGAGACCATTAATATGGGATTGAGCATTTAATGTCTCATTGCTTATTTGAGTTGTCTTGCTCTCTACCGACATCGCTCACACCGTCAGACGAGTGTAGTTTATTAGGCCCTTGATCTCATGATGTCTATGATTTATTTTTGAGAAGAATGATGTCGATGATTGGTGCTACTAAACATTTTTCGAGAGGCAAATGGTTATGCTGATATTTAGGCCGTCATTGAGTGAGTCCTATGTGGAAATTAGTAGTGGTTTAAACAAGCTGTGACCTATGCAGCGAAGCTGCCATACCTTTTTTGTTGGATATTTCGTAGGGAGAAAAATTAGCCTGTCTTTCAAAAATATATATATATATATATATATATATATATATATATGTGGATCATTTTTTAAAGGTGGGACAAAAGTTGAGAACTAAATATGTAGTTGAAAAATAAAATGTATTAAGTACCATAGTTATCATTACCTGTTGAGAGGAGTCGAGGGTAAGAGTGGATTTGGCATGGGAAGAACCATTCTAATTGAATCTTAGAAATTTTGTTGTTGTTGTTGGAATGGTAAACTAGTGGAAAGAAGATTTGAATTCTTATTTTTCTAATAAATGAAAATAATTAATCTGGGCAATGAATTACAAAGCTTGTAACGATTTTTTTAAGCTAGCAGTGTGTGTGTGTTTTTTAAGGAAAAAACCAATCCGGATAGAACAGTATTATGGAAAGGAGAATATATTTATAGTTACCTCTTCACGAGTTGACCCATCTCATTTCGAAACGTGATCTATGGAACTAGTTTTACCAGGTAAGAACCGAGTGGAGAAAAAAAAATCAACTAAAGTAAACCGCACGCTTTATGATAGTCAAACAGATAATGACTTGTATATGTGTGGAAATGTGACAATAGTAATTAAGACTATACACATTTATGTTTAGTCACCTGCCACCCAAATTGTTGCCAAAGCAAGAGAGCAATAACCACAGCATTTGTTTCAACCATTTTCAGCGAACCCTTAGAAAAAATGGGTTGAAAGTTGAAACAAGTCATGTTTTTTTTGTAGTGAGGACCCGAGCTGGACCCATAGAGAGAGAAAGAGAGAATGAGAAAAGGAATTTGGGATACTCACGCCAATATACACTCATGCCAATATCAAATGAACCCCCTCAATTGGCCCCAAATAAATTATGTATAATATTTTTTTAATCTTGTTTTTGTTTTGACCTCCCTAAAATAAAATTTTAAATACCCTAATCCTAGAATTTTTTAAGCCCAGATAAAAGAAGTTTGAATATGATCATCTTAACAATATCCTGGTATTTTTAAACACAAAAAAAGCTCAATAACAAACCAATTTGATCTAAAATCTGGGAAAATTTTTTTTGATAAGCCCAATAAACAAAAGTAGAAATTTGTTAATCTTAAATCTTAGAAAAAACACATTTTGATCTTAAAATTTTTTAAATAAATCAATCAAATGAGAAATCAATATATGAATAATTGTTTGACTGTGTACATTGAAAGGGATGTAACTCATAAAATTGATAATAAAAATATTTTGTAATGATTTCAAAATATGAAATATCATAGAAAGTAATTGTAAAATTAATTTTATGTATTTCAGTTTTTGTTTTTTGTTTTTTTTGTTTACCGCAAACTGACACTAGCATAAAATTTTCTCATACAATAGCTATTAACATTAATGTTCCCAGGGAAAAAAACCGTCAAATATGGAAAGAGGAAAAATAAAAATTAAAAGGGAAAAAATCAGCACAATCACTCTCCTGCTACAAACATCCTACTAAAGGACATGGTTGAACCACGGATAATGCAAGGTGAGCAAGGACTTTGAGGACCAATTTTGTGCGAACCACATCCAGAGGACAATTACAAGCCTCTCACGCGCAGATGAAAAGCTTTGATTCGATACATCAAGATCAAAATATCATACCCTCCTTCAGTGATACTACCCCAGCACTTCTCCACGTCAACCAAATCGAGTTCACATGACACATGACACGAAAAGCCAACTAAATGGAAATAAAACTCACCATCAAAGCACTGTTGTAGAATTTAGAAGCACTTCCTGTGAGCAATGGATGGACCACTCTCGTCGTACTCACCCTTGGAAATCCACATCTGCTGGAAGGAATGGATGGACCACTCTCGTCGCCGCTGAATATAAACGCAGTGTTGCTCTTCCTATCTTAATTACTGTTAGATTAAATAAATATATTAACTATTTTTTAATGCTTAAGTTTTTTGAAAAATCAGTAATTTAACACTAATGATCCTAATTATTTTGGTTAGGTGGGTTCATAGATCCCAATTTTGACAATTTCGGTATATGGAACTAGTTTTGCTAATAAGAATCTAGTGGAGAAAAAAGAATCAAAGAAGCTGCAATATGATAGTCAACAAATAATGACTTATATGTGTGTGGAAAGGGGAAAAGAGACACTAGTAATTAGCCCCCTAGTTCATTTTTTATTAATTATAATTAGGGAGAAAAAGAGCAATTATTAATAATACTTATTTTTAGGCTTAAGTTTTTTGAAAAATCAGTAATTTAACACTTACGATCCTGGTATGATCCTAATTATTTTGGTTAGGTGGGTTCGTAAGATCCTACTGTCTGGATCCCAATTTTAACAATCATGGTCTATGGAACTAGTTTTGCCAATAAGAACCTAGTGGAGAAAAAAGAATAAAAGAAGCCGCAGTATGATAGTCAACCAATAAGGACTTATATGTGTGTGGAAAGGGGAAAAGAGATGCTAGTAATTAGCCACCTAGTTCATTTTTCATTAATTATAATTAGGGGGGCAAAGAGCAATTATTAATAATACTTACTTTTACGCTTAAGTTTTTTGAAAAAATCTGTAATTTAACACATACGATCCTGGTATGATCCTAATTATTTTGGTTATGTGGGTTTGTAAAATCCTACTATCTGGATCCTAATTTTAAAAATCACAGTCAATGGAACTAGTTTTGCCAATAAGAATCTAGTGGAGAAAAAAGAAAAAAAGAAGCCACAATATGATAGTTGGCAGATAATGACTTACATTTGTGTGGAAAAGGGAAAAGAGACACTAGTCAACAGATAATGACCATTTTGATACAATAATGGTTACCCCGTTTTGATACAATAATTGGTCCCCTATTAATGTGATATTTTGTTGTTATTTGGTGCACCAACAAATGATTCTTATTTCTTCTTGGTCAGTGTTTTTGATAGAGTAATGCTTGCACCACATAAAATGATACAATTTGTGCTACAACTTGCTCACGTGATGAATTGTGAGGGGTAGAAGTATATTCCCATATAGACCCACTATCACACCTTTAACACTCACAATTCACCACATGGGCAAGTTGCAATACAAGTTGTGCCATTTTATGTGGCATTGACATTACTCTTTTTGGTATATTCCCAATTTGCCCCTTTGAGATTGGACTCAATCAACCGACATGTTTCTTGTTCGCTTATGAGAAAGCCATTTGGAACAATTCCTATTAATTGACACCTTATAATGCACAGAAAGTCTAGACAAGAAAGTGTTCGAATTGCAATGCACAAAAAGTCTAGAGGAGAAAGTGTTAAAATTACGGAATTAACAACATGTTATAATTATCACAAAAAATAAATAAATAAAGGATGAAAACCATTGGGGGGGTTTTTCATTTTCAAATTGAAAACCAAACAAATGGAACCCTCCAACACCTTATACTCAAAGATGTTATATTAACCACACATTTTTATTATTACTAGTCAATGTGGGACTTATTTAATTGAGTAATGTTTATTACATACAAACTATTTTATACATACCCAAAAACAATTTCATGTTGAAAATTGTGACTTTAAATCATGATTTTAATTGATTTTTCAGATGTGTTTAAAACTATGTAAAACAATGTGTGTGTAGCAAATTTAACCCTATTTAATTAATTACATTACCCACATATAAATATTATATATAGGTTTGTGTCCTCAAACATAACACACATTGTGCAAGAAAAACATATCTAAGAACATGTTTGCCTTAAATGGTTTTTATTAACTATGGACAATGTTACAGTTCCACTCAAAATTCTTTTCATTAGATGTAAATTTTAACAAATTTACTATTGAATTACATTTTCTTCTTATATCTTTTATGCTTGCAAAATTTTAAGAATGTCAAAGATTAATAACAATATCATCAATCAAATGTTTAAATTTCAAGTTATTATAGTCTAAAATTAAATTTCAAATAGTAAATAATATTCGATTGAGAAACTTACATTAAGATGTTGAAGTATAACTTACCTTGTTGATGTGTTCAACTTCTTATTAGTTTTCATTTAGGCCCACCATTAATAACATCACTTTTTTATTTACCAATAACCACTCACTACATTAGCAGTTTGTAATTTTTTTGTAAAAATTTTTGTATCTCTAGCATTACTCATATGAAAAGGGTAATGCTGCGGCCACAAACTATTTTATACTCCCTTCGTCCCAATTTGTTTGTCCTGTTTGAAAAGTTAAACTTTTTAAGGAAACATTATTTATTGTCTTGTCTGCCTTATAAAAATGTATAAGTTTACAAAACTACCCTTAAATAAATTTATCAGTTTTTTTTTAAAAGAGTTATTTTTAATGAGGCAACTAAAAAGGTGCCATAATTAGATTGATTTTTTAAAATATTTGTTAGTTTTCTTTTCAAATAGTTTTTAAAATAAAGTAGGGGTATAATAGGAACATTAGTAAAATAATAACTTTTATTTTTAGAAATAGAACAATATTTTGGGACATCCCAAAATGAAATAGAGAACAAACAAACAGGGACGGAGGGAGTAATATTTTTACGAACTGCTTATGTGTGCAACTTCTTCTTGGACGAACTGCCACATGTGGGGGATCTCGATTGTTTTGAATATATATAGAATACATAATACTCCAAATCTATCAAAGCATGTAATTAACCCCAATTCAACAGAACAAAATATAAACCATATGAGGTCTTTTATGTTCTCTCTTATCTCATCCCCCTTCCCCTATATGTGTGTGTGTGTGTGTGTTTCTCAAAAAAAAAAAAAAAAAAAATGTTCTCTCTATTTTTTTTTTTTTTTTTTTTCACTCTATCATGAAATCAAAGTTATGTTTTGTCCTCTTTCCTCTTTTCTTTTTTCTTTTTTATTTTTTATTTTTTCTTTCCTCCATAACATGGTATCAAAATCATGTTTATCTTTTTTAATAGGTGAGATACAACAGATCAGGAAGTAAACTCTACAGAAGGATTGAAACGCTTCATTATAAATGATAATTAGACAAAGTTTACAAGTGATCTATTTAGAGGCCTAAAGAGGAACACTTACATCACTACTCATTCAATGAAGAGTAATACGAAACTATTATGTATGTATTGTATACTGTTGTAAGATATCAGAAATTTCATCACATTACTATTCTGAAACCAGAAACTAAAGTTAGGATTGGAATCAAAGATATATGTGTAGCCTTAAATAAGAAAACCATGGCTAGAAAACAATTAATCAAATAACAATATATCCATTAGTTTAAAATGATAAAAACTCTATTAATATACATTTGCATACCATCAACATGCAACCATATATATAGCACAAATGATTCTATTATATAGAATATTGAAATAGTAGAAACATACTTAGAAATATACTAAGTCACTCAAACAAAAAAAGGCTAGATTTTAGTCCGTTTAGGACAAAGCCAAGAAAAACTCTATAGCAAAAACACACAAAATACAACTTTTAATCCAGGGACTAATTGGGGTCATTCACTTGAAGCACTTAGCATCAAAAAGAGGCTTGCCCTCAAAAGGTTCGTGATCTTCAATCATTTGATTCACACGTTCCTTTCGGTCTTCATCTATGATATCAACCTTCTTCCAGTCATATAGCTCCATGTTATAGCATTCATCAAGCACAAACTGTGGTATTTCTGGCCCACGAAAAAGCCACAGTCCTTTCACCTTGAAGGGTGGCTTTGATCATCACTAGCATCTTTCCAAATGCATATTTGCGTGCTAGATCCATCCTCTGAAGAAATTCACCAACCTTGTTTGATGTTACTAGATATGGCAAAACGAGTCAAAATTTACGGACATGATCTAACCCGACCCGAACCCGATTTTTTGACCCGAATCAAAAACATATTAACCCGTGACCCGACCTGTTAAAAAAATTTGCTAAAAAATATTTAGACTACATCCTAATACAAGGTGCATAAAGCACAAAGCACCAGAACCAATAGTCAATAAATTATAAATATAGACAACAGACAAGACAATAGCTTCACATTCAATTTGACTATTTGAGCTTCACAACCAATGAGAGCTTCAGAGACATGAGAGTATGAGAGAAGACAAGGCAAGATAACCATTAAAAAAAAAAAAAAAAAAAAAAAATCTCATTCAATTTGACTAGTTGGCTAGTTGTAGTCCAATTCCAAAGGCACAAACGTGAAATGTGACAAACCACAAAGGCCAAAGCTTTCTCAGTTCCTCTACTCTTGCGCCTTTGCCCTTCTTTTCACACATTTCACACTTTTTCAGTTTCACACAAAGCTTGCGCCTCTACCATTGATTTCCTTAATTGATTTTATTCATTCTCTCTAAACAGGTTGTCATTGATTTGTTTTTGTAATTGAAAAAAAAAAAAAAAAAAGCTTGTTTGAAAAATACGGGTCAACCTAACCCGACCCAATTGATCCGTTAAAAAATGACCCGTTTTGACCCACGGCCCGATTGACTCGCAAACCCGATTGACCCGACCTGAACCCACCCACCCGTTTTGCCACGTCTACCGTGTTACAAAGGAAATGATATTCTCATCATTGTACCTGTAAGAGCATTAGCATTGGTGGTGCTAAAAAGTCATATTACTATTTTTAGCACTACCAATACTAAAAAATATGCTGCAATGGTTGTGTTATAGCTAAAAATTTTCAGCCTCTTACTCATAAGCTAAACTCAAATATTATTTTTTATTCTCACTCTCTTTAAAATAATATTTATTTATTTCTTCTGTCTATTTCTTTTATTCCTCTGCAATTTCACACTCATTTTCTCTTTCTCAAAATGAAACTCTCGTACTCTCACCTCTTTCTCATTCTCCTCAAACTCTCACCTTCGTTTTATCCATCATCCTCCTCATCCATCATCCTCATTGCCGCCACCGAAGCTCATGCACCATCGCCGACCCAATTCATCATCCTCCTCACCTATCTTTAAAGCCCAGCTCCGTTCATCCATCATCCTCATCGAAGCTCACCAAAGCTCTCTATTCAATCAGCCAAGACCCATGCTCCATCACCGACCCAGAGAAAGTATCCCTCAGTATACATGTCCCAGAACTCTACAACAAACAAACATGAAACAAGAATGAATTAAGAGAAAATTTTTCATGTAGCAAGTGACATATAAATGTTGTGAACGAGATCAAGCTGTATAAATAAGGATTATTAATGCATGGAAGACTGTAGTGTTTCAAAATAAAAACATGGCCAAGGTATTGGAATTTGGAACTGAATATTCGATATAGACTAAATTACACTTTTAATTCTTATAGTTTAAGTTGTTTTCATTTTGGTCCTTTAAGTTTAATATATTCATTTTGGACCATCAAGTTTGATTCAAAATGGTTATTCCATCCATTTTCATGACTAATTTAACCGTTAAGTACTGCCAACAAAATGACGTCTATTATTTTTTTTTCCTCCCCCTCTTAACTGCTAGATAAGTCATGAACATATTCGGAATGACCATTTTGAAAAAACAAAAATAACTTTTGATAGACTAAAAAAAATCTAATTTAAAGAAATAAAATGAAAATAGTCCTAAATTTTTAGAATAAGAAATGTAATTTAGTCTTCAACCCATTATACTAGTATATATGCCGGCCATTTTCTTCAGTTCATGAACATAATTCAAGCATACCACTTTAACAAAAAAGATAAATACATTTAAAAGATAGGAACCTCAATAAATAACTTCAAGAGGACTTTCGAGAAAATATACAGATAAGAACTAAAACTATAGGCCATGTTGATGAATGCGAATGATACCAATTATGCCTTCATGTCATTATAAACAACAAGTGTAGGTATGTGTGTATTTGGCTTCAGCTTAAAAAATCAGCTTATTTTTTTATTTAGCTTATTTTTGCTACTATTCATGGGCTCCACTGCACTTTTTGGTACTATTTATGGGTCCCATTATACTATTTCAGCTAACTTTTACCTTTATTTACAATGCTTTTAACAAAAAGTTTTCAATTTCAACAAAATAAGCAAATCTCAAACAGAACCTATGTGGGAAAATGATTTTTTACTAATCATAGTCTACCACCTCAAATTTTGTGAAAAAAAATATAAAATTTATTTTGCAGGTAAAACACCTACTGCACACACACATTCAAACACGTTTGTACACACCCAAAACAACGGTTGAAAACACAATTTCAAATGGCATGTAATAAACACTACCCATACCTGTAATAGCAACCTCACTGAAGTTGGTCTTGGTACTTGAGTACAGCCTCTTCCACTCCTCCAATATCATCTTGTGTGGAGCCAGTAGATCAAGAGGATTCTTAGGTTTGATCTTTGGAGCCTCCTCTTCTTCACCAACTTTTGTTTTGGGCTTCACTACAAAACACGGGGGCCTTAGGCTGCGTTTTTTTAGGCTGCGTTTTCAAAAACGCGGCTACAGACGGGATAAAGTCGCGTTTTTTAAAAACAAGGCTTAAGTTATTCATATGAAGCCGCGTTTTATACGTGCGGCTATAGCTGATGTCTAGAGCCGCGTTTTTAGTGTGTATAGCCGCGTTTTTAGGGGTGGAGCTATTGTCGCATGTAAAAAATGCGACTATAGGACTTTCCTTTTTTTTTTTTTTTTTTTTTTTTTTAATCTCATCCATGGCTATGTTTAAAAAGCCCTAGCTCTAACTTGCCTAAAGACGCATCTTACAGACGCGGCTTTAAATTTAGTCTGAAGCCGCGTGTTTAAAATGCAGCTTTAGTTTGGGAAGGGGCTGTGTTTCTTAAACGCAGCTTCAGATTTTGCCTATAGCTGTAGGTTAAAAATGCGGCTTTAGGCTTTGTATAAATACTATACTACAAATATTTTCAACCCTAGCCTCTCCTCCCATACATTAGCCTCCATCTCTCAAGCCAAATCAAAAAGCCATGAGACCGATTCTGATGAAAGGCCATTCACATTCTTGAAATACAATCGCGATGGCAACCTCTTGTTTCCTACGCCAAAGATCACAACCCTATTGTCTAGTTCACCGACAACGGCGAGCGTCTCGGCACCTACCATGGCCACAACGGTGCCGTTTGGTGCTACAATGTCTCAAGCAAGTCCTCTCAATCCACAAACAAACTCACTCTTTTACCTTTTTTTGTGACAAAAAAATTTTGAATTATTTTGATTTGGTTTTAACAGGGGATTCGATGGTGTTGATTACTGGGAGTCCCGATCAAACGGCCAAGATATGGAATGTGCAGACCAGAGAGCGGTTGTACTCGTTCAATGCTCTGCTTTCTCGTCTCTGCTCTCTCTCGAAAACAACCAAACACAAAGACAGAGAGTTAGAGAGAGAAACAAAGGGATTAAGAGAGAGAGAGAGACCCTAATCGCTGAAAGTTAAACCTGGGTTTCTGGTTTCTCTCTCTCTTTGCCGCCATAAAGCAATGGGAAATCTGAAAATCTAACGACTTTTTCTCTCTAGAGTTTTCTCAAGAAAAAAAGAATTCCATGATCTTCTTTGTAAGAACCGATCCCCTTTGATTTATTATTAATATATATATATATATATATATATATATATATATATATTTATATATATATATATATATATTTATATATATTTTTGATTAATTATTGTAATGTGGGTTTTACTTTTGATGCGTTGAACAATGCTGGTGACTTTCTATTTTTGTGTTTTTTTATTTATTTATTTTTATATAAGTTGAATTGTGGTTATGCATTGTGATTTGAGCTTTCTGTTTGGTTGCTGAGAAAAAAACGTAGGAGGAATTTTTTTTTTTTTTTTAATATACAATAATGTTTGAGAGGAGAGAGAGAGGACTACAAATGTGGTATCGAATGTGAATGAAGCAATGGGAGATGGTGGGGAATTTAAGTGAGGCGTGAGATAACAGGGTTGAGATGATATTGTCTAGATTTAAATTCTGCTGAAATGTTGCTGAGGCCTGTGATTGCTGAGCTGATTGTTATTCCCATTGAACTCATAGATATCTTTGAATTGTTGCTCTTCAATGCTTCCAAATGATGGAGCTTTTTATCCAAAGAAGAGGCACTATTTTGGGGTGTCAAAGTTGAACGAAAGCATGTTACTTTTGATGCAATCCATTTTCTTAAATGTTAATATAGAAGATTAGTGAATGATTAAAGTCTGACTAGATATCTAAATAAGCTTGGTGTGTTGCATCAACTAGGCCTGGGATAGACTTTTAAGTGTTGTTTGCACTTGACTGATTGAGAAAATATCTTCTGAGTTGTAAACATAATTCTGTGATTTACTTATTCAATATTTGGAATTTCTACTGAGAGATTATATAGTTTTTTCTGCTGCATCAGTCTAACATTAGTTCCAACTCCATCCTCCTTGCTTGTCTAAGGCTTCTTGTTGAACTTTAAAAAGAAGGATAAAATGTGAAACCCACAGTATTTTAATATTCCTATTCATATGATTTTTGGAGATTAGTCACCAATTACTTGAAATTGAGAGAGATTAAGCATCTGAATGTGAGATGTAGGGACTAGGGATCTTTGCCTCTGTTGATCATGAATCAGTGTGAGGCATCATATCCTTCAGGCTCTGTTTATTCTAGGACTTCTGCAGAATACATAACATATATTCATCTTTATTTCACAGAACTTCATTGTAAAAAACTTAATGACACCTCATATATTTTCAAGTCTTTGCCTACACAGGATAAAGGTCTCTATTGTTTTCCCTTACTTTACTATATAATAATTTTGTAGAGGCATGAAGCTTAAGTTTTTTTCCTTGTGTCTTTGTATATTTTGAGGATCACACCATTTTTTTGGGTCATAATGCAGGGTAAGCCAAAAATAGAAGAAACTGCTCCAGGTGTAGCAACTGGGATGATTTTGTCTCTTCGTGATAGGTATCATAAGATCTAGAATGATTTTTATTGTCTTTACATGCTATCAGTTGTTAGATTGCATCAAATTATGTTTAAGCCTAATATTTATTTTTCATTGGAATTTTCTTTTGCAGTCTTCAGACCTGTAAGGTTAACCTTGCAACATGTCAAGTATGTATTTATATCCATCAATTGATGCTATATCTTTGTTCCTATATTGTATACCTATCCGTCTATTGTTTCCTTTTTTTAATTATAACCAAGAATTTTTATTCTTTAACCTTGGATTCAATTTTTTCCTATAATATGTTTTAATGGTGTAGATATGTCAATAGAAACATTGGGAGGATTCTGTCTTTAGAAGGTAATGCTCAATTTCTCATTAAAAGTTTAAGTCTACCACTATACCCTTCAACCTATTTCAACCTATTTGCCAAAATGTTAATTATGCATTTGTACACTATGTTGTAGCAAAATATATGCCTAACATCTACCATGTAGGATGGATTAGATACTAATCAAGAAACTTGGCATGTCAAATTTTATAGTCCTCACCACAAATTTTATCTAAAGTGCACTGTGAGTTAATTGCCCTCCTTTCTTGCATTTTATCTTTGCAAGAGATATTACTATGTATGTACTTTCAGAGGTTTTACAGTAAATGTGAGACTAATGCAAGATTAAAATTGTATAATGAGGGCTTGGTTTGTGGTGATTGTACTAGTATAATGGATTTTCCACATAATAGTCTCTTATGTAGAAAACAGGTGTGGAGGTCCTTAAGCCATTTGGGCTAGGAAAAAGAAAAAGAAAAAAAAGGGCTATAGCCGCATTTTTAAACACGGCTAAAATATGTCCTACAGCCACATTTAAAAAATGCGGCTATAGTTGTCACCTATAGCCACGTTTTAAACGCGGCTATAGCTTTCACTTATAGTTGTCAACAAGGTTCCTATGGCCGCATTTTTCAAACGCGGCCCAAGACCAGGACCTATGGCCACGTTTAAAATGTGGCCTAAGGTGAAAGCTATAGCCACGTTTAAAACACGGCATAAGGTTCTGGTCTTAGGCCGCGTTTTAAATGCAACTACAACTTTCGCCTTAGGCCACGTTTTAAACGGGGCTATAGGCCTGTTCTTGGGCCGCGTTTTAAAAAGTGCAGCCATAGACCCTTCAGTCCTATAGTCACAGGTTTTAGGCCACATTAAAAAACGTGGCCTAAAAAAACGCGGCTATAGGCCAAATCGTGCTATAGCCACTTTTTTCTGACCTATAGTCGCGTTTTAAAAACGTGGCTATAGAACCTTTTTTTTGTAGTGCTTTATTGGTTCCTCCTTTTTGGTTTCATCCTTAGGCTTTGATTTAGAAGATTGTTTTAGCTAATCAAAAGGATTCTTTGTAGATGTAATTGGTGCATGGAACAGATTTAGTCTGTTTCACCTCACCTAAAATCTTCTTGAAAATTGGTTTATTAACCAAGGTCCGAAGTATCTCTCCACGTGAGGGAACTTAGATGTAAAGCTCTTAGGCAAGAGCCAGGTGAAGCCCTTATTAGATAAGTATATAACGTTAATTATTATTCCTTGGTCATATGGCTTCTTTTTTAATTATCATTGTTTACTAGTACTGTTAAAAGTTTTTAAAAAAATCCTGACTTCTCATTCTCATTCAATTTCTCATTTTTGCTAAAGTAAATGAAATCCATGTGACTGCTTCCTTTGTTTAAAAATTAATATTGTAATATCATTGTTAGTTACATCAATATTTTTTATTTTTTATTTATTGGTAAAGACTATTTTAACAAATATCAAAATATTAAGGACTAAATTGATGCATTTGGCATATTAGTAACTAAATTAACACATGGTATAAACGTTAGGGACAAATAATAATTTACCCCCTCCAAAAAAAGAAGAATTTTTTTTTTCTCCTTTAGTTACCCATGAAATCCATTGTATTAAAAAAACATATATTCTTTCTCCTTAAGCTAAGGTTTTTTTTTTTTTTTTTTTTTTATTGAGCATACATATATTGAGACAAGCTAAACTTTAAAAAAAAAAAAAAAAAAAAAAAAATCGATAGTTACAATGAGGAGAGGAAATTCTTTGTTAATTAAAAATATCATGAAACATCAACCAGTTGAGTTATAACACTCTTAGCATTGAAGCTAAGCTAATTTTACGAGAGCATTAATATGGTATGGGATTGAGCGTTGAATGTCTCCATCCTTAATTGAGTTGGGTTGCTCTCCAACAACATCCACTCCCATGATTGTAATTTCTTAGGTCCTTGATCCCGTGGTGTTTATGATTGGTATGGGATTGCAATACTTTTTTTTGAGGCTAATGGTTATGCTGATATTTTGGGCATCATTGGCATGAGTCCAAGTGGAAAAATGTTGACATGGAATCTCGTAAATTAAGATTATAACTGTGGATTCTATACCAATTCTAATGCTTAGAGCATTCCCATCAAAGTGAGTAAAATTTTTTGCATATACCACCTCAAAACCCAAAATTTTAGCTTTTAACTACTCATTTTAGAATACAACCAACATCAAACATTCTATATTTTTTACCATTTCATTTAAATATTCTTTTTTTATTATTTCTTTATTCTTCAATTATATTTCTTTCTCTCTCTTCCTCTCTGTCACTCTCAACCCAGCAAACTTGACCATCTCAACACGACAAACCCATACCCACCCCATCCACCACCACCGGAAAAAAACACCAACCACCTATACCCACCTATCTATCCAACAAACTCACACTCTTCCATCTCAACCTAGCAAACCCATATCCATCCCAACCACCACCACTGGAGAGAGGAAAAAAAAAAAACACTAGCAGATGTAGAAAAACCAATGGACACCCACAAAGATTCACCACAAAACCCAGAAAACAACAGCATCCACATTACAAAATCATAACCAAATCACAAACCCAAACCCACAACCTCATCACCATTCACCACCAACAACCGGAAAAAGAAAAAGAAAAATAACCCTCCAAAATCACAACCAAATCACAAACCCACAACCTTATCACCACCAACAATCAGAAAAGGAAAAAGATAAACAACCACCGAGAGAGACCCACACTATTAGAGACCCACCGATCAGAAACCCATGCCAATCTACCCTCAACGCCGATGCCCACGCCAGCCAAATCCATAACCCACACAACCACTGCCGAATCTACCATAAAAATAAAAAAAAACAAAAAAAAAACGCACTACGATAGATATTGGCTTGCCTTGATGCTCCGGCCTGGGTTTCGTCGGAGAGGGAGGCAGAACATCGAGTAAAGGGAGAGGGAGAGAGAGAGCAGAGAAGTGGTTGAGGCTTTCAGAGCAAGAATGAGAGACGGAAGAAAGACATGGAAAGGAGAAAGAAAAAAATAAGAAGAAAAGAAAGCGGGCCCCACGGAATAAAAAAATAATATAACTTTTACAATTGGTAAACAATGCGGTCTCAAATTTGAGATTGCATTGTTCATCAAAGCAAAAAATTATGGCATTTACAATGTTTGATAGAAGTGATTTTTTAGAGTTTGGGGTGTCAAATACCAAATATTTGGCATTTGATACCCTTGATGGGAATGCTCTTAGAGTTTACAAGTTGATGTGCCAAAAAATATAAGGCAAAAATGCAAAAGCCCTCTAACTTTCACATTTTTTTCATTTCAATCCTCTAACTTTTAGTTTTGTCAATTCAGTCCTCTAACTTTCAATTTTTGTCAATGTAGGACTCCGTTACATTTCTATTAGTGACTGCCGTTAGACCCACTAAAATGACGCCGTTTTGCTTTTTTTTTTTTTTTTTTTTTTTTTTTTTTTTTAAATTCGAAAAAAAAAAAAAAAGCGCACACATTAAGGGGAACGGCGAATCTAAAGCACTTGAAGTTTATGCTGGCAACCAAATCTGAAGCACTTGAGGCCAACGACGAATTTGAAGCACTTGAAATTTGATAGAATTGAGACCAAGAGCCATTACAGTTTATATTATATAAGGTTAGGTTGATCTGAATTGTGATCTGATCTGATCAAAGAGTGCGATTAAGGCAAAACAAAGAAAAGCAAACATGGGTTCAGCATCAGAGATTGTAGCCAAGTTGAATCTGGCTACCCACCCAAAAGGTGGGTTTTACTCTGAAACTTTCAGAGATAACTCTATCGTTCTCTCCAAGTCTCAGCTTCCCCCTCAGTGTACGTTACAATAGAAGAACCTATATTTATATGTGATGATGATGATGATGATGATGACGAATCCTGTTGTTTTCAGTATAAATTTTGTGCTCTTATAATGATTTCAGACAAGGTGGAACGCGCAGTGAGTTCGTGCATTTACTTTTTGCTATCGTCTGGGAATGTGTCTAGCCTTCACCGTATACCATGTGCAGAAACATGGAATTTTTCTATTTTTGTATTTGATTCAGTCAAGTTTTGCTATGCCTTGACTGAATCAGTGATGGATTTCAATAAAGTTTTGCTTTGCCTTTACTTTTCTTTTCTTTTCTTTTTTTTTCTTTTCTTTTTTTTTTTTCACCCCCAGTGGGTCTAACGGCAACCACTAACAAAAATGTAATGGAGCCCTACATTGACAAAAATTGAAAGTTAGAGGACTGAATTGACAAAACTGAAATTTAAAAAACTGAAATGAAAAAATGTGAAAGTTAGAGTGTCAGTTTTGCATTTTTGACAAAATATAATTAGTAAATTTTTAACAATATAATAATTGAATATCTAAATTACTTTATAGTGATTAATGAAAAATCACTTTGTAAAAATTATGTAGGATTAAAATCCAATTTTAAGAATGTTTTGATAAAATTTTTATGAATTTTTTTTTCAAAAATATCAAAAGATTAGGAATTAAACTAGCTTATTTGACATGTTATATTGACACATAATATACATGTTAGAGACTAAAATGGTAATTTAACCCAATATATATATATATATATATATATATATATATATATATATATATCTTTCTTTCTTTCTCCTCCAGTTACCCACAAAATCCATTATATTTATATATAAATAAATATATTTTCTTCCTCCTTACGCCAAGATATTTTTTATTAAGAATTCATATATTGAGAGAAGCTAAACTTTATTATTATTATTATTATTTGATAGTTACAATAAGTAGAGAAAATTTGAACCTTAGACCAGTTAAGCTATAATTTTCTTGACATCAAAGCTAAACTATTATTACGAGAGCATGTCTTTTTGGGGGATAAAATATTGTTATGAGAGCATTAATATGGGATTGAGCATTTAATGTCTCATTGCTTATTTGAGTTGTCTTGCTCTCTAACGACATCGCTCACACCATCAGACGAGTGTAATTTATTAGGCCCTTGATCTCATGATGTCTATGATTTATTTTTGAGAAGAATGATGTCGATGATTGGTGCTACTAATCATTTTTCGAGAGGCAAATGGTTATGCTGATATTTAGGCCTTCATGGAGTGAGTCCTATGTGCAAATTAGTAGTGGTTTAAACAAGCTGTGACCTATGCAGTGAAGCTGCCCTACCATTTTTGCTGGATATTTCGTAGGGAGAAAAATTAGCCTGTCTTTCAAAAAAACAAAAAGTAAAAATAGCCTCTTCGGCCCACTTTGCACAATCCCCGAATTAGATCCCTTTAGGCCTAATACTCTTAACCAAATTTATTTCAGTCTTAAGCATTTTTATGCCTCTGTGAGCCCAGAATAGAATTTGAGCAGAGCAGGGGTAGTTGGTTGGTTGTAGACACAGCCTTACAAATTATTCTTTTGGGCCCTCTCATAATTTAGCACTATTTTATTACAAGTTTACAAATTACAACTGCACACAGTCTCTCTCTTTATTTTCCTGATGTGCACAATCGACAGTACATACAGTTAAGACTCAAGGCAAAACCTGTCAATATTCACAAGCATCTTCAAATGACACGTACGGTATATATCCAATAAAACTGATTCAATTAGACAGAGAGTTACAATATTCCAAATTTCCAACACAATACAACACAAAAAGAAAAAGCTGCAAAACCTCACAGTACATCCTCACGATACCCTATTACACACATTCTTCAACTTAGAATTTTAAGTGTGTGTAAGAATGTATGCAATAAAATGTGTAGAATAAATACTGCCCATTTTAATAAGGATTGTGTTAACGGACATCGTAAAATAATCTTTAATAGCAACTTTTGACCTTTTTTTTTTTTTGTATAATTTTTTGTCTTTTTCTGTAATTTTATGTTATTTTTTTAGTATGGGGACCAACTTTGTAGAAAGAAAAAAAAGATTAAAATAACCAAAAAGACTAGTTTTATATCCTTTTCTTTTATTTATTTAATTTTTTTATTATTACGACTCACTTTAGTACAACTATAATACCTACGCTGTTAACCTTTTAATAAACCAACAAAAACCAGACACCTACTTCGTGCATGGACGTACTTACTGTTCTTCCACAGGTAGATATGCCGGTAATAATAACTAGCAAGCCATGGCGGGACTCACGGCTAGGCAAGTTGGATAACTTGGATCTATAGTGATTTGGGTATTAATGTTGGGAGCACCAACGCCATCATTATCAGCAATGCTGACACTGGCCGGAGTTTGGCCACCACTATTGGAATTATTATGTTTACACTTGCGTAGCCGTAGTGCAAAACTGAGTATAACAACGAGGAAGAGGAGGTAAACTAGATGCTCAGCAATCTCAAAGCGCAATAGCCACTTTTCCTCCCTGAGCATACAGAAAGAAATGGTATCAAATAATTAAACTGGGGAAAATAAAATTAGAGAAAAAAAAAATTCGATTACATATTTATTCCTTGACCTTTGCTTTATATTTCAAAATAATACTCATCCTTTGAAATGTTTCATTTTAGTAAGTTCATGTAAAAAAACTCCCTACTTTTGTCTATTGTTTTGATTTTCTCTATCTCCGAACAAACATAAAAGAAACAAAACAGACTGAGTATTAAAATTACCAATCTCTTCCTTCTTTGTTGTTATCAAAAATCCTATCTCCAGACAAACAAACAAAAAAAAAAAAAAATAGCAAACAAAGTACTGAAATTACTAATCTCTTCCCCCTTTATTGTTATCAAAATCCCTAAAGATTTTGCCGAATAAACTCAACTCAAAAATAAAATAAGAATTAACGCCAAGGACCTTGTTCACTCAAACTTCAAGTATAAGGATTAAAATAAAAAATTTTAATATATATATATATATATATATATATATATATATATATGGATCATTTTTAAAATATGGGACAAAAGTTGAGTACTAAATATGTAGTGGCCGTTTGTTTCAGCTTTTAGAAGCCAAATGCACTTTTTGAGAGCAAAAAGTGAAAGTCAAGCATTTAGTAATGCTTCAAAATGTGTTTTCGCAAAAAAACTGTGTTTTGAAATGGAAAGAATTGAAACAAAACATGCTGATAGATTTGAGGAGCTTTTGCAAACACAAAAGCACTTTTAATCAATATTACTGTTAGAAATGCAAAGAATAACCCAAATTACCCTCATCTCACTAACTACAAAATACACTGAAAACTGAAAAGACAAACACAAAAAATAATAGCTACAATATGTCGGAACCTCCACTGCCAATCTCACTCTTAACAACCTGATTTGAATCTTCTGACATGGCTGAATCTCAATCTGACTTCAATTCCCATTGGATTTTTGGGGTTACGAAGAGAGAGAGGTATTGAAGATTTTTGGTGAAATTAAGAGAAATTACCTTATGTGAATCTTCCTGTTTGTGAGTGGTTGAATTTAGAGAAAAAGAAAAAAATAAAGAAGATCAAGGTGAAGAAGTGTGTGGGTGTGGGCTGTGTGGCTAAATGTGTGGAGGAAAGTAGAGAAAGGAGAAAAAGAAAGAAGACAAAAGGTGAAGGGTTGGCTCTTGTGGCTCAGGAAAAACAGAAGGAAAAAAAAAAGAAAAAAAGAAAAGAAAAGGGAAATGGGTTGGATTGGGTGTGGGGGCAAGGTGCCAATAAATATATTAAAAGAATAGAGTATATTTGAGTAACGCTGGTTCACAATATTGTGAAAATTTATTGTAAAAATGTTATGGACATAACACTTTTTGAAAAGAGAAATGCTAAAGCCAAATAGTTTTTTACAAAATCTTTTATTAAGAGAGTCATTTATTATTAACATGAAGTAATTATTATTAAGAAGAAGTTGATACTAATTATGAAATAAACTCCTTTATATATATATACACACACACACACACACATTTTGTCATTTTTTATAATTTACCACTCAAACTACCATTTTTATAAGTGATAGCAAAACACTTAACATTTTTAAAAAACACTTTTTAATTGCTTTTACTAAACACTCAGCTTTTTCAAAAAGTCCAGTTTTATACGACACTTTTTGAAAACTTCACTTTTTCAAAAAGTCCAATTTCAAAAGGCTGAACCAAACTCACCCGTAGTTGAAAAATAAAATGTATAACCATAGTTATCATTACCTGTTTAGAGGAGTCGAGGGTAAGAGTGGTTCTGGCATGGGAAGAACCATTCTAATTGAATCTTAGAGATGTTGTTGTTGTTGTTGTTGTTGGAATAGTAAAATAGTGGAAAGAAGATTTGAATTCTTATTTTTCTAATAAATGAAAATAATTAATCTAGGCAATGAATTACAAAGCTTGAAACGATTTTTTTAAGCTAGTAGTGTGTGTGTGTTTTTAAGGAAAAAAGCAAATCCGGATAGAACATTATTATGGAAAGGACTATATATTTATAGTTACCTCTTCACGAGTTGTCCCATCTCGTTTCGAAACGTCGTCTATGGAACTAGATTTACCGGGTAAGAACCGAGTGGAGATAAAAAAATCAACTAATAAAGTAAACCGCGCGTTCTATGAAAGTCAAACAACGTTGCCAAAGCAAAGTTGCTCAGTTGCTCTTGAAGAGAGCAATAGCCACGGCAGGACCCATAGAGAGAGAGAGAATGAGAAAAAGAATTTGCCAATTTGGGATACTCGCGCCAATTTACACTTATGCCAATATAAACGCAGTGTTTCTTCTCCTTTGTTAATTACTGTTATATTAAATGAATAAATTAACTATTTTTTAATGCTTAATTTTTTTGAAAAATCAGTAATTTAACACTTACAATCCTAATTATTTTGGTTAGGTGGGTTTGTAAGATCCTACTATCTGGATCCCAATTTTAACAATCATGGTCTATGGAACTAGTTTTGCCAATAAGAATCTAGTGGAGAAAAAAGAATCAAAGAATCTGCAATATGATAGTCAACAAATAATGACATATATGTGTGTGAAAAGAAGAAAAGAGACACTAATAATTAGCCACCTAGTTCATTTTTTATTAATTATAATTAGGGAGAAAAAGAGCAATTATTAAAAATACATATTTTTAGGCTTAAGTTTTTTGAAAAATCAGTAATTTAACACTTACGATCCTGGTATGATCCTAATTATTTTGGTTAGGTGGGTTCATAAAATCCTACTATCTGGATCCCAATTTTAACAATCACGGTCTATTGAACTAGTTTTGCCAATAAGAACCTAGCGGAGAAAAAAGAATAAAAGAATTCGCAATATGATAGTCGACAGATAATGACTTACATTTGTGTGGAAAAGGGAAAAGAGACACTAGTCAATAGATAATGACCATTTTGATACAATAATGGTCACCCCGTTTTGATACACTAATTGGTCCCCTATTAATGTGATATTTTGTTGTTATTTGGTGCCCCAACAAATGATTCTTATTTCTTCTTGGTCAGTGTTTTTGATAGAGTAATGCTTGCACCATATAAAATGGTACAATTTGTGCTACAACTTGTTCACGTGGTGAGTTGTGAGTGTCACGCCCCAAACCCGATATCCGGATTTGTGACCATGACTGGCATGCTAATATCAAGCTTAAACCTGATATTAACAAGAACCAACTTAACTTTTACAAAACTTTTACAAAAGCTTCCATTTTTCTTTTCTTGTTTCTTTACTTCTTGATATAATTTTTCACTTGATAGTCAGAGCATCTACACTGTACTCAAAATATAACATAATCCACCAGTCATTTAATTTTCGCACTTTCACATAATACATCTCTTAATACTTTAAGGTACATAACTTTCATTAGATCCTAAAATACACAATACTACAAAGCTAAACATCAAATTGCTAATTTAGGATCTATACATATCAAACTAGAACCAGCTCCTTCCAAATTCGACTAAGGCTCCCTTTGCTCCAAAATAAAACCTGCTAACTGAAAGAGTGGAAGGGGTGAGCTACATAGCTCAGTAAAGGTAAGATATATGAAAATTTAATAAGGATGCATGTAAATCAGATCATTTCATTCTATGAATATTCGAATAGGAGAACATCTTTTCATGCATAGTATTTTATACTATTCATAATAATAACTTATACACTCTTCATAGAAAATAATTGTTCTCATTTTTCTTATCAGGTTAATATTTCCAAAACCTTTCGGATTAAACTTCTTTCATTTCCTACAAAGTCACCATATGTATATTCTCATTACAAAATAATCATTTTAACTTAAATAAGATAATCGGTAACTTTGTATTAAACTAGAAACATCTTAACCCAATAAGAAAACCTTTCTTTATAAACCTCTTCTCGAAAAATATTATAACTTTCATAGTTATAAAACTTAACATTTCATAAAGAACAGGTATCTGATAAATTTTAAACATAAATGATTGGTCCATGATTGCAATACTCTTTTTTGAGGCTAATGGTTATGCTGATATTTTGGGCATCATTGGCATGAGTCCAAGTGGAAAAATGTTGACGTGGAATCTCGTAAATTAAGATTATAACTGTGGATTCTATACCAATTCTAACGCTTAGAGCATTCCCATCAAGGTGAGTAAAATTTTTAGCATATACCACCTCAAAACCCAAAATTTTAGCTTTTAACAACTCATTTTACAATACAACCAACATCAAACATTCTATATTTTTTACCATTTCATTTAAATATTCTTTTTTTATTATTTCTTTATTCTTCAATTATATTTCTTTCTCTCTCTTCCTCTCTGTCACTCTCAACCCCGCAATCTTGACCATCTCAACGCAGCAAACCCATACCCACCCCATCCACCACCACCGGAAAAAAACACCAACCACCCATACCCACCTATCTATCCAACAAACTCACACTCTTCCATCTCAACCCAGCAAACCCATATCCATCCCAGCCACCACCACTGAAAAAATAAATAAAAAATAAATAAAAAATAAAACACTAGCAGATGAAGAAAAACCAACGGAGACCCACAGAGATTCACCACAAAACCCAGAAAAAAACAACATCCACATTACAAAATCATAACCAAATCACAAACCCAAACCCACAACCTCATCACCATTCACCACCAACAACCGGAAAAAGAAAAAGAAAAACAACCCACCAAAATCACAACCAAATCACAAACCCACAACATCATCACCACCAACAATCAGAAAAGGAAAATGAAAAACAACCACCGAGAGAGACCCACGTGATTAGAGACCCACTGATCAGAGACCCACGCCGATCTACCCTCAACACCAATGCCCACATCAGCCAAATCCATAACCCACACAACCATTGCCGAATCTACCATCAAATCACAAACTAAAAAAAAAAAAAAAAAAAAAAAAAAAAAAAACCACTACGATAGAGATCGGCTTACCTTGATGCTCCGGCTTGGGTTTTGTCGGAGTGGGAGGTAGAACGTTGAGTAGTGGGAGAGGGAGAGAGAGAGCAAAGAAGTGGTTGGAGGCTTTCAGAACAAGAATGAGAGATGGAAGAAAGACAAGGAAAGGAGAAAGAAAAAAATAAGAAGAAAAGAAAGCGGACCCCACGAAATAAAAAAATAATATAACTTTTACAATTGGTGAACAGTGCGGTCTCAAATTTGAGATTGCACTGTTCATCAATGCAAAAAATTATGGCATTTACAATGCTTAATAGAAGTGATTTTTTAGAGTTTGGGGTGTCAAATGCCAAATATTTGGCATTTGACACCCTTGATGGGAATGCTCTTAGAGTTTACAAGTTGACGTGCCAAAAAATATAAGGCAAAAATGCAAAATTGACTCTCTAACTTTCACCTTTTTTTCGTTTCAGTCCTCTAACTTTCAATTTTTGTCAATGTAGGGTTCCATTACATTTCTGTTAGTGACTGCCGTTAGACCCACTAAAATGACGCCGTTTTGCATTTTTTATTTTTTTTTTAATTTGGAATTAGAAGAAAATAAGAAAAATCTGGGAAAAAAAAAAAAACCGCACACATTAAGGGGAACAATGAATCTGAAGCACTTGAAATTTATGCTGGCAGCCGAATCTAAAGCACTTGAGGCCAACGACGAATCTGAAGCACTTGAAATTTGATAGAATTGAGACCAAGAGCCATTAAAGTTTATATTATATAAGGTTAGGTTGATCTGAATTGTGATTTGATCTGATCAAAGAGTACGATTAAGGCAAAACAAAGGAAAGCAAACATGGGTTCAGCATCAGAGATTGTAGCCAAGTTGAATTTGGCTACCCACCCAGAAGGTGGGTTTTACCTTGAAACTTTCAGAGATAACTCTATCGTTCTCTCCAAGTTCAGCTTCCCCCTTAGTGTAAGTTACAATAGAAGAACCTATATTTATATGTGATGATGATTATGATGATGATTATTAGGTTCTAAAGACTTAGGATTTTATGTATTTAGAACTCTAATGTGTATTGTTGGCAAACCATGATCAAAACAAGTTGGTTAGTCGCGTTTAGACTTGCTCAAAGTTGGTTCATTTATATAAAGTTGGAATAAGCTGTTGCAGAAGTTATTTATGCTTCTCGGCCTGGTTCGATCAATCGAAACTTAGGCTCGATCAATCGAAAATCGGGTCAGAGGCATTTTTCTGCAGAATTCCAACTTAGCCCTAGTTTGTTTAAAACGTTTAGGGTTTTCTAATTTGCCCTAGGTATAAAAGGTAAACCCTAGCCACATTTTTGTGTTGCTCATATTGCTGTTTATGTAAATCTCTTATGAGATCTGTGAGGAGCTTTCCTTTACACAAGCTTAGGGTTATCAAGAAGAGATTCGTTCAAGAACTTAATGATGATTCAGTTGCTGCCATAAGTGCTTAAAGAAACACAAGCGGGTGTACTTGTACTTGCTGGAGAATCCAAGAAAGAAGGAGTCCGTGGTTTCGGAGTTTGCACGTGGTCGTGTCAGTAAGTTTCTACTAGTGGGTAGCAATAGGATGTTAGCGGTCTAAGCCCTGTTGAACAATTTCGATTCTTTCATAGTGGATTCAGGTTTACCTTGAGGATAGCTAGGTTAAATCCTCCCCAGGTTTTTACCGGTTTGGTTTCCTAGGTGATCATATCATTGTATTATTTATCTTTCCGCTGCTTTACATGATATGATTGTTTGATTGTAATAACCTAGATTTGAAATTTGAACTAAGTAACAACTTGGCTAATTACCTAGGTTAATCCAATTGTGTTTCTAAGGGGTCTAAAAACTATCAATATTGATGATGAATCCTGTTGTTTTCTATATAAATTTTGTGTTCTTATAATGATTTCAAACAAGGTGGAACGTGCAGTGAGTTCGCGCATTTACTTTTTGCTACCGTCTGGGAATGTGTCTAGCCTTCACTGTATACCATGTGCAGAAACATGGCATTTTTCTGTTTTTGTTTTTGATTCAATCAAGTTTTGCTCTGTCTTGATTGAATTAGTGATGGATTTCAGTCAAGTTTTGCTCTGCCTTTACTTTTCTGTTTTTTTTTTTTTTTTTTTTTTTTTCCTAGTGGGTCGAACGGTAGCCATTAACAAAAATGTAACGAAACCCTACATTGACAAAAATTGAAAGTTAGAGGACTGAATTGACAAAAATGAAAGTCGGAGGACTGAAATGAAAAAAATGTGAAAGTTAGAAGGTCAGTTTTGCATTTTTGCCAAAATATAATTAGTAAATTTTTAACAATATAATAATTGAATATCCAAATTACTTTATAGTGATTAATGAAAAATCACTTTGTAAAAATTATGTAGGATTAAAATCCAATTTTAAGAATGTTTTGATAAAATTTTTATGAATTTTTTTTTTCAAAAATATCAAAAGATTAGGAATTAAACTAACACATTTGACATGTTATATTGACACATAATATAAATGTTAGAGACTAAAATGGTAATTTAACCCCAAAAAAAAAAATATCTTTCTTTCTTTCTCCTCCAGTTACCCACAAAATCCATTATATTTATATATAAATAAATATATTTTCTTCCTCCTTACGTCAAGATATTTTTTATTAAGAATTCATATATTGAGAGAAGCTAAACTTTATTATTATTATTATTATTATTATTATTATTATTATTTGATAGTTACAATAAGTAGAGAAAATTTGAACCTTAGACCAGTTAAGCTATAATTTTCTTGACATCAAAGCTAAACTATTATTATGAGAGCATGTCTTTTTGGGGGATAAAATATTGTTATGAGAGCATTAATATGGGATTGAGCATTTAATGTCTCATTGCTTATTTGAGTTGTCTTGCTCTCTAACAACATCGCTCACACCGTCAGACGAGTGTAATTTATTAGGCCCTTGATCTCATGATGTCTATGATTCATTTTGGAGAAGAATGATGTCGATGATTGGTGCTACTAAACATTTTTCGAGAGGCAAATGGTTATGCTGATATTTAGGTCGTCATGGAATGAGTCCTATGTGGAAATTAGTAGTGGTTTAAACAAGTTGTGACCTATATATGCAGTGAAGCTGCCCTAGCTTTTTTGTTGGATATTTCGTAGGGAGAAAAATTAGCTTGTCTCTCAAAAAAACAAAAAGTAAAAATAGCCACTTCGGCCCACTTTGCACAATCCCTGAATTAGCTCCCTTTAGGCCCAATAATCCTAACCAAATTTATTTCAGTCTTAAGCATTTTTATGCCTCTGTGAGCCCAGAATAAAATTTGAGCAGAGCAGGGGCGGTTGGTTGGTTACAGACACATTCTTACTGTCTTAGAGATTATTCTTTTTGGCCCTCTCATAATTTAGAACACATACATATTTTATTACAAGTTTACAACTCCACACCGTCTCTCTCTTTATTTTCCTTATGTGGACAGTTGACAGTACATACAGTTAAGACTCAAGACAAAACCTGTTAATATTCACAAGCATATTCAAATGACACGTACGGTATATACCCAATAAAACTAATTCAATTAGACAGAGAGAGTTACAATATTCCAAATTTCCAACACAATACAACATAGAAAGAAAAAGCTGCAAAATCTCACAGTACATCCTCACGATATCCTATTACGAACATTCTTCACCTTAGAATTTTAAGTGTGGGTAAGAATGTATGCAATAAAATGCGTAAAATAAACACTACCCATTTTAATAAGGGTTTTGTTAACAAGTATTGTAAGGTGCATGTTAATAGTAATTTTTGACTTTTTTTAATAATATTTTGTCTTTTTCTGTAACTGTATGTTATTTTTAGAGCGTGGGCCAACTTTATAGAAAGAAAAAAATATTAAAATAACCAAAAAACTAGTTTTATGCCTTTTTTTTTTTTTTTATTAAATAGTACAACTTTAATACCTACGCTGTTAACCTTTTAATAAACCAACAAAAACCAAACACCTACTTCCGTACTTCGTGCATGGACGTACTTACTGTTCTTCACTAGCAAGCCATGGCGGGACTCACGGCTAGGCAAGTTGGATAACTTGGATCTATAGTGATTTGGGTATTAATGTTGGGAACACCAACGCCATCATTATCAGCAATGCTCACACTGGCCGGAGTTTGGTCACCACTATTGGAATTATTATGTTTACACTTGCGTAGCCGTAGTGCCAAACTGATCAGTATAACAACGAGGAAGAGGAGGTAAACTATTTGCTCAGCAATCTTAAGGTGCAATAGCCACTTTTCCTCCCTGAGCATACAGAAAGATATGGTATCAAATAATTAAACTGGGGAAAATAAAATTAGAGAAAAAAAAAATATTCGATTACATATTTATTCCTTGACCTTTGCTTTATATTTCAAAATAATACTCATGCTCTGAAATGTTTCATTTTAGTAAGTTCATGTAAAAAAACTCCCTACTTTTGTCTATTGTTTTGATTTTCTCTATCTCCGAACAAACATAAAAGAAACAAAACAGATTGAGTATTAAAATTACCAATCTCTTCCTTCTTTGTTTTTATCAAAAATCCTATCTCCAGACAAACAAAAAAATAATAGCAAACAAAGCACTAAAATTAATAATCTCCTCCCCCTTTATTGTTATCAAAATCTTTAGGGATTTTGCCGAATAAACTCAACTCAAAAATAAAATAAGAATTAACGCCAAGGACCTTGTTCACTCAAACTTCAAGTATATGGATTAAAATAAAACATTTTTATACATACATATGTATGTGTATATATATATATATATATATATGGAGCATTTTTGAAAGATGGGACAAAAGTTGAGAACTAAATATGCCAAAGCAAAGTTGCTCGGTTGCTCTCGAAGAGACCAATAGCCACAGCATTTGTTCTTTAGCATTTGTTTCAACCATTTTCAGTGAACCCTTGGAAAAAATGGGTTGAAAGTTGAAACAAGTCATGTTTTTTGTAGTGAGGACCCACAGCTGGACCCATAGAGAGAGAAAAAGAGAGAATGAGAAAAGGAATTTGGGATACTCACGCCAGTATACACTCATGCCAATATAATTATATGCTCTCGCCGTTCCAATCTGTTTGTCCTGTTTGAAAAGTCAAACTTTTTAAGGGAACATCATTTATTGTCTTGTCCACCTTATAAAAATGTATAAGTTTACAAAACTACCCTTAAATAAATTTATCTGCTTTTTTAAAAAGAATTATACTTAATGAGGCAACTAAAAAGGTGCCCCAATTAAATTGATTTTTTTAAATATTAGTTAGTTTTCTTTTCAAATAGTTTTGAAAATAAAGTAGGGGTATAATAGGAACATTAGTAAACTAATAATTTTTATTTTTAGAAACAGAACAATATTTTGGGAAATCCCAAAATGGAATAGAGGAAAAACAAACTGAGACGGAGGTAGTAAACGCATTGTTTCTCTTCCTATCTTAATTACTGTTAGATTAAATGAATAAATTAACTATTTTTTAATGCTTAAGTTTTTTGAAAAATCAATAATTTAACACTAATGATCCTAATTATTTTGGTTAGGTTGGTTCGTAGGATCCTACTATCTGGATCCCAATTTTGACAATCACGGTATATGGAACTAGTTTTGCCAATAAGAACCTAGTGGGGAAAAAGGAATCAAAGAAGCCGCAATATGATAGTCAACAGATAATGACTTATATGTGTGTGGAAAGGGGAAAAGAGACACTAGTAATTAGCCATCTAGTTCATATTTCATTAATTATAATTAGGGGGAAAAAGCAATTATTAATAATACTTACTTTTACGCTTTAAGTTTTTTGAAAAATCAGTAATTTAACACTTACAATCCTGGTATGATCCTAATTATTTTAGTTAGTTGGGTTTGAAAGATCCTATTATCTGGATCCCAATTTTAACAATCACAGTCTATGGAACTAGTTTTGCCAATAAGAACCTAGTGGAGAAAAAAGAATCAAAGAAGCCGCAATATGAGAGTCAACAGATAATGACTTATATGTGTGTGGAAAGGGCTAGAGACGCAAGTAATTAACCAACTAGTTCATTTTTCATTAATTATAATTAAGGGGAAAAAAGAGCAATTATTAATAATACTTACTTTTACGCTTAAGTTTTTTGAAAAGTCAATAATTTAACACTTACGATCTTGGTATGATCCTAATTATTTTGATTAGTTGGGTTCGTAAGATCCTACTATTTGGATCCCAATTTTAACAATGAGGGGTAAACTATTTGCCTAGCAACTTCAATGATATTTTATTGACCGTTTTGATACAATAATGGTCACTTCGTTTTGATACAATAATTGGTCCCCTATTAATGTGATATTTTGTTGTTATTTAATTGGTGCACCAACCAATGATTCCCTTTTTCTTCTTGGTCCGTGTTTTTGATAGAGTAATGCTTGCACCCCATAAAATGGTACAATTTGTGTTACAACTTGCTCACGTGGTGAGTTATGAGGAGTAGAAGTGTGTCCTCATATAGACCCACCATCACAGGTTTAACACTCACAAATCACCACGTGGGTGAGTTGTCGTACAAGTTGTGCCATTTTATGTGGCATCGACATTACTCTTTTTGATACATTCCCGATTTCCCCCTTTAAGATTGGACTCAATCAACCGACAAGTTTCTCTTTTGCTTATGAGAAAACCATTTGGAACAATTCCTATTAATTGGCACCTCCTAATGCACAGAAAGTCTAGACGAGAAAGTGTTCGAATTGTAATGCACAGAAAGTCTAAAGGAGAAAGTATTCAAATTAAGAAATTAACAACATGTTATAATTATCACAAAAAATAAATAAATAAAGGATGAAAACCATTGGGGGGTTTTTCATTTTCAAATTGAAAACCAAACAAATGAAACCCTCCAACGCCTTATACTCAAAGATATTATATTAACTACACATTTTTATTATTACTAGTCAATGTGGGACTTATTTAATTGAGTAATGTTTGTTATATACAAACTATTTTATACACATCCAAAAACAATTTCATGTTAAAAATTGTGACTTTAAATCATGATTTTAACTGCGTTTTGGGGTGTGTTTAAAACTATCTAAGACAATGTGTGTGTAGCAAATTTAACTCTATTTAATTAATTACGTCACTCACATATAAATATTGTATATAGGTTTGTGTACTCAAATATAAGACACATTTTGCAAGAAAAACATATCTAATAACATGTTTGCCTTAAATGGTTTTTATTAACTATGGAAAGAGTTATAGCTTTACTCAAAATTCTTTTCATTAGATGTGAATTTTAACAAATCCACTATAGGATTACATTTTCTTCTTATATCTTTCATGCTTGCAAAATTTCAAGAAGGTAAAAAATTAATAGCTATATCATCAATCAAATGCTTAAATTTCAAGTTTTTGTTGTCTAAAATTATATTTCAAATAGTAAATAACATTCGATTAATGTGAAATTTGATGTGCATGTTAAGAACATAAAAAATATATAATTAAACAGTTAGATTTTCAAAATATGTAGTTCTGTTAATTTTTTTAGTGGAAGTTGTACCCAAACTTTGTCCTTGAACTATTAAGCTTCAATATTCTAGTCTATTTCCCTTCATATATATACACCACATTAAAAGGTAAATTAGTCACAAATTCCTAAATTTGTGAGACAAAATTTGTTAATATCCCATGGAGACATTTCATGGCATAAATAAAATGACTGAGCGAAAAATTTTATTAGAGGTTTCCAAATGCTTGAGGGAGAAACTTACATTGAGATGTTGAATTATTAACTTGGTCTATATGAAAAGAGTAATACTACCGCCACAAATTATTTTACAACATTTTTACAAACCGCTGATGTGACTAGCTTTTTATTGGTTTTCATTTAGACCCACTATTAATAACATCATCTTTTTATTTACTAATAACCACTCATCACATTAGCAGTTTGTAAATTTTTTGTAAAAAAGTTTATATCTTTAGCATTACTCATATGAAAAGAGTAATGTTACGGCTACAAATTATTTTATAATATTTTTACAAACTGCTTATATGTCCAATGTCTTATTAGACAAACTGCCACATGTGGGGGATCTCAATTGTTTTGAATATATATAGAATACATAATACTCCAATCTATCAAAGCCTGTAATTAACCCCAATGCAACAAAACAAAATATAAACCATATCAAGTCCTTTATGTTCTCTCTGTTCGGTTTTTTTTTTTTTTTTTTTTTTTTTTTTTTTTCACTCTATCATGATATCAAAGTTATGTTTTGTCCTTTTTTCTTTTTTTCCACCATAACATGGTATCAAAATCATGTTTATCTTTTTTAATAGGAGAGATACAATAGATCGGGAAGTAAACTCTACAGAAGGATTGAAACGCTTCATTATAAATGTTAATTGGAAAAAGTTTACAAGTGATCTATTTAGAGGCCTAAAGAGGAACACTTGCATCGCTATTCATTCAATGAAGAGTAATATGAAATTATTATGTATGTGTTGTATACTGTTGTAAGATATTAGAATTATCGTCACATCACTATTCTGAAACCAGAAACTGAAGTAAGGATCGAAATCAAAGATATATGTACAGCCTTAAATTAGAAAACCATGGCTAGAAAATAATTAATCGGATAACAATCCATTAGTTTTAAATGATAAAAACTCAATTAATTTACTTTTGCATACCATCAACATGCAATCATATATCTAACACAAAAGATTCTATTATATAGAATATTGAAATGGCAGAAACATACTTAGAAATATACTAAGCCACTCAAACACAAAAATACTAAACTTTAGTTTGTTTTGAACTGCGTCAAGAAAAACTCTAGCAGCAAAAACACACACAAAATACAACTTTTAATCCAGGGACTAATTGGGGTCATTCACTTGAAGCACTTGGCATCAAAAAGAGGCTTGCCCTCAAAAGGTTCATGATCTTCAATCATCTGATTCACATGTTCCTTTTGGTCTTCATCTGTAATATCAACCTTCTTCCAGTCATATAGCTCCATATCATAGCATTCATCAAACACAAATTTTGGTATTTCTGGCCCTCGGAAGAGCCACAGTCCTTTCACCTTGAAGGGTGGCTCTGATCCAATCATTAGCATCTTCCCAAAAGCATATTTGCGTGCTAGATCCATCCTTTGAAGAAATTCACCGACCTTGTTTAGTGTTACAAAGGAAACAGTATTCTCATCATTGTACTTGTAATCACAGAACCAGAGAGAGTATCCCTCAGGATCGTACATGTCCCAGAACCCTGCAACAAACAAACATGAAACAATGATGAAGAGAAAATTGTTCAAGCAGCAAGTGACATATAAATGTTGTGAACATGATCAAGGTATAAATAAGGATTTCTAATGCATGGTGGACTTCAATGTTTCAAAATAATAACACAGCCAAGGTATTGGAATTGAATATTCAACAAAGACTAAATTACACTTTTGATTCTTATAGTTTGAGTTGTTTTCATTTTGATCTCTTTAAATTTGAGATATTCATTTTAGTTTGATTCAAAAATGGTCGTCCATCTTCATAGTGACTAATTTAACCGCTAAGCTAAGTGCCAACAAAACAATGTCATTTCTTTTTTCATCCCCCTTTCCCCTCTTAACCGCTAGATAAATCACGGGCATATACGAAACAACTTTTGAAAACACATTCTAATTTTGATGGTCTAACAAGAAATTTTCAGATTTGAAGGAACTGAAATGAAAATAATCCTAAATTTTAAAGATAAAAAATGTAATTTAGTCTTCAACATATTATACTAGTATATATGCTAGCTATTTTCTCAATGCATGAACATAATCCAAGCATACCACTTTAACAAAATATACAAACATTTAAAAGATGGCAACCTCAATAAATGAGAACTTCAAGGTTTGGGAAAATATACAGATATGAACTAAAACTATAGAATAGATTGAATGCAAATGATACTATTGAGATGACAAGTTATGATTAGTATATAATAAATTAATGTCCGTAACTTTGTGAAAAATCATTAGTGAAATTGATTTTTCACTAATCACAATCTCCCACCTCAGATTTTGAGAAAAAATTTATAAAATTGATTTTGCATGTAACATTGTTGATATATAGGGCAAAGATTAATATAGCCAAAAGAAGAGGTTATATTTTATACCTTTAAAACAAAACTTGTTGCACACAAACTTTTACAAACGTTTGCATACACGCCAAAAAAAAAAAAAAAAAAACCCATTTGAAGACCCAATTTCAAATTGTGTAATAAAAACTACCTGTACCTTTAATAGCAACCCCGCGGAAGTTGGTTTTTGTATTTGAGTACAGCCTCTTCCACTCATCCAGTATCATCTTACTTGGGGGCAGTAGATCAAGAGGATTCTTAGGTTTGGGTTTTGGAGCCTCCTCTTCTTCACCAACTTCTGTTTTGGGCTTTGTTGGCTCCTCCTTTTCCGCTTCATCCTTAGGCTTCGGTTTAGAAGATTCTTTTGGGTGATTAGAAGGATTCTTTGTAGATGTAACTGGTGGAACAGTCTCAGTCTGTTTCACCTCACCTAAAATCTTCTTGAAATTTGGTTTATTAACCAAGGTCCAGAAGTATCTCTCCACATGAAGGAACTCAGAGGTAAAGCTCTTAGTCAGGAGCTTGGTGAAGCCCTTATATAAGTAGCACGCCACAGCAATGTCAACCAGGGTCACGAAATGCCCAACTAGGTACGTGTTTGAAGCAAGATAAGTGTTTAGAGCTCTCAGAGCTGTCTTCAATCCCGAAATTGCAGCTTCCTCGACCTTCTTGCAAACAGAAGAAAAATTATACAAATCAAATAGGGCTAGGTTCTAATAAATTACATCTTGTCTCAAATGCTTAAACTGATAGAAAATTATGAAATTAATCACTTAATCATTATTCTAATATGACATAATTATGAGGTGATCATCAACACATGCAAGGAGCACTCTCAAAATTCAAACCAATAATAGTAAAGATAAATTAAATAATAAGCGCACACACACAAAGAGCATAAGAATTAAACATTGTTTGGCTATATACCTACCTCCACATGTGGTGATAAAGAGAAAATTGTCAGTATAAAAATAGAAAGATTATATTAAGTGTACAAAGATTCTCTTAAGAAACCTAAACCCCAAATACACTCCGGCCATGTAACACAACATTTAGATTTTGTAAGTAGAATATAGATAAATACTAATGTTAATTTGTAACTCACCTGAGGAAGGTAAACAGCACGTCCATCTCTAGGTTTAAACCAAATGACAATATTACCATATATCTCCACTGATGTGAATTCAAGCCACTGTTCTAGGTGGCCCTGAAAATTCAAGCATTCATAACAGTAACTCAATAAGCATAAAGCACACGCACACACATAAAAAGCATCACCAGTGGTAATAAAGGTCTCACATAGTCAATTAAAGAAGAACCAAAAAGTGTATTGTCGGGCTTGAGGCGAGTGACTGCAGAACAGATAAAAAGCCCATAAGTTCCAACATAACAACCTTAAGAGAATCCTCAAGATTTGACAAAATTTTCTTCCAAACCGAGTTAAAGAAGAACTCACAGGACCATTTATAAGACTATCTAAATTAATTTAAATCACATAATTCATTCAATCATTTAAATAAATCAAATAACTAAATATATATATATATATATATATATATAAATTTTTGAACTACCACGCAGTAAGTTAGAGGAATTTTTGAAAACTGTCCCTTAAAATTAATAGAAAATATGTTCATAGTGTTATACATTTCTTACACACAATTTTCAAAATATCAAGTGCGACATGCACATTTTTTTTTAATTGATGTTTATATTTAAAACATGAAACGAGTACATTAACGAGTCTCTGTGATAATGATTATTCCAAAATTAATGGGTGGGGGTAGAAGTAGAAAGTCAATAGCCTTACGATAACGTGCTATAGCATTGCTCTCAAAGATGGGACCATCAGGTGTTTCCAACACTGGAACCTAGAAAAATGACAGATTTAGTATTAGAAGCTTTTATCAGACAAAAAAAATGATTACCAAATATAGAAGTATACCTTCCCGATTGGGTTTAGCTTGAGAAATTCGGGAGTTTTATTAGTGACATGCATCTCAAAATTTGCGTCCAGTTCCACTTTCACACCACTGTACTCTGCAACAATAAGTATCTTGAGAGCATTTGTGTTCGTATTTGCTGCATGCAATATCTGCCATGTTGATCAAGCGGATACATTTAATTTGGTAACAAAAATGATTAATCAATGAAAAATGCTATGTTCACAACATATTTATAATACTTTTACAACAAATCTTATGTGGTATATAGGTTGTTATTAGTTGTTATAAGTAACCAAAATAGTAATTCAAGTTGTAGATTCAAATTAGAACTAATTATAATTTACCACCTATGATTTGCTGTATGAGAAAATATTGTGGACGTAACATTTCTCTTAATCAATTGTTATAGTAGTTAATTAATTAATTTCAGAGGGGGCAGTGCACTCGCTTGCAAGGGATATTAGCAATTTTTAGCACAGGAAACCCCTACATCATATACTACAGATTTTACGTGTGAGCCAAATGGAAAAAATGTTTGGGGTCAATATTGCAACAGTTCTAGGATTTAATCCCGTAGAAAATTCACTAGAATAAACAATTATAACGGTCTACTTACAACAAATTAGTACATTTAGACTCCCTATTATAACCTTAGAAAACGTCTTGTTTGCCTTCCCACCACAATGACCCTAGAAGTTCTAAAATCCTTCTATACATGAACTTCCTCCATGAGTGAACCTCGTCCACAACCAAAACTTCAAACAATGACACCTTCGAGGAGAAACTCTAACAAATATCTCATAAAGACAAAACACTTTATAAAAAGTAATTTAGAATTCTTTTGACTCAATAAAAGTTTGTACTCAAAAATATCTCATATAGAGAGAAAACACTTTATAAAAAGGAATTTAGAATTCTTTTGGCTCAATAAAAGTTTGTACTCAAGAGTAATTAACATTGATACAACAACCTCTCTCCTCTCAATTTCAAAAATAAGGGTTGGTTTTATATAGGGAATCATTAGGTTAATTTGTATGGCTTCAAGGTTAGTGTAATGTTTGCTGCAATAAGTATCGAGTGAGAATTTTTTTGCTTGAGCGAAACTCTCTAGGAGAACAATTGTGACAACTTTGAATGACTATATCTCATTCATTCTAAACCCAAACTGGGTCAAATTTCCGTGTTTTTTGAAGATCCAAATGTCTACTTTCGAATCAAACAAGTTTTACTTAGAATCCACTTTGTGCAAAAGATATGGTAAGAGATCATCAATTCATCATCTTTTAGGCTTCAGCATATTAAATCCCTTATTATCTTTGAGTAGCTTCTAAACCAAACTCAAGTATCAAGTTGGCGTTTAATTTGTCACAAACCCAATATCTAGGAATCAATTATTCCAATGAAAAATTTAATCACCAACTTAATACTTGAGTTACATTAATGTACAGGTGATATATATGGTTAAAAAACCACTTGATTATTACATTTAATAAAATAAAATACAAAGGAAGTCCGTATTCTATACACCAAAGTGTGTATCTAAGTAAATAAAGAATTCTTCTAAAAAACTTTAATAAAATAAAAAAGAATTGAAATAAAACCCATCTATTAGACTCCAACAAAGGGAAACTATCTCTTATTCTTGTCTACGTCTACTGTTTTACATTTATTTTCATAATTGATGTAAAAATGTCCATATTTTAATATATGAAAGTGATCGTAAAATAACGGACATATAAAATAAGTGCAACAATACATTATCCTAAGTCCTTACAAGACAAAATGAGTGCACCACAAGTGATTGAAATTCAGACCATGCAATAGTATTGCACTTTAAATAGTTGAGATTGAAAGTTAAATTCACTTTTAATAACCCTTGAATTGATATATATGTATATGCATATATATATATATATATATATATAAATTAACCCTTTGAACAAGTTTTTTTTTTTTTCATGTGTGCTAATTATACACACGTTACAATACACAGGATTTAAATCCCAATAGAACTATCTTAGCAGGTCAAAATAACACAAACATAAACCATATATGAGGTGGTCCCGAGCTTTAGAAAAGATAAAATAAAACAGATAAGTGATTGGTAAGAAATGCATGGAATCAAATAAAAGATTCATCCGATTTAACTCACCAGAGCCATGTCTTCACTGAAAGAAAAAAAAAACGTCTCTCTCAGATCTCAAAAGTCAAATCTGCCTTTACAAAACAAAAAATAAAACATACGCACGTAAAGTAATTAATAATGGAAAAACAAGGCGTTTGATTCTCTAAAGACAAAATTTTCAGAAAATATCGAATAGTTCCATTGAAACGATCAAAGTATAATCTGAGAGAAGAGAGAGAGAGAAAGAGTGTAAGACCTATGAGTTTCTGGGAGAGCAACTGAGAGTGAGAGATGAGAGATCCAAACAATGGGTTTTGTACGGATCCAATGCAAACAGTGTTTTAATAAAATAAAAATAAATAAAAAAATTGTGTTTTTTTCACTATTCTTCTATCCTTTACCCTTTACGCTTTTTCGTTTTTTAATAATCTAGCTGCCACCACCACCACCACCGTCGTCATCATCATCATGGTCTTGTCTTAATGATTAGCATTATTCTATCAATATTTTTCTTAATGATTTGTTCGTTTTCACAACTTTCGTATTATAAAACATTCATTTCTTTTGCTTTTGTCCGCCACCTTTCAATTTCATTATCCATCTTATCGCAATTCGCAATCAATAATACAATGTTCACTGTAGTCAATCTTTGTATTTCCAATTTTCCATACCCGTGCAAAACCTTCTACACATCCATTTTCTTCTACGTATACCTTTGTATTTCCATAACTGTTTGATGTTTGTTATTGTGTTGATGATTCTCTAGAGGAGATGTAGAGTCGTAGGTTTACTCTTTCAAGGTCAATCCTCCCAGACCAGAGAGCTTACCTAGTCTGGATGCCTGGATGGTGAGCATGTGTTTGATGTTATTAATTCCTCAAGATTCACCATGGATGAATAACGTACTGTAACCTCTAGATAAGGTGAACAACGTGCTTACTACACAATAGGTGGTTTCCAAGGTGTTGGTGATAACTATGGTTTTGGTGTACGTAGTTGCCACTTTGTGACGTGAGAAACTCTTCAGAGGCTCTTTTTTTTTTTTTTTTTGTCCAAGAAATAATTTTTTAATAGAAAATTTTATAAGGCAATCATATTTAGAGTAGCAATGATGTACACCAAAACTCCAAATTTGATTATCTTAATAAATTTTCCATTTTATTTTTTAGAATTGCAATGATGTACTCCAAAAAACTCCATATTTTATTATCTTAATAAATTTTCCATTTTATTTTTCAGAATTGCAATGATGTACTCCAAAAAACTCCTGTAAGGACTAGATTTGTAGCTAAGCCCAAGACGAATGGACTTAAGCCCAAAATGCTCAAAATAATGAATTTGTAAAGAGTGGGTAGAAGAACTAGGCTTAAGTGACTGAGATAACAGTTATGATGAGTTTCTAGGACAATCATACAGAAATGAACCAGGTTTATACAAGAAAGTTTGTCCTCAGCACAATCCGAGGAGCTCTGTTCTAGTGTATATTGGATGACAATGGTTACAAGAATAGTTTAGATTGCTACAGTGTTTTCTCTGTTAATTTCTGGATCCTCTTTCCATAATGGGTTTCTCCTATTATATAGTCCCCTTTAAACGATCTTGGCCTTCCACCTGTTGATTGTCCAAGCCTATACTTGAGTGCCTGTCCTATCAGACACCCTCTCTGGTGTTCTGTGAGTTGCGATAGCCAAGACAGCACTATTCAAGGGTCTTGTCTACATAAATGTGGCCAGAAAGTTAGTTGCAGGGCATTCAATGTGGTGGTAGCAGCATTCCCTTATATATTTTTGAGTTCCTATCCTTCTTGTACGTTCATGATGTTCGTCCCTATCATTAGAACTTCTTGGAAGGTCACTTTGATCATTAGGATTTATACCCGATCTGTGTTTAGCTTATCCGAGGAGATGTTTCTCCTCGAACATGGACTACTCACGCTCTCGGCCAAGGCCCAAGACCCAATTGTATGATTTAGGCCCATGACCCCACAATAGCCCCTCAAAACTTCGGTTTTTTCCTCTCATTCGAGGAGAAATCTAGGGTTTTGAATTTTTAAGAGTTAACTCTACTTGATCCTTTGATTTACACCCGTGGGAGTGCCGTTTCATACGCCCCGTATTTGTACTATAAATTGCTCCTTTCAGAGCTACCAATTTGAGGGAGTTGATTATAATCTTGGATCTGTCTTGACACTTAGTGAGAAACAAATAGATAGCATGGAATGTTAATTTTCTCAAAGTATGTGGTTCGAGGAGTCATGTATAACTAAGATTCTGTTTAAACACTTAGCAGGAGGTCCGAGGGACCCAATGTAGTTAAGGTTCTATTTTAACACTTAGCAGGAGGTCTGAGGGACCCGACGTAGCTAAGGTTCTGTTTTAACACTTAGCAGGAAGTCTGAGGGACCCGACGTAGCTAAAGTTCTATTTTAACACTTAGTAGGAGGTCCGAAGGACCCGATGTAGCTAAGG
The DNA here is from genome assembly GCA_028535165.1 of Quercus tomentella. NCBI lineage: Eukaryota > Viridiplantae > Streptophyta > Magnoliopsida > Fagales > Fagaceae > Quercus > Quercus tomentella. The sequence goes on from JAPQVY010000155.1 coordinate 94,830,220, forward strand.
TTCTGTTTTAACACTTAGTAGGAGGTCCGAGGGACCCGACGTAGTTAGTGTTATGTGTTAAGCAGGAGGTCCGAAGGACCCGACATAGCTAAAGTTCTATTTTAACACTTAGCAGGAGGTCCGAGGCACCCGACGTAGCTAAGGTTTTGGTTTAACACTTAGCAGGAGGTTCGAGGGACTCGACGTAGCTAAGGTTCTGTTTTAATACTTAGTAGGAGGTCCGAGGGACCCGACATAGCTAAGGTTCTGGTTTACCACTTAGCAGGAGGTCTGAGGGACTCGACGTAGCTAAGGTTCTGGTTTAACACTTAGTAGGAGGTCCGAGGGACCCGACGTAACTAAGGTTCTGTTTTAATACTTAGCCAAAGGTCCGAGGGACCCGACGTAGCTAAGGTTCTGGTTTACCACTTAGCAGGAGGTCCGAAGGACCCGACGTAGCTAAGGTTCTATTTTAACACTTAGCAAGAGGTCTAAGGGACCCGACGTAGCTAAGGTTCTATTTTACCACTTAGCAGGAGGTCCGAGGGACCCGACGTAGCTAAAGTTCTGTTTTAACACTTAGCAGGAGGTCTCTAAGGTTCTAGTTTACCACTTAGCAGGAGGTCGGAGGGACCCGACGTAGCTAAAGTTCTGATTTAACACTTAGTAGGAGGTCCGAGGGACTCGACGTAACTAAGGTTTTGTTTTAACACTTATAAAGATGTCATTGAACTAGCCCTACTGCAGAGCCCTAGACTGGATGGGAATACCTTGCACATCAAGGCTTCGTCTTTGGAGTGAACAGTCATTCTCTGGTTGAACTGGCTCACATGTTCTACTAGATCCATTCGACCATTGTAGATGGTGAACATGGGCTGATGGAATCGTTGAGGAAGTTTAGCCCCCTCTATTTTGCACGTGAAAGGTGATTTGGATATTTGATTCAACGCCTTCACCATAGCGTCATTTCTCGAGCCTTCTCGAGGCGGGCTCCTGTTGGTGGAGGCCTGATCCTGCCATCTTTAACTGTTGTACTCACTATTCGCACAAGCTCTTCCCACAAACGGCGTCAATTGTAAGGACTAGATTTGTAGCTAAGCCCAAGACAAATGGACTTAAGCTCAAAATGCCCAAAATAATGAATTTGTAGAGAGTGGGTAGAAGAACTAGGCTTAAGTGAATGGGATAATAGTTATGATGAGTTTCCAAGACAATCAAACAGAAATGAACCAGGTTTGTACAAGAAAGTTTGTCCTCAGTACAATCCGAGAAGCTCTGTTCTAGTGTATATCGAATGACAATGGTTACAAGAATAGTTCAGATTGCTACAGTGTTTTCTCTGTTAATTTCCGGATCTCCTTTCCATAATGGGTTTCTCCTATTATATAGTCTCCTTTAAACGATCTTGGCCTTCCACCTGTTTATCGTCCAAGTCTATACTTGAGTGTCTGTCCTATCAGACACTCTCTCTGGTGTTCTGTGAGTTGCGGTAGCCGTGGCAGCACTATTCAAGGGTCTTGTCCACATAAATGCGGCCAGAAAGTTAGCTGCAGGTCATTCAATGCGGTGGTAGCAGCTTTCTCTTAGATATTTTTGAGTACCTATCCTTCTTGTACATTTATGATGTTCGTCCCTATCATTAGAACTTCTTGGAAGGTCACTTTGATCATTAGGATCTATACCCGATCTGTGTTTAGCTTATCCGAGGAGATTTTCCTCCTCGGACTCGGACTACTCATGCTCTCGGCCAAAGCCCATGCACTCTCAGCCAAGGCCCAAGACCCAATTGTATGATTTGGGCCCACAACTCCAAATTTGATTATCTTAATAAATTTTCCATTTTATTTTTTTTATAAGAACCAAACAGTGGTTTTAGACGTACATAATGATTTTTAGACTAAATTGCAAACTACACCCCTAAAATTTGGAGTGTTTGGATTTTACGCTCTAAAATTTTAGAATTTGAATTTTACCCATGAAGTTCTATTCCATTTGTATCAACAGTTTCTTCATCTATATTTTTCATTAAATGCCACATAAGCTCGTCACATGTATTTAGTCCATCCATATTATGTTATGTCATTTTTTTTTTTTTTTAAGCTACAAAAATGATGTGCCATTATTTTATTGAATAAACTAATTAAACACGTGTAAAATGTTTATGTGATACTTAATGAAAAATATGGATAAAAGGATTGTTAAACGAAATAGAATTATCATCTTATACTTGTTTACATCCACTATTTTACATCAATATTTATAATTGATACAAAAAATCCACATTTTAAAATACGAAAATGAATGTAAAAAAGAGTTTCATTGCCCTTTCAATAATACAATGTCTTATCAAGACAAATAAAATACACTAGAAGTGATTGAGATTCAAACCGTGAAATAGTATTTTTAATAGTTGAGACTGAAAGTTAAAAAATTCAGTTTTAATCTTTTAACTCTTGTATGAAAATTCTTCTAAAAAAAAACTCTAGTATGAATTCTTAAATTAGTTTTAAAAGAAATCTTAACCCTTAGATCAATTTTTTCAAACTTCAATTATTTTTTTTATCATTTACACGTTACAATACACCGGATTAAAAACCCAATAGAACTATCCCAGCATGTCAAAAAACAAACATGAACTATGAGGTGGTCCCGAGCTGAGAAAATAAAATAAAATAAAAACATGAACTTCTCCCACATGACCTAGTGGATGAAGAACATGAACTTCTCCCTCAATCACTACTCTCCTCCGCCCATTGCAACACACTTGAACATGATGGCAACGACGACAACCATGTTGCCGACGGTGTTGAACCAGACCCCAACAAAACCAATAAGCTCTTCCTCATTAATCTCTTCTCCGGACCTACCATTTTTGGCCACACCCCACCATCGCCAACTTGAAAATTAAACAAACACATGCACCATGCCCAATCCCACTAGTACCACTATTGTTATTACTAAACTAAAATGCAAAACTGACTCTCTAGCTTTTTTTCAGATTTTATTTCAGTCTTCTAACTTTACTTTCGTTTATTTTAGTTCTCTAAGTTTCAGATTTATTCAATTAAGGTCTTTCTGTTAACTTTTGTTAAAATATTTCTTAAAAAAAATCTGGAAAATATTTTCAATCACTAATTGAATTTTTTTAATTTATAAAATTTGAAGAAAACTTTATAAAATTGAAAAATTAACCACAACATATAACAAAAATTGATGAAAAAACCTTAATTAAATAAACTTTTTTTTATTTCTTAATTAATTAAATAAACTTGAAAGTTAAATTCCACTTCAATGCCACCCACGTAAATTTTCTCATTCCCTCTAAATTTCCATGCCAACCTTTTTACAACAAGGCTAATTTCACCGTCCACTTTAACTTTGAGCACTCCCCCACTGCACTCAATTCCAATCTCATGTTTGGTTCCCAAGAATTGAGCTTGGGATACATAATTCCTGCGTCCAAACACGTACTCCCTACTAGACAACAGAGTTGGCTCACTGAGTTGGTGAGTCAAGGCCAACCCGGATCGCCGAGTCAACTCGTCATGAAGATCGCCAAGAAAAAACTCAAGCTTGGCATTGCAAGAGATGGCGACGTAGAATCCCGAGTCGGGCTCTGCCGAGTTGCGAGTGAACACAGCCCGAGTGAAGTCCCAGTAAAGCTTGATTCTTTGGTAGTGGTGGTGGGTTAAGTAGATGGACTTGGAACATGAGCGAGATTTGAGGAATGAGAAAGTTGATGGGTTGAGAGAGATGGTGATGGAGAAAGAGTCGGTGGCGTAAATGGTGAGGGAGTGAGAGAAGAGGGTTTTGGACCAAGTGAGAGTGAGATAAGTTGGTGAGTTGCAGAGATGAGTTTGGTATATGCAAGTTATGAGGTTAATTTTGAGGGACTTGATGATGAGAGGTGTTGTTGTTGTTGTTGCTTGAGACTGTGTTGGGTTGGCTGAAACATGCTGGAATCACGGTGTCTAATTAGTCTTGTGTTTGTTTCTCAAAACATTCAGCCAGACTTTAGAGAGAGAGGTGGTTCTTGGCTAATATTTCACACTTCAAGCCTTCTTCTACCTCTTCATTTCTTTAATATTTCGTACTTCTTCCTGGAACTTCTATTGTTTAAACTTGAATTACATGCTAATAAGAAAATATAAAACAAATATGTACTAAGGGCGTTATTTATTTATTTTATTTTATTTTATTTTTTGGGCAGAATTTGCCTAGCTATACTATGGTCGTGACAGAAAAAGGTGATGCCTGTAGCTTTTGGGTAGTAGCATTAGAAACAGTAATGGGAATGCATCCAGGAGAGCTCCTCTCGTCATTATCACCATCTTCATCCAATCAAGATGTAATGCTAAAGGATGTCTTGGATCCACGCCTCTCGCCTCCAACAGATAAATGGGATGTGCAAGATATTGCCCTTGTCGCAACAATAGCATTTGCATGCTTACATTCCAACCCAAAGTCCTGACCAACCATGGAAAGTGTGTCTCGGGAATTTCTTTCTCACAAAGCAACATTGGTGAAATCTTTCCGTGAAATTTCAATACCGCAACTTTGGCAGAAAGAATATATTTGAATGAAGAAAGACCTAATGGATCATGGAGATAGTGTCTAGATCGATGTAACATCACTCCTTTCCCAAGTTTTGCAAATTGAACGCATCCCACTTAGCCCATAGGATGAAGTTCAAAAATAAGTTGGTAGTTCTTGTAGAAAATTATATGAGCGAATAATTAAATATAAAGGGATTCAGTGTAGCTTGATCTTCCACTTAGAATTAATTTGTATGTAGCTTATAACTTTCATCTAAAACTACAACTTGGAAGGTTGACATCCCACTAACTTTCAAGGAATATTTTGGTGTTATTTGGTGTCTTTTGACATTATTCCGCCACCCCCCCCCCCGGTGGGGGGGCTCTGATCAGCCGCTAGCCGGCACTGTCCTATCAGGTTGAGAACCCAAAGCCAATGGCACTCATCCGATGATGAGTTTCTTTTTCTCTATGGGATCCTCTTTAGGATGAAAACCATTGGGGGGGTTTTTAATTTTCAAATTCGAAATCCAAACCGTTGGAACCCTACAACAACATCTTTAGTGTGATGGTTATTCCACAAATATAAATTTTTGTGAGGTAGGAGTAAAGTAATGACTAGGATTTAAGTCTTTCGGAGGAAATTTCACACACATATACCTTTAGATTATGCTAGAATAGGATTTTATCACACACACACACATATATATATATATATTAACCACATATTTTTATTATCACCAGCCAATGTGGAACTTATTTAATTGAGTATGCACATCTCCAAAAGTGATTTTCCAAAATCAAAATCGTGATTTTTTTATATTTTAATTGTTTTTTAGGAGGTGTGTAAAACTATGTAAAATGGTTTGTGTGTGCAACAAATTTAATCATACTTAATTAACTATATTACTCACTTATAAATATTGTAAAATATAGGTTTTTGTACTCAAACTTAACACACATTGTGCAAGAAAAACATATTTAAGAGCATGCTTGCCTTAAATGGTTTTTATGAACTACAAGCAAAGTTACAACTCCACTAAATATATTTTTTCATTGGATGTAAATTTTAACAAATCCATTATTAGTTTACATTTTCTTGTTATATCTTCCAAATTTACTTCCTCAATAGGACTCACAGTAGGACCCATAGAGAGAATGAGAAAAGGAATTTTGGGATACTCGCGCCAATATACACTCATGCCAAAATAAACGTAACGTTTCTCTTCCTATCTTAATTATTGTTAGATTAAATGAATAAATTAACTATTTTTTAATGCTTCAGTTTTTTGAAAAATTAGTTGTTAGGTTCTACATGTTTAGAATAATTGGCAAATCGTGAACACAAACTTGTCTAGATATAGATCTTAAAGTCTATAGGTTTTATTAGACAATGCTCAAGGTGATTCAAGTCAAGATTCAAGAACATACAAGCTGCAGGAAGAAGATTTCATAATCTATCTGGGTCGATCGATCGAAAGACAGGCTCGATCGAACGAAAGTCGTATCTGCAGAATTTTAATTAAACCCAAACAGCAGTTCAAGCCCATTAAGGATTAGGGTTTCTAATCTACTTCTCCCAGTATATAAATGAAACCCTAAACACGTTTTTATGTGGCTTTTCAGAGAGAAAAGAGTGTGCCTCTTTTATATTTAGGGTTTTGTTCCTAAAAAGTTCTCTTATGTCTTCTACCGGTGTTATTCCTTGAAGAATCTCAAGATCCGGTATTGTAGAAGTTGCTGCCTTCTCTAATCATCAAAGGTGCTGATGATCTAAATCTCAAGGGTGGTCTTAGAGTCAAAAACAGGAGAGTTTGTGTTGCTAAACCTTTGAGTGGGATCTCAAAGTCACAAACGGGGGTGTTTGTATTTTGCAAAGGCCAAAGAAAGAAGGAGTCCGTGGATTCGGAGCTTGCACGTGGTCGTGTCAGTAAGTTCTACTGGTGGGTAGTAATAAGAAGTCGAGCGGGGGGGCTTGTAAGTCTTATTGTATGAACTTCGATTCTTTCTAGTGGAGTTGCGTTTTACCTTGAGGATAGCTAGGTCAAATCCTCCCCAGGTTTTTACCGGTTTGGTTTCCTGGGTGATCATATCTTGTGTTATTTATTTTCCGCTGCTTTGCATGATATGATCTTTATAATTGTGATAACCTAGATCTGTTAAATTGGACTAAGTAACAACTTGGCTAATTACCTAGGTAAATCAATTGTGTTTTAAGGGGTCTAAAAACCAACATTAGTAATTTAACACTTACGATCCTGGTATGATCCTAATTATTTTGGTTAGATGGGTTCGTAAGATCCTACTATTTGGATTCCAATTTTAACAATCACGGTCTATGGAACTAGGTTTGGCAATAAGAACCTAGTGGAGAAAAAAGAATCAAATTAGCCGCAACATGATAGTCAATAGATAATGACTTATATGTGTGGAAAGGGAAAAGAGACGCTAGTAATTAGCTACTTAGTTCATTTTTCATTAATTATAATTAGGGGGAAAAAGAGTAATTATTAATAATACTTACTTTTACGCTTAAGTTTTTTGAAAAATCAATAATTTAACATCCTAATTATTTTGGTTAGGTGGATTCGTAAGTCCCTACTATCTGGATCCCAATTTTAACAATCATGGGCTATGGAACTAGTTTTGCCAATAAGAACCTAGTGGAGAAAAAAGAATCAAAGAAGCCGTAGTATGATAGTCAACAGATAATGACTTATATGTGTGTGGAAAGGGGAAAAGAGACACTAATAATTAGCCACCTAGTTCATTTTTCATTAATTATAATTAGGGGGAAAAAGAGCAATTATTAATAATACTTACTTTTATGCTTAAGTTTTTTGAAAAATCGGTAATTTAACACTTATGATCCTAATTATTTTGGTTAGGTGGGTTCGTAAGATCCTACTATCTGGATCTCAATTTTAACAATCACAGTCTAAGAGCACTTTAGGAAGAATTCCCATTTCTCTTTAGAATTGGCATCGGCAACGTTTTGTCCATCCCAACTTTAAATGAAATCCCTTATTCCTAAAGGATTGGCGTTTTTCATTAGGGTGAAAATCATTGGGTTTTCATTATAAATAAATAAATAAAACTAGTCAATAATCCACGCAGTGCAAGAAAAAAGTTTAAAAAAATATATTTTTTATTTTTTTATTAAAAATAAAATTTTATAGTTATGAAAATTATTAATAGGTATTTATTATGATGATATTGCATATGAAACTATTAATTATCTAAAAGAGGATTTAAATATAAAATATAATTTAAAATTAATTAAAACTTATGTGACTCAATATTAAAAGATCAATTAAAATTAAAATTCAATAAAGTAACACGCAGCACTTAGAATATTTGTAAATACCAATGGACCATATCTCATATATATCCTAAAGTATCACATATTGTTTTAACAGATATTGTAAGATACTACGTACAAATATCGTCATATCACTATTTTGAAACCAGAAACAGAAGTTAGTATCGGAATCAAATATGTACAACCTTAAATCAGCAAACCATGGCTAGATAACAATTAATTTGATAACAATCCATTAGTTTAAAAAGATGGACAACACTATTAATTTACTTTTGACGTAAAACCCATTTTCTTTCTTACATTTTCACACGATTCCTACTTTAGTCCCTAACTTTTTTTTTCACCGCTTTTAGTCCCTAAAATCAAAAAAGCGATCTCGTTTTTGTCCCTACAGTCAGTGCCCTAATGGCAAAGTCCTAGGTGGCAGACAGAACACTTAATTAGCTGACGTGGCGCTGATGTGACACTGATGTGACAATTAAAATATTATTTGGCATTTTTATATGCCACATCAGCATTTTAATTTTTTTTATAAAAAGCCATGTCAGAAAATTTAAACCAAAAAAGAAATTAAATTAAAAAACAAAACTTCAATTAAAAACACAAACCCAGACAAATCTAACACAAACTCAAATCTAACACAAACCCAGAAATAAAGAAAATTAAAAACAAACATTAAAACCTAAATAAAATATATGAAACCGAATTTTCATTTTCTTATCTCTATCTCCCTCTCGGGTCAAATTCCTCTCTCTCCCTCTTGGCTTTCTCTTATTTCTTTTTCTCTTTAAGTTCAAGTTGCAGTTTTTGGGATATGGCTTTGATCTGGGTTTAGAGAAAGAGAGGCTGAGATGTGGTGGTTTGGATTTGGGTTTAGAGAGAGGGGCTAAGATCGGCGGTGATTTGGAGCAGATCAAGGGGAAGGAACCTCTGAATCGGGCCTTTCGCTTTTTGGGTTTTTCCTCGACCAACGCCGAGCAGAGCAAGGGGCGTTTTCTGTGGGTATCTGACCCGATCTTCATCAACAACGAGCAGAGGAAGGACTAACGGAAAGTCGCCTGTTTGGGTTTGAGAATATTGGGGGTTTTGGTTTGTTTTTCCTGTGGGTATCTGACTCGATATTGATCAACAATTCATTTTCTCTCTCACACAATTCAACCGGTCTGGATTTTTTGTGCTTGTTTCCCAAGAAAATTTACGGGTTTGAAGGTTAAGGTTTACTTTGTTGATCGGTTTGGTTGTTGGGTTTATTGGTTTTTTGGGTTTGGTTGTTTTGCTAGAGATTTGGGTTTGGTTCTTTGTTGGAGATTGATTTTGCAAGAGATCTGGGTTTAAGAGTTGTAGCTGCAACTATAACTATAACCTCACCCATCTAGGTTTGAAACATTTTGTAGGGGATCGATTTTTCTTTGCTTTGCTATGTGTATTTGCAAGTTTGTTTACTAAGAAAATGAAAGAAAAGAAAAAAAAAGAAATCTTAAATATTTTAATTTTTTGGGCAAGAAACATGTTTGGGGAAGAACATGAAGAATGAACAATCATGTTCTTCCGAAAAACTAATGAAATTTTTTATATATTTTATTTAGGTTTTAATGTTTGTTTTTAATTTTCTTTATTTCTGGGTTTGTGTTAGATCTGAGTTTGTGTTAGATCTGTCTAGGTTTGTGTTTTTAATTTAAGTTTTGTTTTTTAATTTATTTTCTTTTTTTGGTTTAAATTTTCTGACATGGCTTTTTATAAAAAATTAAAATGCTGACGTGGTATATAAAAATACCAAATAATATTTTAATTGCTACATCAATGTCACATCAGCGTCACGTCAGCTAATAGGGTGTTCCGTCTGCTACCTAGGACTTTGCCGTTAGAGCACTGACGGTAGGGACAAAAACGAGATCGCATTTTTTATTTTAGGAACTAAAAGCGATGAAAAAAAAAGTTAGGGACCAAAGTGGGAATCGCGTAAAAATATAGGGACGAAAATGGGTTTTACACCTTTACTTTTTTACGTAGAACATTGAAACAGCAGAAATAAACATAAATTATACAAAATGACTAGACTTAAAGTCTGTTCGGGACAGCATCAAGAAAAACTCTAGGCTTTAGCAGCAAAAACACATGCAAAAAATACGAATTTAAATCCAGGGACTAATTGGGTCATTCACTTGAAGCACTTGGCTTCCAAAAGTGGCTCACCCTCGAAACGTTCATGATCTTCAATCATCTGATTCACACGTTCCTTTTGGTGTTCATCTGTGAGATCAACCTAATTCCAGTCATATATATAGCTCCATGTCATAGCACTCGTCAAGCACAAATTGGTGTTAGTGTTTGAGTACAGCCTCTTCCAGTCATCCAGTATCATCTTACTTGGGGGAAGCAGATCAAGAGGATTCTTAGGCTCGGGCTTTGGAGCCTCCTCCTCTTCCTCATCACTAACCTGCTTCTGGCTTAGGCTTCACTGGCTCCTTTTTGGGTTCATCTTTAGGCTTTGGTTTGGCAGATTCTTTTGGTTGAGATGGCTTCTTTGTAAAAGCCTAAAAAGGCAGGACATATTAGCATCAATCTCAAAAGATGCAAAATCGATCCACTGCTGTATGTATGTGGGCCTGAAAGTTTATGCATATGTAACAGTAAGCATCATGACACACGCACATGCAGAAAGGGAGAGCACCATCATTAGTTATAAATATCTCACATCATCAATATGAAAAGAACCATATAAAGGATTGTCAGTCTTCAGGGCTTCAGGCGAATAACTGCAGCAACAGATAATTAAAAAGCCCAAGTCCCAAAATGATACTCTTAAGAGAATCACCAAAATTAATGGGTGGGGGGAGGAAAGTCTCTGGTCTTACCATAACATGATATATCATTGCTCTCAAATACTGGACTATCTAGTGTTTCCAACACACAGGAACCTACAAGGATAATAGATTTGTTATTAAAGTGTTTTATAATACTAACATAGGATAGTGGTATAGATTACCACAACTTTCACAATATAGAACTATACCTTCCAATAAGGTTCATCTTGAGATACGAATCTCAAAATTTGGGGCCAGTTTGACTTTCTCGCGCATGTACTCCGCAATGCAAGGTCTGCAATATAGATCATACAGCCCAATCAGCAAAGAATGATCACTAAATACATTGAATCCAGAAACAAACAAGATTTATAAATGGGTTAATGGATTCAACACGATTTCCAGACAGTTGCATATGCACTCATGGGATGGTCACTATTATCATCATCCAATGCAGCCTTTAATGTAAAAAAAAAAAAATATATATATATATATATATATATATTGGCAACCAAAATAAAGAACATAGATTGTGCTCAAAGGAAAATGTGCCACAGTTGAGCCAGTCTCGCTCAGCCTTTAACACTCGGAACCAGAGGATATGGTTTGCTAGTGCACCCTCTCTGGTAAGTTACGCATGCACCCACAACACAATCCACGCATTCTTGTGGGACAAGGAAGTGCCACTTAAGTCAGATCTCATGGCATATCAGAACCATCAAATTCAATGTTCCTAGTCCTAAATTGGGTCAAAAATCAGAATACTAAACAATTTCCAATTAGAAGGTTTGCTTTCTGAAAGATACAATCAAAATAAAATTATAAGTGCCAAAATAAAAGGTTATAATATCTTTTTTTAAAAATTATGGTCTGAAATTCCAAATAGTCCCCCTCAAAAACCTCCAACCAAACTGTCCCCCTTAAAAGCCAAATGGGAATCCATAATGGTATGAACATAAGCATCAGTCACTGCAATCCCCAAAGATGTAGGAGTTGGTTGCTGAAGAAAACCACTGCCAAGTTGACAGATTAGCACCATCTAGGGAGGACTCAATTATTTTGGCACCATCAGCAAAAGACAAATCAAAATTAAATTGTGGAGACAAATTTGGACGCACATTCCACATGGTACCTGACAGATTAGGGACAACACTAGAGCCTGCCATGTCACAATGTGACAGAGTCAGTAACCGCACCTAGTCTAGATCGTCATAACTTTGATTGGAAAAGAATGAAATGAAATTAAATAACTTTGATTGGATATTTTAAAATTAAGGAATGAAAATAAATAGAATGTAAGTAATTTTGTTTGGGAGTAACATGGAAGGAATGGAATGAAATCATTTTATGACAATATTACTATTAGACCCATATTTTAAAATAAATAGTTGAATATATAGAGGTATTTTGGGAGTTTTTATTAAAAAAATCATTTAATTTAATTTCATTCCCTCTCATTCCTCCCAATTTTGGGGGGGGGGGGGGGGGGGAGAGAGAACGAAAATTTGAGATTTTAAGCGAATAGAGAGGAATGGGTGTTCATTCCTACTCATTCCATTTCCTCCCACTTAAACTCCCAAAAAAAGAAATAGACTTCTATTCTTTCCATTAAAACTCCCAAACAAAGGAAGGGAAGATATTCTAAAATTATTATTTTCATTCTTTTCCATTCCATTTCATTCACTCCTTTCAAACGAGGCCTTAAGCTAAGGAATTCTTTATTGAGCATTTATATTGAGAGAAACTAAGCTATTCTTTTTTCTTTTTCTTTTTTAATTCGATAATTATAATGAAAAATTTAAAAAACTAGATGTTAGAAATATCAAGAATTGCAAACTAATTAAACTATAAGGCTCTTGACATTAAAGTTAAGCTATTCTTATGAGAGCATTAATATGGTAGGGATTGAGTATTAAACGTCTCATTCCTTATTTGAGTTGTCTTGCTTTCCAACAACTTCCGATCCATTCCCACGAGTGTAATTTATTAGGCCCTTGATCCCTAGGTAACTATGATTAGTCAATAATTGCAAGGCCCTTTTGAGGGAAATGGTTATGCTGATATTTAGGCCATCATGGGATGAGTCCTAAGCGGAAAGTGAGCTCTTTTAATAAACAGGTTGTGTGACCTGTGAAGCTGCGTAGCTTTTTTGCATCAGGCTGCTTTATTGGATATTTTAAGGTATGAAAAATTGAACCAAGGTGGAATTCGCATCTTCGGCCCACTTTACAGTCCTTGAATTAGCTCCCATTAGGCCCACCTCTAACCAAATTTAGTTCATGCATGATACCGTATTTAACAAACCAACAAAAACCAAACATGGTTTAATTTCTAAATAATAACAACTTTTTACTTTTCATGCATGAACTTTATTTTCCTCCAGAGGTAAAAGGCTAAAAGCTCCACTTAGACACACTATATATGTTGGTAATTACCAAGCCATCGTGGTACTGGTAATTACCAAGCCACTGTTGGTATCACCATCATCATCACCGGCGGCATTGACGTGGATATTAGTTTGGCCAGCACTACTGAAATTACGTTTACACTTGCGCCGTGCAAAAATAAGCACAACAATGAGGATGAGAAGGTATAATATTTGCCCAACAACTTCAAGCTGCAATACCAACTTTTCTTCCCTATGTAAAGTGTAAACACAATATAGCTATATATTTATATATATAGCTATTGTTACCCGTGAAGAGCAAGTATGAGTATGGCTTGGGCATGGAACGTTGTCCAAGGCCTAGGTTTTTCTGCTCAATAGGACCCGGAGATCAGCCATTGGGATTACGAGCTTAATAAAGTCTACAGAGAGATTAAAAAGAATGAAAAAAAGAAAAAGAAAAAAAGAATGAAAATGGGAGTGAGGAATGGACTATTGAGTTTAGCGAGAAAGAAATGGGGTTTATACATAGAGACTAGAGTTATTTGGTTCAAGACAATGTTGGGCAGCACACTACTCAGTTTTTAATTTGTCATTATTGAATGGTGTTGCTGATAGGACCAAGACAATGTTACTGCTCATAGGAAATGTCTTCAATGCAGATAAAATTATTTGATAAAAAATGAAAGCATGATCAACTCTCTAGCTAGCTGCTGGCTGCTCTGCCTGTTTTCATTCTTCTTAACAAGACAAAAACAATGTTGGATCAAAACACATTCTAAATTCTCTCGCTTTCTCCATGCAGATACTTCGCCGAGTTTACTTTATAATTAACTTAATCTTTTTTGTGTAATTTTGTACGGCAATTATAAGAGATGCGTGAAAAGTGAAATTTTAAATTAAGCAGTCATGAAGTTGACCACTCGCAATTTCTTTTAGGAACACACCCTTTAATACATACTTTGTCACAACCTCCTTAGATGTTAAATAAATAAATAATAATAATAATAATAAAAACAGTTGAACCACTTCCACGCATTTTACTTCTCATTTTTACTAAAGCAAATGGGAGCCATGTGACAATTTACTTAGCATAAAAATAATATTTTAATCACTATTAGTCAATATTAATCTTTTCCATCCATCATGGTAGAGACCTTTTTGATATAGTATCAAAAGATTAGGAATTAAACTAATGAATTTGACATGTTATATTGACACATAATATAAACATTAGAGACTAAAATAGTAATTTAACTCCAAAAAAAAAAAAACATTTCTTTCTTTCTTTTTTCTCCAATTACCCACAAACTCCATTATATTTATATATTAAAAAATATATATTTTCTTCTTCCTTACGCCAACATATTCTTTATTAAGAATTCATATATTGAGAGAAGCTAAACTACTATTACTATTATTATTATTATTTATAATTTGATAATTACAATAAGGAGAGAAAATTTGAACCTTAGACCAGTTAAACTATAATTTTCTTGACATCAAAGCTAAACTATTATTATGAGAGCATGTCTTCTTGGGGGATAAAATATTGTTATGAGAGCATTAATATGGGATTGAGCATTTAATGTCTCATTGCTTATTTGAGTTGTCTTGCTCTCTAACGACATCGCTCACACCCATAGACGAGTGTATAGTTTATTAGGCCCTTGATCTCATGATGTCTATGATTCATTTTTGAGAAGAATGATGTCGATGATTGGTGCTACTAATCATTTTTCGAGAGGCAAATGGTTATGCTGATATTTAGGCCGTCATGGAATGAGTCCTATGTGGAAATTAGTAGTGGTTTAAACAAGCTGTGACCTATGCAGTGAAGCTGCCCTACCTTTTTTGTTGGATATTTCGTAGGGAGAAAAATTAGCCTGTCTCTCAAAAAAACAAAAAGTAAAAATAGCCTCTTCGGCCCACTTTGCACAATCACGCACTGGATTCCTTTTTTTCACTTGTTATATTAAGCAAGTTGGAGTGCCTTTGAAACCTAGGTCTCTCTTTCAAGCTCAGGAGAGAGAGTGAGTGCCCAGAATAGAATTTGAGCAGAGCAAGGGTAGTTTTTTTTTTTTTTTGAGAATCTAGAGCAAGGGTAGTTGGTTGGTTACAGACACAGTCTTAGATATTATTCTTTTTGGCCCTCTCATAATTTAGAACACATACATATTTTATTACAAGTTAACAACTCCACACGGTCTCTCTCTTTATTTTCCTTATGTGGACAGTTGACAGTACATACAGTTATGACTCAAGACAAAACCTGTTAATATTCACAAGCATATTCAAATGACACGTACGGTATATATCCAATAAAACTGATTCAATTAGACAGAGAGTTACAATATTCCAAATTTCCAACACAATACAACACAGAAAGAAAAAGCTGCAAAACCTCACAGTACATCCTCACAATACCCTATTACACACATTCTTCAACTTAGAATTTTAAGTGTGTGTAAGAATGTATGCAATAAAATGTGTAGAATAAATATTGCCCATTTTAATAAGAGTTGTGTTAACGGATATCGTAAGATGATCTTTAATAGTAACTTTTGACCTTTTTTTTATATAATTTTTTGTCTTTTTCTGTAATTTTATGTTTTTTTTTAGTATGGGGGCCAACTTTGTAGAAAGAAAAAAAAAAGATTAACATAACCAGAAAGACTAGTTTTATATCCTTTTCTTTTATTTATTTAATTTTTTTATTAAATACGACTCACTTTAGTACAACTGTAATACCTACGCTGTTAACCTTTTAATAAACCAACAAAAACTAGACACCTACTTCGTGCATGGACGTACTTACTGTTCTTCCACAGGTAGATATGCCGGTAATAATAACTAGCAAGCCATGGCGGGACTCACGGCTAGGCAAGTTGGATAACTTGGATCTATAGTGATTTGGGTAATAATGTTGGGAACACCAACGCCATCATTATCAGCAATGCTGACACTGGCCGGAGTTTGGCCACCACTATTGGAATTATTATGTTTACACTTGCGTAGCCGTAGTGCAAAACTGAGTATAACAACGAGGAAGAGGAGGTAAACTAGATGCTCAGCAATCTCAAGGCGCAATAGCCACTTTTCCTCCCTGAGCATACAGAAAGAAATGGTATCAAATAATTAAACTGGGGAAAATAAAATTAGAGAAAAAAAAAAAATTCGATTACATATTTATTCCTTGACCTTTGCTTTATATTTCAAAATAATACTCATCCTTTGAAATGTTTCATTTTAGTAAGTTCATGTAAAAAAACTCCCTACTTTTGTCTATTGTTTTGATTTTCTCTATCTCCGAACAAACATAAAAGAAACAAAACAGACTGAGTATTAAAATTACCAATCTCTTCCTTCTTTGTTGTTATCAAAAATCCTATCTCCAGACAAACAAACAAAAAAAAAAAAAACAAAAAAATAGCAAACAAAGTACTGAAATTACTAATCTCTTCCCCCTTTATTGTTATCAAAATCCCTAAAGATTTTGCCGAATAAACTCAACTCAAAAATAAAATAAGAATTAACGCCAAGGACCTTGTTCACTCAAACTTCAAGTATAAGGATTAAAATAAAACATTTTAATATATATATATATATATGGATCATTTTTTAAATATGGGACAAAAGTTGAGTACTAAATATGTAGTGGCCGTTTGTTTCGGCTTTTAGAAGCCAAACGCACTTTTTGAGAGCAAAAAGTGAAAGTCAAGCATTTAGTAATGCTTCAAAATGTGTTTTCGCAAAAAAATTGCGTTTTGAAATGGAAAGAATTGAGCCAAAACGTGCTGATAGATTTGAGGAGCTTTTGCAAACACAAAAGCACTTTTAATCAATATTACTGTTAGAAATGCAAGGAATAACCCAAATTACCCTCATCTCACTAACTACAAAATACACTGAAAACTGAAAAGACAAACACAGAAAATAATAGCTACAATATGTCGGAACCTCCACTGCCAATCTCACTCTTAACAACTTGATTTGAATCTTCTGACATGGTTGAATCTCAATCTGACTTCAATTCCCATTGGATTTTTGGGGTTACGAAGAGAGAGAGGTATTGAAGATTTTTGGTGAAATTAAGAGAAATTACCTTATGTGAATCTTCCCGTTTGTGAGTGGTTGAATTTAGAGAAAAAGAAAAGAATAAAGAAGATCAAGGTGAAGAAGTGTGTGGGTGTGGGCTGTGTGGCTAAATGTGTGGAGGAAAGTAGAGAAAGGAGAAAAAGAAAGAAGACAAAAGGTGAAGGGTTGGCTCTTGTGGCTGAGGAAAAACAGAAGGAAAAAAAGAAAAAAAGAAAAGAAAAGGGAAATGGGTTGGATTGGGTATGGGGGCAAGGTGCCAATAAATATATTAAAAGAATAGAGTATATTTGAGTAATGCTAGTTCACAATATTGTGAAAATTTATTGTAAAAATGTTATGGACATAACACTTTTTGAAAAGAGAAATGCTAAAGCCAAATAGTTTTTTACAAAATCTTTTATTAAGAGAGTCATTTATTATTAACATGAAGTAATTATTATTAAGAAGAAGTTGACACTAAGTATGAAATAAACTCCTTTATATATATACACACATACACACACACACATTTTGTCATTTTTTATAATTTACCACTCAAACCACCATTTTTATAATTGATAGCGAAACACTTAACCTTTTCAAAAAATACTTTTTAATTGCTTTTACTAAACACTCAGCTTTTTCAAAAAGTCCAGTTTTATACGGCACTTTTTGAAAACTTCACTTTTTCAAAAAGCCCAATTTCAAAAGGCTGAACCAAACTCACCCGTAGTTGAAAAATAAAATGTATAACCATAGTTATCATTACCTGTTGAGAGGAGTCGAGGGTAAGAGTGGTTCTGGCATGGGAAGAACCATTCTAATTGAATCTTAGAGATGTTGTTGTTGTTGGAATAGTAAAATAGTGGAAAGAAGATTTGAATTCTTATTTTTCTAATAAATGAAAATAATTAATCTAGGCAATGAATTACAAAGCTTGTAACGATTTTTTTAAGCTAGTAGTGTGTGTGTGTTTTTAAGGAAAAAAGCAAATCCCGATAGAACATTATTATGGAAAGGACTATATATTTATAGTTACCTCTTCACGAGTTGACCCATCTGAGTTGTCCCATCTCGTTTCGAAACGTCGTCTATGGAACTAGATTTACCGAGTAAGAACCGAGTGGAGAAAAAAAAATCAACTAACAAAGTAAACCGCGCGTTCTATGAAAGTCAAACAATGCTGCCAAAGCAAAGTTGCTCAGTTGCTCTTGAAGAGAGCAATAGCCACGGCGGGACCCATAGAGAGAGAAAGAGAGAATGAGAAAAAGAATTTGCCAATTTGGGATACTCGCGCCAATTTACACTTATGCCAATAGACACGCAGTGTTTCTTCTCCTTTGTTAATTACTGTTATATTAAATGAATAAATTAACTATTTTTTAATGCTTAATTTTTTTGAAAAATCAGTAATTTAACACTTACGATCCTAATTATTTTGGTTAGGTGGGTTTGTAAGATCCTACTATCTAGATCCCAATTTTAACAATCATGGTCTATGGAACTAGTTTTGCCAATAAGAATCTAGTGGAGAAAAAAGAATCAAAGAATCTGCAATATGATAGTCAACAAATAATGACATATATGTGTGCGAAAAGAAGAAAAGAGACACTAATAATTAGCCACCTAGTTCATTTTTTATTAATTATAATTAGGGAGAAAAAGAGCAATTATTAAAAATACTTATTTTTAGGCTTAAGTTTTTTGAAAAATCAGTAATTTAACACTTACGATCCTGGTATGATCCTAATTATTTTGGTTAGGTGGGTTCGTAAAATCCTACTATCTGGATCCCAATTTTAACAATCACGGTCTATGGAACTAGTTTTGCCAATAAGAACCTAGCGGAGAAAAAAGAATAAAAGAATTCGCAATATGATAGTCGACAGATAATGACTTACATTTGTGTGGAAAAGGGAAAAGAGACACTAGTCAATAGATAATGACCATTTTGATACAATAATGGTCACCCCATTTTGATACACTAATTGGTCCCCTATTAATGTGATATTTTGTTGTTGTTTGGTGCCCCAACAAATGATTCTTATTTCTTCTTGGTTAGTGTTTTTGATAGAATAATGCTTGCACCACATAAAATGGTACAATTTGTGCTACTACTTGTTCACGTGGTGAGTTGTGAGTGTCACGCCCCAAATCCGATATCCGGATTTGTGACCATGACCGGCATGCTAATATCAAGCTTAAACCTGATATTAATAAGAACCAACTTAACTTTTACAAAAGCATCCATTTTTCTTTTCTTGTTTTTTTCTTCTTGATATAATTTTTCACTTGATAGTCAGAGCATCTACACTGTACTCAAAATATAACATAATCCACCAGTCATTTAATTTTTGCACTTTCACATAATACATCTCTTAATACTTTAAGGTACATAACTTTCATTAGATCCTAAAATACACAATACTACAAAGCTAAACATCAAATTGCTAATTTAGGATCTATACATATCAAACTAAAACCAGCTCCTTCCAAATTCGACTAAGGCTCCCTTTGCTCCAAAATAAAACCTGCTAACTGAAAGAGTGAAAGGGGTGAGCTACATAGCTCAGTAAAGGTAAGATATATGAAAATTTAATAAGGATGCATGTAAATTAGATCATTTCATTTTATGAATATTCGAATAGGAGAACATCTTTTCATGCATAGTATTTTATACTATTCATAATAATAACTTATACACTCTTCATAGAAAATAATTGTTCTCATTTTTCTTATCAGGTTAATATTTCCAAAACCTTTCGGATTAAACTTCTTTCATTTCCTACAAAGTCACCATATGTATATTCTCATTACAAAATAATCATTTTAACTTAAATAAGATAATCGGTAACTTTGTATTAAACTAGAAACATCTTGACCCAATAAGAAAACCTTTCTTTATAAACCTCTTCTCGAAAAATATTATAACTTTCATAGTTATAAAACTTAACATTTCATAAAGAACAGGTATCTGATAACTTTTAAACATAAATGATTGGTCCATGATTGCAATACTCTTTTTTGAGGCTAATGGTTATGCTGATATTTTGGGCATCATTGGCATGAGTCCAAGTGGAAAAATGTTGACGTGGAATCTCGTAAATTAAGATTATAACTGTGGATTCTATACCAATTCTAACACTTAGAGCATTCCCATCAAGGTGAGTAAAATTTTTAGCATATACCACCTCAAAACCCAAAATTTTAGCTTTTAACAACTCATTTTACAATACAACCAACATCAAACATTCTATATTTTTTACCATTTCATTTAAATATTTTTTTTTATTATTTCTTTATTCTTCAATTATATTTCTTTCTCTCTCTTCCTCTCTGTCACTCTCAACCCTGCAATCTTGACCATCTCAACGCAGCAAACCCATACCCACCCCATCCACCACCACCGGAAAAAAACACCAACCACCCATACCCACCTATCTATCCAACAAACTCACACTCTTCCATCTCAACCCAGCAAACCCATATCCATCCCAGCCACCACCACTGAAAAAAAAATAAAAATAAATAAAAAATAAAACACTAGCAGATGAAGAAAAACCAACGGAGACCCACAGATATTCACCACAAAACCCAGAAAAAAACAACATCCACATTACAAAATCATAACCAAATCACAAACCCAAACCCACAACCTCATCACCATTCACCACCAACAACCGGAAAAAGAAAAAGAAAAACAACCCTCCAAAATCACAACCAAATCACAAACCCACAACCTCATCACCACCAACAATCAGAAAAGGAAAATGAAAAACAACCACTGTGAGAGACCCACGTGATTAGAGACCCACCGATCAGAGACCCACGCCGATCTACCCTCAACGCCAATGCCCACACCGGCCAAATCCATAACCCACACAACCACTGCCGAATCTACCATCAAATCACAAACTAAAAAAAAAAAAAAAACCACTACGATAGAGATCGGCTTACCTTGATGCTCCGGCTTGGGTTTTGTCGAAGTGGGAGGTAGAACGTTGAGTAGTGGGAGAGGGAGAGAGAGAGCAAAGAAGTGGTTGGAGGCTCTCAGAACAAGAATGAGAGATGGAAGAAAGACAAGGAAAGGAGAAAGAAAAAAATAAGAAGAAAAGAAAGCGGACCCCACGAAATAAAAAAATAATATAACTTTTACAATTGGTGAACAGTGCGGTCTCAAATTTGAGATTGCACTGTTCATCAATGCAAAAAATTATGGCATTTACAATGCTTAATAGAAGTGATTTTTTAGAGTTTGGGGTGTCAAATGCCAAATATTTGACACCCTTGATGGGAATGCTCTTAGAGTTTACAAGTTGACATGCCAAAAAATATAAGGCAAAAATGCAAAATTGACTCTCTAACTTTCACCTTTTTTTCGTTTCAGTCCTCTAACTTTCAATTTTTGTCAATGTAGGGTTCCATTACATTTCTGTTAGTGACTGCCGTTAGACCCACTAAAATGACGCCGTTTTGCATTTTTTTTTTAAATTTGGAATTAGAAGAAAATAAGAAAAATCTGGGGAAAAAAAAAAAAACGCACACATTAAGGGGAACAATGAATCTGAAGCACTTGAAGTTTATGCTGGCAGCCGAATCTAAGGCACTTGAGGCCAACGGTGAATCTGAAGCACTTGAAATTTGATAGAATTGAGACCAAGAGCCATTAAAGTTTATATTATATAAGGTTAGGTTGATCTGAATTGTGATTTGATCTGATCAAAGAGTGCGATTAAGGCAAAACAAAGGAAAGCAAACATGGGTTCAGCATCAGAGATTGTAGCCAAGTTGAATTTGGCTACCCACCTAGAAGGTGGGTTTTACTTTGAAACTTTCAGAGATAACTCTATCGTTCTCTCCAAGTTCAGCTTCCCCCTTAGTGTAAGTTACAATAGAAGAACCTATATTTATATGTGATGATGATTATGATGATGATTATTAGGTTCTAAAGACTTAGGATTTTATGTATTTAGAACTCTAATGTGTATTGTTGGCAAACCATGATCAAAACAAGTTGGTTAGTCGAGTTTAGACTTGCTCAAAGTTGGTTCATTTATGTAAAGTTGGAATAAGCTGTTGCAGAAGTTATTTATGCTTCTCGGCCTGGTTCGATCAATCGAAACTTAGGCTCGATCAATCGAAAATCGGGTCAGAGGCATTTTTCTGTAGAATTCCAACTTAGCCCTAGTTTGTTTAAAACGTTTAGGGTTTTCTAATTTGCCCTAGGTATAAAAGGCAAACCCTAGCCACGTTTTTGTGTTGCTCATATTGCTGTTTGTGTAAATCTCTTGTGAGATCTGTGAGGAGCTTTCCTTTACACAAGCTTAGGGTTATCAAGAGGAGATTCGTTCAAGAACTTAATGATGATTCAGTTGCTGCCATAAGTGCTTAAAGAAACACAAGCGGGTGTGCTTGTACTTGCTGGAGAATCCAAGAAAGAAGGAGTCCGTGGTTTCGGAGTTTGCACGTGGTCGTGTCAGTAAGTTTCTACTGGTGGGTAGCAATAGGATGTTAGCGGTCTAAGTCCTGTTGAACAATTTCGATTCTTTCATAGTAGATTCAGGTTTACCTTGAGGATAGCTAGGTTAAATCCTCCCCAGGTTTTTACCGGTTTGGTTTCCTAGGTGATCATATCATTGTATTATTTATTTTTCTGCTGCTTTACATGATATGATTGTTTGATTGTAATAACCTAGATTTGGAATTTGAACTAAGTAACAACTTGGCTAATTACCTAGGTTAATCCAATTGTGTTTCTAAGGGGTCTAAAAACTATCAATGATGATGATGAATCCTGTTGTTTTCTATATAAATTTTGTGTTCTTATAATGATTTCAAACAAGGTGGAACGCGCAGTGAGTTCGCGCATTTACTTTTTGCTACCGTCTGGGAATGTGTCTAGCCTCCACTGTATACCATGTGCAGAAACATGGCATTTTTCTGTTTTTGTTTTTGATTCAATCAAGTTTTGCTTTGTCTTGATTGAATTAGTGATGGATTTCAGTCAAGTTTTGCTTTGCCTTTACTTTTCTGTTTTTTTTTTTTTTTTTCCTAGTGGGTCTAACGGTAGCCATTAACAAAAATGTAACGAAGCCTTACATTGACAAAAATTGAAAGTTAGAGGACTGAATTGACAAAAATGAAAGTCGTAGGACTGAAATGAAAAAAATGTGAAAGTTAGAAGGTCAGTTTTGCATTTTTGCCAAAATATAATTAGTAAATTTTTAACAATATAATAATTGAATATCCAAATTACTTTATAGTGATTAATGAAAAATCACTTTGTAAAAATTATGTAGGATTAAAATCCAATTTTAAGAATGTTTTGATAAAATTTTTATGAATTTTTTTTTCAAAAATATCAAAAGATTAGGAATTAAACTAACACATTTGACATGTTATATTGACACATAATATAAATGTTAGAGACTAAAATGGTAATTTAACCCCAAAAAAAAAACATATCTTTCTTTCTTTCTCCTCCAGTTACCCACAAAATCCATTATATTTATATATAAATAAATATATTTTCTTCCTCCTTACGTCAAGATATTTTTTATTAAGAATTCATATATTGAGAGAAGCTAAACTTTATTATTATTATTATTATTATTATTTGATAGTTACAATAAGTAGAGAAAATTTGAACCTTAGACCAGTTAAGCTATAATTTTCTTGACATCAAAGCTAAACTATTATTATGAGAGCATGTCTTTTTGGGGGATAAAATATTGTTATGAGAGCATTAATATGGGATTGAGCATTTAATGTCTCATTGCTTATTTGAGTTGTCTTGCTCTCTAACAACATCGCTCACACCGTCAGACGAGTGTAATTTATTAGGGCCTTGATCTCATGATGTCTATGATTCATTTTGGAGAAGAATGATGTCGATGATTGGTGCTACTAAACATTTTTCGAGAGGCAAATGGTTATGCTGATATTTAGGTCGTCATGGAATAAGTCCTATGTGGAAATTAGTAGTGGTTTAAACAAGTTGTGACCTATATATGCAGTGAAGCTGCCCTAGCTTTTTTGTTGGATATTTCGTAGGGAGAAAAATTAGCTTGTCTCTCAAAAAAACAAAAAGTAAAAATAGCCTCTTCGGCCCACTTTGCACAATCCCTGAATTAGCTCCCTTTAGGCCCAATAATCCTAACCAAATTTATTTCAGTCTTAAGCATTTTTATGCCTCTGTGAGCCCAGAATAAAATTTGAGCAGAGCAGGGGCGGTTGGTTGGTTCCAGACACATTCTTACTGTCTTAGAGATTATTCTTTTTGGCCCTCTCATAATTTAGAACACATACATATTTTATTACAAGTTTACAACTCCACACCGTCTCTCTCTTTATTTTCCTTATGTGGACAATTGACAGTACATACAGTTAAGACTCAAGACAAAACCTGTTAATATTCACAAGCATATTCAAATGACACGTACGGTATATACCCAATAAAACTGATTCAATTAGACAGAGAGAGTTACAATATTCCAAATTTCCAACACAATACAACATAGAAAGAAAAAGCTGCAAAATCTCACAGTACATCCTCACGATACCCTATTACGCACATTCTTCACCTTAGAATTTTAAGTGTGGATAAGAATGTATGCAATAAAATGCGTAAAATAAACACTACCCATTTTAATAAGGGTTTTGTTAACAAGTATTGTAAGATGCATGTTAATAGTAACTTTTGACTTTTTTTTAATAATTTTTTGTCTTTCTCTGTAACTTTATGTTATTTTTAGAGCGTGGGCCAGCTTTGTAGAAAGAAAAAAATATTAAAATAACCAAAAAAACTAGTTTTATGTCTTTTTTTTTTTTTTTTAATTTCTTTTATTAAATAGTACTACTTTAATACCTACGCTGTTAACCTTTTAATAAACCAACAAAAACCAAACACCTACTTCCGTACTTCGTGCATGGACGTACTTACTGTTCTTCACTAGCAAGCCATGGCGGGACTCACGGCTAGGCAAGTTGGATAACTTGGATCTATAGTGATTTGGGTATTAATGTTGGGAACACCAACGCCATCATTATCAGCAATGCTCACACTGGCCGGAGTTTGGTCACCACTATTGGAATTATTATGTTTACACTTGCGTAGCCCTAGTGCCAAACTGATCAGTATAACAACGAGGAAGAGGAGGTAAACTATTTGCTCAGCAATCTTAAGGTGCAATAGCCACTTTTCCTCCCTGAGCATACAGAAAGATATGGTATCAAATAATTAAACTGGGGAAAATAAAATTAGAGAAAAAAAAAATATTCGATTACATATTTATTCCTTGACCTTTGCTTTATATTTCAAAATAATACTCATGCTCTGAAATGTTTCATTTTAGTAAGTTCATGTAAAAAAACTCCCTACTTTTGTCTATTGTTTTGATTTTCTCTATCTCCGAACAAACATAAAAGAAACAAAACAGATTGAGTATTAAAATTACCAATCTCTTCCTTCTTTGTTTTTATCAAAAATCCTATCTCCAGACAAACAAAAAAATAATAGCAAACAAAGCACTAAAATTAATAATCTCCTCCCCCTTTATTGTTATCAAAATCTTTAGGCATTTTGCCGAATAAACTCAACTCAAAAATAAAATAAGAATTAACGCCAAGGACCTTGTTCACTCAAACTTCAAGTATATGGATTAAAATAAAACATTTTTATACATACATATGTATGTGTATATATATATATATATATGTATGGAGCATTTTTGAAAGATGGGACAAAAGTTGAGAACTAAATATGCCAAAGCAAAGTTGCTCGGTTGCTCTTGAAGAGACCAATAGCCACAGCATTTGTTCTTTAGCATTTGTTTCAACCATTTTCAGTGAACCCTTGGAAAAAATGGGTTGAAAGTTGAAACAAGTCATGTTTTTTGTAGTGAGGACCCACAGCTGGACCCATAGAGAGAGAAAAAGAGAGAATGAGAAAAGGAATTTGGGATACTCACGCCAGTATACACTCATGCCAATATAATTATATACTCTCGCCGTTCCAATTTGTTTGTCCTGTTTGAAAAGTCAAATTTTTTAAGAGAACATCATTTATTATCTTGTCCACCTTATAAAAATGTATAAGTTTACAAAACTACCCTTAAATAAATTTATCTGCTTTTTTAAAAAGAGTTATACTTAATGAGGCAACTAAAAAGGTGCCCCAATTAAATTGATTTTTTTAAATATCAGTTAGTTTTCTTTTCAAATAGTTTTGAAAATAAAGTAGGGGTATAATAGGAACATTAGTAAACTAATAATTTTTATTTTTAGAAACAGAACAATATTTTGGGACATTCCAAAATGGAATAGAGGAAAAACAAACTGGGACGGAGGTAGTAAACGCATTGTTTCTCTTCCTATCTTAATTACTGTTAGATTAAATGAATAAATTAACTATTTTTTAATGCTTAAGTTTTTTGAAAAATCAATAATTTAACACTAATGATCCTAATTATTTTGGTTAGGTGGGTTCGTAAGATCCTACTATCTGGATCCCAATTTTGACAATCACGGTATATGGAACTAGTTTTGCCAATAAGAACCTAGTGGGGAAAAAGGAATCAAAGAAGCCGCAATATGATAGTCAACAGATAATGACTTATATGTGTGTGGAAAGGGGAAAAGAGACACTAGTAATTAGCCACCTAGTTCATATTTCATTAATTATAATTAGGGGGAAAAAGTAATTATTAATAATACTTACTTTTACGCTTTAAGTTTTTTGAAAAATCAGTAATTTAACACTTACAATCCTGGTATGATCCTAATTATTTTAGTTAGTTGGGTTTGAAAGATCCTATTATCTGGATCCCAATTTTAACAATCACAGTCTATGGAACTAGTTTTGCCAATAAGAACCTAGTGGAGAAAAAAGAATCAAAGAAGCCGCAATATGAGAGTCAACAGATAATGACTTATATGTGTGTGGAAAGGGGAAGAGAGACGCAAGTAATTAACCAACTAGTTCATTTTTCATTAATTATAATTAAGGGGAAAAAAGAGCAATTATTAATAATACTTACTTTTACGCTTAAGTTTTTTGAAAAGTCAATAATTTAACACTTACGATCTTGGTATGATCCTAATTATTTTGATTAGTTGGGTTCGTAAGATCCTACTATTTGGATCCCAATTTTAACAATGAGGGGTAAACTATTTGCCTAGCAACTTCAATGATATTTTATTGACCGTTTTGATACAATAATGGTCACTTCGTTTTGATACAATAATTGGTCCCCTATTAATGTGATATTTTGTTGTTATTTAATTGGTGCACCAACCAATGATTCCTTTTTTCTTCTTGGTCCGTGTTTTTGATAGAGTAATGCTTGCACCCCATAAAATGGTACAATTTGTGTTACAACTTGCTCACGTGGTGAGTTATGAGGAGTAGAAGTGTGTCCTCATATAGACCCACCATCACAGGTTTAACACTCACAAATCACCACGTGGGTGAGTTGTTGTACAAGTTGTGCCATTTTATGTGGCATCGACATTACTCTTTTTGATACATTCCCGATTTCCCCCTTTAAGATTGGACTCAATCAACCGACAAGTTTCTCTTTTGCTTATGAGAAAACCATTTGGAACAATTCCTATTAATTGGCACCTCCTAATGCACAGAAAGTCTAGATGAGAAAGTGTTCGAATTGTAATGCACAGAAAGTCTAAAGGAGAAAGTATTCAAATTAAGAAATTAACAACATGTTATAATTATCACAAAAAATAAATAAATAAAGGATGAAAACCATTGGGGGGTTTTTCATTTTCAAATTGAAAACCAAACAAATGAAACCCTCCAACGCCTTATACTCAAAGATATTATATTAACCACACATTTTTATTATTACTAGTCAATGTGGGACTTATTTAATTGAGTAATGTTTGTTATATACAAACTATTTTATACACATCCAAAAACAATTTCATGTTAAAAATTGTGACTTTAAATCATGATTTTAGCTGCGTTTTGGGGTGTGTTTAAAACTATCTAAAACAATGTGTGTGTAGCAAATTTAACTCTATTTAATTAATTACGTCACTCACATATAAATATTGTATATAGGTTTGTGTACTCAAATATAACACACATTTTGCAAGAAAAACATATCTAATAACATGTTTGCCTTAAATGGTTTTTATTAACTATGGATAGAGTTATAGCTTTACTCAAAATTCTTTTCATTAGATGTGAATTTTAACAAATCCACTATAGGATTACATTTTTTTCTTATATCTTTCATGCTTGCAAAATTTCAAGAAGGTAAAAAATTAATAGCTATATCATCAATCAAATGCTTAAATTTCAAGTTTTTGTTGTCTAAAATTATATTTCAAATAGTAAATAACATTCGATTAATGC
This sequence comes from Quercus tomentella, assembly GCA_028535165.1. Lineage (NCBI taxonomy): Eukaryota > Viridiplantae > Streptophyta > Magnoliopsida > Fagales > Fagaceae > Quercus > Quercus tomentella. The sequence goes on from JAPQVY010000155.1 coordinate 94,858,700, forward strand.
GAAATTTGATGTGCATGTTAAGAACATAAAAAATATATAATTAAACAGTTAGATTTTCAAAATATGTAGTTCTGTTAATTTTTTTAGTGGAAGTTGTACCCAAACTTTGTCCTTGAACTATTAAGCTTCAATATTCTAGTCTATTTCCCTTCATATATATACACCACATTAAAAGGTAAATTAGTCACAAATTCCTAAATTTGTGAGACAAAATTTGTTAATATCCCATGGAGACATTTCATGGCATAAATAAAATGACTGAGCGAAAAATTTTATTAGAGGTTTCCAAATGCTTGAGGGAGAAACTTACATTGAGATGTTGAATTATTAACTTGGTCTATATGAAAAGAGTAATACTACCGCCACAAATTATTTTACAACATTTTTACAAACCGCTGATATGACTAGCTTTTTATTGGTTTTCATTTAGACCCACTATTAATAACATCATCTTTTTATTTACCAATAACCACTCATCAAATTAGCAGTTTGTAAATTTTTTGTAAAAAAGTTTATATCTTTAGCATTACTCATATGAAAAGAGTAATGTTACGGCTACAAATTATTTTATAATATTTTTACAAACTGCTTATATGTGCAACGTCTTATTAGACAAACTGCCACATGTGGGGGATCTCAATTGTTTTGAATATATATAGAATACATAATACTCCAATCTATCAAAGCCTGTAATTAACCCCAATGCAACAAAACAAAATATAAACCATATCAAGTCCTTTATGTTCTCTCTGTTCGTTTTTTTTTTTTTTTTTCACTCTATCATGATATCAAAGTTATGTTTTGTCCTTTTTTTCTTTTTTTCCACCATAACATGGTATCAAAATCATGTTTATCTTTTTTAATAGGAGAGATACAATAGATCGGGAAGTAAACTCTACAGAAGGATTGAAACGCTTCATTATAAATGTTAATTGGAAAAAGTTTACAAGTGATCTATTTAGAGGCCTAAAGAGGAACACTTGCATCGCTATTCATTCAATGAAGAGTAATATGAAATTATTATGTATGTGTTGTATACTGTTGTAAGATATTAGAATTATCGTCACATCACTATTCTGAAACCAGAAACTGAAGTAAGGATCGAAATCAAAGATATATGTACAACCTTAAATTAGAAAACCATGGCTAGAAAATAATTAATCGGATAACAATCCATTAGTTTTAAATGATAAAAACTCAATTAATTTACTTTTGCATACCATCAACATGCAATCATATATCTAACACAAAAGATTCTATTATATAGAATATTGAAATGGCAGAAACATACTTAGAAATATACTAAGCCACTCAAACACAAAAATACTAAACTTTAGTTTGTTTTGAACAGCGTCAAGAAAAACTCTAGCAGCAAAAACACACACAAAATACAACTTTTAATCCAGGGACTAATTGGGGTCATTCACTTGAAGCACTTGGCATCAAAAAGAGGCTTGCCCTCAAAAGGTTCATGATCTTCAATCATCTGATTCACATGTTCCTTTTGGTCTTCATCTGTAATATCAACCTTCTTCCAGTCATATAGCTCCATATCATAGCATTCATCAAGCACAAATTTTGGTACTTCTGGCCCTCGGAAGAGCCACAGTCCTTTCACCTTGAAGGGTGGCTCTGATCCAATCATTAGCATCTTCCCAAAAGCATATTTGCGTGCTAGATCCATCCTTTGAAGAAATTCACCGACCTTGTTTAGTGTTACAAAGGAAACAGTATTCTCATCATTGTACTTGTAATCACAGAACCAGAGAGAGTATCCCTCAGGATCGTACATGTCCCAGAACCCTGCAACAAACAAACATGAAACAATGATGAAGAGAAAATTGTTCAAGCAGCAAGTGACATATAAATGTTGTGAACATGATCAAGGTATAAATAAGGATTTCTAATGCATGGTGGACTTCAATGTTTCAAAATAATAACACAGCCAAGGTATTGGAATTGAATATTCAACAAAGACTAAATTACACTTTTGATTCTTATAGTTTGAGTTGTTTTCATTTTGATCTCTTTAAATTTGAGATATTCATTTTAGTTTGATTCAAAAATGGTCGTCCATCTTCATAGCGACTAATTTAACCGCTAAGCTAAGTGCCAACAAAACAATGTCATTTCTTTTTTCATCCCCCTTTCCCCTCTTAACCGCTAGATAAATCACGGGCATATACGAAACAACTTTTGAAAACACATTCTAATTTTGATGGTCTAACAAGAAATTTTCAGATTTGAAGGAACTGAAATGAAAATAATCCTAAATTTTAAAGATAACAATGTAATTTAGTCTTCAACATATTATACTAGTATATATGCTAGCTATTTTCTCAATGCATGAACATAATCCAAACATACCACTTTAACAAAATATACAAACATTTAAAAGATGGCAACCTCAATAAATGAGAACTTCAAGGTTTGGGAAAATATACAGATATGAACTAAAACTATAGAATAGATTGAATGCAAATGATACTATTGAGATGACAAGTTATGATTGGTATATAATAAATTAATGTCCGTAACTTTGTGAAAAATCATTAGTGAAATTGATTTTTCACTAATCACAATCTCCCACCTCAGATTTTGTGAAAAAATTCATAAAATTGATTTTGCATGTAACATTGTTGATATATAGGGCAAAGATTAATATAGCCAAAAGAAGAGGTTATATTTTATACCTTTAAAACAAAACTTGTTGCACACAAACTTTTACAAACGTTTGCATACACGCCAAAAAAAAAAAAAAAAAAAAAAAAAAAAAAAAAAAACCCATTTGAAGACCCAATTTCAAATTGTGTGTAATAAAAACTACCTGTACCTTTAATAGCAACCCCGCGGAAGTTGGTTTTTGTATTTGAGTACAGCCTCTTCCACTCATCCAGTATCATCTTACTTGGGGGCAGTAGATCAAGAGGATTCTTAGGTTTGGGTTTTGGAGCCTCCTCTTCTTCACCAACTTCTGTTTTGGGCTTTGTTGGCTCCTCCTTTTCCGCTTCATCCTTAGGCTTCGGTTTAGAAGATTCTTTTGGGTGATTAGAAGGATTCTTTGTAGATGTAACTGGTGGAACAGTCTCAGTCTGTTTCACCTCACCTAAAATCTTCTTGAAATTTGGTTTATTAACCAAGGTCCAGAAGTATCTCTCCACATGAAGGAACTCAGAGGTAAAGCTCTTAGTCAGGAGCTTGGTGAAGCCCTTATATAAGTAGCACGCCACAGCAATGTCAACCAGGGTCACGAAATGCCCAACTAGGTACGTGTTTGAAGCAAGATAAGTGTTTAGAGCTCTCAGAGCTGTCTTCAATCCCGAAATTGCAGCTTCCTCGACCTTCTTGCAAACAGAAGAAAAATTATACAAATCAAATAGGGCTAGGTTCTAATAAATTACATCTTGTCTCAAATGCTTAAACTGATAGAAAATTATGAAATTAATCACTTAATCATTATTCTAATGTGACATAATTATGAGGTGATCATCAACACATGCAAGGAGCACTCTCAAAATTCAAACCAATAATAGTAAAGATAAATTAAATAATAAGCGCACACACACAAAGAGCATAAGAATTAAACATTGTTTGGCTATATACCTACCTCCACATGTGGTGATAAAGAGAAAATTGTCAGTATAAAAATAGAAAGATTATATTAAGTGTACAAAGATTCTCTTAAGAAACCTAAACCCCAAATACACTCCGGCCATGTAACACAACATTTAGATTTTGTAAGTAGAATATAGATAAATACTAATGTTAATTTGTAACTCACCTGAGGAAGGTAAACAGCACGTCCATCTCTAGGTTTAAACCAAATGACAATATTACCATATATCTCCACTGATGTGAATTCAAGCCACTGTTCTAGGTGGCCCTGAAAATTCAAGCATTCATAACAGTAACTCAATAAGCATAAAGCACACGCACACACATAAATAGCATCACCAGTGGTAATAAAGGTCTCACATAGTCAATTAAAGAAGAACCAAAAAGTGTATTGTCGGGCTTGAGGCGAGTGACTGCAGAACAGATAAAAAGCCCATAAGTTCCAACATAACAACCTTAAGAGAATCCTCAAGATTTGACAAAATTTTCTTCCAAACCGAGTTAAAGAAGAACTCACAGGACCATTTATAAGACTATCTAAATTAATTTAAATCACATAATTCATTCAATCATTTAAATAAATCAAATAACTAAAAATATATATATAAATTTTTGAACTACCACGCAGTAAGTTAGAGGAATTTTTGAAAACTGTCCCTTAAAATTAATAGAAAATATGTTCATAGTGTTATACATTTCTTACACACAATTTTCAAAATATCAAGTGCGACATGCACATTTTTTTTTAATTGATGTTTATATTTAAAACATGAAACGAGTACATTAACGAGTCTCTGTGATAATGATTATTCCAAAATTAATGGGTGGGGGTAGAAGTAGAAAGTCAATAGCCTTACGATAACGTGCTATAGCATTGCTCTCAAAGATGGGACCATCAGGTGTTTCCAACACTGGAACCTAGAAAAATGACAGATTTAGTATTAGAAGCTTTTATCAGACAAAAAAAATGATTACCAAATATAGAAGTATACCTTCCCGATTGGGTTTAGCTTGAGAAATTCGGGAGTTTTATTAGTGACATGCATCTCAAAATTTGGGTCCAGTTCCACTTTCACACCACTGTACTCTGCAACAATAAGTATCTTGAGAGCATTTGTGTTCGTATTTGCTGCATGCAATATCTGCCATGTTGATCAAGCGGATACATGTAATTTGGTAACAAATATGATTAATCAATGAAAAATGCTATGTTTACAACATATTTATAACACTTCCATAACAAATCTTATGTGGTATATAGGTTGTTATTAGTTGTTATGGGTAACCAAAATAGTAATTCAAGTTGTAGATTCAAAATAGAACTAATTATAATTTACCACCTATGATTTGCTGTATGTGAAAATATTGTAAACGTAACATTTCTCTTAATCAATTGTTATAGCAGTTAATTAATTAATTTCAGAGGGGGCAGTGCACTCGCTTGCAAGGGATATTAGCAATTATTAGGACAGGGAACCCCTACATCATATACTACAGATTTTACGTGTGAGCCAAATGGAAAAAATGTTTGGGGTCAATATTGCAACCGTTCTAGGATTTAATCCCGTAGAAAATTCGCTAAAATAAACAATTATAACGGTCTACTTACAACAAATTAGTACATTTAGACTCCCTATTATAACCTTAGAAAACATCTTGTTTGCCTTCCCACCACAATGACCCTAGAAGTTCTAAAATCCTTCTACACGAACTTCCTCCATGAGTGAACCTCGTCCACAACCAAAACTTCAAACAATGACACCTTCGAGGAGAAACTCTAAAAAATGTCTCATATAGAGAAAACACTTTATAAAAAGTAATTTAGAATTCTTTTGACTCAATAAAAGTTTGTACTCAAAAATATCTCATATAGAGAGAAAACACTTTATAAAAAGGAATTTAGAATTCTTTTGACTCAATAAAAGTTTGTACTCAGAGTAATTAACATTGATACAACAACCACTCTCCTCTCAATTTCAAAAATAAGGGTTGGTTTTATATAGGGAATCATTAGGTTAATTTGTATGGCTTCAAGGTTAGTGTAATGTTTGCTGCAATTAGTATCGAGTGAGAATTTTTTTGCTTGAGCGAAACTCTCGAGGAGAACAATTGTGACAACTTTGAATGACTATATCTCATTCATTCTAAACCCAAATTGGGTCAAATTTCCGTGTTTCTTGAAGATCCAAATGTCTACTTTCGAATCAAACAAGCTTTACTTAGAATCCACTTTTGTGCAAAAGATATGGTAAGAGATCATCAATTCATCATCTTTTAGGCTTCAGCATATTAAATCCCTTATTATCTTTGAGTAGCTTTTAAACCAAACTCAAGTATCAAGTTGGCGTTTAACTTGTCACAAACCCATTATCTAGGAATCAATTATTCCAATGAAAAATTTAATCACCAACTTAATACTTGAGTTACATTAATGTACAGGTGATATATATGGTTAAAAAACCACTTGATTATTACATTTAAATACGAAGGAAGTCCGTATTCTATACACCAAAGTGTGTATCTAAGTAAATAAAGAATTCTTCTAAAAAACTTTAATAAAATAAAAAAGAATTGAAATAAAGCCCATCTATTAGACTCCAACAAAGGGAAACTATCTCTTATTCTTGTCTACATCTACTATTTTACATTTATTTTCATAATTGATGTAAAAATGTTCACAATTTAATATATGAAAGTAATCGTAAAATAACGGACATATAAAATAAGTGCAACAATACATTATCCTAAGTCCGTACAAGACAAAATGAGTGCACTGCAAGTGATTGAAATTCAGACCGTGCAATAGTATTGCACTTTAAATAGTTGAGATTAAAAGTTAAATTCACTTTTAATAACCCTTGAATTGATGATATATATGTATATGCATATATATATATATATATATAAATTAACCCTTTGAACAAGTTTTTTTTTTTTTTTTCATGTGTGCTAATTATACACACGTTACAATACACAGGATTTAAATCCCAATAGAACTATCTTAGCAGGTCAAAACACAAACATAAACCATATATGAGGTGGTCCCGAGCTTTAGAAAAGATAAAATAAAACAGATAAGTGATTGGTATGAAATGCATGGAATCAAATAAAAGATTCATCCGATTTAACTCACCAGAGCCATGTCTTCACTGAAAGAAAAAAAAACGTCTCTCTCAGATCTCAAAAGTCAAATCTGCCTTTACAAAACAAAAAATAAAACATACGCACGTAAAGTAATTAATAATGGAAAAACAAGGCGTTTGATTCTCTAAAGACAAAATTTTCAGAAAATATCGAATAGTTCCATTGAAACGATCAAAGTATAATCCGAGAGAAGAGAGAGAGAGAAAGAGTGTAAGACCTATGAGTTTCTGGGAGAGCAACTGAGAGTGAGAGATGAGAGAACCAAACAATGGGTTTTGTACGGATCCAATGCAAACAGTGTTTTAATAAAATAAAAAATAAAATTTTTTTTTGTGTTTTGTTCACTATTCTTCTATCCTATACCCTTTACGCTTTTTCCTTTTTTAATAATCTAGCTACCATCACCACCACCATCATCATCATCATGGTCTTGTCTTAATAATTAGCATTATTCTATCAATATTTTTCTTAATGATTTGTTCGTTTTCACAACTTTCGTATTATAAAACATTCATTTCTTTTGCTTTTGTCCGCCACCTTTCAATTTCATTATCCATCTTATCGCAATTCGCAATCAATAATACAATGTTCACTGTAGTCAATCTTTGTATTTCCAATTTTCCATACCCGTGCAAAACATTCTACACATCCATTTTCTTCTACGTATACCTTTGTATTTCCATAACTGTTTGATGTTTGTTATTGTGTTGATGATTCTCTAGAGGAGATGTAGAGTCGTAGGTTTACTCTTTCAAGGTCAATCCTCCCAGACCAGAGAGCTCTACCTAGTCTGGATGCCTGGATGTTGAGCATGTGTTTGATGTTATTAATTCCTCAAGATTCACCATGGATGAATAACGTACTGTAACCTCTAGATAAGGTGAACAACGTGCTTACTACACAATAGGTGGTTTCCAAGGTGTTGGTGATAACTATGGTTTTGGTGTACGTACGTAGTTGCCACTTTGTGACGTGAGAAACTCTTCAGAGGCTCTTTTTTTTTTTTTTTTTTTTTGTCCAAGAAATAATTTTTTTTATAGAAAATTTTATTTAGGTAATCATATTTAGAGTAGCAATGATGTACACCAAAACTCCAAATTTGATTATCTTAATAAATTTTCCATTTTATTTTTTAGAATTGCAATGATGTACTCCAAAAAACTCCATATTTGATTATCTTAATAAATTTTCCATTTTATTTTTTAAAATTGCAATGATGTACTCCAAAAAACTCCTGTAAGGACTAGATTTGTAGCTAAGCCCAAGACGAATGGACTTAATAAGCCCAAAATGCTCAAAAAAATGAATTTGTAGAGAGTGAGTAAAAGAATTGGGCTTAAGTGAATGAGATAACAGTTATGATGAGTTTCTAGGACAATCAAACAGAAATGAACCAAATTTGTACAAGAAAGTTTGTCCTCAACACAATCCGAGGAGCTCTGTTCTAGTGGATATTGGATGACAATGGTTACAAGAATAGTTCAGATTGCTATAGTGTTTTCTCTGTTAATTTCCGGATCCCCTTTCCATAATGAGTTTCTCCTATTATATAGTCCTCTTTAAACGGTCTTGGTCTTCCACCTATTGATTGTCCAAGCCTATACTTGAGTGTCTGTCCCATCAGACACCCTCTCTGGTGTTCTGTGAGTTGCGGTAGCCGAGACAGCACTGTTCAAAGGTCTTGTCCACGTAAATGTGGCCAGAAAGTTAGCTGCAGGGTAATCAATGCGGTGGTAGTAGCTTTCCCTTATATATTTTTGAGTTCCTATCCTTCTTGTACGTTCATGATGTTCGTCCCTATCAGTAGAACTTCTTAGAATGTCACTTTGATCATTAGGATCTATACTCGATCTATGTTTAGCTTATTCGAGGAGATGTTTCTCTTCGGACTTGGACTACTCACGCTCTCGGCCAAAGTCCAAGACCCAATTGTATGATTTAGGCCCATGACTCCACAATAACCCCTCAAAACTCTGATTTTTCCCCTCATTCGAGGAGAAATCTGGGGTTTTGAATTTTTAAGAGTTAACTCTACTTGATCCTTTGATTTACACCCGTGAGAGTGACGTTTCACGCGCCCCGTATTTGTACTATAAATTGCTCCTTTCAGAGCTACCAATCTGAGGAGTTGATTATAATCTTGGATCTGTCTTGACACTTAGTGAGAAACAAATAGATAGCATGGAATGTTAATTTTTCCAAAGTATGTGGTACGAGGAGTCATGCATAACTAAGGTTCTATTTAAACACTTAGCAGGAGGTCCAAGGAACCTAACGTAGCTAAGGTTCTGTTTTAACACTTAGCAAGAGGTCTAAGGGACCCGACGTAGCTAAGGTTCTATTTTAACACTTAGCAGGAGGTCCGAAGGACCTGAAGTAGCTAAGGTTATGGTTTAACACTTAGTAGGAGGTCCGAGGAACTCGACGTAGCTAAGGTTCTGTTTTAACACTTAGTAGGAGGTCCGAAGGACCCAACGTAGTTAAGGTTATGTTTTACCACTTAGCAGGAGGTTCGAAGGACCCAACGTAGTTAAGGTTCTGTTTGAACACTTAGTAGGAGGTCCGAGGGACCCAACGTAGCTAATGTTCTGTTTTAACACTTAGCAGGAGGTCCGAGGGACCCGACGTAGCTAAGGTTTTGGTTTAACACTTAGCAGGAGGTCCGAGGGACTCGACGTAGCTAAGGTTTTGTTTTAACACTTAGTAGGAGGTCCAAGGGACTCGAAGTAGCTAAGGTTCTGGTTTACCACTTAGCAAGAGGTCCGAAGGACCCGACGTAGCTAAGGTTTTGATTTAACACTTAGCAAGAGGTCTGAGGGACCCGACGTAGCTAAGGTTCTGTTTTAACACTTAGCAGGAAGTCTGAGGGACCTGACGTAGCTAAGGTTCTGTTTTAACACTTAGCAGGAGGTCCGAGAGACCCGACGTAGCTAAGGTTCCGGTTTACCACTTAGCAGGAGGTCGGAGGGACCCGACATAGCTAAGGTTTTGTTTTAACACTTAGCAGGAGGTCCAAAGGACTCGACGTAGGCAAGGTTCTATTTTAACACTTAGCAGGAGGTCTGAGGGACCCGACGTAGCTAAGGTTCTGTTTTAACACTTAGCAGGAGGTCCCTAAGGTTTTGGTTTACAACTTAGCAGGAGGTCGGAGGGACCCGACGTAGCTAAGGTTCTGATTTAACACTTAGCAGGAAGTCCGAGGGACTCGATGTAGCTAAGGTTTTGTTTTAACACTTATAAAGATGTCATTGAACTAGCCCCGCTGCGGAGCCCCTGACTGGATGGGAATACCTTCCACATCAAGGTTTCGTCTTTGGAGTGAACAGTCATTCTTTGGTTGAACTGGCTCACATGTTCTACTAGATCCGTTCAACCATTGTAGATGGTGAACGTGGGCTGATAGAATCATTGAGGAAGTTTAGCCCCCTCTATTTTACGCATGAAGGGTGATTTGGAGATTTGATTCAACGCCTTCACCATAGCGTCATTTCCCAAGCCTTCTTGAGGCGGGCTCCTGTTGATGGAGGCCTGATCCTGCCATCTTTAACTGTTGTACTCACTATTCGCACAAGCTCTTCCTACAGACGGCGCTAATTGTAAGGACTAGATTTGTAGCTAAGCCCAAGACGAATGGACTTAAGCCCAAAATGCCCAAAACAATGAATTTGTAGAGAGTTGGTAGAAGAACTAGGTTTAAGTAAATGAGATAATAGTTATGATGAGTTTCCAGGACAATCAAACAGAAATGAACCAGGTTTGTACAAGAAAGTTTGTCCTCAGCACAATCCGAGGAGCTCTGTTCTATTGTATATTGGATGACAATGGTTACAAGAATAGTTCTGATTGCTACAATGTTTTCTCTGTTAATTTCCGGATCGCTTTTCCATAATGGGTTTCTCCTATTATATAGTCCCCTTTAAACTATCTTGTCCTTCCACCTGTTGATCGTCCAAGCTTATACTTGAGTGTCTGTCCCATCAGACACTCTCTCTGGTGTTCTGTGAGTTGCGGTAGCTGAGTCAGCACTGTTCGAGGGTCTTGTCCACATAAATGCGGCCAGAAAGTTAGCTACAGGGCATTCAATGCGGTGGTAGCAGCTTTCCCTGAAATATTTTTGAGTACCTATCATTCTTGTACATTTATGATGTTCATCCCTATCATTAGAACTTCTTGGAATGTCACTTTGATCATTAGGATCTATACCCGATCTGTGTTTAGCTTATCCGAGGAGATGTTCCTCCTCAGACTCAGACTACTCATGCTCTCGGCCAAAGCCCACGCGCTCTCGGCCAAGGCCCAAGACCTAATTGTATGATTTGGGCCCATAACCCCACAACTCCAAATTTGATTATCTTAATAAATTTTCCATTTTATTTTTTTTATAAGAACCAAACAGTGGTTTTAGACGTACATAATGATTTTTAGACTAAATTGCAAACTACACCCCTAAAATTTGGGGTGTTTGGATTTTACGCTCTAAAATTTTAGAATTTAAATTTTACCCATGAAGTTCTATTCCATTTGTATCAACAGTTCCTTTATCTATATTTTTCATTAAATGCCACATAAGCTCGTCACACGTATTTAGTCCATCCATATTATGTTATGTCATTTTTTTTTTTTAAGCTACAAAAATGATGTGCCATTATTTTATTGAATAAACTAATTAAACACGCGTAAAATGTTTATGTGATACTTAATGAAAAATATGGATAAAAGGATTGTTAAACGAAATAGAATTATCATCTTATACTTGTTTACATCCACTATTTTACATCAATATTTATAATTGATACAAAAACATCCACATTTTAAAATACGAAAATGAATGTAAAAAAGAGTTTTATTGCCCTTTCAATAATACAATGTCTTATCAAGACAAATAAAATACACTAGAAGTGATTGAGATTCAAACCGTGAAATAGTATATTTAATAGTTGAGACTAAAAGTTAAAAAATTCAGTTTTAATCTTTTAACTCTTGTATGAAAATTTTTCTAAAAAAAAACTCTAGTATGAATTCTTAAATTAGTTTTAAAAGAAATCTTAACCCTTAGATCAATTTTTTCAAACTTCAATTATTATTTTTATCATTTACACATTACAATACACCGGATTAAAAACCCAATAGAACTATCCCAGCATGTCAAAAACCATGTTGCCGACGGTGTTGAACCAGACCCCAACGAAACCGATAAGCTCTTCCTCATTAATCTCTTCTCTGGACCTACCATTTCTGGCCACACCCCACCATCGCCAACTTGAAAATTAAACAAACACATGCACCATGCCCAATCCCACTAGTACCACTATCGTTATTACTAGACTAAAATGCAAAACTGACCCTCTAGTTTTTTTTCAGATTTTATTTCAGTCTTCTAACTTTACTTTCATTTATTTTAGTTCTCTAAGTTTCAGATTTATTCAATTAAGGTTTTTCCGTTAACTTTTGTTAAAATTTTTCTTAAAAAAAATCTGGAAAATATTTTCAATCACTAATTGAATTTTTTTAATTTATAAAATTTGAAGAAAAATTTATAAAATTGAAAAATTAACCACAACATATAACAAAAATTGATGAAAAAACCTTAATTAAATAAACTTTTTTTTTTTTTTCTTAATTAATGAAATAAACTTGAAAGTTAAATTCCACTTCAATGCCACCCACGTAAATTTTCTCATTCCCTCTAAATTTCCATGCCAACCTTTTTACAACAAGGCTAATTTCACCGTCCACTTTAACTTTGAGCACTCCCCCACTGCACTCAATTCCAATCTCATGTTTGGTTCCCAAGAATTGAGCTTGGGATACATAATTCCTGCGTCCAAACACGTACTCCCTACTAGACAACAGAGTTGGCTCACTGAGTTGGCGAGTCAAGGCCAACCCGGATCGCCGAGTCAACTCGTCATGAAGATCACCAAGAAAAAACTCAAGCTTGGCATTGCAAGAGATGGCAACGTAGAATCTCGAGTCGGGCTCCGCCGAGTTGCGAGTGAACACAGCCCGAGTGAAGTCCCAGTAAAGCTTGATTCTTTGGTAGTGGTGGTGGGTTAAGTAGATGGACTTGGAACATGGGCGAGATTTGAAGAATGAGAAAGTTGATGGGTTGAGAGAGATGGTGATGGAGAAAGAGTCAGTGGCGTAAATGGTGAGGGAGTGAGAGAAGAGGGTTTTGGATCAAGTAAGAGTGAGATAAGTTGGTGAGTTGCAGAGATGATTTTGGTAAATGCAAGTTATGAGGTTAATTTTGAGGGACTTGATGATGAGAGGTGTTGTTGTTGTTGCTTGAGACTGTGTTGGGTTGGCTGAAACATGCTGGAATCACGGTGTCTAATTAGTCTTGTGTTTGTTTCTCAAAACATTCAGCCAGACTTTAGAGAGAGAGGTGGTTCTTGGCTAATATTTCACACTTCAAGCCTTCTTCTACCTCTTCATCACTTTAATATTTCTAACTTCTTCCTGGAACTTCTATTGTTTAGACTTGAATAACATGCTAATAAGAAAATATAAAACAAATATGTACTAAGGGCCTTATTTATTTATTTTTTTTGGGCAGAATTTGCCTAGCTATACTATGGTCGTGACAGAAAAAGGTGATGCCTGTAGCTTTTGGGTAGTAGCATTAGAAACAGTAATGGGAATGCATCCAGGAGAGCTCCTCTCGTCATTATCACCATCTTCATCCAATCAAGATGTAATGCTAAAGGATGTCTTGGATCCACGCCTCTCGCCTCCAACAGATAAATGGGATGTGCAAGATATTGCCCTTGTCGCAACAATAGCATTTGCATGCTTACATTCCAACCCAAAGTCCTGACCAACCATGGAAAGTGTGTCTCGGGAATTTCTTTCTCACAAAGCAACATTGGTGAAATCTTTCCGTGAAATTTCAATACTGCAACTTTGGCAGAAAGAATATATTTGAATGAAGAAAGACCTAATGGATCATGGAGATAGTGTCTAGATCGATGTAACATCACTCCTTTCCGAAGTTTTGCAAATTGAACGCATCCCACTTAGCCCATAGGATGAAGTTCAAAAATAAGTTGGTAGTTCTTGTAGAAAATTATATGAGCGAATAATTAAATATAAAGTGATTCAGTGTAGCTTGATCTTCCACTTAGAATTAATTTGTATGTAGCTTATAACTTTCATCTAAAACTACAACTTGGAAGGTTGACATCCCACTAACTTTCAAGGAATATTTTGGTGTTATTTGGTGTCTTTTGACATTATTCCCCCCCCCCCCCCCCCCCCCCGGTGGGGGGGCTCTGATCAGCCGCTAGCCGGCACTGTCCTATCAGGTTGAGAACCCAAAGCCAATGGCACTCATCCGATGATGAGTTTCTTTTTCTCTATGGGATCCTCTTTAGGATGAAAACCACTAGGGGGTTTTTAATTTTCAAATTCAAAATCCAAACCGTTGGAACCCTGTACAACATCTTTAGTGTGATGGTTATTCCACAAATATAAATTTTTGTGAGGTAGGAGTAAAGTAATGACTAGGATTTAAGTCTTTCGGAGGAAATTTCATACACATATACATTTAGATTATGCTAGAATAGGATTTTATCACACACACACACACACACATATATATATATATATATATATATATATATATATATATTAACCACATATTTTTATTATCACCAGCCAATGTGGAACTTATTTAATTGAGTATGCACATCTCCAAAAGTGATTTTCCAAGTTCAAAATCGTGAATTTTTTATATTTTAATTGTTTTTTAGGAGGTGTGTAAAACTATGTAAAATGGTTGTGTGCAACAAATTTAACAATACTTAATTAACTATATTACTCACTTATAAATATTGTAAAATATAGGTTTTTGTACTCAAACTTAACACACATTGTGCAAGAAAAACATATTTAAGAGCATGCTTGCCTTAAATGGTTTTTATGAACTACAAGCAAAGTTACAACTCCACTAAATATATTTTTTCATTGGATGTAAATTTTAACAAATCCATTATTGGTTTACATTTTCTTGTTATATCTTCCAAATTTACTTCCTCAATAGGACTCATAGTAGGACCCATCGAGAGAATGAGAAAAGGAATTTTGGGATACTCGCGCCAATATACACTCATGCCAAAATAAACGTAACGTTTCTCTACCTATCTTAATTATTGTTAGATTAAATGAATAAATTAACTATTTTTTAATGCTTCAGTTTTTTGAAAAATTAGTTGTTAGGTTCTAAATGTTTAAAACAACTGGCAAATCGTGAATACAAACTTGTCTAGATATAGATCTTAGAGTCTATAAGTTTTATTAGACAATACTCAAGGTGATTCAAGTCAAGATTCAAGAACATACAAGCTGCAGGAAGAAGATTTCATAATCTGTCTGGGTCAATCGATCGAAAGACAGGCTCGATCGATCGAAAGTCGCATTTGCAGAATTTTAATTAAACCCAAACAGCAGTTCAAGCCCATTAAGGATTAGGGTTTCTAATCTACTTCTCCCAGTATATAAAGGAAACCCTAAGCACGTTTTTATATGGCTTTTCAGAGAGAAAAGAGTGTGCCTCTTTTGTATTTAGGGTTTTGTTCCTAAAAAGCTCTCTTATGTCTTCTATTGGTGCTATTCCTTGAAGAATCTCAAGATCCGGTATTATAGAAGTTGCTACCTTCTCTAGTCATCAAAGGTGCTGATGATCTAAACCTCAAGGGTGGTCTTGGAGTCAAAAACAGGAGAGTTTGTGTTGCTAAACCTTTGAGTGGGATCTCAAAGTCACAAACAGTGGTGTTTGTGTTTTGCAAAGGCCAAAGAAAGAAGGAGTTCGTGGATTCGAAACTTGCACGTGGTCATGTCAGTAAGTTCTATTGGTGGGTAGCAATAAGAAGTCGAGGATGGGGGCTTGTAAGTCTTATTGTATGAACTTCGATTCTTTCTAGTGGAGTTGCGTTTTACCTTGAGGATAGTTAGGTCAAATCCTTCCCAGGTTTTTACCGATTTGGTTTCCTAGGTGATCATATCTTGTGTTATTTATTTTCCGCTGCTTTGCATGATATGATCTTTATAATTGTGATAACCTAGATCTGTTAAATTGGACTAAGTAACAACTTGGCTAATTACCTAGGTTAAATCAATTGTGTTTTAAGAGGTCTAAAAACCAACATTAGTAATTTAACACTTACGATCTTGGTATGATCCTAATTATTTTGGTTAGATGGGTTCGTAAGATCATACTATTTGGATTCCAATTTTAACAATCACGGTCTATGGAACTAGGTTTGGCAATAAGAACCTAGTGGAGAAAAAAGAATCAAATTAGCCGTAATATGATAGTCAATAGATAATGACTTATATGTGTGGAAAGGGAAAAGAGACGCTAGTAATTAGCTACTTAGTTCATTTTTCATTAATTATAATTAGGGGGAAAAAGAGTAATTATTAATAATACTTACTTTTACGCTTAAGTTTTTTGAAAAATCAATAATTTAACATCCTAATTATTTTGGTTAGGTGGATTCGTAAGTCCCTACTATCTGGATCCCAATTTTAACAATCATGGGCTATGGAACTAGTTTTGCCAATAAGAACCTAGTGGAGAAAAAAGAATCAAAGAAGCCGTAGTATGATAGTCAACAGATAATGACTTATATGTGTGTGGAAAGGGGAAAAGAGACACTAATAATTAGCCACCTAGTTCATTTTTCATTAATTATAATTAGGGGGAAAAAGAGCAATTATTAATAATACTTACTTTTACGCTTAAGTTTTTTGAAAAATCAGTAATTTAACACTTATGATCCTAATTATTTTGGTTAGGTGGGTTCGTAAGATCCTACTATCTGGATCTCAATTTTAACAATCACGGTCTAAGAGCACTTTAGGAAGAATTCCCATTTCTCTTTAGAATTGGCATCGGCAACGTTTTGTCCATCCCAACTTTAAATGAAATCCCTTATTCCTAAAGGATTGGCGTTTTTCATTAGGGTGAAAATCATTGGGTTTTCATTATAAATAAATAAATAAAACTAGTCAATAATCCACGCAGTGCAAGAAAAAAGTTTAAAAAAATATATTTTTTATTTTTTTATTAAAAATAAAATTTTATAGTTATGAAAATTATTAATAGGTATTTATTATGATGATATTGCATATGAAACTATTAATTATCTAAAAGAGGATTTAAATATAAAATATAATTTAAAATTAATTAAAACTTATGTGACTCAATATTAAAAGATCAATTAAAATTAAAATTCAATAAAGTAACACGCAGCACTTAGAATATTTGTAAATACCAATGGACCATATCTCATATATATCCTAAAGTATCACATATTGTTTTAACAGATATTGTAAGATACTACGTACAAATATCGTCATATCACTATTTTGAAACCAGAAACAGAAGTTAGTATCGGAATCAAATATGTACAACCTTAAATCAGCAAACCATGGCTAGATAACAATTAATTTGATAACAATCCATTAGTTTAAAAAGATGGACAACACTATTAATTTACTTTTGACGTAAAACCCATTTTCTTTCTTACATTTTCACACGATTCCTACTTTAGTCCCTAACTTTTTTTTTCACCGCTTTTAGTCCCTAAAATCAAAAAAGCGATCTCGTTTTTGTCCCTACAGTCAGTGCCCTAATGGCAAAGTCCTAGGTGGCAGACAGAACACTTAATTAGCTGACGTGGCGCTGATGTGACACTGATGTGACAATTAAAATATTATTTGGCATTTTTATATGCCACATCAGCATTTTAATTTTTTTTATAAAAAGCCATGTCAGAAAATTTAAACCAAAAAAGAAATTAAATTAAAAAACAAAACTTCAATTAAAAACACAAACCCAGACAAATCTAACACAAACTCAAATCTAACACAAACCCAGAAATAAAGAAAATTAAAAACAAACATTAAAACCTAAATAAAATATATGAAACCGAATTTTCATTTTCTTATCTCTATCTCCCTCTCGGGTCAAATTCCTCTCTCTCCCTCTTGGCTTTCTCTTATTTCTTTTTCTCTTTAAGTTCAAGTTGCAGTTTTTGGGATATGGCTTTGATCTGGGTTTAGAGAAAGAGAGGCTGAGATGTGGTGGTTTGGATTTGGGTTTAGAGAGAGGGGCTAAGATCGGCGGTGATTTGGAGCAGATCAAGGGGAAGGAACCTCTGAATCGGGCCTTTCGCTTTTTGGGTTTTTCCTCGACCAACGCCGAGCAGAGCAAGGGGCGTTTTCTGTGGGTATCTGACCCGATCTTCATCAACAACGAGCAGAGGAAGGACTAACGGAAAGTCGCCTGTTTGGGTTTGAGAATATTGGGGGTTTTGGTTTGTTTTTCCTGTGGGTATCTGACTCGATATTGATCAACAATTCATTTTCTCTCTCACACAATTCAACCGGTCTGGATTTTTTGTGCTTGTTTCCCAAGAAAATTTACGGGTTTGAAGGTTAAGGTTTACTTTGTTGATCGGTTTGGTTGTTGGGTTTATTGGTTTTTTGGGTTTGGTTGTTTTGCTAGAGATTTGGGTTTGGTTCTTTGTTGGAGATTGATTTTGCAAGAGATCTGGGTTTAAGAGTTGTAGCTGCAACTATAACTATAACCTCACCCATCTAGGTTTGAAACATTTTGTAGGGGATCGATTTTTCTTTGCTTTGCTATGTGTATTTGCAAGTTTGTTTACTAAGAAAATGAAAGAAAAGAAAAAAAAAGAAATCTTAAATATTTTAATTTTTTGGGCAAGAAACATGTTTGGGGAAGAACATGAAGAATGAACAATCATGTTCTTCCGAAAAACTAATGAAATTTTTTATATATTTTATTTAGGTTTTAATGTTTGTTTTTAATTTTCTTTATTTCTGGGTTTGTGTTAGATCTGAGTTTGTGTTAGATCTGTCTAGGTTTGTGTTTTTAATTTAAGTTTTGTTTTTTAATTTATTTTCTTTTTTTGGTTTAAATTTTCTGACATGGCTTTTTATAAAAAATTAAAATGCTGACGTGGTATATAAAAATACCAAATAATATTTTAATTGCTACATCAATGTCACATTAGCGTCACGTCAGCTAATAGGGTGTTCCGTCTGCTACCTAGGACTTTGCCGTTAGAGCACTGACGGTAGGGACAAAAACGAGATCGCATTTTTTATTTTAGGAACTAAAAGCGATGAAAAAAAAAGTTAGGGACCAAAGTGGGAATCGCGTAAAAATATAGGGACGAAAATGGGTTTTACACCTTTACTTTTTTACGTAGAACATTGAAACAGCAGAAATAAACATAAATTATACAAAATGACTAGACTTAAAGTCTGTTCGGGACAGCATCAAGAAAAACTCTAGGCTTTAGCAGCAAAAACACATGCAAAAAATACGAATTTAAATCCAGGGACTAATTGGGTCATTCACTTGAAGCACTTGGCTTCCAAAAGTGGCTCACCCTCGAAACGTTCATGATCTTCAATCATCTGATTCACACGTTCCTTTTGGTGTTCATCTGTGAGATCAACCTAATTCCAGTCATATATATAGCTCCATGTCATAGCACTCGTCAAGCACAAATTGGTGTTAGTGTTTGAGTACAGCCTCTTCCAGTCATCCAGTATCATCTTACTTGGGGGAAGCAGATCAAGAGGATTCTTAGGCTCGGGCTTTGGAGCCTCCTCCTCTTCCTCATCACTAACCTGCTTCTGGCTTAGGCTTCACTGGCTCCTTTTTGGGTTCATCTTTAGGCTTTGGTTTGGCAGATTCTTTTGGTTGAGATGGCTTCTTTGTAAAAGCCTAAAAAGGCAGGACATATTAGCATCAATCTCAAAAGATGCAAAATCGATCCACTGCTGTATGTATGTGGGCCTGAAAGTTTATGCATATGTAACAGTAAGCATCATGACACACGCACATGCAGAAAGGGAGAGCACCATCATTAGTTATAAATATCTCACATCATCAATATGAAAAGAACCATATAAAGGATTGTCAGTCTTCAGGGCTTCAGGCGAATAACTGCAGCAACAGATAATTAAAAAGCCCAAGTCCCAAAATGATACTCTTAAGAGAATCACCAAAATTAATGGGTGGGGGGAGGAAAGTCTCTGGTCTTACCATAACATGATATATCATTGCTCTCAAATACTGGACTATCTAGTGTTTCCAACACACAGGAACCTACAAGGATAATAGATTTGTTATTAAAGTGTTTTATAATACTAACATAGGATAGTGGTATAGATTACCACAACTTTCACAATATAGAACTATACCTTCCAATAAGGTTCATCTTGAGATACGAATCTCAAAATTTGGGGCCAGTTTGACTTTCTCGCGCATGTACTCCGCAATGCAAGGTCTGCAATATAGATCATACAGCCCAATCAGCAAAGAATGATCACTAAATACATTGAATCCAGAAACAAACAAGATTTATAAATGGGTTAATGGATTCAACACGATTTCCAGACAGTTGCATATGCACTCATGGGATGGTCACTATTATCATCATCCAATGCAGCCTTTAATGTAAAAAAAAAAAAATATATATATATATATATATATATATTGGCAACCAAAATAAAGAACATAGATTGTGCTCAAAGGAAAATGTGCCACAGTTGAGCCAGTCTCGCTCAGCCTTTAACACTCGGAACCAGAGGATATGGTTTGCTAGTGCACCCTCTCTGGTAAGTTACGCATGCACCCACAACACAATCCACGCATTCTTGTGGGACAAGGAAGTGCCACTTAAGTCAGATCTCATGGCATATCAGAACCATCAAATTCAATGTTCCTAGTCCTAAATTGGGTCAAAAATCAGAATACTAAACAATTTCCAATTAGAAGGTTTGCTTTCTGAAAGATACAATCAAAATAAAATTATAAGTGCCAAAATAAAAGGTTATAATATCTTTTTTTAAAAATTATGGTCTGAAATTCCAAATAGTCCCCCTCAAAAACCTCCAACCAAACTGTCCCCCTTAAAAGCCAAATGGGAATCCATAATGGTATGAACATAAGCATCAGTCACTGCAATCCCCAAAGATGTAGGAGTTGGTTGCTGAAGAAAACCACTGCCAAGTTGACAGATTAGCACCATCTAGGGAGGACTCAATTATTTTGGCACCATCAGCAAAAGACAAATCAAAATTAAATTGTGGAGACAAATTTGGACGCACATTCCACATGGTACCTGACAGATTAGGGACAACACTAGAGCCTGCCATGTCACAATGTGACAGAGTCAGTAACCGCACCTAGTCTAGATCGTCATAACTTTGATTGGAAAAGAATGAAATGAAATTAAATAACTTTGATTGGATATTTTAAAATTAAGGAATGAAAATAAATAGAATGTAAGTAATTTTGTTTGGGAGTAACATGGAAGGAATGGAATGAAATCATTTTATGACAATATTACTATTAGACCCATATTTTAAAATAAATAGTTGAATATATAGAGGTATTTTGGGAGTTTTTATTAAAAAAATCATTTAATTTAATTTCATTCCCTCTCATTCCTCCCAATTTTGGGGGGGGGGGGGGGAGAGAGAACGAAAATTTGAGATTTTAAGCGAATAGAGAGGAATGGGTGTTCATTCCTACTCATTCCATTTCCTCCCACTTAAACTCCCAAAAAAAGAAATAGACTTCTATTCTTTCCATTAAAACTCCCAAACAAAGGAAGGGAAGATATTCTAAAATTATTATTTTCATTCTTTTCCATTCCATTTCATTCACTCCTTTCAAACGAGGCCTTAAGCTAAGGAATTCTTTATTGAGCATTTATATTGAGAGAAACTAAGCTATTCTTTTTTCTTTTTCTTTTTTAATTCGATAATTATAATGAAAAATTTAAAAAACTAGATGTTAGAAATATCAAGAATTGCAAACTAATTAAACTATAAGGCTCTTGACATTAAAGTTAAGCTATTCTTATGAGAGCATTAATATGGTAGGGATTGAGTATTAAACGTCTCATTCCTTATTTGAGTTGTCTTGCTTTCCAACAACTTCCGATCCATTCCCACGAGTGTAATTTATTAGGCCCTTGATCCCTAGGTAACTATGATTAGTCAATAATTGCAAGGCCCTTTTGAGGGAAATGGTTATGCTGATATTTAGGCCATCATGGGATGAGTCCTAAGCGGAAAGTGAGCTCTTTTAATAAACAGGTTGTGTGACCTGTGAAGCTGCGTAGCTTTTTTGCATCAGGCTGCTTTATTGGATATTTTAAGGTATGAAAAATTGAACCAAGGTGGAATTCGCATCTTCGGCCCACTTTACAGTCCTTGAATTAGCTCCCATTAGGCCCACCTCTAACCAAATTTAGTTCATGCATGATACCGTATTTAACAAACCAACAAAAACCAAACATGGTTTAATTTCTAAATAATAACAACTTTTTACTTTTCATGCATGAACTTTATTTTCCTCCAGAGGTAAAAGGCTAAAAGCTCCACTTAGACACACTATATATGTTGGTAATTACCAAGCCATCGTGGTACTGGTAATTACCAAGCCACTGTTGGTATCACCATCATCATCACCGGCGGCATTGACGTGGATATTAGTTTGGCCAGCACTACTGAAATTACGTTTACACTTGCGCCGTGCAAAAATAAGCACAACAATGAGGATGAGAAGGTATAATATTTGCCCAACAACTTCAAGCTGCAATACCAACTTTTCTTCCCTATGTAAAGTGTAAACACAATATAGCTATATATTTATATATATAGCTATTGTTACCCGTGAAGAGCAAGTATGAGTATGGCTTGGGCATGGAACGTTGTCCAAGGCCTAGGTTTTTCTGCTCAATAGGACCCGGAGATCAGCCATTGGGATTACGAGCTTAATAAAGTCTACAGAGAGATTAAAAAGAATGAAAAAAAGAATGAAAATGGGAGTGAGGAATGGACTATTGAGTTTAGCGAGAAAGAAATGGGGTTTATACATAGAGACTAGAGTTATTTGGTTCAAGACAATGTTGGGCAGCACACTACTCAGTTTTTTATTTGTCATTATTGAATGGTGTTGCTGATAGGACCAAGACAATGTTACTGCTCATAGGAAATGTCTTCAATGCAGATAAAATTATTTGATAAAAAATGAAAGCATGATCAACTCTCTAGCTAGCTGCTGACTGCTCTGCCTGTTTTCATTCTTCTTAACAAGACAAAAACAATGTTGGATCAAAACACATTCTAAATTCTCTCGCTTGCTCCATGCAGATACTTCGCTGAGTTTACTTTATAATTAACTTAATCTTTTTTGAGTAATTTTGTACGGCAATTATAAGAGATGCGTGAAAAGTGAAATTTTAAATTAAGCAGTCATGAAGCTGACCAACCACGATTTCTTTTAGGAACACACCCTTTAATACATACTTTGTCACAACCTCCTTAGATGTTAAATAAATAAATAATAATAATAATAATAAAAACAGTTGAACCACTTCGACGCATTTTACTTCTCATTTTTGCTAAAGCAAATGGGAGCCATGTGACAATTTACTTAGCATAAAAATAATATTTTGATCACTATTAGTCAATATTAATCTTTTCCATCCATCATGGTAGAGACCTTTTTGATATAGTATCAAAAGATTAGGAATTAAACTAATGCATTTGACATGTTATATTGACACATAATATAAACGTTAGAGACTAAAATAGTAATTTAACTCCCAAAAAAAAAAAAAAACATTTGTTTCTTTCTTTTTTCTCCAATTACCCACAAACTCCATTATATTTATATATTAAAAAATATATTTTTTCTTCTTCCTTACGCCAAGATATTCTTTATTAAGAATTCATATATTGAGAGAAGCTAAACTACTACTACTACTACTATTATTATTATTATTATTATTATTTGATAGTTACAATAAGGAGAGAAAATTTGAACCTTAGACCAGTTAAGCTATAATTTTCTTGACATCAAAGCTAAAATATTGTTATGAGAGCATTAATATGGGATTGAACATTTAATGTCTCATTGCTTATTTGAGTTGTCTTGCTCTCTAACAACATCGCTCACAAGGTCAGACGAGTGTAGTTTATTAGGCCCTTGAACTCATGATGTCTATGATTCATTTTTGAGAAGAATGATGTCGATGATTGGTGCTACTAATCATTTTTCGAGAGGCAAATGGTTATGCTGATATTTAGGCCGTCATGGAATGAGTCCTATGTGGAAATTAGTAGTGGTTTAAACAAGCTGTGACCTATGTAGTGAAGCTGCCCTACCTTTTTTGTTGGATATTTCGTAGGGAGAAAAATTAGCTTGTCTCTCAAAAAAACAAAAAGTAAAAATAATAGCCTCTTCGGCCCACTTTGCACAATCACGCACTGGATTCCTTTTTTTCACTTGTTATATTAAGCAAGTTGGAGTGCCTTTGAAACCTAGGTCTCTCTTTCAAGCTCAAGAGAGAGAGTGAGTGCCCAGAATAGAATTTGAGCAGAGCAAGGGTAGTTTTTTTTTTTTTTTTTTTGAGAATCTAGAGCAAGGGTAGTTGGTTGGTTACAGACAGTCTTAGATATTATTCTTTTTGGCCCTC
Organism: Quercus tomentella; assembly: GCA_028535165.1. Taxonomy (NCBI): domain Eukaryota; kingdom Viridiplantae; phylum Streptophyta; class Magnoliopsida; order Fagales; family Fagaceae; genus Quercus; species Quercus tomentella. The sequence goes on from JAPQVY010000155.1 coordinate 94,882,999, forward strand.
TCATAATTTAGAACACATACATATTTTATTACAAGTTAACAACTCCACACAGTCTCTCTCTTTATTTTCCTTATGTGGACAGTTGACAGTACATACAGTTATGACTCAAGACAAAACCTGTTAATATTCACAAGCATATTCAAATGACACGTACGGCATATACCCAATAAAACTGATTCAATTAGACAGAGAGAGTTACAATATTCCAAATTTCTAACACAATAAAATACAGAAAGAAAAAGCTGCAAAACCTCACAGAACATCCTCACGATACCCTATTACACACATTCTTCAACTTAGAATTTTAAGTGTGTGTAAGAATGTATGCAATTGAGTACGTAAAATAAACACTGCCTATTTTAATAAGAGTTGTGTTAACGGCGATCATAAAGTGTTCGTTAACAGTAATTTTTTTATTTTTTAATCTTTTGTCTTTTTCTGAAGCTTTATGTCGTTTTTTTTAGTGTAAGACCAACTTTATAGAGATAAAAAATATTAAAATAATCAAAATAACTAGTTTTATTTTTTTTTCTTTTATTTATTTAATTTTTTATTAAATGAGAACCACTTTAGCACAACTTTAACAAGCACCTATGCAGTGTGTTAACGTTTGCCTTTTAATAAACCAACAAAAACCAAACAAGTACTTCATGCATGGACGTACTTATTGTTCTTCCACAGGTGGATATGCTGGTAATAATAACTGGCAAGCCATGGCGGGACTCACTGCTGGGCAAGTTGGATAAGTTGGATCTATAGTGATTTGGGTATTAATGTTGGGAACACCAACGTCATCATTACCAGCAATGCTGATACTGGCCGGAGTTTCGCCACCACTATTGGAATTATTATGTTTACACTTGCGTAGGCGTAGTGCAAAACTGAGTATAACAACGAGGAAGAGGAGGTAAACTATATGCTCAGCAATCTCAAGGCGCAATAGCCACTTTTCCTCCCTGAGCATACAGAAAGAAATGGTATCAAATAATTAACTGGGGAAAATAAAATTAGAGAAAAAAATTTATTCAATTACATATTTATTCCTTGACCTTTGCTTTATATTTCAAAATGATACTCATCCTTTGAAATGTTTCATTTTAGTAAGTTCATGTAAAAAAAACTCCCTACTTTTGTCTATTGTTTTGATTTTCTGTTTCTCCGAACAAACATAAAAGAAACAAAACAGATTGAGTATTAAAATTACCAATCTCTTCCTTCTTTGTTGTTATCAAAAATCCAATTCCAGACAAACAAAAAAAAATAGCAAACAAAGTACTAAAATTACTAATCTCTTCCCCCTTTATTGTTATCAAAATATTTAGGGATTTTGCCGAATAAACTCAACTCAAAAATAAAATAAGAATTAACGCCAAGGACCTTGTTCACTCAAACTTCAAGTATAAGGATTAAAATAAAAGATTTTTATACATACATACATACATATATATATATATATATGGATCATTTTTTAAAGATGGGACAAAAGTTGAGAACTAAATATGTAGTTGAAAAATAAAATGTATAAGTACCATAGTTATCATTACCTGTTGAGAGGAGTCGAGGGTAAGAGTGGATTTGGCATGGGAAGAACCATTCTAATTGAATCTTAGAAATTTTGTTGTTGTTGTTGGAATGGTAAACTCGTGGAAAGAAGATTTGAATTCTTATTTTTCTAATAAATGAAAATAATTAATCTGGGCAATGAATTACAAAGCTTGTAACGATTTTTTTAAGCTAGCAGTGTGTGTGTGTTTTTTAAGGAAAAAAGCAATCCGGATAGAACAGTATTATGGAAAGGAGAATATATTTATAGTTACCTCTTCACGAGTTGACCCATCTCGTTTCGAAACGTGATCTATGGAACTAGTTTTACCGGGTAAAAACCGAGTGGAGAAAAAAAAATCAACTAAAGTAAACCGCGCGTTTTATGATAGTCAAACAGATAATGACTTGTATATGTGTGGAAATGTGACAATAGTAATTAAGACTATACACATTTATGTTTAGTCACCTGTCACCCAAATGGTTGCCAAAGCAAGAGAAAAATAACCACAGCATTTGTTTTTTAGCATTTGTTTCAACCATTTTCAGCGAGCCCTTAGAAAAAATGGGTTGAAAGTTGAAACAAGTCATGTTTTTTTGTAGTGAGGACCCACAGCTGGACCCATAGAGAGAGAGAGAGAGAGAGAGAGAGAAGGAATTTGGGATACTCACGCCAATATACACTAATGCCAATATCAAATGAACCCCAGAATTGGCTCCAAATAAATTATGTATAATATTTTTTTAATTTTGTTTTTGTTTTGACCTCCCTAAAATAAAATTTTAAATACCCTAATCCTAGATTTTTTTAAGCCCAGATAAAAGAATTTTGAATATGATCACCTTAACAATATTCTGGCATTTTTAAACACAAAAAAAGCTCAATAACAAACCAATTTGATCTAAAATCTGGGAAATTTTTTTTTGATAAGCCTGATAAACAAAACTAGAAATTTGTTAATCTTAAATCTTAGAAAAAAACACATTTTGATCTTAAAAAATTTTAAATAAATCAATCAAATGAGAGATCAATAGATAAATAATTGCTTGACTGTGTATATTGAAAGAGATGTAACTCATAGAATTGATAATAAAAATATTTTGTAATGATTTCAAAATATGAAACATTGTAGAAAGTAATTGTAAAATTAATTTTATGTATTTCAGTTTTTGTTTTTTGTTTTTTTGTTTACCGCAAACTGATACTAGCATAAAATTTTCTCATACAATAGCTATTAACATTAATGTTCCCAGGGAAAAAAACCGTCAAATATGGAAAGAGGAAAAAAAAAATTAAAAGGGAAAAAAGCAGCACAATCACTCTCCTGCTACAAACATCCTACTAAAGGACATGGTTGAACCACAGAAAATGCAAGGTGAGCAAGGACTTTGAGGACCAATTTTGTGCGAACCACATCCAGAGGACAATTACAAGCCTCTCACGCGCAAATGAAAAGCTTTGATTCGATACATCAAGATCAAAATATCATACCCTCCTTCAGTGATACTACCCCAACACTTCTCCACGTCAACCAAATCGAGTTCACATGACACATGACACGAAAAGCCAACTAAATGGAAATAAAACTCACCATCAAAGCACTGTTGTAGAATTTAGAAGCACTTCCTGTGAGCAATGGATGGACCACTCTCGTCGTACTCACCCTTGGAAATCCACATCTGCTGGAAGGAATGGATGGACCACTCTCGTCGCCGCTGAATATAAACGCAGTGTTTCTCTTCCTATCTTAATTACTGTTAGATTAAATGAATATATTAACTATTTTTTAATGCTTAAGTTTTTTGAAAAATCAGTAATTTAACACTAATGATCCTAATTATTTTGGTTAGGTGGGTTCATAAGATCCTACTATCTGGATCCCAGTTTTAACAATTACGGTATATGGAACTAGTTTTGCCAATAAGAATCTAGTGGAGAAAAAAGAATCAAAGAAGCTGCAATATGATAGTCAACAAATAATGACTTATATGTGTGTGGAAAGGGGAAAAGAGACACTAGTAATTAGCCCCCTAGTTCATTTTTCATTAATTATAATTAGGGAGAAAAAAAGCAATTATTAATAATACTTATTTTTAGGCTTAAGTTTTTTGAAAAATCAATAACTTAACACTTACAATCCTGGTATGATCCTAATTATTTTGGTTAGGTGGGTTCGTAAGATCCTACTATCTGGATCCCAATTTTAACAATCACGATCTATGGAACTAGTTTTGCCAATAAGAACCTAATGGAGAAAAAAGAATCAAAGAAGCCACGGTTTTATAGTCAACCGATAATGATTTATATGTGTGTGGAAAGGGGAAAAGAGATGCTAGTAATTAGCCACCTAGTTCATTTTTCATTAATTATAATTAGGGGGAAAAAGAGCAATTATTAATAATACTTACTTTTACGCTTAAATTTTTTGAAAAATTAGTAATTTAACACTTACGATCCTAGTATAATCCTAATTATTTTGGTTAGGTGGGTTCGTAAGATCCTACTATTTGGATCCCAATTTTAACAATCATGGTCTATGGAACTAGTTTTGCCAATAAGAACCTAGTGGAGAAAAAAGAATAAAAGATGCCGCGGTATGATAGTCAACAAATAAGGACTTATATGTGTGGAAAGGGGAAAAGAGATGCTAGTAATTAGCCACCTAGTTCATTTTTCATCAATTATAATTAGGGGGGAAAAAGCAATTATTAATAATACTTACTTTTACGCTTAAGTTTTTTGAAAAAATCAGTAATTTAACACTTATGATCCTGGTATGATCCTAATTATTTTGGTTAGGTGGGTTCGTAAAATCCTACTATCTAGATCCCAATTTTAAAAATCACGGTCAATGGAGCTAGTTTTGCCAATAAGAATCTAGTGGAGAAAAAAGAATAAAAGAAGCTGCAATATGATAGTCGACAGATAATGACTTACATTTGTGTGGAAAAGGGAAAAGAGACAAAAAGAATAAAAGAAGCCGCAATATGATAGTCGGCAAATAATGACTTACATTTGTGTGGAAAAGGGAAAAGAGACACTAGTCAACAGATAATGACCATTTTGATACAATAATGGTCACCCCGTTTTGATACAGTAATTGGTCCTCTATTAATGTGATATTTTGTTGTTATTTGGTGCACCAACAAATGATTCTTATTTCTTCTTGGTCGGTGTTTTTGATAGAGTAATGCTTGCACCACATAAAATGGTACAATTTGTGCTACAACTTGCTCACGTGGTGAGTTGTGAGGGATAGAAGTGTATTCCCATATAGACCCACTATCACACCTTTAACACTCACAATTCACCACATGGGCAAGTTGCAATACAAGTTGTATCATTTTATGTGGCATCGACATTACTCTTTTTGATATATTCCCAATTTGCCCCTTTGAGATTGGACTCAATCAACCGACATGTTTCTTTTTCGCTTATGAGAAAGCCATTTGGAACAATTCCTATTAATTGACACCCAATGCATAGAAAGTCTAGACAAGAAAGTGTTCGAATTGCAATGCACAGAAAGTCTAAAGGAGAAAGTGTTAAAATTACGGAATTAACAACATGTTATAATTATCACAAAAAATAAATAAATAAAGGATGAAAACCATTGGGGGGGTTTTTCATTTTCAAATTGAAAACCAAACAAATGGAACCCTCCAACACCTTATACTCAAAAATGTTATATTAACCACACATTTTTATTATTACTAGTCAATGTGGGACTTATTTAATTGAGTAATGTTTATTACATACAAACTATTTTATACATACCCAAAAATAATTTCATGTTGAAAATTGTGACTTTAAATCATGATTTTAATTGATTTTTCAGATGTGTTTAAAACTATGTAAAACAATGTGTGTGTAGCAAATTTAACCCTATTTAATTAATTACATTACTCACATATAAATATTATATATAGGTTTGTGTCCTCAAACATAACACACATTGTGCAAGAAAAACATATCTAAGAACGTGTTTGCCTTAAATGGTTTTTATTAACTATGGACAAAGTTACAACTCCACTCAAAATTCTTTTCATTAAATGTAAATTTTAACAAATCTACTATTGGATTACATTTTCTTCTTATATCTTTCATGCTTGCAAAATTTCAAAAAGGTCAAAGATTAATAACAATATCATCAATCAAATGTTTAAATTTCAAGTTATTGTAGTCTAAAATTAAATTTCAAATAGTAAATAACACTCGATTGAGAAACTTACATTAAGATGTTGAAATATAACTTACCTTGTTGATGTGTTCAACTTCTTATTAGTTTTCATTTAGGCCCACCATTAACAATATCATTTTTTTATTTACCAATAACCACTCACCACATTAGCAGTTTGTAAATTTTTTGTAAAAATTTTTTATCTCTAGCATTACTCATATGAAAAGAGTAATGTTGCGGCCACAAACTATTTTATACTCCCTCCATCCCAATTTGTTTGTCTTGTTTGAAAAGTCAAACTTTTTAAGGGAACATTATTTATTGTCTTGTCTGCCTTATAAAAATGTACAAGTTTACAAAACTACCATTAAATAAATTTATCAGCTTTTTTTTTAAAAAAAAGAGTTATTTTTAATGAGGCAACTAAAAAGGTGCCATAATTAGATTGATTTTTTTAAATATTTGTTAGTTTTCTTTTCAAATAGTTTTTAAAATAAAGTAGGGGTATAATAGGAACATTAGTAAACTAATAACTTTTATTTTTAGAAACAGAACAATATTTTGGAACATCCCAAAATGGAATAGAGAACAAACAAACAGGGATGGAGGGAGTAATATTTTTACGAACTGCTTATGTGTGCAACTTCTTCTTGGACGAACTGCCACGTGTGAGGGATCTCAATTGTTTTGAATATATATAGAATACATAATACTCCAAATCTATCAAAGCATGTAATTAACCCCAATTCAACAAAACAAAATATAAACCATATCAGGTCTTTTATGTTCTCTCCTATCTCATCCCCCTTCCCTTATATATCTGTGTGTGTGTTACTCAAATAAAAAAAAAAAAAAAAAAATGTTCTCTCTGTTTTTTTTTTTTTTTTTTTCACTCTATCATGAAATCAAAGTTACTTTTTGTCCTCTTTTCTTTTTTCTTTTTTCTTTTTTCTTTTTTCTTTTTTCTTTTTTCTTTTTTCTTTCCTCCATAACATGGTATCAAAATCATGTTTATCTTTTTTAATAGGTCAGATACAATCAGGGACGAACGCAGGATTTTAAGCTGGGGAGGGCCGGAGATAAGCAAAAAAAAAAATTTCAAATACGCATCTATATAGTATTAATAAACTATCAACCAAGACAAATACCCAAAAATCACGTTGATTAACATGATATTCTCATATTTGTTTTGCGTGTTCCGGGATCATAATCCAAAGAATCAAGATCGACTCTTTGAATGTGTTTGAGAAATTGGAATATCAAAATTTTCCGGAATTGGGAAATGCACATTTTCTAGAATTGGAGCATCCACATTTTCTAAAATTGGAGCATCCACATTTTTTGGAATTGGAATAGCAACATTAGTTGTTGGCAATCCCATGTTGACTTCGGAAGAATTTGAACATTTTCTTTTAAAAAATCAAGCATTGTAGTTGATTTTTTCATGATCTACAAATAAAATAAGAATCACCGTTATTTTCTTAAATTTATATGACAATTTTCTATAATATATGATTTGTTTTTTTCTTTTTGTGTTTAGTCTGCCTTTATTTATGTCTTTTAATTATGTCTTTGTGTTTGGTTTGCTTTTTTTTTTTTTTATGTCTTTGGATTGTCTCATCTTTTTGACACTGACCCACTAACCCAATGATCCCACTACCTACACTATAAATTTATTCCCTGCACTACTAACAAAAACTTTTCTTAACTTTACCCTTTGTTTTTTCTGTCACTTGCTCGTTGCCCAACTCCACTTGTCCCTATTATGCCCAACTACCAGTCAACCAAGAAAAAACTAATCTTTACAAACTCTACTCTCTGTCTCTCTCTCTCTCTCTATCTCTCTTACCTATATAAACAAGAGAAAGAGTCACAAACACAGAGTGACAGAGTCACAAAGCCAAAAAGCCAAACAAAAAAAAAAAACAAAAAAACAAAAAAAAACACCATAGGCAGAAGCACAGAGTCAAATTCTCAGTCAATTCACAAGGCACAACACAAATCCACAAGGCACAACACAAGCACAGTTTCTACTTTCTATGAATCTCAGATTCTCAGATCACAAAGTCACAAACATTTTATTAGGTTTTGAAGGAAAAGATAAGAGTAAACTGTAAATACCTGTGAACTGTGAAGGCTGGAGCAACGAAGCTGGGCTGGGCAGATCGAACAACCGGCGGCGGCGGCAAGTGGGTCTCACACTCTCGCCGGCGTGGGTACTAGGTAGCAACTAGCAAGATCAAGATGGGCATGCAAGCGTCACGGCGTCACGGACTCACGGCGACACGGCGTGGGCTTGGGCGGCGGCGTCGTCGGCGTGGGTGAGTGGGTCTCTCACACTTTCTGTCTCGCCTCTCTATCCTCTGTCTCACCTCTCACTCTTACTTTCCTTTCTTTCTTTTTTTTTTTTCTTTTTTTTCCTTGGTTTTTTTGCTTTCTCCGTTCGGTGTTGAACTACTGACTACTGAGAGCTGAGTTTTGTTTTGCTTTCTTTTTTTTTTTTTTTTAACAGATTTACCTGGGTCATGGGCTGCTGGACTGGCCGGATGATGGGCTGGGGGGTTCATGATTTTTGGGAGGGGGGCCCAAGCCCTTTTTTTTTAGAGCTGAGTTTTGTTTTTTGTTTTTTTTTTTTTTAATAGATTTACCTGGGTCATGGGCATCTAGACTGGCCGGATGATGGGCTGGGGGGTTCATGATTTTTGGGAGGGGGGTTCGAACTAAAAACTAAGGGGGGCCCAAGCCCTTTTTTTTTGTTTTTTGAAAATTTTACCTGCTCAAAATTTTTTTTTTTGGGCCCAGGGGGGGCCCGGGCCCCCTTTGGGCTCAACGTGGGTCCGTCCCTGGATACAATAGATCGGGAAGTAAACTCTACAGAAGGATTGAAACGCTTCATTATAAATGATAATTAGACAAAGTTTACAAGTGATCTATTTAGAGGCCTAAAGAGGAACACTTACATCACTACTCATTCAATGAAGAGTAATACGAAACTATTATGTATGTGTTGTATGCTGTTGTAAGATATCAGAAATTTCATCACATCACTATTCTGAAACCAGAAACTAAAGTTAGGATCGGAATCAAAGATATATGTGTAGCCTTAAATAAGAAAACCATGGCTAGAAAACAATTAATCAGATAACAATCCATTAGTTTAAAATGATAAAAAATCTATTAATATACATTTGCATACCATCAACATGCAACCATATATATAGCACAAATGATTCTATTATATAGAATATTGAAACAGCAGAAACATACTTAGAAATATACTAAGTCACTTAAACAAAAAAAGGCTAGACTTTAGTCCATTTAGGACAAAGTCAAGAAAAACTCTACATCAAAAACACACAAAATACAACTTTTAATCCATGGACTAATTGGGGTCATTCACTTGAAGCACTTGGCATCAAAAAGAGGCTTGCCCTCAAAAGGTTCGTGATCTTCAATCATCTGATTCACACGTTCCTTTCGGTCTTCATCTGTGATATCAACCTTCTTCCAGTCATATAGCTCCATGTTATAGCATTCATCAAGCACAAACTGTGGCATTTCTGGCCCACGAAAAAGCCAGAGTCCTTTCACCTTGAAGGGTGGCTCTGATCATCACTAGCATCTTTCCAAATGCATATTTACGTGCTAGATCCATCCTCTGAAGAAATTCACCAACCTTGTTTGATGTTACTAGACATGGCAAAACGAGTCAAAATTTGTGGACCCGACCCAACCCAAAAAATATTTGACCCGAACCCGATTTTTTTGACCTGAAGCAAAAACGTGTTGACCCGTGACCAAACCCATTAAAAAAATTCGCTCAAAAAAAATATTTAGACTACATCCTAATACTAGGTGCATAAAGCACAAAGCACCAAAACCAATGGTCAATAGATTATAGATATAGACAACAGACAAGACAATAGCTTCACATTTAATTTGACTATTTGAGCTTCACAACCAATGAGAGCTTCAGAGACATGAGAGTATGAGAGAAGACAAGACAAGATAACCATTAAAAAAAAAAAAAAAACTCATTCAATTTGACTAGTTGACTAGCTGTAGTCCAATTCCAAAGGCACAAATGTGAAATGTGACAAACCACAAAGGCCAAAGCTTTCTCAGTTCCTCTACTCTTGCACCTTTGCCCTTCTTTTCACACTTTCACACATTTCACACCTTTTCAGTTTCACACAAATCTTGCGCCTCTACCATTGATTTCCTTAATTGATTTTATTAATTCTCTCTAAACAGGTTGTAATTGATTTGTTTTTGTAATTGGAAAAAAAATAAAAATAAAATAAAATAAAAAAAAGCTTGTTTGAAAAATACGGGTCAACCTAACCTGACCCAATTGACCCATTTTGACCCATGGCCCGATTAACCTGCAAACCTGATTGACCCGACTTGAACCCAACCACCCGTTTTGCCGCGTCTACCGTGTTACAAAGGAAATGGTATTCTCAACATTGTACCTGTAAGAGCATTAGCATTGGTGGTGCTAAAAAGCCATATTACTATTTTTAGCACTACCAATACTAAAAAATATGCTGCAATGGTGGTGCTATAGCTAAAAATTTTCAGCCTCTTACTCATAAGCTAAACTCAAATATTATTTTTTATTCTCACTCTCTTTAAAATAATATTTATTTATTTCTTCTTTCTATTTCTTTTATTCCTCTGCAGTTTCACACTCATTTTCTCTTTCTCAAAATGAAACTCTCGTACTCTCACCTCTTTCTCATTCTCCTCAAACTCTCACCTCCGTTTTATCCATCATCCTCCTCATCCATCATCCTCATTGCCGCCACCGAAGCTCACGCACCATCACTGACCCGATTCATCACCCTCCTCACCTATCTTCGAAGCCCAGCTCCGTTCATCCATCATCCTCATCGAAGCTCACCAAAGCTCTCTATTCAATCAGCCAAGGCCCATGCTCCAACACCGACCTAGAGAAAGTATCCCTTCGTATACATGTCCCAGAACTCTACAACAAACAAACATGAAACAAGAATGAATTAAGAGAAAAAAATTTCATGCAGCAAGTGACATATAAATGTTGTGAACGAGATCAAGCTGTATAAATAAGGATTATTAATGCATGGCGGACTATAGTGTTTCAAAATAAAAACATGGCCAAGGTATTGGAATTTGGAACTGAATATTCGATATAGACTAAATTACACTTTTAATTCTTATAGTTTAAGTTGTTTTCATTTTGGTCCTTTAAGTTTAATATATTCATTTTGGACCATCAAGTTTGATTCAAAATGGTTATTCCATCCATTTTCATGACTAATTTAACCTTTAAGTGCTGCCAACAAAATGACGTCTATTATTTTTTTTTTCCTCCCCCTCTTAACCGCTAGATAAGTGATGAACATATTCGGAATGAACATTTTGAAAAAAAAAAAAAAAAAACTTTTGATAGACTAAAAAAAATCTAATTTAAAGAAATAAAATGAAAATTGTCACGCCCTAAACCCGATACCCGGATTTGTGACCATGACCGGCATGCTAATATCAAGCTTAAACCTGATATTAACAAGAATCAACTTAACTTCTTTCCAAAACTTTTACAAAAGCTTCCCTCTTTCTTTTCATTCTTGTTTCTTTACTTAAATGATATAACTTTCCACTTGATATTCAAAGCATCTACATTGTACCTCAAAGGATAACACAATCCATTGATTGTTCAAATTCTAAATTTCACATAATACATCTCTTAATACTTTAAGGTACACACTTTCATTATATCCTAAAATACACCATACTACAAATCTAAACATCAAATTGCTAATTTGGGATCTATACATATAAAACTAAAACCAGCTCCTTCCAAACTCGACTAAGGCTCCCTCTGCTCCAAAATAAAACCTGCTAACTGAAAAAGTGGAAGGGGTGGGCTACACAACTCAGTAAAGGTAAGATATATGGGAATTTAATAAGGATGCATGTAAATCAGATCATTTCATTTTATGAATATTCAAATAGGAGAACAACTTTTCATGCATAGTATTTTATACCATTCATAATAATAACTTATACGCTCTTCATAGGAAAATAATTGTTCTCATTTTTCTTATCAGGTTAATATTACCAAAACCTTTCGGATTAAACTTCTTTCATTTCCTACAAAGTCACCATGTATATATTCTCATTACAAAATAATTATTTTAACTTAAATCAGATAATCGGCAACTTTGTATTAAACTAGAAACATCTTGACTAATAAGAAAACTTTTCTTTATAAACTTCTTCTCATAAAATATTATAACTTTCATGGCCATAAAACTTAACGTTTCATAAAAACAGATATCTGGTAACTTTTAAACATAAACTTGTACTTTCATCAAAAACTTTATCTTTATAGAACACTAAAACTTTTTCATCAGATTCTTTATCTTTAAAGCACAACAGAACTTCAGAAACTTTTATCTTTAAGGAACAACTTTCTTTTCATCAAAAACTTCTTATTTTCATGAGAGCTTTTAACTTTTCACAATGCATTTAACAAAATCATTCTCTCATGATTAATAACATAATATAGCTGTTCATAAATAACTTATTGGTTAGTCCATATCTGATAAGTTTATACTTATTTGGGAGGCTTCTAGCACCATGGTGCTAGGCATCCAGCATTCCCCACAATGTCAGGTATTCCCGGGATCACATCATAATACATATCTTTCAACCATGGGAGTAAGTTGACTTCCTCCACAAGTTGGCCGTAACCAACAAGGGCGGGTACAGTAGAGCTAGTCCCACTTAATGGCCAATCATATAATATTTTCCATGAAAAACCAATAATTAACCCCTATTAACAAAGTTACAATAGAAGAACCTATATTTATATGTGATGATGATGATGATGAATCCTGTTGTTTTCAGTATAAATTTTGTGCTCTTATAATGATTTCAAACAAGGTGGAAAGCGCAGTGAGTTCGTGCATTTACTTTTTGCTATCATCTGGGAATGTGTCTAGCCTTCACCATATACCATGTGCAGAAACATGGCATTTTTCTGTTTTTGTTTTTTATTCAGTCAAGTTTTGCTCTGCCTTGACTAAATCGGTGATGGATTTCAGTAAAGTTTTGCTCTGCCTTTACTTTTCTGTTTTTTTTTTTCCCCCAGTGGGTCTAACGGCAGCCACTAACAAAAATGTAACGGAGCCCTACATTGACAAAAATTGAAAGTTAAAGGACTGAATTGACAAAACTGAAAGTTAGAAGATTGAAATAAAAAAATGTGAAAGTTAAAGGGTCATTTTTGCATTTTTGACAAAATATAATTAGTAAATTTTTAACAATATAATAATTGAATATCTAAATTACTTTATAATGATTAATGAAAAATCACTTTTTAAAAATTATGTAGGATTAAAATCCAATTTTAAGAATGTTTTGATAAAAGTTTTATGAATTTTTTTTTCAAAAATATCAAAAGATTAGGAATTAAACTAACGCATTTGACATGTTATATTGAAACATAATATAAATGTTAGAGACTAAAATGGTAATTTAACCCCCCCCCCCCCAAAAAAAAAAAAAAACATATCTTTCTTTCTTTCTCCTCTAGTTACCCACAAAATCCATTATATTTATATATAAATAAATATATTTTCTTCCTCCTTACGCCAAGATATTTTTTATTAAGAATTCATATATTGAGAGGAGATAAACTTTATTATTATTATTATTATTTGATAGTTACAATAAGTAGAGAAAATTTGAACCTTAGACCAGTTAAGCTATAATTTTCTTGACATCAAAGCTAAGCTATTATTACGAGAGCATGTCTTTTTGGGGGATAAAATATTGTTATGAGAGCATTAATATGGGATTGAGCATTTAATGTCTCATTGCTTATTTGAGTTGTCTTGCTCTCTAACGACATTGCTCACACCGTCAGACGAGTGTAATTTATTAGGCCCTTGATCTCATGATGTCTATGATTTATTTTTGAGAAGAATGATGTTGATGATTGGTGCTACTAAACATTTTTCGAGAGGCAAATGGTTATGCTGATATTTAGGCCGTCATGGAGTGAGTCTCATGTGGAAATTAGTAGTGGTTTAAACAAGCTGTGACTAAGGCTGTCCACGGGTCAGGCCGGGTCGGTTTTGGACCCAACCCGGACTCAACCCATTGGCGTCGGGTGGAGGGGCGGAGGAACCTGAAACCAACTGCCGAAAAAATCAGTCGATTCGGTTTCGGGTGATGGTTCGGGTCGATTGCCGGAATCAAAAAAGGCAACGAAATCTGGAAAAAAAGAGTTGCCCGAATCTGGAATATTCGGAGGAAACTGGAAAATATCATCAGAAACTGGAAAAATCTCATCGGAAACTGGATTTTTTTATGAAATTTGCATTTTTTTTTTGGCTAGAAATTGCTGGAATTTGGCCGAATCTGGCTAAATCCCACCAGATCTAGTTGGATCTGGTCGAGATCTCGCTAGATCTGGTCAAGATCTTGCCGGATCTGGCTTGTTTTTGCAGAATTTGTCCAGATATTTTTGTAGCTCCAGTCGGGTTCAGGTTGCTCGGGTTTTTAAAATGTAAACCCGCCACTTGACCCGCCGGTGTCGGTTTTTAAGAACGGAAACCCGCCGCCGACTGATTGGACCTTCGATTTGGCATCGGGCAGTTTGGCCGAGTTGTCAGGTACCGGTCGGGTCTAAACAGCCCTAGTTGTGACCTATGCAGTGAAGCTACCCTACCTTTTTTGCTGGATATTTCGTAGGGAGAAAAATTAGCCTGTCTCTCAAAAAAACAAATAGTAAAAATAGCCTCTTCGACCCACTTTACACAATCCCCGAATTAGCTCCCCTTAGGCCCAATACTCTTAACCAAATTTATTTCAGTCTTAAGCATTTTTATGCCTTTGTGAGCCCAGAATAGAATTTGAGCAGAGCAGGGGTAGTTGGTAGGTTATAGACATAGCCTTACAGATTATTCTTTTGGGCCCTCTCATAGTTTAGAACACACATATTTTATTACAAGTTTACAACTCCACACAGTCTCTCTTTATTTTCCTGATGTGCACAATCGACAGTACATACAGTTAAGACTTAAGACAAAACCTATCAATATTCACAAGCATCTTCAAATGACACGTATGGTATATACCCAATAAAACTAATTCAATTAGACAGAGCGTTACAGTATTCCAAATTTCCAACACAATACAATACAGAATGAAAAAGCTGCAAAACCTCATAGTACATCCTCATGATACCCTATCACACACATGCTTCCAACTTAGAATTTCAAGTACCCTTAAGAATGTATGCAATTGAGTGCGTAGAATAAACACTGCCCATTTTAATAAGATTTGGGTTAACGGTCATCATAAAGTGCTCGTTAACAGTAATTAGCCACCCAGTTTATTTTTCATTAATTATAATTAGAGGGAAAAAGAGCAATTATTAATAATACTTACTTTTACGTTTAAGTTTTTTAAAAAATCAATAATTTAACACTTACAATCCTGGTATGATCCTAATCATTTTGGTTAGGTGGGTTCGTAAGATCCTATTATCTAGATCCCAATTTTAACAATCACGGTTTATGGAACTAGTTTTGCCAATAAGAACCTAGTGGAGAAAAA
The DNA here is from genome assembly GCA_028535165.1 of Quercus tomentella. Taxonomy (NCBI): domain Eukaryota; kingdom Viridiplantae; phylum Streptophyta; class Magnoliopsida; order Fagales; family Fagaceae; genus Quercus; species Quercus tomentella. Next base: position 94,898,334 of record JAPQVY010000155.1, read on the forward strand.
AGAATCAGAGGAGCCGCAATATGATAGTCAACAGATAATGACTTATATGTGTGTGGAAAGGGGAAAAGAGATGCAAGTAATTAGCCACCTAGTTCATTTTTCATTAATTATAATTAGGGGGAAAAAAGAGCAATTATTAATAATACTTACTTTTATGCTTAAGTTTTTTGAAAAATCAGTAATTTAACACTTACGATCTTGGTATGATCCTAATTATTTTGGTTAGTTGGGTTTGTAAAATCCTACTATCTGGATCCCAATTTTAACAATCACAGTTTATGGAACTAGTTTTGCCAATTAAGAACCTAGTGGAGAAAAAAGAATTAAAGAAGCTACAATTATAAATAATACTTACTTTTACGCTTGCTTAATACAAAAAGGAGTACGACAATGAGGGGTAAACTATTTGCCTGGCAACTTCAGTGATATTTTGATACAATAATGGTCACTCATTTTTGATACAATAATTGGTCCCCTATTAATGTGATATTTTGTTGTTATTTAATTGGTGCACCAACAAATGATTCCTTTTTTCTTCTTGGTCCGTGTTTTTGATAGACTAATGCTTGCACCACATAAAATGGTACAATTTGTGTTACAACTTGCTCACGTGGTGAGTTGTGAGGAGTAAAAGTGTGTCCTCATATAAACCCACCATCACACCTTTAACACTCACAAATCACCACGTGGGTGAGTTGCAGTACAAGTTGTGCCATTTTATATGGCACTGACATTACTCTTTTTGATACATTCCCAATTTCCCCCTTTAAGATTAGACTCAATCAACTGACAAGTTTCTTTTTTGCTTATGAGAAAGCTTTTTGGAACAATTCCTATTAATTCACACCTCCTAATGCACAGAAAGTCTAGACGAGAAAGTGTTCGAATTGTGAAAGTTTTTAGACCCCTTAAAACAATTGATTTAACCTAGGTAATTAGCCAAGTTGTTACTTAGTTCAATTTAACAAATCTAGGTTATCACAATCACAGAGATCATATCATGCAAGGCAGCAGAAAGATAAATAACACAAAGATATGATCACCCAGGAAACCAAACCGGTAAAAATCTGGGGAAGATTTGACCTAGCTATCCTCAAGGTAAACTTGAATCCACTATCTTGAAAGAATCGAAATTCATACAATAAGACTTACAAGCCCCCACGCTCGACTTCTTATTGCTACCCACCAGTAGAACTTACTGACACGACCATGTGCAAGCTCCAAATCCACGAACTCCTTCTTTCTTGGATTCACCACCAGATACAAGCACACCCGCTTGTGATTTCTTTAAGCTTCAATGGCAGCAACCGAGTTGATCATCAAGGTGTAGATAAAATCTCCTCCTTGAAAACCCTAAGTTTGTGTAAAGGAAAACTCCTCTAGATCTCACAAGAGATTTACACAAACAGCAATATGAGCAACAATACTACTCTCAAGCAACCAAGACTTTAGAGAGGTTTGGGTACAAAACCCTAAAACCAAAAAAGGCACAAAAGGCACTCTAATCTCTCTCTCTCTTTAGTCACAAAAACGTGGCTTAGGGTTTCCTTTATATAGTGGGAGAAGTAGATCTGAAACCCTAATCCTTAATGGGCTTAAGCTGCTGTTTGGGCCGACTTAAAATTCTGCAGATACGATTTTCGATTGATCGAGCCTGTTCTTCGATCGATCGAACCAAGCAGAATATGAAGTCTTCTTCCTACAGCTTGTATGTTTTTGTACAGATCGTCAAAACTTTGCTATCGGTAACCACTCCCTGAAGAAAACTGTAAACGGAATGAGGCTTTTCATCCACCCCCAGCTGAATCAGTGCAGTGGAAGCAACAATCCGCAAACTTTGCACCGTGGACATGATAGCCTCTTTGTAAAATGGACTTGAACACGAACACACACACACACACACAAAAATCTAAAGAACGAGAAGGAAGAAGAAAATTCTGAAGGAGAAAATTTAATAATGAGTAGGCTGAAAGTGGGTGTCAGACACAAACCAAGGGAAAAACAATATTAGAATGGCAAAAGAGGTATTAAACAGACAAGCACATGATATTAAGAAAAAATATTAAGATCTTGAAGGATGTACATGGTTCAAGTAAGTAAAGACAGAATTCATGATGTAAAAGAGATTAGAAATTCAAAAGACTACAGAAAGGGAAGACAAAATTGACATGATTTAAAAGAAAATAGATTCAAAAGACTAAGGAAAACAGAAAATATGAAGAGAGCAGATAAACAGGGAAACAAAGGGAATAAGATCAAATATAAATAAGAAGAGGACAGAAATTCAAACAGAAACAAAAACAGTGACAGGGAAACAAGCTGAAACACAAATAATCCACAGAAAAGCAAACCCAGAGAAGACGAACAAGAAAGAAACGAATAACGGAGGGATGAATCAACTATGGATTCACTATCAATCCTTACTTGCCAGAGGCATTGAAGGGATGAATAGACTTGTAAAGAGACAAATTTGAAATGAAATGAATGCTAACTAACAAGGCCAATGAAATGAAATGAAATCGTAATTAGTTCTTCTATAAAAGTCAAGTACTTTCACACTCTAAAGACAAAATTTTACTTTTCCCCACCAATTTTCTGGGCAACCAAAAACATCTTTACCACAATGAAATTGCCAAAAGAGAAAATACCCATAACAGATTTTTTTATTTCATTCGTAGAATTGAGATGCACCAGAGCCATGTTTTCAAAGAAAAACATTTCTCTCAGATAAGATCTGAGCACCAAAAAACAAAACCTTTAAAAGAACTTAATTGAAAAATGACTTATTTTGATTCAAAGTAAATCATTCTCGGAAAATTGAAAGTTTTCTATAGAATCATTTTCTGTATAAACAAACAGATTTCGTGTATATAGAGAGACCTAAGGATTTCCTTAAAAAAAAAAAACTTTTCTAACCTTTAGTCAACCATTCAAACAACTAATAAAATCCAATTTTAGCTCACCTAATTCCACGCACATAACTACCTAGAAGAAATTCATAGTTTCAAATCAAAATCGCATAAATTCAACTTTATAAAAAGAAATCAACCCAAAAACGCAAAGAACCCACTAAATAAGTAAACATCAAATACTAAACAAATCTCAGCAGCAAGTGAAACAGTTTCTCTATGAAACTTGAGCTAGAAGATGGAGGTGGTGTTGAAAGAGAGCTTTACTGGGAATTATGTTAATTTTCTGGCAATGGACAGAAACGGTTGCTTAATGAGGGAGAGTCGTTTGAGATGGTTTGGTCCCAAAATAACAATCATTAGAGGATCACCAAAATTAATGGATGAGGAAAGGAATGTCTATAGTCTTACCATAACACTCTATAGCATTGCTCTCAAATACTAGACCATCAGGTGTTTCTACTTTCCACCATAGGAGCCTACAAGAATAACAGATTTATTAGGAAAGCCTTTTATAAAATTAACATGCAATTAGTAGAGTGTAGATTACCACAAATTTTCCAAAATAGAACTATACCTTCCCAGGAGGTTTCATCTTGATAAACTCAGGAGGTTTATTAAGACACCCATCTCAAATTTTTTGGCTAGTTCAACTTTCACAGAAGGGTATTCCGAATAGTGATGAGTGTCTTGTACGAATTTTTCTTTGTCTTCACTGCATGCAAGATTTGCAATATTTATCATACAGCCTTATCAGCAAAGGAAGATCACCAAATGCATTCAATCCAGAAACAAACAAGATTAATCAACTGTGATGGATGTAGTTGCATATGCACACTTGTAATTTTCAAAATTATAACCATCCAAATGCAGCTTTTAATTGGGGAAAAAAGAGAGTAATACAATTCTATCGAAACCAAAATAAAAATAGAAAATGTGTCACGGTTGAGCCATTCTCCATCTGCCCTTAACACCCAGAAACAGAGGACTTGGTGTGGTAGCACACCCAGATAACAGCAAAATTATTTCCCTTAATTATTATTATTTTTAATTGGAAAGTTAGACAAGCACCCAAAACATGATCCACACCACACATTCATTCATGTGAAACAAGTATGAACTGACACTTGAGCCAGACCTCATTGGCATATCAGAACCATCAAATTCAGTATTCTTAAGTCCTTAATTGGGTCAGAATACTAAACAATTTCAGATCAAAACATTTATAATAAAAAAATAATAATTAAAAAAAAAGGAAAATATTTTGATCTGAAATGCAAAACTTTAAGAACTTCAAAAATTGAAATTGACATCAAGCAAGCGGCAGAATATGCAAAGCAATCAGATTTGTAACCAATTTTATAGTAATTGCTAGCTAACAAGGCTAACAAAATGAGGTCATAATTAGTCAGATTCAATAAAAGCCTGGTGATTTCAGATCCAAGAACAAAACTTTTCTTTTCCCAAACAGTTTTCTAGCCAACCAAACACATCTCTACCACACAAAAAAAAAAAATTCCAAAAAAAACCATAACAGGTTACATACACAGAATCGAGACAGGCCACAGCCATGGCTTCACAGAAACACGTTTCGCTCGGACCGATCTCAGATCTGAACACCAAAAAAACAAAATCGATAATAAAATTGAAACTTAAAAAGAATTGAATTGAAAAGTGACGCGTTTGATTCAAAAGCAAAACATTTTCGGAAAATCGAAGACTTTCTATGGAATTATTTTCGGTAAAAACAAACAAATCTTTCCAACTTTTAGTTAACCATTCAAATTAGCAAATAAGATCCAATTTCGCCTCTACTAACTCCACGCACATAACGACCGAAAAGAAATTCATAGTTTCAAATCAAAATCGCATAAATTCATAGTTACAAAAGGGAAATCAGCCCAAAAAAAAAAAAAACACACTGAATAAGCAAACATAAGAGACAGATACTAACGTGAAACCCGATGATACTGGAATTCCAAGTTGACTCGGTGGAAATCGGTATTACCGAGTTTTTGAGGGCAGAGATTCATAAGGTTGTGGGGCCCGTAACTTGGACTTTTCAAAACTTTTGGGAACCTCGTTAAAGACACAGATACTAACGTACAAAATGAACTGACCCTTTTGTCGTCGCTGTGATGTCATGCTACTTTGTCTTTTATTTTTTTGCTGAATGATGTCTTGCTACTTTGCCCCGAAGATGGAAACACGTTGTAGTATTACTGTTTTCATATAATTATTCTTCTTTAAAATATTGACAACTTTAACGGTATTGACTTTGACTATTGGGTTTGCAAATTACAATTACCAAATAACCGATTATAAAAGTTATTTAAATATTTATTTATGGGTAGTGGAAACTTACTGTTTATTATCGCATCATTTTGTAAAGATTCTATGGTAAAAGTTGTAGTGTATTTAGGATTTTTCGAAAATATTATAATTTCATTTTAAAATAAGTCATGTCATTAATATATAAATTACTGCAATTAGGATCAGATAAAATAAAACATGTCCTAGTTTAATATTCAGACGTGGAATATGGGATAATGAATTGGCCAAACAGATCAGCTCATAGAATAGTGAAATTACACATATGCCCAATTCCAATTACTCATTCAGACAGAATTCCAAGAATTCCAACACAATACAGGGGAAAAAGGAAATTGCAAAACCTCACACACACCCTATAAAATATATAAGAGAAGTATATTATTGACAAAACTTCAATAATATTTTTATAACACTTTCATAATAAATTTTAAATAATAAGTTGTCATTGGTGGATAAAAAAATAGTTTCAGTAATACGTTCAAATTAAAATCAATAACAACTTACAATCTATAATTTGTTGTGAAAATATTTTAAAAATATTATGACTTACCACTTCCCATCAAATAAAGTAATAAACTATCCTTAAAAAAAATACTAAGAAACAATCAAATAACCAGCGCCAAATATGGGAACTTGACTTAGAAACTTCTATTGTTACTTAAATACAAAAGGCATAGTGGCAGCTAGTGAAGTTGGATCATAGCTATTTTGCCGCTGATGGTGCCGCCATCATCATCACCGGCGACATCGAAACGGACTTCCCCAGCGAATTGGCCGCCCATTGTATCATCGACAATGGCATGAACTTCGCTAGCAATTTGGCCGCTGATGGTTTCGCCCCCATTATCACCATCACCACGGACAAAGTTGGCACGCCCAGTAGTTTGGACACGGCGACCACCTCTGCGATTACGTTTCCACTCTTCTAAATACAAAAGTAGAAAAACAACGAGGACCAGTACATATAACGCTTTCCCAGCAACTTCAAGATGCAATAGTATTTTTTCTTCCCTGTTACCAAGTAAAAAAGAAATTGTATTAATTATTCAAAACAAAACAAAAAGATTAACCATAGCTATTGTTCTGTTTATTACCCGCTTAGAGGAGAGGAGTATGAAAGCTTGGGCATAGATCGTCTCATTCCAATTTGTTGATGAATCTAGAAGACGGGGCTTAGCGTAGAAGCTAATTAAGCTGCACAAACTATCAGAGCGAGAGGGAAAGAGGTATCTCAGAATTTCATTAAAGCGAAATTTATAGCAGTCTTAATTAGAGGATTGTGTCCCATCAAAAGAAACATGAGGATCCTTTTCAGTTGCGCGCGGTCGGCGGACTCAGCACAACTAAAATTTATGAAGTAAAAAAGGCTTGAAGTCATTCAAGCCGACCTTTTTTTTTGAGAAACCATCCAAAGCCGACTTGATTCATCGATCCCAGCCCTTCATTTACGCACCTCGTGATTCACGAAAAGAAGAAAAAAAATCATCCAAGCCGTTCGTTTACTTCAACGGATTAGAAAAATGGGTTGGCCCTGGTGGGGACCCAAGTTCAAATTGTTTGTCCATGGTAGTTGTCTACAGTAGTCGTCCACAGTCATCACATCTATGACTTGACCACATCCAAGAAGACCGAAAGAGAGAACAAGCAATGGTATCACATGTAGGAAAAATACACATCCCTTTACAATAAGATTATCTAATTCCAAGATAATCGTCCATGGCACAAAGACATGGATGACCAAGGCATGGACGATCAGATAACACTTCGTGAATCCTACAAGAACTCCTCAAAATTTTTTTTTATGATCTGATCATGATGTGCTACACTTAAAATGTAGAGAAAATTCCCCGTAATCCGCTCCACATACCCTATTTATCCACTTTCTACATTAACTACTCATATCCCCCATAATGATGGTGGATCCGAACAAGTAGATTCACTTCAAACTCCTTATAACAAGTCTCATTCACCTAAGGTAACTTTTTCACCATTCACTATTTCTCATCCTTGTGTAGAAAACTGACTTAACCGTCAGAGGGTCCTTGGCCGGGTTGCACCAATCACCCTTGATAGTTCTTTCTTTCTTTTCAGGACCTACAGCTATCACCATAGCCCAAAGCATTCTAGCCTACTAATTTTCGTGCATCATCAGTTGGCGTCGTCTGTCGAAACGTGAAAAAGTTTCTAAGTGTTAACTTCTTTGCTGTCCAAGACAAAAATGCTACATGGTTTGGACTAGGTCGATGGCCACCAATCCAGGATACCAGGAGAGTGGGAACACCTCTAGTCACCCAAACCATGCACTAGCACCCCCAATGATCGTCCAACAACAGTTGCAGTCCATCGCAGCTGCGATGGAAGAATTGACGCAACAGAACTAGGAGTTAACTAGAGAAGTTAATAGACAGCGTCAGCATCGACGTGGTGAAGAACGGGGACAAAATTCAGAAAATGAACGAGTTGAGAACAATGCTAAAGGAGATTAGTCCAAAGGTACCGTTACTCGTAGGGTACCACATTTGGGGAGGGAGATGGATCAGATGAAAAGAGCCATGGAAGAAATGAAAGATTCCATGAGGAGAGCAAATCATGTGGATGACCTCGTCCAAATGGCTGATTCCCCCTTCATTGCGTCCATCATGAGTCACCCCTTGCCTTTCTAGTTCAAAATGCCTACCCTGGACTCTTATGATGGGAGGCATGATCCTTGTGATCACAATGCCACGTTCAAGACAACATGCCTCTTCAAGGTGAACTGGATGAAATCATGTGTAGAGAATTTCCTACCACATTAAAAGGCTTGGCCAGGGTATAGTTTGGTAAGTTACCACCAAACACCATAACCTCGTTTCAAGAGTTAAGCAAGTTGTTTGTTAACAACTTTGTTGGAGGTCAAAGGCAAAAGCGTTCCTCGTCTAGTTTGCTTAGCATAGAGCAAGGAAAGAATGAGAACCTACATTCTTTTATTAGTCGATTTAACAAAGAAGCCCTATTGGTGGATGAGATGGATGACAAGATCCTCTTGGCAACTTTCTACAATGGAGTTAGTTTAAATTTGTTCATCCATAAGCTATATGATCAGGAGCCACAGACGATGGCTGAGTTGATACATTCAGCCCAAAGTTTCATGAACGCAGAAGATATGATTATTGCTAAGAAAAAGGAAAAAGGTGAATGACTGGAAAATTATTATATACACCATCCAGAGCAAGGTCCTCATCCAAAGAAAGCCAAAGTAGGAGAGAAAAGGGATCGCGATTGCAAGAAAGCAGGGGAATCCTCAAGAAGATACTCCAACTACACTCCCTTGAATACTCCACTTGACTAAGTGCTGATGCAGATCAAAGACAATCCATCCTTGAAATGACCTGAGAGGATGAAAGGAGATCCTAGCAAGCGGAACAAAAGCAAGTACTGTCATTTTAACCGTGATCGTGGACATGATACGAACGAATGCTATGACTTGAAGCAACAGATTGAGGCTCTCATTAAGCAAGGAAAGTAAAAAAAATAAAAAAATAAAAATTCTTGGGCGAGACCACAAGGATGAGAGACAGCTAATGAAGTGTAAAACAGAAGAACTAGCACGCCAACCGCTTGGAGAAATAAGGATCATTATAGGAGACATATCAATAAGAAGCTCATCCAAAGCCAAGAATACCTACTTGCAGGAAGTCCAGAATGTTCAGATATTTGGACGACCACCAAGGATGATCAAAGAAGTTGAACCGGCCATTATTTTCACAGATGAAAATGCAAGACAACTACACCATCCTCATGACGATGCAATTGTTATTACCTTAACGATTGAAAATTATACAACTAGAAAGGTGTTAATAGACAATGGGAGTTCAACAGACATCCTCCACTATCCAATCTTCTAGTAAATGAGGATTAACAAGAAATTACTTCGACCAGTAAGTGCACCATTGATCGAGTTTGGAGGAATGAAGGTTCTACCAATAGGCACCATCTCCTTGCCAGTCGTGGTTGGTTCTTACCCACAGCAAATCAATAAGGAAATGAATTTCCTCGTTGTAGATTGTTCATCCTTGTACAATGCCATCATTGGACGACCAACTTTGAATAGTTGGAAGGCTGCAACGTCCACCTACCACTTGTCTGTCAAGTTCCCGACAGAGTATGGCATTGGGGAAGTACAAGGAGACCAATTGACCACTAGAGAGTGTTACTTAGCAATGTTGGCCATGGACGAGCAGATACAGACAATGAACATTGAAGAGAGAAGAACATTGGCTAAGCCGATTGAGATATTGGAAGATATACCCTTGGACGAGTCCAACCCGAAGAGGTTCACCAGGATTGGGACGAGTATGGGGGAGAAGACAAAGCAGGATCTCGTTGGGTTCCTCAAAAAGAGCACAGATGTTATTGCTTATAGTCATGAAGACATGTCTGGGATTGATCCAAGTGTGATTACTCATCGTTTAAACATGTCCCTATCTTACAAGTCCGTTCGTCAGAAGAAGAAAGTGTTTGCCCCAGAACGAGATAATGTCATCAAAGAAGAAGTTCTCAAGTTAGTCACCGCAAAGTTCATTCACGAAATTTACTACCCTGATTGGTTAGCTAATGTAGTGATGGTTAAAAAGGCAAATGGAGAATGTGTGTGGATTTTACAATTTAAACAAGGCATGCCCCAAGGATAGCTATCCTCTTCCACGTATTGATCAGTTGGTGGACTCAACAACTGGACACTAGCTACTAAGCTTCATGGATGCATTCTTAGGGTACAACTAGATCAAGATGGACGAGGCAGACAAGGAGAAAATGTCCTTCATCACAATTCAAGGTTTGTTTTGTTACAAAGTGATGTCGTTTGGTCTGAAAAATGTGGGAGCTATCTACCAGTGGCTAGTCAATCATATGTTTCGTCTGCAAATTAGGTGAAACGTTGAAGTTTATGTAGACAACATACTGGTCAAAAGCACAAGGGAGACGCAACATCTGTACGATCTTCAAGAAACCTTTGATACATTTAGGCGATATAAGATGAAGCTGAATCCGAGCAAATGTGCCTTTGAGGGAAATTCCTTGGTTTTATGATTTCACAGAGAGGAATTGAAGCAAATCTTGAAAAAAAAAAAAAAAATCCAAGCAATCCTAAACATGGTGCCCCCGAAGAATGTCAAGGATGTCTAGAGCCTCACTAGATAAGTAGCTACCCTTAACATGTTTGTTTCAAAAGCTACTGAAAAATGTTTACTGTTTTTCAGAGTATTAAGAAAAGCATTTGAATGGATGGACGAGTGCCAACAAGCATTTGAAGATTTGAAGGCTTATCTCGTTTTAACTCTATTGCTGAGCCCATCCAAACCAGGTGAAGAGTTGTATCTCTACCTAGCGGTGTACCCTCATGCAGGGAGTTCGGCCTTGATCAGAGAAGAAGGGAAGCTACAGAAGCCTGTCTACTACACTAACAAAGCTTTAAAGGGAGCTGAAAGATGATATCTGCCAATGAAAAAGTTAGCATTTTCATTTGTGACAGCAACAAGGAAGCTCAGGCCTTATTTTCAAGCTCATATAATCAATGTCCTAACAAATCACCCGCTAAAGAAGGCCATGAACAAGCTAGAGGCCACTAGATGACTGATCTAGTAAGCAATGGAACTTAGTGAGTTTGATGTACGGTACAGATCTAGAGAAGCAATAAAACCTCAATTCCTTTCAGACTTAATTGCAGAATTCACTCCTGACAGTGGGCAGCAAATTGGAGACCAAGGGCAAAGCAACGGGTCGTTCGTGTAGATGGCTCATCCACACAACATGCAGGAGGAATTGAGATAGTTTTACGCTCACCAGAAGGAAATCATTTGGAGTATGTAGTCCGTCTACAGTTTCAAACAACCAATAACGAAGTAGAATATGAAACCCTACTCCAAGGCTTAAAGTTAGCTAAATCACTTGGAGTGGATTCAGTCGTCGTCCAAGGAGACTCACAGTTAGTGATAGGCCAGGTGAATGGAACGTGTGAAGCTAAAGAAGAACAGATGAAGAGATACTTGGACAAAGTTAAACAATGAATTAAAGGCTTCATAACAACCCGGATTCAACAGATACCAAGGGCGGAAAATACAGAAGCTGACGTCTTAGCCAATACGACATCAGCAGACCATATAATAGGTGATCAAGTCAAAGTCCAATATATCCCAAGTATTGATATTCCAGAAGTGAATCAAAGATGGAGTAGCTAACTGGACCACTCCAATTGTGTCTAATCTCAAAGATGGGCTCCTCCCGTAGGATAAAGAAGAAGCAAGGAAGCTAACGGTTAGATTAGCGAAGTTCGTCCTTATGGATGAGGTGTTGTATAAAAGGGGTTTCTCTCAGCCCTATTTGAGGTGTTTAACTCCGGACGAGTCCTATTACATCTTAAGGGACGTTCACGAAGGAGCTTGTGGAAATCATTCAGGGGCTAGATCCTTCGTCTACAAGATAGTCCGTGCAAGATATTACTGGTCATCCCTGCAAGCAGACAACCATCAGAGTGTACGATGAGTGTCAATGCTACAATAACATGCCCAGACAACCATCAAAGTACCTCACCCCAATGGTGGCCCCTTGGCCCTTTGCTTAGTAGGGGTTGGACATCCTTGGTCATTTGAGGAAGCCTTATCCACCGTCAAGGTGAAAATCCCCTCAAAATTCCACTCTTCTAAACAAGATTCAACCATTTTGCCAATGGTTTTTCCCTTATGGTTATCAACAATACAAAAATTCAAAATTCTTTTATGTAACTTCCAATCATCATCTATAAAATGACAAGTAAGACACATATAATTAAAATTTTGTATTGAAGTCCATGTGTCAGTGGTAAGGCAAAGCCTACGACCTCTCAAGGCATTTCTCAACTTATCCTTCTCTTCAAAATAAATTCGACTCACATCTTTAGCTTCCGTAAAGCGAGATGGGATATTAAAATTAGGTTGGAAGACATTACAAAACCTTCTCAATCCTTGATTCTCTATACACCTAAATGGAAGCTCATCCAATATAATCATCTCAGCAAGAACTTTTCTACCCACAATATTTGTAAAAGTCCTAGGCACTAGATTTCCCTCCTCTACATTCTTGGACAATGGGTCTTGTCCATCATGCAGTTCATTAAAAATATATTCAGGACAAATGGGTGTATGGTTTTTTAAATTAGATGTCCCATAAATTTTACTATCTGCCATATACTCCTTGCTACAATATATACATCTTGCCTTAGTTCTACCTTCCTCATCTATAAACTTCTCAAAGTGGTCCTAAGCCGTTGATGGTGATTTTCTCTTATTAGGATTAGAAGAATATATCACCTGCGGTGGACGAGGAGGTCTCATAGTTGGTCTTGTAGTGGCAACATCAGGTTGTGTAAGCTCCATTGAATCCATGAGCTATTACCACACAAAACAAATCAATCATTAAACAAAGCATTCACAACAGAAAAACATAGAGATATATATGTATAAAAGCGTAATCATTTGTTTATAGTTCTATTAGAGCAGTAGCAACTATTACAACCAAAGAAAAAAAACCAAAAAAAAAAAAAAAAAAAAAAAACAGATCCAAGAAAATCACATTTGCAATCCACACATTCATACTTTAATTCAATGAATCCAAGGTATAGCTTATGTTTTTCCTTATGTTTTTGTTTTTGACTTGCTCTCACCTTGTTTTGCTTTCTTAGCTTAATATAAATCCGTATTTACCAACAACAACAACAAAAATAGTTCAAGCATTTAATCATGCAACATCCATTAGAAATGAAATAAATCAATAAAATGGAGCTCCAAATAGAGAATTAAGTCAAATAGATATACAATGGCGAGTTAGCAATACTATTCAATATTGTTAGCTCCTAACCTCAAGAACAAACTATGAACCTCAACAATGCGATAACAAACCAATACAGAACAGAGATAAGAAACAGTTCATTCATTCCCTTAAACAACTAGCACGCATGAAAAAAAAAAAAAAAAAAAAAAAAAAAAAAAAAAAAAAAGGAAAAAAAAAGAAGACCTTGTACAGAACCGCAAATACCCATGTTAAATAACAAAAACACCCATTACAGAAACTCAAACACCCAAATAGTCAGATTAGACAAAATGTTAAAAACTGAAAAAACAAAATCTAAACAGATGGCAAAAAGTAAGTTCACACACACCAAAATAGAACGCAAAACGCAGCCTAAATCAGAATCTCTAAATTGTAAACTACACAATGCAATCCCATTTTGATAAATCTTTAGTCCAAACCAAACAAACATTTAAAGAAAAAGAAATTACCTTTCACTACTTATACATCGACACCCTCAATGCAGGAGTAGGACTCTTGATCAGCTCCGGCAAGTCTGCAACACGATTAGATTCACGCCTCACAGTCACATCGCTCAATTCGTAAGGTTCTGGTACCCTTCCGTTTGAGTTCTCTGGCTAAGATAACCTCTCCTGCAATTTTTTTTAAGACAAACAAAAATATAAGGAAAAACATAGTCAAAAACCCCAAGCAAAATAGATAAAAATGTTACCAAAACAAAGCACTACAAAGATTAACCCACTAGTCCAGCAGAAAAGCTTAGTGGAACACAAAACAAAGGTAAATTAGCACATTCCCAGAAACTGCAAGTTTTGTTTTTTATTAACAAAAAAGAGAAAAAGGAAACAACCCAACAAGAAAAGCAAAAAACAAATGAAGATCGCAGCCATTGGGGCTGTAAAGGACAAACATTGAGCTACACATTTCCAGAAATATAAATTGTAAACCCCCAAAAAAGGCCAAAACAAGAATGAAGAAAAGAGAGGTAAAATCACCAACACAAAATAAATGAATTAACCAAAACATCTGAAGCTACACAAGAACATGAGAACAAACATGAATCATACATATTCCAAAGTTACACCAGCTAAAAGTCTTTTCAGAAGCACCCAGAACCAAATGTGAAGCACTTAACTGAGAAAATTCATAACTTTCCTAGTTTAAAAACCCAACTAGAAAAGCCCAAATAAAAACTAATAAAAAAATCTTATCTTTAGCAAAACCCAGAACACCCATTAGAGTGAAAAGCATAAAGAAAACAAGAACTACACGTACCTAGCACTGTAGAACAGATTTGGCGGTTTGAAACTACAAAACTCCAACTGGGTTTTTGTTCTTGTTCAAAAAGAGAACAAAAAACTACAGGAAAATCCAATACTATGTATAATGAGTGAAGAGAGAATAAACCCAAAAAGAAAAAAAAAAAAAAAAAAAAAAAAAAAAAAAAAAAAAAAAAAAAAAAAAAATTGGAACTTGAAAGCTTTAGCCACAAACCTAGATATAATATATGAAAAAAAAATTGAAACTTGAAGGCACTCAGATTGAACTCATCCATAAGTACATAAACCCATTATTGAATCAGGTTCAGACTATCACACACACAAACACAACAACACTATCACACACACACAAACACAACAACACTATCCAAAATCTAAAACCAAACACAAAACGAGAAGGATGACTTACATTGAGATAACTGAGGCCCTGAGGGAGGCGAAGAGCTGAGGGAGGTGAAGAGAACAACAACAGAGTAGGGTTTTTTTCAAAAAAAAAATTGGGTTCAAACTAGTGTACTTATATGACCCGACACCCGACCCAATACCGACCCAAACCCGAAAATAACCCGAAATTAAGACCTGAATATTCTCAGACCCGTCCAAAACCTGTCGAGTCGGGTTTTCGGGTGGGCCGCGTCCTTGCTCAGTCCTAATAGCAACCCTTACCTTAACTTCCCATTTAACAAGCAGCAGTAAAAATAAAAAATAAAAATAAAAAGGTCCAACCCGAGACTCGCCTAGAAAAATCCCCATGCTAGCAATTCGAAAAAAGAAACTGCAAAAAACCAGGTGAGTCTTTCTTGCTAGCATTTTTTCTAGGTATGAGTTTTCCGATCTATGTTGGAACTAAGATCCAAGCTTTTCCTTTTATGGATCTACTGCCTCTCTCTCTCTGTGTGCCGGTCAGACTCTCCTCTCTCCTTTTTCTATCGTGTTAACAGTAATTTAGTTCATTTTTAAAGGTAACATGCTTCTCATATGCTATTTTTCCATTAGTGTTTTAACGTGAAATTAACTGAGGTATTAATTTGGCATATGTGCATAGTTTAGAGAGTAAATTGGCCAATAAAAAAATTAAGAGGGTGTTTTGGCCACTAGTTCAAAGTTTAGGGGGTGTATGGGCATTTTTCCCTACTTGTTTACATCCACTATTTTACATCAATATTCATAATTGATGCGAAAATGTCCACATTTTAAAACACGAAAATCAATGTAAAAAAAAAGAGTGCCACTGCCCTTTCTATAATACAATGTCTTATCAAGACAAATAAAATACACCAAAAGTGATTGAGATTCAAACCATGCAATAGAATTTTTAATAGTTGAGATTGAGAGATAAAAAATTCAATTTTAATCTATTAACTCTTGGACGAAAATTCTTTTTAAAAAAACTCATGCATGAATTCTTAAATTAGTGCGGAGGACAAATTTGGGGGGAATCATATTAACTTAAATAAGGCCCTAGAGTTTAAAGCATGTTTAGATTCGAGCAGTTTTGTTGACCTTGGATTTGCCGAGCCTAAATATACTTGGACCAATAAGAGGCAGATTTCGAACTTGATCTTGGAGAGATTAGACAGATGTTTTGCCAATCCCCTTTGGAGAATTTTGTACCCTGAGGCGGTCGTTACCCACCTCCCTAGAACTTTCTCTGACCATCACCCTATTTTGATTGAATTATGGAAACCCAATATGGACAGATTGGTGAGGCCTTTCCGTTTCCAAACTATGTGGCTTTTACACCCGGATTTCCCTAGGATTGTTAGAAAAGCTTGGTCTGAGGAAGCCCCCTTACAACTGGCCATTTCAGATTTTACTAGGAAGGCTAAGAAGTGGAATTATGAGGTTTTTGGAAACCTTTTTGCAAGGAAAAAGAAAGTGTTAGCCAGATTAAATGGGACTCAAAAGGCGTTGGCTGAAAATCCTAGTGAGTCTCTTATAAGGCTAGAGAAACAACTTATTGATGAGTACTCCTCTATTTTGTTTCAGGAAGAAGAGTTCTGGGCACTTAAGTCCAAGATTAATGTTGCTGTCTTTGGGGACCAAAACACCTCTTATTTCCATGTAACTACTGTAGTTAGGAGGCAGAGAAATAAAATAAGGTGTTTGAAGGATGGTATGGGGGAATGGATAGTTGAAGAAGAGGCGGTGATGGAGCATATTTTGAGTGGGTTTAAGAGACTTTACTCCACGGGTTTGGATATGTCTCACAGTTATTCCCCAGTTTCTGAATTCTCTTGTTGCTTTCTCTCCGAAGAAGAGAAAAATTGGATGGGTAGGGAAGTCTTTGATGAGGATGTTAGAAATGGTTTGTGGGCATTGAAACCATTTAAAGCCCCAAGGCTGGATGGTCTTCATGCTGGTTTTTATTAGCATTTTTGGCATGATGTGGGGAAATCAGTTTGTGAGGAGGTGAAGGCAATTTTCAAGGATGGCTTAGTTCCGGAACACCTCAATGATACCCTTGTAACCCTTATTCCGAAATGTCAAAGCCCTGAATCCCTTAATAACTATAGACCGATCAGTCTTTCCAATTCAGCCTATAAGATCGTATCAAAGATTTTAGTGGAAAGGATTAGACCTTATATCAACAAGCTTGTGTTTCTGGTCCAATCAGCTTTTGTGCCTGGGAGGAAGGGAATAGATAATATCTTAATTGCACAAAAACTCTTCTACGCCTTAGATAGAAAAAAAGGTAAGGAGGGGTATATGGCCATTAAGGTAGATTTGGAGAAGGCGTATGATAGATTGGAGTGGTGCTAATGAGTTGTGTCACTTCAACTAAGATATCTATTTTGTTTAATGGTTGGGTGTTGGAGTCTTTAAATCCTTCAAGAGGGCTTAGACAAGGGGACCCAATATCGCCGTATCTGTTCATCTTGTGCATGGAGTACCTAGGCCATTTAATTGAAAAGAAATGCATGGAGGGAGTGTGGAAACCTTTGAAAGCTTCCCGAGACAATATAGGAATTTCTCATCTATTTTTCGCAGACGATTTAATACTCTTTGCCAAAGTGGATGAGGACTCCTGTGAAGCTATTTCGGAAGTGTTGGATGAGTTTTGTGAGGAGTCAAGTCTAAAGGTGAGCAGGGAGAAATCAAGAGTTTACTTTTCTCCCAATGTGCAAGCTGAAATCAGAAGTGAAATCTGTACAAGACTGGGAATTCAAGCCACGGCTAATATTGGGAATTACCTTGGGTTTCCAATTAACCATAAAGGGGTTCCAAGGAATAGGCTGAACTTTATTGCGGAGAGGGTGATGAGTAAATTGGCTGGTTGGAAAGCAAGGTTCTTATCCTTTGCTGGAAGGTCCATGTTGGTGAAATCTGTTATGTCATCAATTCCTAACTATGTAATGCAAGCCACTGCCCTACCTGCCCATCTTTGTGAGAAATTAGACAACATTAATCGTGATTTCTTGTGGGGTTCAACTAGTGAAAAGAGAAGGCTACATTTGGTTAGTTGGAGCAAGATCATTAGGCCAAAGGAAGAGGGAGGCCTTGGGATTCAAGCTGCTAGAGCTAAGAACTTGGCATTATTAGCCAAGCTAAACTGGAGAATGAATCAGGAAAAAGATAATCTTTGGGCTAAAGTGATCTTAAGAAAGTATTGCTCCATGGACAAAAGGAGAGCTAGGGACCCGGATAAGCTCCCAGCCTTATCTAATTGGAGAGCCATCAAGGCAGGCTTCCAAACCTTTGCTAATGGAATATGTTAGGGGATTGGTGACGAAGATAGGATTAAACTTTGGTTTGATTGTTGGATAAGGGGAAGTTCCTTAAGAGAGCTTATTGAAGGCCTTTTGACACAAAGGGAAATTGATTTGAAGTTGTTTAATTTGCTCCTTGGGCTAGAACAGGGGTGGAAGTGGGAGGTTTTATCATTTGAGCTACCTCCAATTATTAAGGATAGGATTAAGGCTATTCCAAGGCAGCAAGTTGGTAGAGGGCAAGATATTATTATGTGGAAACATTCAAAGGATGGAGAGTTCACCACCAAGTCAGCCTATGCTCTTATAAATGGCCCTTAGTAGAATACTATTCCATTCCAAGGGCAGTGGATATGGAAAATAGATACCTTGCCAAAAATTGTAAATTTTCTATGGTTGTGTATGCACAACAGCGTGCCTATGATGTCTGTGTTGGCAATGAGAGGTATAATATCAAATAGTTGCTGCCCTTTGTGCAACAACTACCCGGAGACCATAAGCCATCTATTAAGAGAGTGTATTGTGGCAAAAGATTTCTGGTATAAGCTTAGGGTCCCCCCAGAGATGGTTAGCTCATTTGTTGATATGGATGTGAACTGTTGGCTATGGGTTGGCTATGGGTTAACGGTCAAAGCAAGGTGTCTCACCCCTCTTTAATGCCAAGTTATGTTTTTACTTTCGTTATATGGAATTTGTGGAAGCATAGAAATGGAATGGTCTTCAATAACACTGCCTTAAATGTAAATTTGCACAGTCTTAGCTCAAGCCAAGCTTTGGAATTTTATTATTGTGTGGGAAAACTCAAGAGCCAAAGGAGTATGGTGGTTTGTAATGTATGTTGGAAAAAAACCTCCCTCAGGTTGGTGTAAGTTAAACACAGATGGGGCCTCCCTTGGTAATCCGGGCAAGGTAGGAGGAGGTGGGATTATTAGGGATAGTGATGGTAGATGGATGAAAGGCTTTGCTAGGTCAATCGGGTTCACAACCAGCATCACAGTTGAGTTTTGGGCACTAAGGGATGGACTGTTGCTTGCAGATCAGATCGGGGTGCAGAATCTGGAAATTGAGTTAGATGCTAAGGTTGTTGTGGAGCTAGTTCAATCCAAAACCCCCTCTAATGTGTTTTATTCCTCTCTGCTGGTTGATTGCAAGTCGCTTATGAGCAGGTTTCCTCGCTGCAAAGTGCAACATGCGTTTCGTGAAGTCAATAGAGTCGCGGATGCGTTGGCTAAGCAAGGATGTGTAATGCAAGAGGATTTTGTAATCTTGGATATTTCCCTATTTGATGTGATTTCTTCTTTTGTGTATTCTGATGCTAATGGGGAGAGCTTTTGTAGGCTTACTGCCACTAATTTAGCCATTTTGGCCTAGTTGAATGAAATTTCCTTTTAACCAAAATAAAATAAATAAATAATAAAAAATAAAAAATCTTAACCCTTAAATCTTTTTTCTTTCTTTTTTTCTTTTTTTTCTTTTTTTATCATGTGTGGTAATTACACGTTACAATACACAGGATTAAAAACCCAATAGAACTATCCCAGCAGGTCAAAAGGCGAACATGAACAATGAGGTGGTCCCGAGCTGAGGAAAAAAAATAAAAACAGGTAAAAGTGATTGGCAAGAAATACATACAATCGATAAAGGAATCATTCAATTGAACTCACCGGCAATATCTTCACTTAAAGATAGACGTCTCTCTCGGTCTCACCCAACAAAAGTCAGATCTGCCTTTGAATAAAAAAAAAAAAAAAAAAAAAAAAAAAAAAAAAAAAACACAAAAACGAAGCTTAAAAGTAGTTTTCAGTAAATTCGAATAGTTGTATAATTAAATATTGAAAGTGACTGTGCAATGATGGTCCAAGCGCTGCAAGAAGCCAACACAGGTTTATCTACTTATGAACAGCTGGCAAAAGATGTATGTTGACGACAAGAGAGATGACAATAAGGTAGCTCATAGTTTGACTAGAATGTTTATCAATTTTTCAAATTGTGTAGTGTAAATATATGATGTTCCACCACTTATTCTTCATGTACTTCAAGCCGATAAGGCACTCTTGGTTTAACTATTTATGAAAGTTTTGTTTCTCAAAAAAAAAAAAAAAATATATATATATATATATATATATATATATGAGAAAGAAACAAAAATGAGTTTTGTACGGAGCCAATATGCATAGGTGGAGAAAAAATAATGAGTTTACGTGAAAGTGACAAACAGTCAATCACAATTTGACACGTAAAATAATTATGGCAATTTATGTGGTACTAGAACTACTCAAAGTGCCGAAGCCACGAACCACTCATATCAGGATTCAGGATAGGGGGATGTGGGCTTACAGGTTCTCGCATTATGATGTGGCAAACTCCTCAGTTGTTTTTTATTTTTTTTTTTTCTTTATGAATCTTAGTTGTATTTTTTTGTCAAAGGATTTTTCTATTTTAGAAAAGTTTAGAAAATTTTATTAAGAAAATCAAATTTAGAGTTAGCAGATAATGTACTCCAAAACTCCAAATTTGATTATCTTAATAAATTTTCTATCCCCCCCCCCCCCAAATAGTAGTTTTGGTACGTAATGAATTTTTTTTAATTATAGTACAATTCATTTTCTTAAAATTTGAGATTATTTTTATATTAGCCTTTTATGTTTCAAAATATTCATTTTGGTCATTCATGTTTAATTCTGTTTTTATATTGATTAATTATTACTAAGTATGCATTCCATTTTCATTAGTAATCTAATAGTTCATAATTTGATTTTTTTTTTCTATCATCAACAATGAAATTTTTGCATTACACAACATTTTAAAGCTTGTGTTTCATAAAACATTTAAATATGAAGAGCATCCAACAATTAGATTATTAACAAAAACTAACGTCAATGCTAATATGAAAACAACCTCAAACTTTAATGATTAAGGGCCTGTTGATGGAAGGGGGAATGAGGGAGAGTAGAGGGGAGTAGAGTAAAGTTAGCTAAAAATAAGCTAATTTTGTTCTAAATCTACTCTACTTTACTCTACTCCCCCTCCCTCCCTCTCAATTCAAACGGACCATAAAAGTGCACTGTAATCTTTCCTTTTTCATGCCCTAGATTTCTCAACTACCAAAATAGAGATTTGTGAACCAAACATCTAGCTTCTTACGTCCTTTTATTGAATTTGCAATCAGAGTGCATGCAGCTAGCATCCCTTTACTGTACTTTTTTTCTTTTTTTTTTTTGTCATCAGTTTATTTAACTTTTTGTTAGTTGTTGTTGTTGTTGTTGTTTTTTTTTTTTTTTTTTTTAAATGGCTAAAGTATGTATGCACTTGAAAATATAAAGGGCCATTTGGTAGGGCATTTCAAACACCCATTTTCAGTTTTTTAACAACATTACACACTTTTTCACTCACACGTATTTCAAAAAACTACAAACAACACTACTCAAACTCCTCTACTAAACGGGTCCCTTATTTTAAAAAAAAAACTGTACATAAATTAGATAAATTAAAAGTTAAATGAAAAAGCTTGTGGTTATGTGTTTGGCAAAAACCTATTAGCTATTAGCTTTTTGTTTCTTGTCTTAGCTTTAATTTTAAACTAGTCGCTAACCCATGCGATGCATGGGAAAGCTATTGTGTACGAAGATTTAAACAATTCTTTGTTTTTTAATCTTTGATTTCACATTAGGATTCCTATCCTTGATATGAAACATTAAATTACGAAACGGAAAATATAAATCAAACTTAAATTAAAATTAAAATTAATATTTCAATCCTATACATTCTCAAATATCCAATAAATGCTAAAATATCAATTTCCAATAAATTGAAAGACAACTTTAAAGTACTTTTTGCATCTTCTTCCATTGTTGTTCTTACATTCATTTGAAGTACCACTAATATAAGATTGTCCATAAAATACGTTGAGAAATGTATTATAACATGCAGAAGTTAGATATCAAATTTGTAATTTTCCTATATTAAAAAAAAATGCACTTCTTAAGCTAAATTTTTTTGCCAGTTTCTATAATAGAGTCAAAAACTTTCTTAACTATGTAGAATTCCCATCTAAACTTGAGATTATATTCATTTAATTATATTTGGAAAAAAAAATGTTTTTCCATTCAGCTTCCATCAACTTCCATATACTTGAGAATCCCATCCTGTGCTCTACTTCCTCCGAGCCTGATCTCAGTGGTCTGCTTGGGCTTCTGCTTCTCTGCAGCTTGTTGGGCTGCAATCTTCAGTCTTTCCTTAAGCCTCTTGAGTTTGATAAGATCCTTCCACATTCGCCTTTCCAATTCTTTGGCTTCAATCTCTTCATCACTGGCTTACCCTTCTTAGGAATGATACCGTAGACAAAGTCGTGAGCTTTGCAAACTTCGATCAGCTTCAGCATATACTTGAGAATCCCATCTTGTGCTCTACTTCCTCTGAGCCTGATCTCAGTGGTCTGGTTGGGCTTCTGCTTCTCTTCAGCTTGTTGGGCTACAATCTTCGGTCCTTCCTTAAGCCTTTTGAGTTTGATACGATCCTTCCACATTCGCCTTATCCGCTATGCTGTCGCACTTTAATTAAGTCATAAACTTCTAAATCCAAACTGTTTCCCAATGTGTCACCAACCAACATAAGGTGGTTCATTGAATCAAATTACAACAACCCTCTGGTTGATGAGAAAAGCGAAAAAAAAAAACAAAACAAAATCTCTAATCTTACTACTTATTTTGTTTCAGTCCCCAAGCTATACAGCCACTCTAGGACTAAAACGAAAAGCTGTACCAGGCTCCCTAATAGCACAAGGTTCCGTTACATTGAACATCAAAATCAATCCACAGTTAAAAACCCAAATTAATTTTCTATTCCTACCTTGTCTCGAAAACCAAACAAAACATAATTATTGCTGAAAGCTAATGAATTCACAAATATTGTGCCAAATAGCCCCTTTTCTTTATTCAATCAAACCCATCTTCCCGATGACCCCAAACCTATAAAAATCCCTAAAAAGTCTTAGATTACAACAATTCAAATATTAATATACAAGACCCAGCATCCTATAATAGATTTATAAACAAACCCACATCTCAAAAAAAAAAAAAAAATTAATATATAAAACCCCAATTCTCAGAATTTCCAAAAATTGAATCTTTTAAATAGATAGAAATGAATCAAACTCAAATTCTATAAAATTATTAAATTACACGTAAAATAAGTCCACAACAAAATCAATTCAAAGGACCAGATTAAGTTATACAACAATTTCAGTAGCCATAAAACAAAGTGGTTGACAAATGATAGCAAAAGTTATACTCTTACACTACATGTTCGTTGAAATCACACAGGATAAGACCTAACCCAAATACTTTACACACAAAAATGACAGAAAATACTTACACATACCAACACACATAGTCGTTGAAATCACACAGGAGAAGATGATTACACATCTTTGAAGCTTTTCATTTGGCTTCTTTACAAATCATAACATTTGATCATTTTTGAACAATACATCTCATTTTGAGATCGGTGCTTGAAATTTTTGATATTTCAATATTGAGAATAAGCCTTTGGCTTTTTGAGCACCATACATTTCGATAAAAAGTCGCTTTTCCTTTTTCCTAGTCAAATACTAGTATGTGCAACGGCTTTTGCAGCTCATTATCTCTTTGCATTTTAATGATATTTACATGTTTACCACTTAAAGCATGTTCATTTGACACTGTTGTGTTCTGTTTTAAATGTTGTGCTTCTGTTTTGGACTAACTTGACACTAATCAAGTTTTTTGCTCCTGTTTGTGTGTTTTTGCACTTCTTTTCTCTGTTGTGTGATTATGTGTGCAGATGTCTCCATTCAAGAAGTCAACTGTGAAAGGAGGTAGCAGCAAAGGAAAAGAGCCTGTGATTGATGTTGATAACCTCTCTCTAAGGCCAAAAAGGACTCGATCACCAACAGGAGTTTTTGATCCTAACAAGTTCAGATCCTATGCTGCATTTCAGAATTATGAGAACTATTTTAGAGAAGCTCCATTGTTGGTTGAAAAAGCCATTGAGCAGGCATCTCTTCTTGAAACAAAAATCCCTAAATGGTTTGCCACCAAGGATTGGAACTACCTACTTTCCAACCTTGATGGTGCATACGAGAACATGGTGAAAGAGTTCTATGCTAATGCTATTTTTGAAGAGGATGAGTTCAAATGCTGGGTCAGGGGAAAGAGTTTCTCAGTGACACAGGTTTATCTGGCGGAGATCCTACGCATCAACCAGCCAATGTTTACTAAACCATCGGTATATGATGATCTGAATCCAGATGAGGAGGTTCTTCGAGAAGCCTTAGGAGATAACTTGGAGTCCTCATCCAATGGGAAATCAGTAAGTGTGGCATCCCTATCTCCCAAATTGAGGCTACTCACGATGATCACGTTTCACAACCTCTATCCATTGTCAAGCACTGGGTACATGAATCTCGGTCAAGCATTATTCCTGCATGCTCTGATACCAATTGAACGTTTAAATAGTGTGTAAAACACCTATGAACGTTTAGACCCCCAAATATAAAATTACCAACAAAAGTTTATAAACAAACAATATATGTTATAAGCTAAACCCAGATTGGTAACACACTCTAAACCATAATTAATCACAATCACAGTAGTAATTAAAAGGTAAAAAGAAAGTGAAGAAAGATGCAAACACAAAGATAACATGGTGATGTGTTATCGAAGAGGAAACCAAAATACTCGGCGAAAAACCTCTCTGTTGCCCTCCAAGTGGTCATTAATCCACTAGAGAATGAAGTTGGGATACATGAATAGTAGAAGACCTTCCAAGCCTAATCTATCCAGTGCACTTAAGCCCTCTAAGCTTCTTGCTCCAACAAAGTTCCACCGAACCTTGTCTTCTCTAACTTACCAAATCCCGCAATCGCCCATTGCATCAACCAAAATGAATTGGTCCCTTCTGAACTGCTTTCCAAGCACCAAAATACCTCCTCACTGATATGGGTATGGTAAGATAAGGATTTGGCTAAATGTACTTCTCAAGGATATGTTAATGGAGAAGGTGAGAGAGTAAAGGAATTTGGAGAATCAAATGATGAAGATTGTGGATGAGTCAATCTTGTTTTTCTCTAGGGTTTCTATCTCAAAATTCTCTCTAGAGGCTCTCTACAAATCATGGGTATAAGAGTATTTATAGTAGGGTGTATGAGGAATGCAAAGAGTTAGTTACAACCAAACAGGGTATTCTAGCAACTAGAGCTCGCGACTGGAACGAGTCACGAGTTTGAGTCGCGAGCTAACTGCTTGGCCAGACTGGAAGTTTTGTCCTGTAGTGCTCCAGCTGTTGTGACCCTTCAGCTCTCCCTGCATGTTTCACATGTGTGCCATTCTGGCGACTTGCCAGTCGCGAGATCCAGTCGCGAGACTCCCTTAAATTGCACACTTCTAAGATTTCTTCACACTCTCTCACACACTACCCTTACATAATTCCCACCTAAATACAGGGTATCTCATTGCTAAATTACAAGCAAATTTGGCACGGAATAAAGCCAACACATGATTTTTAACATAAATATTCAGGATCTCTTTTGTGACTTATCAAAAAATAAAAAAATAAAAAGTTTATCAAAAATAAAAAATAAAAAAATTTGTTATCAAAAAAATAAAAAAATAAAAAAAATTGTTATCAAAAAAATAAATTAATAATAAATTCAATCAAAAAAAATTTTTTTTAAATTGTTATAAAAAAAAAAAAAATCCATAAAAAAAAAGGATCTCTTTTGTGGTTGTGCTTAATCTAAATTACTTCAATTGGGATCGATCAGATAAAAACTGTCTTGATTAAATATTTAGAACTGGAATTTGGGATATAATGAATTGGCCAATTAGATAAGCTCGCATAGTGAAATTACACGTGCGCCCAGATTCAGACACAGAATTGCAAGAATTAATTTCAACACGATACATGGGAAAAAAAAAAAAAATTTGCAAAGCCTAAACAACGCAAAATACTAAAAGTATTGGCATCCTGAAAAACACTAATAATTAGGATCAGATAAAACCTGTCTTGATTAAATATTTAGAACTGGAATTTGGTATATAATGAATTGACCAATTAAATCAACTAGCATAGCGAAATTACACATCTGCTACATTCAGACACAAAATTACAAGAATTTCAACAAGAGAACACAACACGGGAAAAAAAAATTGCAAAGCCTAAACAGCGCCAAAATCCAAATACTAAAGTATGGTAGTCTAAAAACACTAATAAGACATGGAAATTTTTATTATCTATAAAATAAAAATAAAAATGCTATGACGACAACTAAGTAGTAGACTCTTTCACTCGTGACTTGACACGTAAGTAAGTTGCGATAAAGGTCCTCTCATTAATAGGATAAAAAAGCCACAGTGGTAATGTTGCCATAATTAGTATCATCTTCATCATCAACGGCCACATTCTCCAGAGATTTGGCTGCCCATTTTATCGTCCTCATCATCATCACCGGTGACATTGTGATGGACTTCAGTGGCAATTTGGCCACTGGTGATATGCCCCCATTATCACCCCGGAAGACGTTGACACGGCCAGTATTATGGACAAGGCCACCAACTCTAGTAATAAGCCTTCACCTACACTAGAGTTTGAGTAGCATAACAAAAAGCATAACAGTAACACTCAGTGGGTGGACCAATTTCCCGGCCACGTCGAGTTGCAATAACACTTTCTCTTCCCTGATTTTACAAAAGAAAAAATTAAATAAAAACCACAAAAACACGAACATATATAATTGGGAATAACCTAGCTATTGTTTGCTGACCTGCCGGAAGGCTGAGGGAAGTCTGAAAACGGCTTGGCTATCAAGCGTCCCATGGGAGGTTTTATAATCTTTTGTTTTTGAACTAGAAGAAGAAAGGATGGAATGGCAGTGTGAAACTTGCCTAAGAGAATGCTGTATATATACACTGGGACCGAGAGGCTATGGGCTCCCAAATTTTTTAAAAAATATTATTATATATATGTATTAATTTTAATAATTTTGTTTTATAAAATTATATTTTGTAATCTTTAAACAATATCATTGATTTTTTTAAGTATAATGTTATACTCACAAAATTTTTTTTAAGCATAATGCTACATTCACAAAACATTTTACAATATTTCTACACATTAGATTTTTATTAGTTCACCTACTAATTCACAAATCACACTCACGACAATTTTTTAAGGGGAATGGTGAGGCGGGCCCATCCACCAGATTACTTTACCGACTGGAATGAATCCCAGGCACAGAAACTGGTTTAACAAAAAAAAATAGGGGAGGGTGCTTTTTTTGGCCACCCAACTACCCTTGTAATTCGGGAATTACAAGTAGAAAGTGTGAATCAATAACATTAGTGCATGACTGATAAAAGTCTGTTTCGCCATTGTCTAAAGTTATATATTATATTATATATTTGGAAAATTATTGTGCGATGAGCTTATAATCTATATATATATATATATATATATATATTACTAGACCATTACAAGTTCACCATATTTAGATACACCAAAAGACTAATGAAGCATCAAAGTTGAATAAATAAAAACGATATAAATCGCAGCCACAGAACATATATAACCACAAAATTCACGTCTAGCGGGGTAGCAAGAGCCAAACGTAGAACAAGAGAGAGAGAAACGACACCTCAGTTTAGGAAAATCAGCTCATGGGACGACAATAGCACGATAGTAGTAAAGATGGTGGTTGGTGGCTGATCGGCAGCCGAGAATAAGTCTAGAAGGGGATCCATAATCCAGATACAAGGATTTGGTGACTTTTTTGTTTTTGGACCATAATTAACTTTGGTTACCATAGTTATTTGCTATTTGGTTAAGTTAAAAACTTTTAATTGAGGTGGCACTTTGTAGACCTTAGATTACTTTTAGACAAATCTTAACCCTTAATTAGACACTCTTCATTTTTATTTGAAATGGAGAGGATCCGGATCCATGGAAAACAAGGATAATGAAATGAGATCATAATTAGTCAGGTCCTATAAAAGTCTAAGCTTTCAGATTCAACAATAAAAGCTTTCTTTTCCCAACCAATTTTCCGGGCAACCAAACACATCTTTACCACCCAAAAAAAAAAAAAAAAAGATTACTACATGCGTAGAATTGAGCCACGCCACAGCCATGGCCATGGCTTCACGGAAAAACTTTTGCTCCGATCTCACAACTGACCACCAAAAAACAAATATAAAAATTAAACCTTTAAAAAAGAATCTTATTGAAACGATTGCGCTTGATTCAAAGGAAAACATTCTACTGAGAGTTTATTTAGATACCATTTATTGCAGAAAATTAAAAACTGAAAACACTATAGTAAAATAATTTTTAAATATGAAAATAGTGTTGTGAGACCCATTTTTAATGAAAAAGTTGCTTAAAAAAGAGGTTTGTGAGGGCTAAAATGACCAAATACTACTTTTCTTGAAAATATAAAAGTGGTAGATTACTCAATATTTCACAAATAGTGGTAGATCTATACATATTTTTCCAAATAGTGGTAGATCCATACATCTCTCTCTCTCTCTTAAGGAAAAACTCAGAAATGCTTGCAATACAAAAACTCTCTCTCTCTAAAGGTAAAACTCGAAAATGCTTGGAGTACAAACCCTTTTTTTCACAAAAAATCAACAATTGTTAAAATGGTCAATTATGAGTGGTGGTTTATGAAAAAAAAAAAAGAAATTGTGTAGGGTAGCATTAGTGCATTACATATAAAACTATATGTTTCGCAATCGTCTAAATTTACTTGTTTTGTAGTGCTAAACCTATATTTTCAGTATTGTGACTACTGTCTTCCAGTTCTAAAAGGGATCGCGTGATTAGGTTGGTCTAGGTCCAACATTTTTAACATGTGTTGTGCCATGGATGCTACAAATGTGATTGCCTTACAAACTAATGTTTTGTAATCTTTTATAGTATAACTGTAAAATTGGTACAACAACTTTTTGCCTTACAAACTAGTGCTGTGTTATCTTTTATAGTAAAATTGGTAGTAGTTTCTAAGACTTCTAAGTGTATGATATGGCAAGAAACATTTGAGCAGTCTTGCACCAAACCCAAAAATAAATGAATGTAAAAAAAATTCCAAGCCCACCTCAAAAGTAACTCTAAATTAGAAACTTATGAAACTAATATCAAACTACTTGGTAACGTGGGACGAAACCCACTATGGAACCCTTTAAGAGTTTTATTTTATTTTTTCCAAAGTTATTATTAAATAGAGTAGTAAATAAAAAGAATCTGTATTGGATGAAATCTTTTTATTTTTATTGGGTATTGCAAGATACACATACGATGTACAACCTTAAATCAGCAAACCAAGATTAGAAATTAGAAAACACTTGATCTGATAACAAACCATTAGTATAAAAAGGTGGACAACTCTTAATTTAATTTTGCATACCCTCAACAAGCAAACATTCATCTAACACAAGAGAATCTATCATATAGAATATTAAAATTGTGAAATAGCAGAAACAAACTTATAAATTATACTAGACCTCCACTCGAACACAAAAAGACTAAATTTAGTCTGTTTAGGACAGCGTCAATAAAAACTCTAGCAGCAAAAACACACACAAAAATACAACTTTTAATCCAGGGACTAATTGGGGTCATTCACTTGAAGCACTTCGCGTCCAAAAGAAGCTGGCCCTCGAAAGGTTCGTAATCTTCAATCATCTGACTCACACGTTCCTTTTGCTCTTCATCTGTGATATCAACCTTCTTCCACTTATATAGCTCCATGTCATAGCACTCATCAAGCACAAATTTTGGTATCTCTTGCCCACGGAGAAGCCACAGCAACTTCACCTTGAATGGTGTCTCTGAACCGATCACAAGCATCTTTCCAAAAGCATATTTGCGTGCTAGATCCATCCTCTGAAGAAATCCACCGACCTTGTTTGGTGTTACAAAGGAAACAGTATTCTCATCATTGTACCCAGAGACAGCAGCAAGTGACATATAATGTCGAGAAGGGCTCATATGGAGAAAAGGCATGACAAATGGTGGACTCAGGTTTTAAAACAAAAGGAATGGGCCACGTGGTTGAACTTGAACTGAAAACAAATCTGCTAGTATATAAGCCAGTCACTTTCTTCAACTAATTAATGTACATAAACATTTAATATATAAGCCTCTCCTTTTTTTAACTGATCATACAAACATTTAAAAGATAGCAACCTCATCGTATGAATTATTATTTCAAGGGGACTTTGAGAGAATTAACACATAGGAACTACCAATGCCTATATGTCATTATCAAAGGAAGATTACTAAAGCAGAGGTTAATAGCAACCTCTCGGAAGTTGGTCTTTGTGTTTGAGTACAGCCTCTTCCAGCCATCCAGTATCATCTTACTTGGGGGCAGTAGATCGAGAGGATTCTTAGGTTTGGGCATTGGAGCCTCCTCCTCTTCTGCACCAGCTTCTGGCTTGGGCTTCGCAGGCTCCTCCTTTTTTGGCTTCTTTTTTTGATTCATCCTTAGGCTTTGGTTTAGCAGATTCTTTTGGCTGAGATGGCTTCTTTGTAAAAGCCTAAAAGACAGGACAGACTCAGTCTGATTCACCATGCTTCCAGTTGCATCGTTACACATGAGGGAACTCAGAGGTAAAGCTCTTAATCATCAGTTGAGTGAAGCCCACATACTTTGCATGGTGCCATGGTGTAACAATGTCAGCCAGAAGCACGGAATGCCCAACCATGAAAGTGTTTGAGGCAAGACGAGTGTTTACAGCACCCAGCTCTCTCTTCAATAATGAAGTTGCTGCTTCCTAGGTTTTCACGCAAAAATTATACACATCAGATATGGCCCATATAGGCAGTGCATAGTTATGATGGCATTATGAGAATTTAGATTTTTTATGTAGGATATATATAGCCTGCATTAATTTTGATTTTACATTATCATTTAGATGCCAAAAAAGAATTAAAACAATTCCATAATAAAATAAGATGCAACTCACCAGAGGAAGGTATACTGCACATCCAATTTTAGGTCTATAAAATGCTAGAATATTAGCATCAATCTCAAATGATGCAAAATCAATCACCTGAAAATTTATGCCTATGTAACAATAAGCATCATAACACACGCACATGCAGAAAGAGAGAACGCAACCAGTAGTTATAAACATCTAACATCACCAATATGAAAAGAACCATATAAAGGATTGTCAGCCTTCAGGGCTTCAGGCGAGTAACTGCAGCAACAGATAAAAAGCCCGTAAGTCCCAAAATAACAATCTTTAGAGGATCACCAAAATTAATGGTTGGGGGATGAAAGTCTATAGTCTTATTATAACGTGCCATAGCATTGCTCTCAAATACTGGACCATCAGGTATTTCCACCACGGGAACCTACAAGAGTAACAGATTTATTAGGAAAGCCTTCCATAAAACTAACATGCAATTAGTGGAGTATAGATTACCACAAATTTTACAATATAGAACTATACCTTCCCAGTAGGTTTCATCTTGATAAACTCAGGAGGTTTATTAGAGACACCCATCTCAAAATTTGGAGCTAGTTCAACTTTCACAGAGTGGTATTCCGCAATGATGAGTGTCTTGTATGAATTTTTCTTTGTCTTCACTGCATGCAAGATCTGCATTATAGATCATACAGCCTTATTAGCAAAGGAAGAGCAACAAATTACCAATGCATTCAATCCAGAAACAAACAAGATTAATCAATTGTGATGGGTTAATGGATTCAACGGCTGTTTCCTGTACCTAAACTCAATCAAATTACACACTAGGGATTTTCACAATTATAAGCAATCAAATGCAGCCTTTAATTGGGGAAAAAAGAGAGTAATACAATTCTATCGAAACAAAAATAAAAAACACTGACTATAGTAAATGTGCCACGGTTCAACCATTCTCCCTCTGCACTTAACACCCAGAACCAGAGGATTTGGTGTGGTAGCAAACTCAGATAAAGCAAAATTCTTTCTATTTATTATTATTGTTTTTAATTGGTAAGATACCCCAGCACCCACGACATTCATATGGGACAAGGAACTGCCACTTGAGCCAGACCTGATTGGCATGTTAGAGCATCTCTGATAGTCTATGTAAACCCAAAATTCTCTCTATAATAGAGAGTGAAACCCAAAAAAAACTCTCCAATGGACTCTCTATTCTTAAATTTTTTTTTTGGCTCATGAACAGTAGCTGATCAAGTCTAATGAGCTACTGTTCACTCTTCAAATGCTTTGTTCCTATTATAATAATTAAGTGTTGAATAAAAAAAATATTAGAAGATGTGTAGTTATTAAAAAAAGAATAAATAATTAATGAAGAAATAATATTTAAATGAGATAGAGAATGGGATAAAAAATCTGTTGGAAATGTATTTGAAAAAGTGAATAGTTAAAAGGTAAAAGTTACTGTTTATTCTCCAAATAGTATAAAAATTTGGAGATTCTGCTAGAAATGCTCTTATAACCATAAAATTCAGAATTCTTAGTCCTAAATTGGGTCAGAATACTAAACGATTTCAAACCAAGACATTTAAAAAAGAAATAAATAAAGAATTTTTCATTGTATCTTCAAAAAAAAAATAAAAAGGAAAATCTTTTGATCTGAAATGCAAAAGTTTAAGAACTTCAAATATTGAAATTCACATCAAACAAGCAGCAATATATGCAAAGCAATCAGATTTGTGACCAATTTCATAGTAATTGCTAACTAACAAGGCTAACGAAATGAGGTCATAATTAGTCAGATTCAATAAAATTCAAAAACAAAACTTTTCTTTTCCCAAACAGTTTTCTGGGCAACCAAACACATCTTTACCACGAAGATGTGCTGCAGTTGAGCCAGCCTCCTGCTGCCCTTAACTTGCAGAACCAGAGGATTTGGCGTGCTAGCACACCCAAGTAGAAGCAATAAAATTTTAATAATGAATAGGTTGAAAGTGGCTGTCAGACACTAACCAAGGAAAAAAAATATTAAGATGGTGAAGTATGCACATGGATCAAGAACAAATAGTAAGTCAAGACAAAATCAACATGATGTAAAAGATGATAGAAATTCGAAAGACTAACGAAAACAGAAAATATGAAGAGAACATATAAACAGGAAACAAAAAGAGGATTGACGAAGAGGGAACAAAGTGAAAGATATATAAGAAGAGGACTGATATGAAAACGGAAACACAACAGAGACAGGGAAACAATCTCATATAATCCAAAGAAAAGCAAGCCCAGAGAAGACAAACAGGGCAAAAGTGAAAAACAGAGGGATGAATTGACAATGAATTCACTATCAATCCTTACTGCCAGAGACATTGAAGCCTCTATAAAGAATTTAATTGAAAAACAAAATGAAACCATTAAAAAGAATTTAATTGAAATAACGCGTCTGATTCAAAGGAGAACGTTTTTGGAAAATCGAAGATTTTCTATGGATTAATTTGCTGTAGAAACAAACAGATTTTGTGTGTGTATCCCAATACCAAAAAGAACCCCCGAAATAAGCAAACATAAAATACTAAACAAATCTTGGCAATAAGTGAAATCCAGAGCTCTTACAACTTCTCTATGAAACTTGAGCTAGAAGATGGAGGTGGTGTTGAGAGAGACAGATTTTCCGGGAAAAAGGTTAATTTTCTGGCATTGGAGAGACATGCCCGCAAATTTGAACTCCATGATCCAGTTTTATAACCTGAGTCTAGATTCGAATTACAAAAAGTCAAAAGTGATTTTGAACTCCCACATTGATTTTTATTTTACATCAAGGGAAAAAATTCCTCACTTCATTCCTTTAATACTTCATCTAAGTTTTCTATAAAGCTTGGTCATCATTCAATGGCAAAAAGGAAATAGAACAATTCCATAATAAATTAAGATGTAACTGACTGGAGGAAGGTACACCGCATGTCCAATTCTAGGTATAAACCACGTTAGAATATTAGCATGCAAAATCAATCCACTGCTCTATGTGGACCAGAAAATTCAAGCATACATGATACTAAGCATCACAACACACGCATTCACAGAGAGAGAGAGTAGCATCAGTAGTGATAACAGTCTCACATAATCAATATGAGAAGAGCCATAGATTCACGGAAAAACGCTTCGCTCCGATATCAGATCTGAACACCAAAAAACCAAAAACGATAATAAAAATGAAACCTTTAAAAAGAATTGAATTGAAAAGTAACGCGTTTGATTCAAAAGCGAAACATTTTCGAAAAAGTCAACCATTCAAATTAGCAAATGTAATCTAATTTCGCCTCAACACCAATTCCACGCACATAACTACCGAAAAGAAATTCATAGTTTCCAATCAAAATCGCATAACTTCGTAGTTACAAAATCGAAATCAACCCAAAACCAAAAAGATCCCGCTGAAATAATCAAACATAGAATTCAGTAAAATGATGATCTCTTACAAATTCTATATGTCGTGCGATAATTTTAGCAAAAAAAAAAATATGTCGTGCGATAATATTGGAATTCCGAGCTGACTCGGTGGAAATCGGTATGACTGAGATTTTGAGAGTCTGACAGACACAGAGAGATTCATATGGTTGTGTGGGGCCCATAACTTTGATTTTCCAAAAGTTTTGGGAAGCGCCGTTTTACACCGAAGTACTTGTAAAACGTTTAGCACTTTCCAAAAATATAATGTCATTTTAAGATGAGGCATGTCATTAATATTTAAATTACTACAACTCGGATCGGACAAAAGTAAAACCTGTCTTAATTAAATACCATTCAGAAGTGGAATTTGGGATAATGAATTGGCCAATCAGGTCAGCCCATAGCATAGTGAAATTATTGCATCTGTCCAATTACAATTACCCATTCAGACGAAGAATTACAAAAATTATGCATAAATTACACGTGACACTAATCTTCAAGAGGCGGCAGTGAAGAGACCGTAATAAGAAGAAAAAAAATGATATATCTATAACATTTTTACAATAAATTCTAAGTATCAGGTTATTACTGGTTGTTATTGTTCGGATTTGAACCAATAACAACTAATTTTCTGTAATTTGTTATAAAAATATTATAGATGTAATATCTCTTAAAAAAAAAAAAAAAAGGTCTAATGCGTGGAAGACACTTTCCCGTTGACTCTATTCTTACACGTAACACAGTATAGCAAAACTAAGAGCATCTCCAACAGATTCAGCAAATTTTTGTACTGTTTAGAGAATGAACAGTGACATTTAGCTTTTACATACCCACTTTTTCAAATACACTTCCAACAGATTCTCTATCCCATTCTCTATCTCATTTAAATATTATTTCTTCATTCATTCTTTATTCATTCTCTATCATCATTTATTTTTCCTATATTTATTCCCAACAATTATATTTTTTAATGAAAAGTATTATATTTACAACATTTTTTGCAATACTTTCACAACAAAATTTATGTGAAAAGTTGTTACTAATTCTAATTTGAACTCACCACTGAAATTATCTTTTTTCTCGCCAATATTAACTAATAACAATTTGTTACTTAAAATTTATTGTGAAAATATTGTGGTAAAATTTATTAATTAGGATTTTTTTATTTTTTATACTATTTTTTATTCTTTCATTTCATTCCCCTCCACACACGTGTCCTCTATCCCCCTTCTTTTATTTCTTTTTCTCCTTTTCTCCTCCAGAACCTTCCAGCAACATCTCATTTTCTCCTCAAAAAAATTTTGCTCTTCTCATCAGAGAAAAGAGAGAGACGGAGACAGAGAGAGAGGAGAAAGAGTGAAAGACTGGGAGATATCGGCTTGGGCCTCCACCGCCGCTCCAACCGTCGCTCGTCGTCCTCCCCACCGATCGGCTTGGGTCAGATTGGCTTTTTTTTTTTTTTTTTTTTTTTTTTTTTTCATATTTGCTTGTTCTGATTCAACTTTATTTTAAGAATTGGATTTTGTTTTGTGTTTGGATTAATTCTTTTTCTCATGAACAGGTCTCTCTCTTTTCTCTTTTCTTTTTTTTTTTTCTTTTTTTTTCTGATTTCATTTGGTTTTATGAGATAAAAAAAAACAACGGCAACGGAGAGAATGAGAGAATGAGAGGAAAAAAAAATAAAAAGAAGCAGCGGAGAGAATGAGAGAAAAAAAAAAAAAAGAATTCCGGAGGAGAGAGAAAGAATTGATAAAATAAGTAGTTGTTTTAATATTTTAATGCAAGAAATTGGATTGCTAATGTACAGTAGCTCATCAGACCTGATGAGCTACTGTTCATTAGCAAAAAAAAAAATTGGTTTTAGCGAATCTGTTGGAGGCATGAACAGTGGACATTTTGAGCATTTTCTCTCTATATTTTACCTATGCATTGGCTGTTGGAGATGCTCTAACCCACCCTGTTTAACTGACATAGGCAGCGCCAAGCCGCCATACACCACACTAGACTTTTTTTTTTTTTTTTTTTTCTTTCAACTTAAAAACTTTATTGTTAATTAAATTCAAAAGGCAGAGTGGCAGCAAGTGAAGTTGGACCCATAGCAATTTCGCCGTTAATGGTACCGCCGTCATCATCACCGGCAACATCAAAACGGACTTCCCCAGCGTATTGACCGCCCGTTGTATCACCGACTTCACCAACGGCAACATTGGCACGGAATCTCCTAGCAATTTGACCCCTGATGGTTTCCCCTCCATTATCACCACGGACGACGTTGACACGGTTGGTAGTTTGGACATGGCGGCGACCACCTCCGCGATAACGTTTCCACTTTCGTTAATACAATAGTAGCAAAATAATGAGTGTCAGTAGGTATACCACTTTCCCAGCAAGATCAAGCTGCAACAGCATTTTTTCTTCACTGTTACCAAGGAAAAAAGAAATTGTATCAAAAGGGGACCAAAACAAAACAAAAACAAAAACAAAAAAGATTAACCATAGCTATTGTTCTGTTTGTTACCCGCTACAAGGTGCAGTGAAGTATGAAAACTTGTGCATAGATCGTCCCATTCCAATTTGTTGATGAATTTTAAAAGAAGGAGCTCCTTAAATAGGAGAAAGTATGCTCCTAAGCTTCTTGTATCATTTTTTTTTTTTCATTTTTTTTTTCATTTTGATCATCCAATCATACAATGACAACCAAAGGAGGAGTATTAGTACCACTCCAAGCCTATTTTTCATTTTGACGTTTTGACAGTTAAACCAAAGATCATATCCAATCATCCAAGCACAGCACATTTCATTTTGATTTTTCATTTTTCATTTTGACAATGACAACCAAAGGGGGAGTATTAGTACCACTCCAAGAATATGTTCTCTTTATACATATGTTTAGAAAGCACTTCCTTAAATTCAAATTTTTGAAAGATACAAACAAGAATAAGCAAAAAGACCAATTCCACTTATTCTTTCAATTGAAAGTTTTTGATTCATCAATCCTTCTAAACAGTAATTAAAAAAAAAAAATGGAAGTGATAGGTAAGAAATCAATTCATCATCTGTGATATCTGAGCATCCCCTAATTCCCAATCAATAGATTCATCTTAAAAACTAATATTCTTATACTAATATTATATATTATAATTAATAATCAAAATTAGAAATAATAAAAAATTCTATTGTGTAACTTCATTCAAAAAATGAAATTGAATCGCTTTAAAATTGGAAAATTATTTCTATTTTGATTTTGATCTTTTGGGGAGTATTAGTACCACTCCAAGCCTATTTTTCATTTTGACATTTTGACACCAAAGATCATATCCAATCATCCAAGCGCAGCGCATTTCATTTTTCATTTTGACAATGACAACCAAAGGGGGAGTATTAGTACCACTCCAAGCCTGTTTTTCATTTTGACATTTTGACAGTTAAACCAAAGATCATCCAATCATCCAAGCACAGCGCATTTCATTTTTCATTTTTTTGACAGCAACCGAAGGGGGAGTATTAGTACCTTTTTCATTTTTTTGACAGCAACCGAAGGGGAGTATTAGTACATGTTGTCAGTTAAACCAAAGATCATCCAATCATCCAAGCACAGCGCATTTCATACTCCAAGTGGAAAAAATCCAAGCGCAGATTTTTCATTTTGACAGATCATCCAATCATCCAAGTGCATTCATTTTTCCATTGTCCTTGTCCCCAAGCGCAAATCCAAGCCATTCATTTCGTCCAACACGCCAACTCCATAACTGCTAGCTGCAGTTAGAGTCGCAGAGCTGGTTATAAAGACACGCACACCATGCAACACAACCAATGTGGGACATATTCCCAACGCAGGTATTTGAAATTTTTTTCTTTTTTTTTTTTTGGTTGAGAATTATGTCAAATGGATCCATAAATAATCAAATCAATTAAATATGAGTTTCACCCTAGGAATTGCGTGACACAAGGAGAAGGGGGCAGGAAGGGAGCATATTAAATATGCAATCATTAACAATGTAAACAAACAACTATACCAATAAAAAAATAATTTGATAACGAATAATTTTATAAAATAAAACAACACTCAGTGACTCACATAGTAAAACTTCCTTAGTTAAGTTGTCTAACCCTTACACGTCTCATTAGCTTAAATTTGTTAATGAGTTACTTCATTAACTTATTATTTTCCTATATATAATAAAATCATGAGGTACTAATCAATCAAACTACGAGGCTTCTAGCACACACTTAAGTAAGGTTTAGCAAGTGATCATATGCAATGTACATATTAATAACACATGTTAATCGTCCTAGTTGTAGCATTTTTCTTTTCTTTTCTTTTTTTTGAGAAAAAAGATAAGCAAATTTTATTGATAAACTAAATCATTTTAAAATACATCGTCCAAATCTAGTGAAAGATCTTATATCCACACATTAAGATTTGCAAATTAAACTATTCTTCTAGCAAATGAATGAAGGTCTCTGGTGATTGATAGCGTTAATAACCCTCTAGCTTTATCCTTCATATTCCACTTGATACATAACTTTTTTTACAAAGCTCATTGCTTGCTTCCACTAATTCCACATATTGTGGCAGCTGAATCTTCTAGCTAAGGTGCTATATACGATGACACAACTAAAAAAGCTAGTCACGAACTACCACACCAATGCCAGTTAATGACGAGTTGGAGAAAAATTTACTCTTACGTTTTATTTATTTATTTTTCAATTCCCTTCTTCTTTATTTTGAATTAAAAATAAAATAAAAAAACTCATACTATAAATTCTCATCCATAGATTTAGGTACTACCACATATATATATATATATATATATATATATATATATATATATATATCTTTATTTTTCCTAAACTGCAACCCAATTGCACACAAAAATTAAAAAAAAAAAAAAAAATAGATGTGATTTAAAAAAAATATCAATAAATGTCTTCTCTTCCCCTCCTTTATTTCACTTTGAGGCATAAGTATAGGTAATTTTCTTAATACTCAATCTTTTCTATATTTTCTTCCTTACATGTTTGTATATCTGTCTTTAGTTGTTCAAAATTGAAATACTCTTTTACACTAGAATTTCATGTATATTTCAAATGGTCATTTTGTATATAGAAATACAAAGAAAGAACACTCTTTTACGTATTACCTTTCCTTTTATTTTTATGACTTGCCCTTGGTATTTGGTTTTAATTTGGTTTGGATCTCATGCAAACTCTTTAGTCTCATCCTTAATTGTTATCATTATCCTTTTTTATATATAAAAGCTATGTATTGCCTAATATTTGTATAGGTAATATGTAGCTTTTCTTTTTCTTTTTCTTTTGCCTTAAATTTAATTTTGAGATGCATCTTCAATTTCCTCTTTCAATTTGCTTTTAGTCTTAGATTTTTTATGATTGTTGCCTTGATGTTGATGATTGAATCATGAGGCTTTAGTGTGGACAGGTTTTTTGTGCTAGAAAATAGGTAAAAGAGGCTATTTCTCCCGTTCTTCCTACTTCGTAATCAACTGGAAACAAATTTTTTAAAGCACAAGGTACAACAACCACTTTTAGTGCAAGGTACAAGCAATTAAAACTTGAAACATGTTTTATGTTTTTTAATAAAATAAAGATTATTTGTGAACTAAACATCTAGCTTCTTACGTCCCTTTATTGAATTTGCAATCAGAGTACATGCAACTAGCATCCCTTTATTGTACATGAATATGCATCTGAGAAGGAAATTGTATATGTTTTTTTTTTTTTTAAAGAGTTTCAACCTATGGCGTCCACTCTTGATAATAGTTTTTTATCATCAGACTAAGACACCAATCAGTTTTTGGTGTAGGTGGGGATTGAACCCCAAATCTCTTATACAATCATCAGAGACTTTACCAATTGAGCTAACTGAAACCCACGGAAATTGTATATGGTTTTTTTTTTTTTTTTTTTGTGCTTAAAATTGGCTAAAGTATGTATGCACTTGAAAATGTAAGGTTTTGAAAAAATTGAACATAAATTAAGATAAGTTAAAATTTAAATGAAAAGGCTTGTGGTTATGTGTTTGGCAAAAAGCTATTAGCTATTAGCTTTTTGTTTCTTGTCCTAGCTTTAATTTCAAATTCTCAAAAATTAAAATTTTTTTTTTTTAATTTTTTGTCTCATATTTAGCAAATAAGCTAACAAAACTATGGGATACCAAACAGTTTGCATTTTGAGGTTACATCTCTCTCTCTCTCTCTCTCTCTCTCTAAGGGTCTATTTGGTTGGAGGGGTGGAAAAGTGGGAGGATAGAAAATGAGGAAGGGATAGAAAAGTGAGACGATGTAAAAGATTTAGTTTTCTCTCATATGTATTTGGTTGGAAAAATGGAAAAGTAGAGAAATAGAAAACTCATTTGTTTGTTTGAGAAAAAAAATGAGATGATAAAACATGTCATTCAAATAAATTTATTCTCATGCCCCTACTATATAAAACTATTAAAACATTATAATTTTTTATTGTATTTCCTACAAATATATTAAATACATTTATAATTTATAAGTATTAACTCTACTTTTTTTTTAAATTACACAAATTATTTTTCATTAAAAAAAAAACCCAAACACAAATTAAAAAATAAAATATGTAGACCAGGTTTCATGAAAAAAAACACGTTGTTCCATAAAATAAATAAATAAAAAACGCGCATTCACTAGCTTTCACCTTCATCCTTTCTACCCATTGAGCCAGGCTTAGAAAAAACAAAACACATTAATAATTTGTTCCGTACCCAAATGCAATAATAATGATGACTCGCTTGATTTGGATGGCAACTTTTGAGGGTATTTGTGTAATTCAATACTTGGTTCATCCTTTCTCTCCCTTCTCTTCTCAGTTTTCCTCCCAAATCGAGAGGATAAGGGGTTATTTGCTATTCTAGTAACATTGTTTGTATTTTTTGAAAATACGTGTGAGTAAAAAATTATGTGAAAATACGTATAATGTTGTTTAAACATTGAGAATTGTTGTTCAAAACACCTTACCAAACAGCCCCTATATATTTGTGGGCCCAGAGTGATTTTTTTCTTCATTGTTTTCTTTCCCTCTTGTTTTCTCTCCTAAACCAAACAATGGAAAATAATACTTTCTTCCCTATTTTCCTCACCTCCTTTTCCATCCTTTCTATTTTCATCCTAACCAAACGAAGCCTAAAGGTAAAACTCATAAATGCTTGTCATACAAACACCTTTTTTTTTCACAAAAAATCAACAATAGTTAAAATGGTCAATTATGTGTGGTGGTTTATGAGTGTCAATTGTGTCCACTACTTACACTCAATCACTTCAATAACCGTAAATTTTGTTATAAAAAAATATTGTGTAGGATAGCATTAGTGCAATACTGATAAAACTATATGTCTCGTCTAAATTACTTATTTGGCAGTGCTGAACCTATATTTTCAGCATTGTGACTATTGTCTTCCAGTTCTAAAAGGGATCGTGTGATTAGGTTGGTCTTAGTCCAACATTTTTGACATTTGTGGTGCTGTCTGGGTCCAACATTTTTAACATGTGTGGTGCTATAGATACTACAAATGTGATTACCTTACAAACTATGGGGCTGTTTGGTAACGTTATTCTACAAATATGATTGCCCTACAAATGTATTCTTTCATAGCATCTGTAAAATTGGTACTACAATTTTTTGCCTTACAAACTAATGTTGTGTTATCTTTTATAGTAAAATTGGTAGTAGTTTCTAAGACTTCCAAGCATATGATATGGCGAGAAACATTTGAGCAGTCTTGCACCAAACCCAAAAATAAATTAATGTAAATAAAAAAAATTCCAAGCCCACCTCAAAAGCAACTGGAATCCATTTATTTTGCTGAAACTAAAAACTTTGTACTAAAAGTACCGTAGATAAAAATAAAAATTAGTTGAAATAGTACAATAAAACCCATAAATTGTACCAAAAAGTGCAGCAGAATCCTTAAATAGTAGCAAAAAAAACCTGAATAGTAAAATAAGTTGGCAAAAAAGAAACTAGATTAGAAACTCATGAAACTAATATCAAACTACTTGGTAACGTGGGACGAAACCCACTATGGAACCCTTTTAAGTGTTTTATTTTATTTTTTTTCAAAGTTATTATTAAATAGAGTAGTAATAAAGAGAATCTGTATTGGATGAAATCTTCTTATTTTTATTGAGTATTGCAAGATACACATAAGACAATATCACTATTCTAAAACTAGAAACTTAAAATTAGGATTGGAATCAAAGATGAACAACCTTAAATCAGCAAACCAAGATTAGAAATTAGAAAACACTTGATCTGATAACAAACCATTAGTATAAAAAGGTAGACAACTCTTAATTTAATTTTGCATACCATCAAGCAACCATTCATCTAACACAAAAGATTCTATCATATAGAATATTAAAATTTTGAAACAGTAGAAACAAGCTTATAAATTATACTAGACCTCCACTCAAACACAAAAAGACTAAACTTAGTCTG
Organism: Quercus tomentella; assembly: GCA_028535165.1. Classification (NCBI taxonomy): domain Eukaryota; kingdom Viridiplantae; phylum Streptophyta; class Magnoliopsida; order Fagales; family Fagaceae; genus Quercus; species Quercus tomentella. The sequence continues at coordinate 94,941,284 of JAPQVY010000155.1, forward strand.
TTTAGGAAATCGTCAATAAAAACTCTAGCAGCAAAATCACACACAAAAATACAACTTTTAATCCAGGGACTAATTGGGGTCATTCACTTGAAGCACTTGGCGTCCAAAAGAGGCTGGCCCTCGAAAGGTTCGTAATCTTCAATCATCTGACTCACGCGTTCCTTTTGCTCTTCATCTGTGATATCAACCTTCTTCCACTCATATAGCTCCATGTCATAGCACTCATCAAGCACAAATTGCGGTATCTCTTGCCCACGGAAAAGCCACAGCCCCTTCACCTTGAATGGTGGCTCTGAACCGATCACAAGCATCTTTCCAAAAGCATATTTGCGTGCTAGATCCATTCTCTGAAGAAATCCACCGACCTTGTTTAGTGTTACAAAGGAAACAGTATTCTCATCATTGTACTTGTAATCACAGAACCAGAGAGAGTATCCCTCAGGATCGTACATGTCCCAAAACCCTGCAACAAACATGAAAAGAGGATGAAGAATTTGTTCATGCTGCAAGTGTCATATAATGTAGAGAACAAGATCATATGGAGAAACATACCCCCTTTTAGCCAAGGTGGTAACATTTATAACAAATTATACTATACTCCCTCTAAAATGTGGCAGCTTCTCTTAATAAGTGGTGTCTAACATGTAGGATTTTTAACATTTTAAATGGGAGGATAAAGTGGATATCGAGTTTGAACTCAAGACTACCTCCTCAGATACCATGAATGAAAAAAAAAAATCAAACAACAAAGATTTTGTTTGATTTGCTTTCTCTACCATTTCCTATAATAATGGGTGTTTAATTTACCACGGAACGCTTAGAAATCTACAACAACTCTCTTCTGATGATAAGTTAGGTGGAGATTTTCATGTTCGCATTTCAACATCTAAGCCAATGGGAAGTAAAATCAAGAAATCAAAAAAGGTTGCCTGGATTGTTGGAGTTTGCTACAAGATCAAACATATCTTGAAAGTAAGAAACTAAGATAAAAATACTTGAAAAACTAGCATATGATTAGAATCCAGCAAAGCCAACAAGTTTGGTTAAGCCGTAAGTAACTCCTATAGCCATCCAGCTCACCATCACACCCTTAGCGAGTACTTCACAATTGGTGTCTTCCCAAGAAAAAAACCTAACCCTCCAAACATAGGTGCTCTGTTTGTTTCAACATTAACATTTTCTGGAAAATGATTCATTTTTTATAAAGTATTTTCTGAAAAACTATCTCATTTTCCGATATTTGGTAACAACCTTGAAAATGGGCTTGAGAATGTTTTCTGGTGTTTGGTATTCATAGTTTTATAACATTTCTTGTATAATTTAAAACATGTATAATATGTGTATTGTGTAAACCCACCTAATGTAATCAATATAAATAAATAACAATAATAAAAAAACCAAGAATGAATTTGGTTTTCAAACTAAAATTTTGACAACAGATGGTATACAATCAAAATTAGCTATCCAATTTTGATGATCTCAAATACTCATCTTGCTCATGTATAAAAACAGTAACGTACATAATATACACACACACACACACCATACTTCTCATAATTCAAAATAATCGTTATAACCTTAAGTTCCATTTTAAATAGTTCAAAATGCCACATAGGCAAAATAGTTTTATTGGCAAACTAATCCAGTACAAATAGTTTAATAAATATACCAAAAATTGTTATAGAATCGTTGACCGATCTGTGAGGAGGAAAAAAAAAAAAAAAAAACCTTATTAAAGAATGGTGTTATAGAAGGGAGAAGAAATATGAAGAAAAAAGAGGAGAGGTAGATAGAGAGAGAAATTTGTGGGAAGAGAAGAGGCCAAAGGGGGTGGTAGTGAGGGTGTGAGAAGAGAGAAAAAGCAAAGGAAGGAGAAAAAGTGAGAGAGTTTATTGTGAGAAAGGCTGAATGAGCGAAAGAAAATATTTTTTCCTAGGTCAAAAGAAGATAATATTTATAAGAGCTATGCACTGTGTGAGAGAGATTGTTTTCCATTTTTTTTTTTTGGAAAACAACCTATAGAAAATAAGCCTTATTTTTATAAGAATTTTCTGTTGACTAAAGATAGTTTTCCGTTAACTAATTTTTTTTTATGCTACCAAACACTGGAAAATGTGGAAAACTATCTTTATAGAAGATTTTCCAGCGAAACAAACAGAGCATTAGTATATAAGCCAGTCAATTTCTTCAACTAGTGTAATCCAAACACACCTCCTTTTTAACTGTTCAAGAAAACATTTAAAATATAGCAAATGACAACTTCAAGGGAACTTTTTGAGAAAAGTAACAGATAGAGAACTAAAGCTAAAGGACAGATTAAATGCAAACTACCAATGCCCATATGTCATCAACAAACAAAGATGACAAAAGAAGAGATTATTATACCTTTAATAGCAACCTCACGGAAGTTGGTCTTAGTGTTTGAGTACAGCCTCTTCCAGTCATCCAGTATCATCTTACTTGGGGGAAGCAGATCAAGAGGATTCTTAGGTTTGGGCTTTGGAGCCTCCTCTTCCTCACCAGCTTCTGGTTTGGGCTTCGCTGGCTCCTCCTTTTTGGCTTCTTTTTTGGGTTCATCCTTAGGCTTTGGTTTTGGTTTTGCAGATTCTTTTGGCTGAGATGGCTTCTTTGCGATAGGAATGAGAGACTCAGCCTGTTTCACCTCTCCCAGAATCTTCTTGAAATTTGGTTGATTCACCATGGTCCAAAAGTATCTTTCCACATGAGGGAACTCAGATGTAAAGCTCTTAGTCATGAGGTGGGTGAAGCCCATATATAAATTGCAAGTTGTAATAATGTCAGCCAGGGTCACGGAATGCCCAACCAGGAAAGTGTTTGAAGCAAGATGAGCATTTAAAGCATCAAGCGCTCGCTTCAATGAAGTAATAGCTTGTTCCTCAGCCTTCACACAAATACACATTGTACACATCAAATAAGGGCAGTGCATACTGCATAGTTATTAGCAGATTATGAAAACTTAGATTTTTAAGTTGAATATACATATAGCCTGCATTAATTTTGATTCTATATCAAGGAAAAAAAATTTGTCATTTCTTTCCTTTTATACTTTATCTGAGTCTTCCATAAAGCTTGGTCAACCTTTAGATGTCAAAAGGAAATAGAACAATTCCCTTAATAAAATATAAAATGTAACTCACCGGAGGAAGGTATACTGCACGTCCCATTCTTGGTCTATACCATGACAGAAGATGAGCATCAATTTCCAGTGATGCAAAATCAATCCACTGCTCAATGTGGGCCTGAAAATTCAAGCACATAACAATGAGAAATATAACACAAACACACACACAGCATTATCAGTAGTAATAAATGTCTTACATAATCAATAAGAGAAGAACCATAAAGAGGATTGTCAGCCTTCAGACGAGTAACTGCAACAACAGATAAAAAAATAAGTTTCAATACAACCACCTTCAGAGGATCCCCAAAATTAATGAGTGAGTTTGGGGGGGGGGGGGGGAGTCAGTCTTACCATAACGTGCTATAGCATTGCTCTCAAAGATGGGACCATCAGGAGTTTCCAACACAGGAATCTACAAGAAAAACAGATTTATTAGTAAAACTTTTACTAAACTAACATACAAATACCATTATAGATTACCGAACATTCCACTATATAGACCTTCCCAATAGGGTTCATCTTGAGAAACTCAGGAGTTTTGTTACTGACACCCATCTCAAAATTTGGGGCCAGTTCAACTTTCACACCACTGTACTCCGCAGCGATGAGTGTCTTGTAAGAATTTTTATTTTTCTTCCCAGCATGAAAAATCTGCAATATTGATGATACAGCCCCATTAGCAAAGGAAAATCACCAGATACATTCAATCCAAAAATAAACAAAAACTAATAAAATGTGATGGGTTAATAGATTCAATGCCGGTTTCCTCTAGTTGCATATGTACAAATGAGGGATGGCCACAATTATCACCATCCAATGCAATCTTTAAAAAATTTTAAAAATTAAATTAAATTCAAAAATTCAAAAAAAAAAAAATCATTCTATTCAACACATTATACGTTACTTCCTTAATTGACGTCTCTTTTTCTCATTCTCCCTGGTGCATCAATGACCAAACCATCTCAATTGACTCTCCCTCATCTTTTCATCGGTAAGGGCAGGGACGGACCCAGGTGGGGGCCCAAGGGGTGGGCCCCTCCTAGGTCCAATTTTTTTTTTTAGTTATTCTAAATTTCATTTTTGTAGTTGCCCCCTTCTCCCCAACTATTTTACCACCAAAGAACAAAAAAATCGTGTTATTGGAGAAGCTAATGCTAAATTTTTTGCAACTATAGTAAACTGGTATATATACCAGTTGACTGTAGCAAGTTATTAAAAATAAAATACAATATTTTATTAAGATTATATCTCTTCCTTCAATTAAAAAACTCATATTCTCTCTCTTCCTCATTATTTTAATGAGTTGTTTACATTATTTTAAATGAAGTGATAAAAAAAAATAGAATATTTGATATTGGGTGTATTGCAAAGTGAGGTAGTAAAATAGATAAGGTAACTTTTCGAGTTACTAAAAACTAAAATTTTTAGAACCATCACTATGAATGATCTAACTTCAAAAATAAAAATAAAATCCTAGCAAAAAAACATTATTTTGTTTTTGTTTTTGTCTTTGTTGGTATATGATTGCATCTTATTGTATTTAGAAATAACAATTTTGTGTATTTATAATTTTTTAATACTATACGGATGTCTATTTAGAGTTTTTTTTTTTCTTTATACTCCGGCCCCCACAAGCTTAAAATCTTGTGTCCGTCCCTGGGTAAAGGTCACCCCTATAAGTGATACAATTCTATAGAAACCAAGATAAAGAACGTTGATTGTACTCAAAGTAAAAAATACCACAATTAGGACAGTCTCCCTCCGCCCTTTACTAAAAGAACCAGAGGATTTGGTGTGCTAGCACAAACAAATACAACAACAATAACAACAACAACAACAACAACAACAACAAGCCCAATTTTTTGGGGTCTGCAATGAATCCTCAACAGATTAGTTAGGGTCAGCAACATGTATTCTTTTCCTCCATTCTATTCTATCTCAAGTCATTTTTTTAAAATTGGTAAGTTAAAAACACACCCACTATCCACACATTCTTTTGGGACAAGGAAACAACCAGAGGATTTAGTGCCATTTAAGCCAGATCTCATTGCATGTCAGAAACATCATCAAATTCAGTATTCTAAGTCCTAAAATGGGTCAGACAACTAAACAATTTCAAATATTAAAAAATACAAATCAAACCTCATTCTTTTGATAAGGAACCAAAAAGAAATAGTTTTGATTGTATATTTTTTCAAATAAACTTTTTGAATATCTGAAATGCAAAACTTTAAGAACTTCAACAATTGAAATTCCACATCAAACACGAAGCAGAATATGCAAAGCAATCAAAACTTGTGACCCATTTGATAATTAGTCAGATATTCTATAAAAGTCTAGTGCTTTCAGATTCAAAACCAATCACAGATTACATGCATAGAATTGAGACTCACCAGAGCCATGGCTTCACGGAAAAAGCGTTCCGCTCCGATCTCAGATCTGACAACCAAAAATAGATGAAATACAAACATAAAAATGAAACCTTGAATAACGAATTTGATTCAAAGAAAAAACATTCCCTGAAAATCGAAGGTTTCCGATGCAATTATTTTCCGCAGAAACAAACAGAATTTATGCAGAGAAAGAGAGAGAAAGAGAGACCTGAAGAGTGTGAAGCGTAAGAGAGCGTTCTTCCGAGAGCAGAGTATAGCCGAGATTGAGTGTGAGAATAGGATGTGAACCAAATTAGGGTTTTGTACAGAGAGAAAAAACAAAAAAGATATAAAAAAAAAAGGGGTATGTATTCGGGTCGGGTTGTTTTGCATTTGGGTGTTCTGCCCGATAATGGGAAAGCCCACGGGCCTATTTGGTTCCTATTTTCTTCCATCATTGTTGAAAAATTACTATATTTTACATTCTATAATTTAAAGATGGGTCAAACTAAGATTTTTTTTATTTAAAAATAATAAATTAAAATTTTAAATTTAGGGAAAAAAAAATAAGGAACTACACCTCATGGTGTTGAAAATATATTAAATCTTCAATCTATGTTAAATCCCAAATGAATGTAATTTCACTTAAATAAATTAAGATTTAATTTGTTCATGTACTTGGAATAAATTCATTTATTAATGGTTCCACAACATCAATGAATTCAAAAGTATATAATTTTGGGGGTTGAAGTGATGTCAAATAATAATAATAATAATAATAATAATATGATATTATTTGTATTATCCTATGTTTGTGATTTGAATTCTACCTTTCCTTATTTCTTAACATTGTTGTTTAGGTCTTATGAATATTAGATTCCTAAACATATTCTAAATTGAACCCTAATTTCCAACCTATTAGTTACAAGAAATGTCAAGTGTGAATAATTTTTGATAGTTCCTTGGATATCAGTAGGTTGATAAGTCTCGAGCGCTGATGATCTTTGGGCTGTATCCTGTAAACAAGAACACTGAATCAGAGGAGACCGGTGGGGACCGGCCAAAAGTCCTCCGATGGTGAAGTTAGTGAACTCGGAATTCTCTGTAAGAAGGGAGTAATTTCTTGAATAAAAATATCTTACTGCCTTACCTTCTTATCGAAAAATCCTTATATAGCATGTGTGGAACGGTTATCTGTTTAATAACCGTTCCTAATGTCAAGGGGTCCAGAGAATTTAGAGGTAACTTCCATAACCGCCATGGAAGTTACCTCAGTTGGACTTGCATTCCATGGAGAATTTGGCACTTAGAGTTCAATCAAATGAGCTCGTCCATCCTTCATCAAGGACGAACGAGATTATCAAGGACGGGTCGTCCTTGTCCAAATGATTCTAAGGACAGATAAGCTTCCCATGGGATCTCGTCCATCCGAAGACGGACGAGGTCAACATGGATGCTTGGGATGACCTTGTTTGCCTGGTTCGCCCTAGCTTGTCTTTTATTGGACGAGCCATATGGACAAGTTCAGGACTTGGTGTTTTTCGTGACACCATCAGTTGCCCCCTTGTCCATATGGATCGTCTAAAGGATTTATGCATTCAATGTCTGAAACTATACATGCCATGTGTCATAACTTAACTGATGTCCAGTCTCGTCGATTTATTTTTTTCGAGGAGTAGGCTACGTGTCGCATCCTGGTTGGTCTTGCCGTTTCGAATACCCAAGTCAGATGTCTATAAATAGTGAAATTCCTCCCCTACCCTTTACATTTCTGAAATCTTTCTCCGTCTAGAGCCCTCGTCTAGAAGTTCCTCCACGTCCATAGTCCTCTCTCGTCTAGAGCCAGGTACTCTCTTCTTTCTTGTCTTTAGGTATTTAGTTACCAAAATGTCTCAAACTATTATTTCCTCGTCTAGCGATAGCACAAAAAAAGCTATAGACGAATATTATGATACCAGCAGCAATGGTAGTTCTAGTAATAGTAGCAACAGTAGTAGGGAGAGCTCTACGGACGAGGGATATACCTCTGGTGTGCCTGGGCTTCCTTTAGAAGTTATCCAAGAGAAAATTAGGAAAGCCTCTAGTTCCAAGGCTGGCACCTTGTCCAATGTACCTCCGTCTAGTCCTTTGGACGAGGAGGAGACAGTTTACAGTTATGCTGTAGGTGTTCATTCTAAGATGAATGAACAAAGGTTAAACAATCTTAGGGCATGGTACCAGATCCCAGACGAGCTTAACCCTAGGTTGCTCGTCCGTGGAGAGTGGTGTTGTAATCCTCATTTTGGGGTAGGCGTCTATGAGGCTTATTTTTTGGGGGGTTTTAGGTTACCCTTGAATGCATTTGCTAGAGAGTTGTTGGTTAGGTTAGGTATAGGTATATGTCAGTTTAACCCCAATGCATGGAGATTAATTATCTCTATGCAAGTTTTATGGAATGAAGTATTTGGGAGGGACCGTCCCCTTACTGTGGACGAGTTCCTTTTTTGCTACAAACCTTAAGAGATAAGTCAATCCCTTGGCTTTTACCAGTTCACAGCCAGGGGTAAGGATTGTAGACTAATCAAGTCTCTAGCCTTGTCTGACAGAAATTGGAAGACAGAGTTTATCTTTGTCTCTGGTTTTTGGTCAGGGAATCCTATGGACGTTGGCAGAGACCCTTTTGCTCCTTACTCTGGGGATTTAGGGAACTTGCGTCCTGAATGTACGTCCCTCTCCTTTTTCATATTTCTTTCCTTCAACTCATGTTTCATTTGCTTCTAACTTTAATTTGCTATTTGTTTAATAGGTGTTAAGCGTCCGTCTTTAAGTAAATTTCATCGTGATCGCGTCCACAGAGCTCGTCTTTTCGCCAATAGGGATTTTCGTTACTTATTCACCCTTCGCTGTCTTGCCAAGTAGGGACTTGGCCCTGAACCCTCGGACGAGGCCATTGCTCACGAAGTCACGATTAGAAGAAGTAAGTTTCTACCTAATGTCGTCTTGAGCACTTATTTTCTGATCAGATTATTTCTCGCTTATTATCATTGTTCTTCACTTGTAGGAGTGTCAACCAGGAAAGAAAACAAGGGAAAAGAGGTTGTAAATGAAGAGGATCGTCCTGAGTCCCAGCCACAAGTTCGTCCATTGGCTGGGGACAAGAAGAGATCCCTGTCCAAAAGTCTTGACTTAGGGAACCTTCCCAACCGTCAAGGCAAAAAGGCTAAACATGGGTCGTCCTAAGTAGTTAAGCCCAACATTCCCTCGTCTCAGCCTGTCAAGATTTACGATGTGGACTCGTCCACTCCAATTGAAACTACTCCGTCCAAGACACCTCCGTCCAAGTCGACTGTGCCTGCCACGCCCCAGCCTTCTCAGCAGGTTCCTTCAAATATTATTGAAAATGAAGACCTGGCTTAGGAGCGTTTTCAGAAGGCTGTTTTAGACAAGGACATAAATGTTTGCTATGACATGTCCTTGAAGGATTTTGAACATTCCAGTGTTCACGATCTTTTCAAGGTAAGTAATTTTTCATTCTTCCTCGTCTTTGTCACTATATATATTTTCGTCTAACCTTCATCTCGTTTTCCTCGTCTTAGGCTATGTCAAAATTCATAGCAGCGTCTAGGCAGGCAGAGGAGAAAACAATGGAGCTTCAAAAATTGATTGAGGAGTTGAAGACTAAGGCAGCAGAGAAAGGCACTCATCTTGATCATTTACAGAAGAGGAACGACGAGCTGAGTGTCCTTTTGTCCAAAGCTAAGGAAGATGCAGTGGTCGAATTTAAGGCGTCCAAGCAATACACTGATCTTCTGGACAAGAATTACGCAGCAGGTTTTGAGGACTTCAAGGCGGATGCTATGGAAAACTTCCCAGAAGTTGACTTTAGCTCTATCAAGCTTAACCTTGCTGCTGCTGCTAGCTCTCTTCTTCAAACTAGCTCCGAGGATATCAATGTGGAAGACGATACCAGTACTCAGCCAGCCCAGGACGACCCTAATGCCAATGCCCCTTCTTCTTAAGGACGAGACTTTTACTCAAACAATCTTTGTATATTTTTTTTTATTTGGTTTTTTGCTTGGTCCTCTGTTTTGGGACTTTTTATGTAACCAAGTACATTTGCCTCGTCCATGATTTTAGGATGGGGTTTTTAAATAATCATTTCAGTTTTTGGACTTAACAAGGGTTTTTGGACGTAGGACGTCCAACCTTTAAATGAATGAAGGTTTATTTTCCCTGTATGGACGAATGCTGTTATGCTTGTTATTTATATCTACTCCAGCTTTGGCTCGTCCATGGCGAGAATACATATATTCTTCATATTATGTTAGTCTAACTTGTTTTTGCAGGTAGTATTTTTTTATTCAGCTTTCTTCATCTCAAGACTTACAAGCTGATTCTACATACTTACCCAGTTTATTTTGCCTAACTTTTCACTCGTCTAGAGGTTGGATTGTTTCAGTTGGCTTTTGATTTTCGTCTTTAAATTGGACGAAAATGCTTTGAGGCTTTTCCTCGTCCATGAGTTGGACAAGCGTGCCTAGGTTTTTTCCTTGTTTTACTCAGGAAAATCTAGACGTTACATCTCTGCGTCCAGAGAATTTATTCGTCTTGAATCTTTTAGCCTCCTTGGGGGTTAGCTTGGACGGAAATAGCATGGAGATTTGAAATTCACATAACACTTTGTACATAACATAAATATCGTTTACAGATAAGGCACATGCATACTAATGCCTTTTTTATTTAATAAGTACAACTCCATAACTTCGTCCATAATCACGACATAACATAAATAATATAGCAGTATTAAACACAGACAGTATTAAACATAAGTAGAACGTAAGTAGACGGACAAGCTCCAAGCTCGTCCTTAGTAATATTTAATCCAGGCTCACTTTACTGATTGTACCTCCTCAGGTGCTCCACATTCCAAGGATGTTCCAATTTTCTCCAGTCCAGGGTCTCTAAGTAATAGGATCCTTGCCTTTTACAGTTGATAACTCTATAGGGTCCTTCCCAATTTGGGCCCAATTTCCCATGCGCTGGGTTTTTGGTTGCCAAAGAGACCTTTCTCAGGACAAGATCTCCTATGTTGAATCGCCTTGGCTTCACCATTGCATCATATTGCTTAGCCATGAGGTTCTTGTACTTTGCTGCCCTGTGCTCCGCATCTACCCTTACCTCGTCTATCAGATCGAGGCTCAAACAGAGTTGCTCCTCATTATCCTTGTCTTGATACATCATCATCCTGTGATTAGCCATATGTACTTCTGCAGGTATAACTGCTTCGCTTCCATAGGCTAGTTTGAAAGGAGTTTCCCCCGTAGGGGTTCTCACTGTGGTCCTGTATGCCCATAGAACACCTGGTAACTCGTCTGACCATATTCCCTTAACCCCCTCAAGCTGAGTCTTGATGATTTTCAACAAGGATCGGTTTGCAACTTCAGCTTGGCCGTTGGCTTGGGGGTGTGCAGGTGAGGAATAATGATTTTGAATTCCAAAGTGTATGCAAAAGTCCCTAAAAAGTGCATTGTCAAATTGTTGTCCGTTATCAGACACCTATACCTTGGGCACTCTAAATCTGCACATAATGCTCTTCCACACGAAATTTTTTACATTCTGTTGTGTGATATTTGCTAACGGTTCAGCTTCCACCCATTTGGTAAAATAATCGATGCCCACCACTAGAAACTTCATCTGCCTTGTGCCTAGAGGGAAATGACCCAAAATGTCTAGTCCCCATTGTGCAAAGGGCCACGGTGCCATCATCGGGGTGAGGTACTCTGATGGATGTTTGGGGACGTTACTAAACCGTTGGCATTGGTCGCATTGACGTATGCTTTAGCATCAGCTTGCATATTTGGCCAGTAATACCCTGCACGGACGACCTTGTGGACGAGTGACCTGGCTCCTGAGTGATTGTCACATGCTCCTTCATGAACTTCTCTCAGTACGTAGTTTGCTTCGTCCGGAGCCAAGCACCTAAGATAAGGTTGAGAAAAGCCTCTCTTGTACAGCACTTCGTCCATAAGAACGTACCTAGCCGATCTCACCCTCAACTTCCTGGCTTCGTCATTCTCTTCTAGTAGTCATCCGTCTTTCAAGTATGATATAATCGGGGTCATCCAATTTCCTCTGCTCTCCACCTGTTGTACTTCTAGGATATCTATACTTGGCATATACTGAACTTCATCAAATTCGTCCATCGATTCATTTGCTGAGGCTTCTTTTGCTATTGTATCAGCTTCCACGTTCTCCTCCCTTGGGATTTGAACGAAATCAGCTTTTTCAAATATTTTCATAAGGCGCATCACCTTATTAAGGTACTTTCTCATTCATTCTTCCTTTGCTTCATACATCCCATTTACTTGCCCCATGATCAACTGAGAATCCTTCAAGACGAGTATAGACTTGGCTTCCATAGACTTAGCCAATTCTAGCCCTATGAGGAGGGCTTCATACTTGACTTCATTGTTAATTGTTTGGTACTGCAGACGAACCTTATGTTTCAATTTGTCTCCTTCTGGGGATTGTAGGACCACACCAATTCCACCTGCATGCCGTGTAGACGAACCATCCACATGGACGACCCATCTCTTACTGTCTTCTGTCTTATCATGACTTGGGGTAAACTCTGCAATGAAATCTACTAGTACTTGAGCTTTTATGGCATGCCTTGGTTGATATCTAATGTCAAACTCACTGAGCTCTACAGCCCACTGGATCAATCGTCCTGCAGCTTCCAGTCTATTCATTGCCTTCTTGAGCTGATGATCTGTCATGACATTAATGACATGTGCTTGGAAATAATGCCTCAGTTTCCTGGAAGCGGTGATCAATGCGAAGGCTAATTTCTCCATTTGTGGATACCGTCCTTTCCACTCCCCTCAATGCCTTACTCGTATAGTACATAGGTCTTTGCACTTTATCTTCTTCTCTTATCAATGCTGAGCTCACGGCATGCGGGGTTACTGCTAAGTATAAATATAACTCCTCTCCCACCACTGATTGACTCAGCAATAGAGCCATGGTAAGGTATGCCTTCAGATCTTCGAAAGCTCTCTGACACTCATCGATCCATTCGAATGCTTTTCTAAGAACCTTAAAAAATGGCAAACATTTGTCAGTGGCTTTAGAGACAAACCTGTTGAGTGCAGCAACTCGTCCAGTAAGAGATTGAATTTCTTTGGTATTTTGCGAAGGCTTTATGTCCAGTATTGCTTGAATTTTATTAGGATTCACTTCAATTCCCCTGTAGGAGACCATAAAGTCAAGGAATTTCCCTGATGATTAGGGGTGTCCACGGGTCGGGCCGGGTCGGGTTTATGTCCAACCCGTAACCGACTCGCTTACGTTGGGTGGACGGCTGAACGACCTGTCACCGACCGCAGACGACTTCGGGTCAAGTCGGATCGAACTCTGGCGAACAACGGTCGGGTCGATCGGGTTTATGCTGAGTTACAATAACCGGAATTTCACCAAATCAAAGCTCAAAATCACCACATCAAGCCCAGATTTGAGTGAAAATAACCGGATCTAAGCAAAAATGGAAGCAAAAACATCACATCAAGCTCAGATTTGAGCAAAAAATTCATCTCTGTCACCGGATCTAAGTGAAAATCGAAGCACAAGCACCAGATCTTCGCCGAATCGAAGCTCAAAATCACCGCATCAAGCCCAGATTTAAGTGAAAATCACCGGATCTAAGCAAAAATCGAAGCAAAAACCATCACATCAAGCTCAAATTTGAGCGAAAAAATCATCTCTATCGTCGGATATAAGTGAAATCGAAGCACAATCTTCATCTCACCGCCGAATCAAGCGTAGATCTGAGCAAAATCTTCATCTCACCGCCGAATCTAAGGAATAAAATCTAGATCTTCACCGGATCTAACCAAAAACTACCAAACCTTCACCGGAAATCAATGAATCTGAACGGATCTACGTATCTCCGGCCTTCTTTCATGGGTTTCGTCGGTCGAATCGGGTATATCGGGTTTTGAAGAAGAAAACCCGCCATCCGATCCGCCTAAATCAATTTTTGGTGGCGGAGACCTGTCTCCGACCATCACCGGCGTCGGGTCGGCCGGTTTTCGGGTCGGATCGAGCGGTTTGGGCGGGTGGGTCGGTTTTCGGGTTCCTGTGGACACCCCTACTGATGATACTCCAAAAGCACATTTGCTAGGATTCAGTTTCATGTGATACTGTCTCAGTGTGTCAAATGTCTCTTGCAGGTCGTCTAGATGCCTTCCCTCGTCCTGACTCTTCACAAGCATATCATCTACATAGACTTCCACATTCCACCCAATCTGCGGATGAAACATGTGGTTGACCAATTTCTGATATGTCGCCCCTGCGTTCTTTAAGCCAAATGGCATCACCTTATAACAGAATAAGCCTTGACTGGTGACAAATGATGTTTTCTCTTGGTCTGCCTTGTCCATCCTTATCTGATTGTATCCAGAAAAAGCATCCATGAAGCTAAGCAACTTGTGGCTCGCAGTTGAGTCTACCAACTGGTCAATGTGTGGCAGTGGATAACTATCCTTGGGGCAAGCCTTGTTTAAGTCAGTGAAATCTACGCACTTTCTCCACTTGCCGTTTGCCTTTTTGACCATTACTACATTGGCCAACCAATCCGAGTAGTACACTTCCCGAATAAACTTCGCCACCATCAACTTTTGAACCTCGTCTTTGATAGCATCATCTCTCTCAGGGGTAAATACCCTCTTCTTTTGTCGCACTGGCTTGGAGGAAGGACATACATTCAAACGGTGGGTAATGACACTAGGGTCTATACCCGACATGTCCTCATGACTCCACGCAAACACATCAATATTTTTCTTCAAAAATTGGATGAGGTCCTTCTTAATCTTCTCTTCTAGATCTGCTCCGACCTTGGTACACCTCTCAGGGTTATCTTCATCCAAGGAAATATCTTCCAATGCTTTAGTAAGCTCTGCTGCAACTCTCTTTTCTTCAATATTCGTGGCTTGAACTTGTTCATCCATGACCAACATGGCCAGGTAACATTCTCTTGCTACTAGTTGGTCCCCTTGTGCCTGCCTTACTCCGTGTTCTGTTGGAAACTTGACTGATAGATGGTAAGTAGAGGTAACAGCCTTCCAACTATTCAAAGTTGGTCTTCCAATTATGGCGTTGTAGGAGGATGGACAATCTACCACAAGGAAGTTCACATCCCTGGTGATTTGTCGTGGGTATGCCCCCACTACCACTGATAAGGAAATAGTACCCACGGGTTGTACCTTCATTCCACCAAAACCTACTAGGGGGAGTTTATTGGACGGAGTTGGTCTCGTCCTAACCTCATTTGCTGAAAAGCTGGATAATATAAAATGTCCGCCGAGCTTTCGTTGTCCACAAGTACTCTTCTAGTTGTGTAGTCAGCAATAAGTAAGGTGATGTCAAGAGCATCATCATGGGGGTGATGAATTCTCTTAGCGTCTTCGTCCGTGAAGGTGATTGCTTGTTCTTCCGTGGACCTTACTCTCGGTGGCCGTCCAGAAAGTTGGACGCTCTGCACTACCTTCAAGTATGCTTTCTTGGACTTGGACGACTGGTCTGTCGAACTTCCCCCTATAATGACTCTTGATCTGCATAAGGACCTGCTCAAGTGGGATGTTCAAAGGGGTATATTGTTGGTTTTGTGCTGAAGAGCCTGGCTTCTTACTATCTCGGTCTTTCCTTTCTTCCGTCCGTCCCTTCTTTGGATGAGGGCCTTGCTCAGGATGGCGACGGGGGTTTGCATCTACTCTTTCAGACCTTTTCCTCTTCTAAGCAACGATTGCGTCTTCTGCATTCATAAAATTTTGAGTCGAATGGACAAGTTCGGCCATGGACTAGGGCTCTTTTTCATAGAGTTTATGTATAAACAAATTTGAATTCACCCCATTATGGAAGGCCGCCAATAGGAGCTTATCATCTGCTTCGTCCACACTCAGGGCTTCTCTGTTGAAACGGGTGATGAACGACCGCAGGCTCTCGTTCTCCCCCTGCTCTATGGTTAACAAGCTGGACGAGGAACGCTTGTGCCTCTGTCCCCCAATGAAATTGTTAACGAACAACTTGCTCAACTCTTCAAAAGAACTTACTGAATTCGGGGGTATTTTGCTGAACCAAACTCGTGCTGGGCCCTTGAGGGTAGTAGGGAAGGCTCTACACATTATTTCATCAAGCACCCCTTGAAGATGCATGGTGGTCTTAAACGTGGCGATGTGATCAAACGGATCGCGTGTTCCATCATACGAATCCAGAAAAGGCAACTTGAACTTTGATGGTAGAGGGTGACCGTTGATAGAAGCCGTGAAGGGGGAATCAGTTCTGTGAACCAAATCTTCTATCGGATTCGCCCTCCTCATATTCTCTTTCATTTCCTCCATGACTTTCTTCATTTGGTCCATTTCTTCTTTCAAGTGTGGTACCATTCGTGAAGTGGTGCCTCTGAACTGACTTTCAATTTCAGTATTCTCTCTTTCATCATGACTCTGTGTTTGTCCTCCTTCTTCACATTCTTCACGTGTCTGCCTCCTCATATTAATCTCCATTCTTAACTCTTGGTTTTGGCGAGTCAACTCCGCCATAGCGGCCGCCATAGATTGCACATGTTGGACAGATGATGTCTGCATGATCGGTGCAGATTGGCGATCACGATGAGGGTTGCTTGAAGCATCCCTTCTTCCTTGATGGCCTGGGCTAGTAGCCCTTGATCTGGTCCGAACCATCAACCTTTTGTCACGGAGAAGTAAACTGTAAAACAATCTTCCTTTCCCACAAACGGCACCAACTGATAGTTCCCTGGATATCAGTAGGTTGATAAGTCTCAAGCGCTGATGATCTTTAGGCTGTATCCTATAAACAAGAACACTGAATCAGAGGAGACTGGTGGGGACCGGCCAAAAGTCCTCCGATGGTGAAGTTAGTGAACTCGGAATTCTCTGTAAGAAGGGAGTAATTTCTTTAATAAAAATATCTTACTGCCTTACCTTCTTATCGAAGAATCCTTATATAGCATGTGTGGAACGGTTATCTGTTTAATAACCATTCCTAATGTCGAGGGGTCCAGAGAATTTGGAGGTAACTTCCATAACCGCCATGGAAGTTACCTCAGTTGGACTTGCGTTCCATGGAGAATTTGGCACTTAAGAGTTCAATCAAATGAGCTCGTCCATCCTTCGTCAAGGACGGACGAGATTATCAAGGACGGGTTGTCCTTGTCCAAATGATTCTAAGGACGGATAAGCTTCCCATGGGATCTCGTCCGTCCGAAGACGGACGAGGTCAACATGGATGCTTGGGATGACCTTGTTTGCCTGGTTCGCCCTAGCTTGTCTTTTATTGGACGAGCCATATGGACGAGTTTAGGACTTTGTGTTTTTCGTGACACCATCAATTTTATTTAATTCAATTTTTTATCATCATCCAATTAGGGAAGAGGATTGAACTCTTAACATTTTCATTAAGAACATCTATAGGCCAATCTAATAGTCATCGGTTTTTAATTAAACTTTTTTATATAGATTTTTAGCCACTCTTATATAATATTATTTGGGACTAGGACTATTCACAAGTTGTTTAAGGTAGGTTAAGACAAGTATTCATAACCAAAATGCTACTAGCAGGTTGGACAAATTTCAATCCGTTGCCGACCCACCAATCTTTAAAACCAGCGAATTAATTTAAAAAATTGGTGGTTTCAACTTTCGAAGATTGGCAAATTAATACAATATAGCCACTCTTAGATTAATCCTTTCTAATTGGGGTCATAAAATAGTGCCTTTTAGTTAACCTTCTTAATGGGTATTATTTCAAATAATTCATTATTTTTCTCAAATTATTAAGGAAGAAAATGTAAACATTTTTTTAATAAAAATTTACCACTTTTTGCAATATATATATATATATATGTGTGTAAAATGTAGGTTGGAGGCTTGGTTTTGGTGGGTTATAAAAATTTCAATCTACTAATAAAAAAAGACCCGCTATTTTGATGGTCCAACCCACACCATCTTACATAATAGACCAATGTTGGGTCGTTGTGACCTGTGGGTTGGATGAGTTGGCAGGTCAAGCAGGTTTTATTTGCATGGCCCTATTTGGGACTAATCTAGTCAGGCCTATACGCTTCATCTAGCTCGTATTTTTAATTAATAAATTAAAATTTTTATGTCATGACATGCGGAGTATATATTTGGCAATATATATATATATATATATAAAGACAAACTTTTTTCAAAAAATATTCACAACTATTAACATAACCGATTATAATTAGGTAGGGGCTTAGGTTCAATGCATCTTGTACACTAGACCCGATGAGATGTTGTCATGTGGCAATTCTTTGATACATGGCAACATCCTATCTAGTTTAGTGGACGTAACATTGGATCCAAGTTGAATTCTTATAATCAATACATAATAAAAATTAGTATTAGTAACATATTCCATATAACTCAATTACTAAACTCTTTTATAATCAAATAAGGGACTCGAGTTTGAAATTTCAAACTCCATTAATATCTAAAATCAATTGGTATTATCATGTAATAAACCTTACAAATTTTAATCATATAATCTATTATTTTTGTTATTAATTAATATAATTTTTTTTATTTTATGTTTGTTGAATATATACTATTAATAATAGAATTTCTCGTTTGGATTTCAACATTTTGCGTACTAAAATACCATTACACAAATTCTTAAACTATCTAAAATACTTTTATTTTTTAGTTAAATAATTTTAAATTATTATAAAAAATTTTTAATTAAAAAACACAAACTAAGTTAAAAGAGTAATTTACTATTTACTATTTTTAAGTTTTAGGTTTTTTCTTTTATCTTCTCTATTTAACTTAAAATTTAGAACATTATCTCTATCTCACTTTAAAATATTAAAATACTAAACCAAAAAACAAATAAATAAAAAAAAGAGTATTATTGCATGTACCTTTGAAAAATGAGTCTAGTATTTTTTTTTTGAAAAAGAGTCTAGTATTAATATAATGTTCAATCGTTATCAAAAAAAAAAAAAAGGGTTCAATCATAGATGGTGTTAACGAAATAATGATTGTGATAAAATAATGATTTACTCTATATTTAATTGGCTAGAAAATCTTGCATTTACGTGGTCAAAGAAAAGCTTAAAAACTTTTCAAATATGTAGATTCAAAATGTTTTCTTATAAGAAGAAGGAAAAAAAAAAAAAAAAAAAGGAGAGACTGAAAAATTGGCTTTCCCTATTTGCCCCACAACAAAGCCTCAAAGTAAGGTGGACCCCAGTAAAAAGACAGGGCATTTGGGTCAAATCGATCAAAGCCAAGGTAAAAAACATAAAAAAATATCCGACACAAGCAAAAACCATTTGATTTTTCCAATACTTCACTTCAACTTCTTCAACTTTCAACTTCTTTCCATCCCCTTCTTCTTCTTCTTCTTCTTCTTCTATTTTTCTTCTTCAGAGACCAATTCCTTAAACAACTTCTTGTAATTCTATTTTTTCATTTCTTATACAAATTTTTGTTTTCTTCAAAGTTTGTATTTTTTTTAGAGAGAAAAAGATGGCTAGGAGAGCAGATGAGGAGTACGATTATTTGTTCAAGGTTGTATTAATCGGCGATTCTGGAGTTGGGAAATCGAACCTGCTGTCCCGATTCACTAGGAACGAGTTTTGTTTGGAATCTAAGTCCACCATTGGAGTCGAATTTGCTACTCGTACCCTCCAGGTTTAGTTTTATATTTGTATATATACACATAATTTGTGTGTTTCTCTGTAATTTGGATCTGGGATTTGCTTATAGTCTTACTCTTTTTTAGTATATGTATGGATATATGCTTGTATTTATAGTTATGATATGGGATTTGTTTAAATTTTGAATTTTTTTAGTCCAGAGTATACTTTGGAAATTGGATTTGCTTAAATTTTGAATATCTTTCAGTGTATATCTGCGTATGTGTTAAATGTGTATGTGTAATTTGGATCTGGGATATGCTTAAAGTTTTAGTCTTTTTCAGTAACTGTATGCATATTCCTTGTGTGTGTGCGTGTATAATTTGGATATGGGAAATGTTTAAAGTTTTGAATTCTTTTTAGTACACAGAGTATACTTCGGAAGTGGGATTTGCTTAAATTTTGAATCTTTTTTAGTGTATAAATGCATATATGTTGGTTTGTGCATAATTTTGATGTGGGATTTGCTTAAATTTTGTATTTTTTTAGTACGCACAGCATAATTTGGAAATCAGATTTGCTTATATACACATAATTGTGTGTTTTTCTGTAATTTGGATCTGGGATTTGCTTATAGCTTTACTCTTTTTTAGTATATGTATGGATATATGCTTGTATTTATAGTTTTGATATGGGATTTGTTTAAATTTTGAATTTTTTTAGTCCACAGAATATGCTTTGGAAATGGGATTTGCTTAAATTTTGAATATGGTTTAGTGTATATATGGATATATGTTAGATACGTGTGTGTAATTTGGATCTGGGATATGCTTAAAGTTTTAGTCTTTTTTAGTAAGTGTATGCATATTGCTTGTGTATGTGTGTATAATTTGGAATTGAGAATTGCTTAAAGTTTTGAATTCTTTTTAGTACACAGAGTATTCTTTGGAAATGGGATTTGCTTAAATTTTGAATCTTTTTTAGTGTATAAATGCATATATGTTTGTGTGCATAATTTTGATATGGGATTTGCTTACATTTTGAATTTTTTTAATACACAGCATAATTTGGAATTGAGATTTGCTTATACACACATAATTGTGTGTTTCTCTGGAATTTGGATCCAGGATTTGCTTATAGTTTACTCTTTTATTATATGTATGGATATATGCTTGTGTTTATAATTTTGATATGGGATTTAAAAAAAAAAAATTATTTTTTTTAGTCCAGAGTATACTTTGGAAATGGGATTTACTTTTTGAATATACTTCAGTGTGTATATGCTTATATGTAAATATGTGTGTGTAATTTGGGTCTGGGATATGCTTAAAGATTTTCTCTTTTTTAGTAACTGTATGCATATTGCTTGTGTGTGTGTGTGTGTGTGTGTAATTTGGATATGGGAATTGTTTAAAGTTTTGAATTGTTTTTAGTACACAGAGTATACTCTGGAAATGGGATTTTCTTAAACTTTGAATCATTTTTAGTGTATAAATGCATATATGTTTTTGTGTGTGCATAATTTTGATATGGGATTTGCTTAAATTTTGATTTTTTTTAAATACATATAGCAAAATTTGGAAATGAGATTTGTTTAAATTTTTTTATCTTTTTAATATATACACGGGTGTGTGTAATTTGGATCTGGGGTTTGCTATACATACATGCTTGTCTCTCTGTGTGTGTATAATTGGATATGGGATTTGCTTAAATTTTGAATTTTTTATTTTTCAGTACACACAGTATACTTGGAAATGGGATTTCCCTAAATTTTGATTTTTTTTTTTTTTTTTTTAAATGTATATACATGGGATTGTAATTTGGATCTGGGTTTTGCTTAATTTTTTTTGGGTAAACTATTGAGAGGGTTCCGGGGTGGGGTGTTATTTGAATCTTTTTTAGTAATTCTGTGGTGCATATATATATTTACATATGTGTATGTAGGCATGAGCATGCCAGCATGTAATTTAGATTTGAAATTAGCTTAATTTTTTTAAAAAGTAATACTATGGTGGTTTGTGTGTAATTTGGATCTGGGTTTGGAGGAAGTGGTCCAAATGGAGCTCCTGTTTGATTTGAGCAATTAGTTTCTAATCTTCTGTGAATTGAAAATGGGTTATGTTTCTAAAACAAAGCTTAATTAAAATAAAATGCAAGTGACCCTCAATTTTTCGTATGTCTGGTGGTACTTCTATGTTCAACCCGTTAAGGTGTGGAATTTGTGGGTTCGTTGACTCAAAAAGGAAAGAAAATTTTAACAATAGCACATACATGTATGAATCATTTTGTTTTTATGTAATATGTCAAAGTATTTAAATAATTCTTCTAACTTCTATCTGCACCATTAAAGAACCTTCCTTCATGCAGTAACTTTGATTTTGATTTGAAATTTAAAGGGAGTTGTCAATGTTTATCTTTCCCATTACACATTGCATTTTACACTAGTTTTCAACATGTACCATGCAATAGAGTCCAAAGTTTTTCAGCAGTCAAATTCAATAGACTCTAAAGTCAGAAATTTGTCATGGTTTGACATTATATGGAATGTTAAATAGCTGCCAAATTTTGCCACATGGGTATTCTAGGCTGTCACAATTGGGTGGTTGGAGGCTTAATTTTGGGGAGAGAGAGAGAGAGAGAGAGAGAGAGAGAGAGAGAGAGAGAGAGAGAGAGAGTTGGAGAAGAATATTAACAGAGGAGAGGTTAAAAGACATGTGGAATGTTAGATTTAAAGATGTAGGATACATGGCATAAAGTTGTGGAATGTGGACAAATATTGTGAGTTTTCTCTTAATTTCCATTTTTGTATTAGATTCCCTTATTCTCCATTTTAAAAGGTGTTAATTCATTTTGTTCCCTAGCTAAGTCATTTTGAAGTTGTCATTAGGAAAGCATTTATTTTGTAGTTTAGACTTGAGTGGGATTTTCCTTTATAAACGATTTGATATGGAGAATTTAGTTGCATGGCCATACTCCCAGTTAAAGTTTGGTTTGATTGGAGATTGAGGATCATTGTTAAAAAGTAACAGAAGAAAGAGGAAAAGGGGGGGTTGTTGGGGGTGGGGGGGGGGGGGAAGTTGTTAATGGGCACGGTGGAAGTACTTCTCCTCACCAAATGCTTGCAAGATCTTAGTTTTTAAACTAATCCTGGTGCCTGCATTTTGCCCTTATACATTCAATTGGCAATGTTCTGTTTCATTTTAGCCCAGCTCAACTCATTGTTAGCATTTGTTACATGATTAGGAGAGTTTGTTAATTTTCTGGCAACCTTGCTGGTTGATTTTAGTTTAGAGTAATTACCAATTCTGCTTCACATTAAGGCATTCCCATGAGAGTGCTGATCCAGGAATATTGAATGATTCTGCCAGTTTTAAGCACTGTTCTATGATTTACAACCAATTTTTGGACTAGAAACCAACTCCCAAATTCTAAGGGCTTCCTCTTTCATCATTCATTAATGTTTTGACTAGCTTCACTAAAAGTCTTTAGCGGTGTACTACTAGTAGTTCACAGTCTTTGATGTCAATATCTTCCCATTTTCACATACATTTTATCTTGTTGCCAGTGAGCAATGAGCATATACAACAATGACCAAACCTTATAAATTTTGAGATTAGCTATGGATCCTCAACAAATTAGTCAAGGCCGGCCACAAATATTCTTTTATGTCATTCTATCTATCCAAAGTTATTTGTTACTTAATTGAAGCGTCATTTTTCCTTCTATTTATGTTAGTAGTGAAGAAGTTTGATGAAGCCCAACTGTCAGGAGGCTTTGGTTTGATTTATGAGATTTCATTCTTTTCACTGCTTACTTTATAATGCGCATTCAAAATGTGTCCTGTTAAATCCATCTAGTCTGATGTTTTATGTTATATGAAAGCAGCTTTTTATTGCATGTCTTTACACCACAAAGTTTTTTTTCCTTCTCAGGTTGAGGGAAGAACTGTGAAAGCTCAGATATGGGATACTGCAGGACAGGAGAGATACCGAGCAATAACAAGTGCTTACTATAGGGGTGCCCTTGGAGCTCTTCTTGTGTATGATGTGACTAAACCAACAACATTTGAAAATGTGAGCCGGTGGTTGAAGGAGCTCAGGGACCATGCTGACTCCAACATTGTGATCATGCTAATTGGCAACAAGACTGATTTGAAGCATCTCCGAGCAGTTGCAACAGAGGATGCCCAGGGTTATGCTGAGAAAGAAGGCCTTTCTTTCATTGAAACGTCTGCTCTTGAAGCAACAAATGTTGAGAAGTCTTTCCAGACAATTCTTGCAGAGATTTACCGGATAATTAGTAAGAAGTCACTTTCCTCGGATGAGCCAGGACCTGCTAGCATCAAAGAAGGAAAGACCCTAGTAGTGGGGGGATCAGAGGAAAATCCCAAGAAGCCTTGCTGCTCTTCTTCCTAGGGATGGTTATGATTTATATAGATTATTTGTTTTCCCTCCTATGCTTGTCCCCCTTCTTGTGGGTTGTTTCATTTTTTGTTCTTTGTTTTAAAAATATGATTAAACTGCATTTTGTTGTGGCATCAGGATCTATAATGATTTCTTTGTGGGTGCGCTTAATGAGATATATTTTAGGTTCTTTGCAAATCCAGATATGAATTTATAATGATTTCTTTTTGGGTGCGCTTAATGGGATACATTCTCGCGGGCGTCATGCCTCTCTAATCTTCCGTGTGAAGTCTTCTTTCTCCACGTGAGACCTGTGTCTTCTCTGTGAAGCTGTCCTTTTCTTTTCCTTTTCATCTCTCTCCCTTTTGCTCTCTCTCTCTCGCTCTTTTTCTTTCCTTGTTGAAGTCTCACTTCATTCAGCCTCCCTGTAATTTTCTTCTCTATATCTTGTTTCTCTGCTCTATCTAGTTTGCCTCCCTTTTTGTTTGTGGCTCTGTGCCATGGATGAGGTAAATGTCTCCCAGGCATCTAAATTTAATTTGCTAAAAAACAAAGTCAATCTTGATGTGGTCCCCTCATCCAAAGAGTCCTCTAAAACATCTTATTGGTAAAATCCTCTCAAAGAAATCCTTCCCTAAAGCTCTTGTCAAGGAAATTTTGACAAAAGCTTGGAATGTTCTAAATGAAGTTGAAGTCTCTGTGGTGGACAGAAGTGTTTTTGTGTTCTCTTTCAAACATGACGCAGATGTTAGACGAGCTTGGGACAGGGGACCATGGCTGATTAAAGGAGAGCATTTGATTTTGAAATGTTTCAGCCCAGAACATAGTACTACCGAGGTGGATTTTTCAACCTCAGAATTCTGGATTCAGGTGCATGGCCTTCCTCTTGACAGACAAAGTAATGAAAATCTTCTGAAAATCAGTAATACAGCTGGACATGCTTTAGAAACTGACTTTATAGGTCCAGGGGTTTGGAAGAAAAGTAACAGGGTCAGAGTGGAAGTAGATGTAAGTTGTCCTCTTGTTCTTGGGTTTTCTTTAGAAAGAGAACGCCTCCCTGATCTCTAGATACCATTCAAGTATGAAAAGCTTGGTAATTTTTGTTTTGGCTGTGGAGTTTTGGGGCATGATCCGAGAGATTGCCAAGACAAGGGAGTTCAATTACTTCAAAAGGATGGAGTCCATTGTGGTTTTTTTGGAAGATGACTCCGTGCTGATAATGATGAGTTTCAGTCTGGTCTAAAGTTAGAAGCTTTCAGCAATAAAGGTCTGGTAAGGTCCTGGAATGCCATGGAAGAGAGGGGAAAGGCGAAAATCGGTAATTACCCATAAAAAACAAACTATATAGTTAGTAGGGCCGGTTTACAAACTATATGCATTTTTAGCAACTCGAGCCTTAAAGGCTCGATTTTGGGCCCCTAAATCGAGCCTCTAAGGCTTGGTTTAGGTAGTTTGATGTGGCAAAAGTGGAACTCGAGTTTCTGAGACTCGAGTTCCACGTAGATGCCACGTGGATGCCACTATGCTTTAAACTCGAGTCTCTGAGACTCGGTTTACTAAAAGTGAAACCGAGTCTTAGAGGCTCGAGTTTCAAAGCCCATGCTTCTGGCAATGGTCATGTCTGGTTGGTCATGTCTGGTTGTCTGGTCATGTCAAATGCTTTGTCTGTTTTGAGACATATTCAGAGAATATATTAGACTAGCACAAGCAACAAAAACTTCTCTCAGACCATTTTGAACTAGTTTTGTCTGTTTAGGAACGTACTCAATGAATATTAGACTAACAATAAAAAACTCTCACACTACTCTCAGATGCAGAGAATATTTTGATTGAACACAACTCTCACACCTTCAGCAACTTGAATCACAGAACCTCAACAACTCTCACACCTTCAGCAACTTCAATCACAGAACCTCTCTCAACAACTCTCACAGAAACTCATAAACTCTCATACATATTTAGCAGCAAAACATTGCTCCTCTCACTCTCATACAATCTCAGCAGTACATTTGCACATCATCATGTCAGGTAAGGGTCTCCTCACTCTCTAATTAGTTGTTTAGTGTATATAGCTGCTTTAGAAAGTGTTGCTTGCATTGAATTTGTCATGCCATTTCCTAATAAAATATTTGTTTGTATTAGGCAAATATATTTGTTTCCTGATAAGATATTTGTTTGTATTAAAATATGTATATTTGTTTCCTTATAAAAAATATGTATATATATTTATATTTATATTTATATATTTATACAACTATATAATTAAATATTTATATATACATATTTTTATTTATATATTTATACAACTATATATATAAATACTTATATAAATATTTAAATATTTAATTATATAGTTGTATAAATAGGCTAAATATAAATATATTCATATAAATATATTTATATAAATATATTAGAGAAAGATACAGGAATCCACTAATAATCCATCCACATAGAAATATGGAGTAGACATGCATAGGTTCCAAATATGGAGGGAGATTTTCTTCTTTTTCTCTTTTATTCAATCTTGCACACAAATTCTTCTACCCAATAATGGATATGTGAATCCAATTTATAGAATTAGGCATGAATAATTGCGTATAAAACAGTAAGAGAGATAACTTTGGGTTATATATTAAGTGGACCTGGCGGCTGGCTACTTCGCCCATTGTGGACAAATTTTTAAAAATTTAAAAACTTAGGCATATAGTTCGAAAGCTGTTAAAAGATGCCAAGTCTATCAAAATATGACAAGTTGATGATTTTTTGTTCATAGCTTTTTCTCCATCTATATATAATGAATTTTGCAGTGAAAATTATTTCATTGAAAAGTAGGCATATAGGACTTCAAAACGAATATAATTTGATTCAATGGTGATTTTAAATAAGTGAAATGCGACCGTTTGAAATTGGCACAACTATATTATCTTCAATATTTTCACTTGAGTAAAATGTTCTTGTTCCTATGCAAATTTTTAGGTTGTGAATTCTCATTTGTAGAAAATGTAAACAACCTATACAAGGCACAATAACAACAACTTTTTGGTCAGAGAGGGCAGTCACGAAATGAAGATCTTGAAGCCTTTCTCTTACTTAATTTAGAAACAAAAAATAAAATAAAAAACTTGGGAAAAAAAATAAAAAAACTCATCTATGTGCTGTGATCCAAAAAAACAAGTTATTAGAATTCTTGACAACATCTTAAGCCTTAAACCTCTAGTAGTTAAATCCCTAGAGTTGTTTTTCCTTTCAAGATTTAGTGTTTTACCTTAGTTACCAAATCTTGTGCTGCATAATTAGGCTTTATCATTATTGCTTTAGATTTTGAAGTTATCTGCTTCCTTTCTCCATAATTTGGATGAAATTTGAGTTTGTATATCACATCTGGTATATTTGATTGTATATTAATGCCTTGATTTTGAAATTAGATGATATGTCTAATTTGATTGATCATGATCATATTCACATTAGTGTTTTTTTTTTTTTTTGTTTGTCTGATGAACCCTGCTCTATGTTATTTCATTAATAGTAGTGTAATAGGGTATGCCATTAATTTAAAATTACTTGAATGATGTTGTTACATAATTGCACTCATTCATTTGCATATCCTCATGACTTTTGTTGTTTGGTTTGATATTTTTATTTATATTTTTGTTAGAGCTGAGTTTAAATTTTGTAATGGGGGTGAGTTTTGTCTTTAGTTTTTTTATTTGTTTGAGTACGAAATTATAATGATTGAGTGTGTTTGTATGTGATGTGGGGTGAGTATATGCAATTGTTACACTTTTAGAAGTTGTGATTTTTGTACTTTGAGTAGATAGAAAAGGTTTTGTAATTGATGTTAAATGAAAGAGATCAAATATGTCACTAACATAAATTTACTTGGCTCTCTAATAGATTCACAATCTTTGAAGAATATTGATATAAATGTATATTTCGGTGGACCCCTTTACAATCCTGAAGGGATTGACGGATTCCCATTTAGAGGGGAGGGTATCGAATGCTATTACATGATGTTACGTCGTAAGTTGAAGACGTTGACTGATTTGAAGAGGAAAATAATGGACGAATTGAAATTGAACCCTACTTGGTATGACATCAAGATTATTTATCGTTACCCACAAGAAGTCCTTCATGAACGGATAAATTACGGGTATATGGCAATTAAAGAAGATAAACATGTAAAGATGATGTTTAATAGGATCCAGAAAATGCCCCAAGTAAATGCTGCTGAGTTGTATGTAAGTTTGGAGGCGGGTGTAGACAACACTACTGAGGTGGTGCAACAAACAACTACGGCTTTACAATTTGCAGCCCTAGATGATGGATGCACTACAATGGGAGGGTATGCAATGGGAGGTTATACGCTCCCATCTCAAGATTATGTTACGAATACTGGTGAAACCCTTTATTCTCAAGAGACACATTTAGAGGAGGAAGACGAAGACGAAGACGAAGATCATGCTGCGAATGATGGTGAAAATATTGATGATATGGATCAGTACGAAGAGAGGATTAAGCAAGGCGACTTTGAGAACGATGTGGATGAGCATGAAGTCGTTCCTAATTTTGAAGAGGAAAATATGGAGTACCATGATGAAGGTGATGTAGATGATGATGATATTGGTGTCCAGCATGATACAGATACGACCACTGGCTACAGACCTCCTGCGGACTCATTCTACGCAAATACTTGGGAAGATATGGTTAATCCTTCACGTCTTCAAATACCATTTCTTTGTACTTGGGAAGATGGGATGCATTTTTGTAAATGGTTAACTTTTGCAAATAAAGATGCGGTGAAGCGTGCATTGATAATATACGCAGCAAAGGATGATAGAAATTTCTCCATCCAAAGGTCGACCAGAACTCAATTGTGCGCCGCATGCGTTGACAACAACTGCAAGTGGTATGTTGGGGCATACATGAAGCCTAAATTCAATTGTCTGTGGATAGTCACGTCTTATGTGGGTCCACACAGTTATATACCCTTTGGGCTGCGAAGAGACGGTAAAATGATGGATTCTAATTTTGTTGCATCAGAAATTGTGGGAAGATTGCGACAAAAGCACACTGCTCCTATTGATGAGCTTTGGGAGATCATACGTACTAAGTATGATCATGAGCTTTCTTACTATAAAGTATGGGACACAAAACAAAAGGCAATTGCTAAGATTTTTGGGGATTGGGAGGAGTCTTACCAAAGGTTGCGAAAGTTGTTGTTGGCATACTTGGATCAAGATTCGGGTACCCAGTACAGCTATCACACCATACCTAGGCCATTAGAAGGTACTACATTACTGCGCTATGTATATTGGGCATTCGCTCCATGCATTGCTGCATTCCAGTATTGCAGGCCAGTGATCAGTATTGATGGAACTCATTTATATGGTAAATACAAAGGGGTATTGATGATTGCAATGGCAACCGATGCTAACCAAAAGGTTTTGCCTATCGCCTTTGCTGTTGTGGACAAGGAGTCAGGGCCTAGTTGGGGGTGGTTTTTAGAGTGTCTCAGGACTTTGATAGAGCGTGTTATACCTAACAAGGACATTTGCATTATTTCTGACCGACATAAAGGTATCAAATGCGCCATTCGAGAGTGGCCTAGAGGGCAAGATGGAAGAGAACGGGTATATCATCGATATTGCCTTCGACATGTTGCTAGCAACTTCAACACACACTTTGATAACCCGACTCTAAAGGCATTGGCCTTGAAAGCTGGATATGCGACTCATGAAGCTAAATTTGAGTCCATAATGCAAACCATTAAGGAAGCCGAGATTAATTTACTGAGGGATGTAGACCCTATTACAAATTTTACTACATAAAACTTACAAACTGATGTGGAAATGAATGTGATTGGTGGCTTCAACCACCTAATAAAATAAAAAATTTTTTTGTGATTGATGACATACCAATTTGTAAGCTCTATGTAGTATCCCGAGCATCACTTGTTAACCAATTATGGGCATAACACCTTAGAATAATCAATCACATACTGTGATGAAGGGGGTCAAGACATACTGAAGCCTCATAACAACCAATTGCATGCTTGTGATGAGAAAAACCGTACACACAGGAATGAAGGAGGCTAATTAAGCCATAACAGACCAAATAGGCACCCTCAGATGGAGATCATGTGAGTTCTAGGTGGTCGGTGAAAATTCTAGATGCAATCATGGTCATGGTAAGGACTGGGACTGCATGCTTAAAACTGGGAACATTGCCTGTGTTGGGCAATGCTATCTGGTGTTACCGGTATTAGGCGAATCAACCCATGACTTGGTCTTCGAAGTCAAGCTGTTGGCTAAATCGTTCTATGCTTGGGTATGGTCGCCAAGTATCTTCCTGAAGGTTTGTACTAACCTACAGCTATTGAACAATATAGCAATCTGTTCTAATTTGAATAGTTTTAGATAGTAATCAAGTAGTCAATAAGAGAGCCAAAAAGCCAAAAAGCAACCCACATTGGACGTGTATTTTCTTGAATTCATTTCTGGACTTCTTTTGTATCATGTAGTGTTGTTTTTTTTTTTTATTGTAAATGTCATGCACCTTTATATATTTGCCTTATCTTTGCCAAGAAGCCTTGTAGTGATATACTGTAATTTATACAACTTTTTGAAGTTTCTAGACAAATTAACTTGGAATATCTTGCCCTTGTTCTGTAGATCCTGATGATCCACTGAAAACTACTGATCAAACTGAGGGGTGTAGGACTAATAGTATGTTCTCTTCCAATATATGCATTTGTTCATGAATATAAGCATCTACCATGTTAGTGTGTAACCCAAAGCATGGATTTTAAATATTGCTGTTACAAGACACATTGCCACGCCCTCTGACTTATTTATGATGAAAATCATCATCTTTTGAATTTACTAGACCATTTAATATGAAAAAAAAAAAAAAAAAACTTGCCCTTTTATTTATTCTCAGAAGTTTGAATTTGTTAAATGACAGTGAGATTTTGAACTGCCCAATACCATTAGATTAACCTCATAACTATCATATCAAATTTTTTACTGTAAGGTAGTTGCATGAAACATATTTTTGTCATAGAGACTTGAATTATAGGATCCAAACATGATGCTCAGTAAATATTTTTCTGATATTGCTTGAAGCCACCTTTCTTGTGAAAGCCTACCGACTGCAAGTAACTTCAGTTTTTGGCACAATTCTCTATAATATAATAATAAGCTGCCATTGGCATTACTTGGTACAAGACAAGACATCTTTGAATTGCCGGGAATCTCTTTAAAGTGGTATGATTCAATAGGACGTGTTTTAATAATGTACATCAATACTTTTCAAGATTCTTCTGTGTTCTTATGAATTATTTGATCTCATTCCTTTACTACAGATTACTTCAAATTGTTATTTGCAGAAGCAAACTGAATGGCAAGGATTGTCATAAAGTAATTTTTACTCCACAACATTCCTTTTTGCCTTTAGGCCGGAAAGATTAATCAATAGGACGACTGCTAATTCCTGACTTAAATGCAAGTTAGGCCAACTAATTTGAAACTGAGAACATATTTTTGTTCTTTTATATGAATGATTGAAGCATGGAGATTGGAGGTAACTCACCTTACTGACCAGTACAAGGCTTAACACAGCTGTCAATCCTCAATCTACCTTCTCGATTAAGTTAAAATCATATGTTTTCTATACATATATGTGTATGTACAGGTGTAGGTAAGTGTACATACAATAGTTTATTCTACTAGAGGATCATTGAATAAAGGCGTACTCATGTAGCTTTATTAGTTTATGCTAATATGCCTGCTAACTTTGGTAGCAGTTGCAATCCTATTGTCCAATGTCCATCCACCAGATGGGAAATGGTAACCCATTAATGTGTAGAATGTATTCAATATCCAATTCTATTGACATATGTCAACACTTCATCTAGATCAAATTGTTTTATGTAGGGTTGAAAAATTCTTCATTGGAGGGACAGTTGGGTTTGTTCTCTGTTTTAAGCATCTCAATTCCTGTCTTTGTTTGAGATTTCTAATAATGGATGATGTTAGTTTTAGTGATATCTAAATAATTATGATTTGACAATCTACATTTTGAACATAAATTAGTTGATATAGTTGCTAACGATGGTTTTGATATGGTCGTTTGGAATTTTGTGCAGAGAAGCTGATTGTATTGGTTTAAAATGGATGGTTTGGCCCATTCTATCAACATGCTATTCAAATCAAATAGCTTTGTGATTGTTCTTTCTTCCTCTCTCTCTCTCTCTCTCTCTCTCTCTCTCTCTCTCTCTCTCTCTCTCTCTCTTTTAATTTTGATTTTAATTTTAAAATTTGATTTTTTGTTATAGACTTGCTGCGTAGGGAGCCACAACAGGAAGGGTGGTGCACTTAACAGAATATTTGCAGGCATATGGTCAACTTGACAACTTGATTTGTTGATTTTTTTTTTTTGGTTGATAAATAACTTGAGTTTGGGAAGTTACTAGGCTACTGAATTATATTTGAACTCATATGTGCTGTTCATGATTTTTATGTTACTGATTATATATTGTTTGTAGCCATAGCATGATTAGACTCTTTTATGTGGATTTTGTTCTTGGATGTCATTGAACATATGGAAAATTTAAAATTACTAAATGCGAAAAAAATTTAAAATGACAACCCAATTGAAATATTTAAATGTAAATAAAATTTAAAGGAGCACAGATGCAGAATTCACAAAATTAGAAAAATAAAAAGGGGTTTAAGACATTATCAAATTTAGCAAGAAGAAAGTCATCAAACTTTCAGTAACATGGATCGAATTAAACACTAAATCATCAAGTTTAACAAACCCTAACATCAACAATTTAATTTAACAAAGACCCAGTTAACAAACCCTAACATCATCACTGCAAAACAATGCATAGTTCAAGATTTGAGTATGAAATTTCCCTCATATCAATAGTTCAACCCACGAACAGAACAAAGCACAAAACAAAACAAAAAAAAAAAAAAAAAAAAAAAATCAAACCCACAAACCAATTCAATCTCAAAACACAATAAAGTTTCGCTCTTTTTTAGCAGGTTTAACAGTCTTATTACAAATTCAATACAGAAACCAAAATAGAAAACAACTTCGTGAAACCAAACTTTCTTTAATTTTTCATGCATGTTTCTCGGCAACCAAACAGTGAACGGTGGGTACAAAGCAACTCACCTTTTTCTTTAGTTTTGAGAGACCGCGTAGACTCAAAGCTTGCTATGGCTTGATCAAAGCTTGCTGTGGCTTGATCAAAGCTTTTGGCGAAGGCTGACTGAGACTGAGAGTGAGACTGACTGAGAGAACAATGAGATGGAGAAGCAGGTGAGTGAGAGCGTGAGTGGAGAAAGTGAGTGACTTGGATCAGTGTGTGAGAGGGTGAGACAGTGAGTGAGAGCGTGAGAGTGCGCGTCTGCTCTGTGTGAGAGAGAGGGTGAGGGTGAGTGAGAGTGGAGAGTGATTTGTGTGAGGTGAGTGACGCGTTATTTTTTAAAATACCTTATTTGAAATCGAGCATCAAACACTTGGTTTCCTTGTCTTCCACGTGGAACATTAAAGACCACAGCTGAAATCGAGTTTCTGAGGCTCGGTTTCACTTTAAGTAAACCGAGTCTCTGAGGCTCGAGATCTACTTGGCCAAACCGAGCCTCACCGAGCCTCAAAGGCTCGATTTAGAGGCCCAAAATCGAGCCTTTGAGGCTCGAGTTGTTAAAAATTGATATAGTTTATAAACGGGCCCTACTAACTATATAGTTTGTTTTTTATTGGTAATTACCCATTTCGTCCAAGGGGAAAGCAAGGCTTCAAGGACCTCTCAGTTGGTGTTCTTGAGCCGTGTTCTGGGTTGATTGATGGGACTAGTACTGAAGAGGTTACTACACACCTTTCAAAGGTCACAGGAAACCTAGAGACTCATGCTAGTTCAGTTACATATCGACCAAATAGTCCTTTTGACACCCTACCAAACCAGACACCTTGGATGGGCCCAGAATCCAAGTTAGCCCAAAGCCCAAAGCCCAACTCACCCAACCTCCACACCAGTCGGGCCTAATACCATGTCTCCTCCATTTGACCCAAAATCCCCTCCAATGGACCCCAAATCCACACTTCAAGCCCATCCCCACCATTACATCAGAGAGTATAAACGAAAATTAAGCTCAACTAGTCCACCAAATTTCCCTATTTCCTTGTCAAAAAAACTAAAGACTTCTGAACAAGCTCCTTCCTTGCAATTTTCTCTTAACAATCTCCCTCAACTTTCTGAAAGTAATCCACACTCACTCCTTTCTCCTAACCTCATCCTAGTAGCCTCTTCTAGTCAACACTCATCTAGGAGGACCTCTTTGAAAGATCAAGCCAGAGTTAAAGCTGTTTCTCGTGTTGTACGATTCAAAAAAGGGAAAGGTAATAACTCTGAAATCCTTAATCTCTCTTCTAATAAATCTGTGGCTGATGATAATTCTTCTACTCTTACTATGGCTGAGGAGGCGAGCCTTATCATGCCCCCGAAGTCACCATGAGGACCCTAGCTTGGAACTGTCGGGGTGCAGGCAGAGCTCCGACAGTTAGGGGTCTCAGGGAGCTTATCCGTGAATCTACCCTGGAGAAAGTCTTCTTGTCAGAAACTAAATCTAAATCTCCAAGAATAAATAAAATCAAATAGTTTGCTAATTATTATTGTGTGGAGCCAACAGGTAGAGCTAGCGGTCTTGCTTTATTTTGGAGTTTAGGGGTGGAGCTGGAAGTTATGTATTCTGACAAAAATATGATTACTACTCTTGTGTATTTTGACCCTCCCAATTCGCCATGGCTGCTTTTTGCCATCTATGGGCCTTGTAGGAGAAATAAAAGGATCATGTTTTGGGAGATGCTTGAGATGAAATTAAAAAGGTGGTTTTTGGGATGAAATCCTTAAAGGCCCCAGGCCCTAATGGCTTCCCTGCTCTTTTTTACAAGCATTACTGGAGAGTTGTGGAGGATCAAATGGTGCTTGCTACACAAAGCTTTTTCTGAAATGGCTGGATGCTAAAAAGCTTCAATCAAACATACATATCTCTCATTCCAAAGAGAAATGGGGCTTGTAATTTCAACCAATTCTGACCCATTGGCCTCTGTAATGTGTGCTACAAAATTATAACAAAAATCCTAGTGAGTAGGCTTAGGCCACTATTGAACAGATTAGTGGATCCAGCTCAAGTTGCCTTTGTCCTTAATAGATGGATCACAAAGAACGTGGTCCTTACTCAAGAGATAGTCCATAGTTTCAAGCATATGAAGAAGAAGAAGGGTTTCCTAGGGATAAAACTAGATTTTTAGAAGGCTTATGACAGAATGGAATAGAGCTTCTTAACGAGGGTGCTTAAAGCTTTTGGTTTTAGCGATAAGTTCTCTAATTTAATTTTTCAATGCATCTCCACTATTCAATATTCCTTGTTGCTAAATGGGGGAATTTGTCCAAACTTTGTTCCTAATCGTGGCCTCAGACAGGGGGATCCTCTCTCTCCATACCTATTTATTCTAGGCAGTGAGGTTCTTATGAGGTTGGTCAATAGAGAGGTGGATCGAAAAAACATATCTCCATTGAAAGTGGCCTGGCCTGCACTGCTCCTGCTATTTCAAAACTATTCTACGTAGACGATGTTATCCTTTTTTGCAAAGTTAAGATTTCTGAGCTTGCCTCGCTCAAAATGTGCCTTGAAAAATACTGTTCTTGGTCTGGTCAAGTAATTAATGTGGAGAAGTCTGGTGTCTTCCCCTCTGAAGGTGTTAGCTCTCAGTTTCTCAATCAAATAAAATGTTGGTGGGGTCTGAATTCACTCCCTCAATGCACCACCTATCTTGGTGTCCCCTTGTTTTAATCTAAGAGCAGATACCAAGACCTCAGGATGGTGAAAGACAGGTTAGAGAGCAAACTTAGTGGCTGGAAAAGTAAAATTTTATCTTAGGCAGGGAGAGCAACTCTAATCAAATTAGTAGCACAATCTATTCTAACATACACCATGGCTGCCTTACAATTCCCTAAGAATTTGTGTGACCAGCTGGATTCAATGGTCCAAAGGTTTTGGTGGAATCCTAAAACGGAGTCTAGTCATTATTGGACTCCTATCTCTTGGTTTTCTCTCTGTAGACCTTTAAAGGAAGGTGGTTTGAGCTTCAGGAAGTCATGGGAGTTCAACCAAGCCCTTCTATCAAAAGTTGCCTGATGGATTTTGTTTGGAAAGAATTGTCTTTGTGTTAATGTTCTTAAAGCTAAATACAAAATCAGACACAACTCGCTGTCCCATATCTCTCATGGTAACTTTTCTCCAATCTGGAAAAGCTTAGCAAGAGTAAAGCACCTCTTCTCTAATGCAGCTTGTATGATTGTTGGTGATGGCAATACCATAAGAATTTGGGATGATCCCTAGATTCCTGATCTTCAGGGTTTTATTCCTAAGCCCAAAGTTGGGGTTAATCCGGATGAGATACTGCTAG
Source organism: Quercus tomentella (assembly GCA_028535165.1). Lineage (NCBI taxonomy): Eukaryota > Viridiplantae > Streptophyta > Magnoliopsida > Fagales > Fagaceae > Quercus > Quercus tomentella. The sequence goes on from JAPQVY010000155.1 coordinate 94,977,347, forward strand.
TTTCTCAGCTTCTAAATTCTGATCATAATGCATGGGATATTCACAAGCTAAAGCAATGGTGTAAGGATTCAGAAATTGAATTAATTTTTAAAATTCAATTATCTTCTTGTGTTGTTGAGGATGGGTGGACATGGACCCCCACAAGCTTTGGAAATTTGACTGTTAAATCTGCCTAATTGGATTTGTCAGGGTTTCTCAGCTAGTTAGTCATCTAAGCCACTTTGGTATCAAATTTGGAAATCCAATCTTCATGAAAGGCTTAAAATGCTAATTTGGAGAATTGCAACTAATTGTTTGCCTACTAAGGCCAATTGAGCCAAATTTTTTGATATTGGGGATGTGCTATGTCCCCTTTATAAGGCAAAAGTTGAGTCCTCAATCCATTTTTTTGCTTTATGCCCAGTGGCAAAAGTTCTTTGGTTCAATAGTCAGTGGGGTGTGAGGTCTGATGCTCTTAGGTTTTCTTCTACCTTAGAGCTCATTCAATTTCTCCCGTCCCCCCCCCCCCCCCCCCTCTTTCTTGGGTAGTTTGAATCTTGATCAGAGAAATGAATTTTTGTTGTTTGGAGCTATTCTGTATGATGGACTTTGGAAGTTGAGGGTATTTATATTGAGACTGACATAGGATTGGGAGGCTTCTTGCTGAATTCAAAAATTCCAAATTTGCTGAGATAGTTTTTGTGAGACCAACGGAGTTGCTTCATGCATGGTCACCTCCTAGGCGATTCTCAATTAAAATTAATATGGATGCTGCAATTGGGCTAAAATTTTTTGTTGTTGCTGCAACGGTGAGAGATTGGAGAGGGAGGTTGGTCTTTGCTTGCTCTCAAAAGGTGAATACCACCTTCTCTCTCCAAGCTGAAGCTGAAGCAGTGAAATGGGCTTTGTCGTTGGCAGCCAAGTTGGAAGTTGAGGGTATTTATATTGAGACCAACTCCAAGATCTGTTGTGATGCTCTTATTAATCCAAGTCAAGCTTCCCCATGGAGAATTAGGTCCAAAGTTATGGAGATGCAGGTCCTGCTTTATGCTCTGTCTAATGTTTGTCTCTTGGGTTCCTAGATTAGCCAATATGGCAGCCCATTCTCTAGCAAAGTGGTCCTTGTCTTGTAATGTTTTTGGTTCTTTTCATATTGGCTGTTGTCCCCCTATTTTTGCCTCTGTTGTGTGGGATGAAGTTGGTAGCTAGTTGTATTTCTGTTGCTCTTCCTTGTTAATAAAGATTTTCATTCATCAAAAAACAAAAAAAACAAAAACAAAAAAAAAAATGAGATACATTCTCGCCAGTCATAGAATAACTCAAGCATCCTTCATGCAGTCGTGCACAACCAGATCCAATTTTTCTTCTACTCAATTTGAAGAAAATTTCATAATCACAGGTTTGAGTAAACAACTTGGACGAACAGATCTTCCACTTAAGTAGAAAAATATTGAATGGCAAAAAGTTCCTCCAAACTCAAATTTAGAGAACTCTTTCAATCCATATTGTGATGATTAAGAAGACTATTTACGTATATTCATTTTAATTAGTATGTTGGTCGAAAGAGTTTGAATCCATGACTTCACAAATTAGAGTACTCATTAATGTAAATATTTTACGTAGGATCGTTTAACGCTCTGTTTGTTTCGATGTAAAATATTTTTAGATGTTAAATATTTTACATTGAAAATATTTTTCGTAAAATATTTTCATTTTACCATGTTTGGTAGCATTTATGAAAATGTTCAGGAAATCATTTTGTAAAAATTTTCTAATCACACAACCCACTGCATCACTGCAAAGTCCAACTAGAATAGAGCAAATCAAAGCAAAATTTTGTCCAGTTGGAGGTATTGAAGCATCACCAGCAAATCCAAGGTCACAATCTAGTACAAAAACTGCAATAATCATTAGATCCCACCAAGCTACATAGTATACACGAAACCCATCAAACAACCCAAGTTATCTGTGAAGCCACCGTCAACCCACCACCGTGACAAATGAAACCCATACCTAAAACCCATCAAACAACCCATGCCGTCCATCAAGGCACCATCACTCTGCCTCCACCATTGTCGACAAACACAGACCATACCCAAAATCCATCAGCACAAAAATCATCCACTCACCAAATCCACCGTAATCTAACCCACCGTAATCCACCACAATCCGACCTCCAGAAACTCAACTCAACAATCTTAGATGAATGGTTTTAATCTCTTCAATTTGGGTCTTGAAGGGCGATTTTCGAAGTTGAAGATCTGGGTCAGATTCGGTAGGGAGTGGCGCCACTGGTGGTTTGTCGTTGGTCTCACTGGTTTGGTTGAGGAGAGAGTTTGAGAGAGGGAGAGAAGAACTGAGAAGAAGAGGGAGATAGGATCGAGTGAGAGGGAGTGAGCGTTTTGTAAAATGTTTTACCATTGATTTTTTGATAAAATATTTTACAAGTTTGTATACACAAACTTTGGTCAAACTGAAAATATTTTACAACTTTGGCTATATTTTACATGTAAACAAACACTTGAAAATAGGAAAATATTTTACGAAAAATATTTTACTTTGAAACAAACGGAACGTAAGTATCATTTGATTAAAATCATACATGATAATAATTTGAATTGTCAAGTAGAGGAGATACTAAAAAAAATTTAAAAAATCCGCCGAATAGGTTTGATAGAAAATTCTGTAAATGTTTGTATGCACACCTCTATTTGGATGGATTCTTCCCTAACTGAAGAAATGGCTAGAAAATTTTCTGATGGTTATGAGCTTTTGTTAGAAATCCATTTTCCCAAACAAAAGTAACCAAGTCAGGATTGAAGTAGGCATATTTAACAGTTTTGATAGATCCATATGAGAGTACAACCAACATAGTTTCACTGTCCTGCAATCTTAACAGAAAATAAACATTACATAGCATAGCTAACCACAGCAGTTGCTGTTCTGCTGAATTGGCTGCCCCTTCATTTGAACGGTTCCAGTTGACTTGTTTGCAGTTGGTTGGTTTCCCATTCTGCAAAATATAAAAAACATTAAAAGCAAAGATATTGAAAATTTAATCATATGGATCAGAAAAAAAAGGAGGCAAATTGAAATATTATAGTGATCTGTATCAAAACACTCCATCCTACAGAAATGCAAGAAACCTATGCAGCAATGGAAAAAACACCACCATATGATATTTAAAATGACAGTTTCTCTATGGCTTCAATTACAACTATTTCATATCTATCAAAGAGTTTCAAAGATCATCTTATTGGTCTGATTTGCAATAACAAGATGGAGGGAACAATTATCTCCACTCTCTAACCCAAAAGTATAAGAGTAATGCTAGGTTAAAAATGTTTTTCACAATATCAGAATTTGAACTATTGCTGACTCCTCTATTCAATTGTTCAAAATTAGTTTGCCAGTAAGATATTTATACATGTGTTTTAAATTAATATTTTAAAATGGAAGTGGTCAAGATATTATTAGAAATATCAGGGATTTTTCATGTTTCTGATTCAGAATTCTGGTAAAAAATATCATATCATCTAAAATAGGGGAAATAGGAAGACTAGAGGTTTTACTTCTTCTTGATCTCGCCAGCCATGGTTAAGAAAGCTTGCTCCACATTAATTGAGTCTTTAGCACTTGTCTCAAGGAAAGGGATTCCGAGCTCATCTGCGAATGCCTGCATTTCATTTAGGCACAGGGGAGAGAAAGAAGTTAAATGCAAATGAGCAGCAAGAAAAAGAATATCCTTGATTTCCTGTGTTTCCTCCAATATATTATATTTTGTGCAGAACTGGGCGCATCTGCCACTAAATTGCAATATGTAAACCAATGAACATACCGTTTCTGGTTATAACTCAAATCACACAGATCATGAATTACCATGTTACTGTGTCTGTGCTTCTTAGATACACAGCGTGCACACAAATTCGTGTCCAAGTTTTTCATAAAATGTTGCGTTTCTGTGTCCAAATTGTGACTTCTTTTTGGCTATAGTCCATACACACCCTTTTTGAATAGGGAGGAATTCTTCTCCTACCCACCACTCTTCCTTGTGTTGTGTCCCATGCACACACATATATACACACATACACGTGCACATGCAAGTTGGTTTTATCAAGGGCTTATAAGGAACAAGTTTCTTGCATTTGTATGCAGAGATCCCAATTTGGCTTATAAACACTGGATGTGTGCTTGGTAAGCAGAAACTGACCAAAAAAATAACACAATTCATACCATCTTAACTTAAAAGTAAGAGTTAAGGTAGTTGATCTATACCTTGGCTGTTTGAGTGTCCACAACCTTGTTCTCAACCAAATCACACTTATTACCAACTAGAAGCTTGCACACACTATCATTAGCATATCTATCAATTTCATTCAACCACTGCTTGACGTTGTTGAAACTCTCCATCTCAGTAACATCATAGACAATCTGTCACAGTCCAATACATGTAAGATTTCTCAGGCAGGTACAATGATATTAATGATAATTACAAAGAAAAACTACGCTAACTAAATAAACAACTTTCTGCTGCCTTTTGAACCAGGATACTTAAGTGCCCTAAATAGTGCTGAGGTTTGAAAATGTTACAAAATCAAGGTTTCCAATATCGCAAGTTGCTCATAATTATACATGCTGGGTTCGAACACCCCATCCCCCCCAACCCAAGTGCCAACGAAAAAGGGGAAAATAAAAGAGTCCAACTTTATGAAATACTTTGCTTCAGGGAAAAAAAGAAAAAGGAGTGTCAGTAAAGCGTCAACAAAATGTGCAGAAACAAGCATGGTATTAACAGGTAACATAAGAACTGCTAAAAGATGATTAATCAATTACTCAGTACTTAAAAAACAAATATCATACAGTCTATTTAATTAAACTAACTAAGCCTTAGTCCTTCCATTTATGCAACTCAGCCCTAGATGACCCTATCTAGGACTGTATGCTCATTTATCTGCACTTGGGAGTGGTTATGCAAAAAGAAAATGACACTGAAGCACGATATAGGCTAAGTTAATATGATATTTAATCATTTGCGAAGAAGAACAAATAAACAAGAACATCCAAGACGCTGTCTAAAGTGCCTAAGGCTATAAAGATCAAATGTAGATTCAGCAATTATGTACAATAGTAAAACTACAATAATATTAAAACTGATAGATTCAGATACAGAGATGGACATGAATGCAACAACTAGCAAACAAGAATTCTGGCAATGGCCTCACATTTATCTGAAAATTACTATACAAGCTGCATGCAAGATCTATTGGAGCAAAGTTTCTCACACAAGAAGGCAAAAGGCAATAAATTCATACAATTATCCCATGTGCTCCTCGGTAATAACTGCTTGTTATAGTCCTGAACCGCTCCTGTCCAGCAGTATCCCACTAAAAGTACAGGAAATGAAAAGGTAACATTAATTATAAGTGGAACAAAGATTAAGCTTCATACAGACCATAAATCAATGCCTAGCTCTTGTTCAAAGATCTTGAATCCTTAACATAAAACGCCTGTCTACTAGTAAAAGTTTCACTGGGAAATTGGAATAGAGAAGTATGCAAGGCATGGCATTTCTATTGCTCCATTTATTCTGATAAGTGAATTTTGGACCCAATGGAGGGGGAGGGGGAGATTCGAACTTGAGACCTTAGCTTCATGAGGTGCAGTCCCTAGCCAACCGTGTTTACCCCTGGTGTATATTGCTCCATATATCGTACGTAATATTTTTTGAGAAAGTAAATGATTCAGGAGCATAAAAGCACAGGATCGGGTTTCTTATGTAATTTCCAGCTTCTTTTCAGATCATAACTTCTATTATAGTGGGGGTATTTTAGAAATCTTGTAAAATCAGGCAAAAGCCAGTTTATGGTCTTTTAAATTGATAAATCTTGACAAGCATTTTGGGACAAAGGTCTTACTATTGTTGATGTTGAAATGGGGTTAGCTCATTTATAGGTTTGATTAGGTACCAAGGGGAACAGGCATGTCAAATTATAATAGTTATTAGGTTTTCTAACCATGATCAATGAATTTATTTGGAGGGCAATTGACCTCCAGTATGGTTTTCAGGCAAAGCCTTGTGGGTAAGGGCCATTTCTAGCTCTTTCTTGCTTGTGTGAGCTCTGTGTCAATCTATTCTCAGCTACTGCATCTCTCTCTCTCCTTTTGTGATAAAAAAATTCACTTTGGAATAACTATTCCTACTGTGTAAGTTTTCTGGAGCATTTGAGATCAGGTTATGGTTTTTAATTAAATTTTTCTTGCTATTCTGGCACCTGATCGTAAAATCAGCAATCTGACACAAAGGAGAGTTTAATATGATTTAGTTTCTTTCCTTACATTTGGGGTTCCGATCTCAATCTGAAAACTTAATGTAGAGTAGGTTAAATTCAGGCCTACTGCTGCAATGCTTGACCTATAATAGATCTCAAGCCAGAAATTCTTAGTATCCCTTGTTAAAAAGATCATAGCCTAGCACTGGAATTATGGCATGCAGCAAAAACAGAAACATTTTTTTTTTTTTTGAATAAATACAGTTGCTTGGATTAACACAAACTAGGTAATTTCTGAATTCTGATGTATAAGAATGATACTTTGAAAGGTGATCCAATTAATTTAATACTTTGAAAGGTGAACCGATTAATAAATTAATCATAAGTTTAATAAATTAATCATAAGTTTATACAGATCTCAATTAGACCAACTCCACCATCCAAAATAGCAATCAAAATTAAATTTTGCTAAAATCTCAATGCACCCACATGAACCCTTACTTATTTAGAATAAATCCAGAAACAACTTCAACTAAATTGCCCAACCATTGAATCAAAAAAAAAACAGTTTCAACTCACAATCTGCAGCTTGATTGTCTTTCCATCCAGATCCACAGTTCTGATTTTCTGAAACATCCACCACAAAATTTCAAGTACTGACCCATACACAAACAAAATATTAAAACCCAAAACATATACATACCCACCCACATACATACATACTTCTCCATCATAAAGTTTTAAAAAATCATAATCACTCATTGTTAAATAAATGGTTTAGATTATAATACTTCATCATCAGCATTTAATTAAACATTAATAAGGCACTGTTTTTGGCATTTATTTCAGGTAGTGATGATGTGGCAAATTCTAAACCACCCATTTAACAATAAATACTTAAAACTTTCACAAGAGAACTCTAGAGCATCTTAAAACCCCATATGGATGCATTCATACATACACACGAGAGAGAGAGAGAAAGACTTACAAAATCAACTCCAATGGTACTTATGTAGCTGTCTACATAGGAATCATCCTGAAAATCGACAAAATACACATAAAAATACAAACTTTAAGCACTAAATAACCAAATAAACAAGAATCAAGCCGAAACCCTAACAAATTCCACTAATTTAATTCATAATCACCATCCAAATCACTAAAATCGACATTTTTTTTTTCTTTCTCAAAAAGCAAAATTAGAAACTCAGAGAAACAGTGTAAGAAAAAAAAATCACCGCAAATCTGAGCAGCAAGCACGATTTTCCGACGGAGGAGTCACCAATTAGCAAAAGCTTGAACAAATAATCACTACAAAAAAAAAAAAAAAAAAATCCAAAAAATCCAAAAAAAGGAGAAGAAAATTAATGCACGTGTTGAAAAAATAGAAAGTATAAGTGGTGTTTGGAGAGAAGGAAAACGAGAGAGAAAATGATGGACTTACTATTCGTTGCTCATGATTGAGGTTTGGAATTTTTTTTGGGATCGAAATGGAAAATTTTTATATAAATTGAAAATTTGTGAGGGGTTTTTAAGAAAAGGAAAGAGTGTGAGAGAAGAGAGTGGTGGAGGGCCTCACCTATAAATAATGATTGAAAATGATTTGCTTTTTGAGCAAGATTTTTATTTATTTATTTGATTTTGGATTTAGTTTTTTTAATAATTTATTGGATTGTGGTGTTGTGAAATTACTGATTTGTCCTTGGATTTGCGGGTGGGTGGGGAGAATGGTGACCTGTACAATTTACAAACCCGGCATTGACCCGCCCCACCCGCCGGGGTCTTCACTATTCATAAATCATTTTTCAATCTCTCCCTCCTTCCACGTTTAAAAATTAAAAATAAAAACCCAATGCCTTATAGTGTTCTTCAATTCATATTAAAGCAATGCTACATAAAAAAAATAAAAATTGATATCATTTTTTCAATAGTTGTGTTGGCAAGTTTGTAGCAGTTCTCATTTAGACCCGTTACTAATATCATTTTTTTTTTTTTTTATATGACTAACAATCTATTTCATGAACAAGTGTTAAATTTTTCTAGGTTTTTGAATCTATAGACTTTCTCTTCATATTAAGGGATGTCAATATGGTATTTTATAGCTATTCTGTCCCCTTTTTAGATTAGAAAAAACTAACTTCGAACTCATGAGATACAAGAGCGAAGTTGGTTAAGGACCTTAAGGTCGAGATGGGTTGATGATTTTTTTTTCTTCCTTGATAGGGTGATTTCAATATTAATGAGATAGATGAAGGATAGAGAGTTAAAGACAATTTTGAGAGTGTTAAGATAGATAGAATACAAGTGTTTTGGGAAAAACAATAATAATATGTTTAAAAAAGATAACTTATATTTTTGTATAAATAATTTACATTTATATTAAATTAAATCATTTTTTTTAAATTACTTCACTTTATTTTTTGAGAAACTTTTATTACTTCACTTACATATGGCTTTTTATTATTACTTTCCTTCATCAATGTGTTTTTCTTGTTTACTTTACTCACATATGACATGACTTTTTTCTTCATTAATATTTTCATATGACAAGTTATATATTTATATTATGTAATGATGATATTAAGTAGGTATGTTTTTTTTTTTTTTTTTTTTTTTTTTTTGAGAAACAAGTAGGTATGTTATTTGATTTTGAATTAATAATTTGATATGATATAATATCGTGTGATAAAAACTTAGGTGTATATATACAAAGCGTGATGATGAGGTTATTTTTTTGGGTTTAGTGTCATAATTTTTCATTCATCTCAATTTTTGGATTATGACACTAACACTCCCCCCCCTAAAAAAAAAGAGCCTTAGAGCTGTCATTTTACATTGTCATCTCAAATTTTTTTTTTTTTTTCATTCTTATTGTTAGTGTAAAATGAGTGAGATATTTGAAACTCTTGGCCTAGAATGATGTTTCAAATCACAGATTCAACAAAAACTAACATACAAATTAAAAAAGCAAAAAATAAAGAGAAAGTAACAAAAAAGAATTTACTAACCAAAAATCATTATGAACCAACCATGAAAACTTTATCTTCTTTCTAGGAGAGCATCATTTTGATGCGTGCCGGCAGAATTCTTTTCAAAATTGAATAGAATTAAAAGAAAAGAAGTATAAATAAATATATATTGGTATAGTTCTAAATTGTTGAAATTGTTTTTTTTTTTTTTTAATTTGAATTGAAATGTGGGGTGTTTAAATAAGGATATGTGGTAGTGACTAAATTTAAGGAATATGGATGAGAAGTTATAGTAATGGTTTTATAGTAGGATTTTTTTTTCCTCTTCAAATTCAAAATAAAGAAAAGGAGATTTGAGAAGCAAAAACAAAAACAAAAACATAAGATTAGGGATTTAAGGAAACCGGAAATTCAAAAAAAAAAAAAAAGTGAGCTAAGGAATTAAGGAAGCATAATATTAAAAAAAAAAAAAAAAAAAAAAAAAAAACTTGTAAGTCTTGATAAAGTAAAAATAGAAAGAAAAAAGAAAAGAAAAAAAGAAAAGAAAGATGAAACGTGGTCTCAAAGGAAATATACAAAATGGACTTGAATTTTTTTTTTTTTTTTCCAATTTTATCTTTGGATAAGTAGAGTTGTTTTGAAGACATGGGTTGGTGGTAGAGTGTCCTATTTTGTAGTAGTGTTTTACGTGGAATTGGAGATGTTTTTTTATTAGATTGTCCCCAAGTTTTGTCCATGTTAAATATAGGGTCTAGGGATATTTTTGAACCACATAAAAATTCAATCCAAGGAAGAAAATTTTAAGGGGAATTGTGTGGTGTTGTTGACCCTATTCCTAAAACATTTGTGGGAAAAGTCATTGGTTACTAGATGAGATATTTTCGACATTTAGAAAAGTTTACATCAAAGCGGAGAATCTTGTTATAGATATTATTATAGATATAGATACAGATTGAGTTCAAGTTATACCTGAAGTAACTTTAAGCAATGCTGCACCATTTAATATTTTTGAATTGAATGCGAATTTTGACAAATCCACTGTTAAATTATATTATCTTCGTATATTCTCCATACTTGCAAAATTTTAAGGTGATCAAAGATCAACAGTCAAGTCATTAATCAATTGTTTAAATTCAAGTTTTCTTAGTTTAAAATAATATATAAAAGATGAGTTTATGGATCGAATTGTAAATAACATCCGATTGATATAAAAATTGGCATATATGTTAAGAACATATAGAATATGTAATATAATGGTGATTGTAAACACAAAATTTTCTCAATTGTAGAAAATCAAACAATTGAAAAGAAATAGGTTTGCAAATATAAATTTGTATTGATGTATAATGAGTACAATCTCTATTTCGATTCTTTTACAAAAGAATATCCTCTGATTCTATCTTCATTGAATTTGACTCGAACAAGAATCTTCTTGACTTTGGTTGGAAGATGGATTGAATAGTCTTCACAACAAATCTCTAGCTTTGAGCTTATTAGAGATTTGTTGTTCTTCAAGTCTTCGAACGTGAAGGCTCTTAGGTTGAAGTTTTTCGGGACTTTAGAGGCTTGATCCGTTGAGCTTCAAAGATTTGGGTTTGTTGAGGTTTATGGAGGCTTTTTAGCTTAATTCCAATAAAACTTCAAAGAACTCGAACAAGAGATCTTCTTGATTTTGATTGGAAGATGGATTGAACGGTCTTCTCAACGAATCTCTAGCCTTGAGCTTGTTAGAGATTTGTTGTTCTTCCAGTTCTTCAAGCCCTTTGAATGTTCTTCAAGTTCTTCAAAGATGCTTCAAGCTCTTCAAAGATTCTTGAGACAGAATTTCTCCAGAGCTTAGACCCCTTGAAAATTTGGTGTGGAAAATGAGAGAGGATGTCCTCTATTTATAGTGATTTTAGAGGATAAGTTCCACTTTGAATTGATATACTTGAAAGTATGTAGTAGACTCTTAATTGGTCCAAATTCTTCTTAGAAATAATTATCTCTATTTATCAATTTTGACAAATATCATATTTTGAGAAAGATAATAATCAATAAAGATAAATAATTATCTCTGTAAGGACTCAATTTGTGACGATCTCAAATGATATGGGCTTTGCACGTTAAAGGCCCTTGCAATAAAATTTGTAGAGCGTGGGTTTGAAAGGCTAGGCCTTGGTCACTGGACGGTGGTTAGTCATGGTGTTCATACAAAAGTAAGTCGTGTTCGCTCGAGGAATCATTCTCCCCGATGCGGTCTGGGAGGCTCTGGTTTTTGGCCTTTTTTCCCAGCCCCTTTCCGGGATTGCTTACTTCTCCTTTTATATTAGCTTGTATCCCTTATCCAACGTCCACGTGTAGGTTCGACTTTCCAGGACTGATACTTGTCCCATCAGCCCATACCCAAAGTGGTTGGGGGTGGTTGTAAAAGCTGAAGAGCATGGTTCTGTCAGGTGCAGAGTATTCAATGGCAGTAATGGCAGCTTTCCCTTTGTCCTTAGTCGCCATACTGTCCAGCGGTCCTTTCTCTATCAACATGGATATTTTAGGTTTTTTTTCCAAAACTATGCCTATACCGTTCTTGCCCTTTCTTTCAGGAGGACCTCGGGAATGTCGAGAACAGAATCATCCTCAGCTACGTCTCAATATTATTTGGACTTTCATTACATATCCTCGGCTATATCCCTCATCAGCTCGGGCCTTGGGCCCCAATGTAAAAATGGGCCAGGGCCACAAAATATTGGGCCCCACAATAGCCCCTCAAAATCCTGCTGTCTGACCTCTTGGTCGGAAAGGAGGGTTTTGATGATGCCAAGACTTTATTACAATTCGTTTAGCTCTGCCCTTCATTAATGTTGGTGTCTCTTCATCTGCTTAGGAAATGCGCCGGGTTAAGAGACATTCTTCTAGATTTACACACGATGCGTTCCCGCCGTTTCAGGGTACGAGGCACGTCTTTAATAAATTTCCTTTACAAGGCCAATCAAATCTGACAGTTATAGATGACATTGGGGAGTTGAACAGACACTATATCGTTTGCAGCTCTTCTCGGAAATCTGTACAGATTAAATGCCACTGAACTTACCTTCCATATAAGAAGCCAGATGAGAGGGTACTTCCTTTGCATAAAGACCCTTTAACCTTTCTGAAGCCTTAAACCTCAAGTTGTGCTCAAAGTTTTCCTTATCAGCACAGTCAAATCTTATAGTGTGATATGTCTGAGGTAGAAACGGGGGTGAAGAGACCACATCCCTTCCAAAAGCATCGTGTCCCTCCGAAGCTAAAAATGGCTCGGTCAGGGCAGGGTTGGCAGAGACTCAAGATATTTCTCATCCTCCTTCAGCCAAAATCCGAAGCAGGAGCTAATCTCATCAAGTTTTTGGTGCAATCGAGCTGGGGTTGCTCATTATCAGTACCATCCGCTCTCCTATGAGCATAGCTAATATGGCACCAGCGTGTTAGGAGTCAGGGCTGATGCAGAGACTAAATATCCCTGCTTCTTCCTCTCTTCCTTCACTGGTGCCTCCTTTTGCCTCCCCTTCTTCTTCTTTCTCATCACCAGATCCATCCTGGTGCTTTTACTTCTTCCTCTTCTTCTCCTCATCCATCAAAGGGGGTCTCCCTCTCATACACGGTCGCTACTGGAGCAGAGTTTAGAAAGATTTGTCATTTCATTGTATTTTATTATTATTTTTATTTTATTTTTGTTTCTGTAATTAGCTTCCTGTATAGGCCTGTTTAAGCCCCTCATTGTACGCTGTACTGCTTCTTTACATCAATAAAAGTTGACATTATCTTATTCTATGTATTCTTTCTTTTCTGCAGTGGTTATGCCGTAAATAGATGTGCTATCATATGATTTCCTTTTATATTTTGAATGATACTTAGGGCAGAAACCCATATTAAGAAAAAAATATCATTCTGAGCTTATTGAAACTATTCGACACAATAATGCCGACATGAAAAACCAATATCTAGGGCAGAAACCCTTATTAAGAAAGAGATATTATTCTGAGCTTATTGAAACTATTCGGCACAATAATGCCGACATGAAAAAACAATATCTAGGGCAGAAACCCTTATTAAGAAAGAGATATTATTCTGAGCTTATTGAAACTATTCGGCACAATAATGCCGACATGAAAAAGGGTTGCATACCCCAAACTAACCGAGAGGATGGCTAAATGCTCGGTGCTGTGTAGGAGGTAATCATCCGAGGATATGTAACCCAAAAAGAACCGCCCATGCGGGTCGCCAAGTACTAGGGTGCTTCGCCACCTTCCTAACGACCTTCATAGCCCTAGTCCTTTCTAGCGTCCGGTCTGAGGACCGAGGTGCGATCGTATCGAACTTAAACGCTCATTTTCACCAATTCCCTTAAAACTGAGGATCTGAGGACAGGTTGGGACCTTCATTCCGTTTAGGACGTAATCCAATTTTTAGTAGATAATCATCCTGTAGGACTGAGCAATCTAGAATTCTCCTTAAGTGGTTGGTTTTTTCATAGGTTTGAGTCCGAGGACTATGCAATACCTTGGTTCTGTCCAAAACTTAGATTTTCATTCTCATGTACTTGGTTTCTCCATAGGTTTGAGTCCGAGGACTATGCAATACCTTGGTTCTGTCCAAAACTTAGATTTTCATTCTCATGTACTTGGTTTCCCCATAGGTTTGAGTCCGAGGACTATGCAATACCTTGGTTCTGTCCAAAACTTAGATTTTCATTCTCATGTACTTGGTTTCCCCATAGGTTTGAGTCCGAGGACTATGCAATACCTTGGTTCTGTCCAAAACTTTGATTTTCGTTCTCATGTACTTGGTTTCCCCATAGGTTTGAGTCCGAGAACTATGCAATACCTTGGTTCTGTCTAAAACTTGATTTTTAAGTAACTCGGGGATATTAGCCCCTTGGCCAAGGTGTGGGACATTGGTTTGGGGGGATTAGCACCTCGGCCAAGCCCCTAGTGAAAAACGCAGCCCCTAGTGGAACTTTATGTTAGGGCGCTACAACGGGCTGTTGGAAGTGATGGGGGGACTTTCTCGACCCACCGCCTGTGCCAACACACAAGCCTTTCCCACAGACGGCGCCAATTGTAAGGACTCAATTTGTGACGATCCCAAATGATATGGGCTTCACACGTTAAAGGCCCTTGCAATAAAATTTGTAGAGCGTGGGTTTGAAAGGCTAGGCCTTGGTCACTGGACGGTGGTTAGTCATGGTGTTCATACAAAAGTAAGTCGTGTTCGCTCGAGGAATCATTCTCCCCGATGCGGTCTGGGAGGCTCTGGTTTTTGGCCTTTTTTCCCAGCCCCTTTCCCGGATTGCTTACTTCTCCTTTTATATTAGCTTGTATCCCTTATCCAACGTCCACGTGTAGGTTCGACTTTCCAGGACTGATACTTGTCCCATCAGCCCATATCCAAAGTGGTTGGGGGTGGTTGTAAAAGCTGAAGAGCATGGTTCTGTCAGGTGCAGAGTATTCAATGGCAGTAATGGCAGCTTTTCCTTTGTCCTTGGTCGCCATACTGTCCAGCGGTCCTTTCTCTATCAACATGGATATTTTAGGTTTTTTTTCCAAAACTATGCCTATACCGTTCTTGCCCTTTCTTTCAGGAGGACCTCGGGAATGCCGAGGACAGAATCATCCTCGGCTACGTCTCAATATTGCTTGGACTTTCATTACATATCCTCGGCTATATCCCTTCTCGGCTCGGGCCTTGGGCCCCAATGTAAAAATGGGCCAGGGCCACAAAATATTGGGCCCCACAATCTCTATTTAATTTATTTTAATAAAGATAATTATCTATAAATTTTGAATAGAAAATTTATCTTTATTTTATTTATTTATAAAGATAATTATCCATAAATTTTGAATAGAAAATTTATCTTTATCTTGTGGGCCAAATGACACTTGGCAGATTTTAATATGTCAATGTGATGTCAATTTGGATGACACATGTCATCATTTGACTTAATTAATTTAATGACATATTAATTTGGAATTTGTCACTAAATTTTTGATGTGGCATTTTGTAATTGACTTGACAAATTTTTGCCTCCTACAGTGATATTTTTATAATATGAATTTAATAACTAGTTATTGAGCAATATAACTGTGGGGCCCGAAATCTGAGATCCTAGCCCACTTTGTGTTAAGGGCCCAAAGCCCAGGCCGAGGAGCCCTACTGCCGAGGACGCGCAATGAAAGCTCCTTGAAAGCCCAAGGAGCTGGCCGAGGACGATCTCACGTTCAACACCTCACAAAACGCCTGAAGAAAAGGACAAACTTAGTACAAGAGCAGTACAAGGAAGAAAGCTGCCAACACTGTAATGTGGAGCCCTGCGTCTAACAAGCCCATACTGCAGACCTTGCTATTTAACTTTTCCCAACCACTCCCAACCACTCTGATGTATGGATTGACAGGACAGGTCTGCACCCCAGAAAGTAAAACTTACACGTGGACGCTCAAAAGGAGGTGGACACTAGTATAAAAAGGAGAGAGAGCGAAGGGAAAAGAGGGGACCCCCCGGAAGGAGGAAAAAATCCTACAAAAGGGAGAAGGAGAAGAAGACTATACTCCTCGGATGCTATCCGAGGACTTCAATCTTACTACCCGCATCAATGGAAGGCTTAGCTAGTAAAGCCAAATCTACCCATGTATAAGCTTCCATAAGAACAACGTCCAAACCGCTCATCAGTGACCAATGTCCTGCCTGTTAAGCCCACTCTCTATAAATCATATTGTTAGGGCCCTTTACATAACTAGCCCAATGTCATTCTTAGGTCATTAAATAAATTCGTGTCCCTACAATAACATTCCTTAGAGTTATACCATGTGTAATATATATATTACTTCTGTGGTAAGCCCGAAATGGTACGCTTAGACTAATTTTGAAATATTTCATTCCAATTGGCAAACCAAAAGGTTGAAAACTGAATCCAAAATGGTACTTAGAATATTCCAAAAAACCTAGTAGAGGCAGTGCGGAAATTTTTTACCACCCCTTTTGTTTATTTCATTTTGTCAGCGTTATTTTATTTGTTTGATAAATACTTTAACATCTCAGGTCAGGGATAATAACCTTCTCAAAAAAAAAAAAAAAGGTCAGGGATAATAATAATTAATGATACCGTTGTCTACATTTAACGTACATGAGCAATGACACGAAAAGTATATATCACTCGTTTCCTTCTTTTTTTTTTTTAATAAAAAAACTAAAACATTATAATTCACTTGAGTTGCTTGCCGTATATCACACGTGTCTTGGTTTTTGTAAATAAAATTTTAGTAAATTATCTCAAAATGTAACGATGCGTGTACTATAATTAGCCTCCCATCACAAAGTTATCGACTTATGGTATTCATGGTAGGTTGGAAGTTGGAACAATGCGGCGAAAGTGTAACCGCTAACCTTATTTGTCGAATACCAGAATGCATATAGATATGGTATATTCCCTCTAACTAAGTGATAGCGTAAATAGTGGGTTAGATTATATATATATAAATAATGAGTTCCTTGCCACTGGGGTGGTGGTCCGTCTAGCGATCATTAGGCTTACTCCAAGTAGTTTGGGCGTGGACGTTCCAAGTTTAAATAGTGTAATAAGAAGCATTAGGGAAAAACCTCATGCCCTAAGCCCAGTTCAATGTCCACTAGAGCCCTCATGGGATTGGGATAATAGCTATGACTCACTAGTTTTCTGCTTGCATGCCCAAATCTAGCAGGTTGGATACTACTATTGTAACACTCAAGCAGAGAAGTTACTCTAATCGCTATCTTCTACTCTTTTTGTTTATTAAAAAAGAGGGTAAATAATGGGCTCCTAATCCAAAGGGTTGATTCACGGTCAAAAGGATAAAAAATTACTAGCCTCATCACACGCGCTTCGCGCGTGCGATGAGGCTTTTTTTTAGGAAAAAAAAAATTGTGTTTTTATTTTATATATATATATATATATAATGTTTATTTTTACAATTTAATTTATAAGTGGGTAAAATAATTTGACAATTAATAGGAAACTTGTCCAATTTTTTAGGCCATGTTTTAGGGGAGTTAGAATTGCATTTTTACGGAATTGTCCTTTAGTTTTGTCTCTACTTAAACATAGGAGTTTTAATTTACATATCTATCATCGGTAGTTGAAAACTTGTAAGTGGGTATGATGAGGGTATTTTAGGCATGAAAAATGTGGAATCCAAACAGGAAAACCCCTTAAATAGTAGTATAGATTATAAAAAAAGAAGAAGTAAATAATGGGTTCCTAATCCCAAGGGATGATTCGCAATCAAAATACTCAAATCAACATATCCATCGATATGACCAAAGTAAAAGATTCATAAACCAACAGTTCTCAAATCTCAAGTAGAAATAATCCTAGAAGTTATGTGGCAAGCCATCAAAATGAATGAGAGGCCAAAATGAATGTTTATTGAGCTGGAAGCTCATTGGCACATAAATAAGCTCGTCTAATTTAGTGACTTCACCTACTACAAATGGTTTCTGAGAATGACAAAGCTGAAGGCAAGTGGAATCCTCCCTCCTTTAGATTGGCCCAAAGTGAACCTAAATGGGGCCATAAAAATTGAAGGATCCTTGATGGCAGCAATAATGAGGGATTCCAAGGGTAAAATTCATGAAGTTTGAGCTCTTAAGCTAGTTAAAAGTTGTTGGGATGATTTTTGTGGCTGCAACATGTCAATCACTGAAAGGTTGGTTTTGTTGGACTTGAGTTTGTTTGGGAAGTCAAGTTCGGAACTCATATTGATTTGAAGGTAGTTAGTGGCTGCTGTTGTACTTTCAAGCCTATAAAAAGATACATTGGCCGAAGCTTGAGAGAGAATGAATATAAACAACAACAAAAAAAAAAGTTTTTTACATTGACAATTTATCTAGGGACCCCAAATTTTTCATGGACTATTTCACTTCTCACTTACATAGAGCTCACCATAACACAAAACACAGGGGGGGGTATGAAAAAACTGCTGAATCATTTGGTGTCAAGAGACTTTTTCTTACATTCAATGGTAAGACGTTAATAAAGTAATACAAATTCAACATTACAGCAAGCATTTAAGGGTGAAAAGAATTATGAGTTCAACGTTAACATGCTTTCAATTGTGAAATAACAGTGAAGTATAACATATGTTCAGCAGTGAAAACACTAGTAAGTTCAGCTGTAGATAAACAATAAATTATCATGAGTTCACCAATAAAATTTTCATGTAATGAGAGTAAACATGAGTGTAATGAAAAAGGGTCAGTATTAGGTCCAGTGTTCAGTAGTACTGGACCCGTTAAGATTATAACACGTGTCCATTTTTGAATACATGTCGATATCTTAACGGGTCCAGTGCACTACATGTATTGGACCTAAGCCTCACCCGATGAAAAAGAGTAGGTATGAAAAGTGTTGCACTAAAGTAAATTGCTCGAATCCCTTTATCAATCATCACCAGCAAATTAAATGCAGCCTCTGTTAATAAACTTCAATTTTGTGTGACTTTCCTTCTTCTTTTTTTTTTTTCTTTTTTTTTTTTTTTTGTAAAGATTTTTTAAACAGTAGTTGTAATTGTAAAGTGAGGTTTTTGGAAAGGTATGTATTGTGTAGGGGCAGATTGCGTGAGATGGTTTTCTTGGTGCACCTCTTGTCTCTTTAAATAAGGTCATGAAGACTCCTTTATGAAAAAGAGAGAAAAGTGAGCAAGGGAGTGTAAAACATTGCATAGTTAGATCAGCACTTTGGGGCATGCATATATGTAATTATATCTGTGTTATCATAATGACAATACTACATGATGGTATGTCCTTTCAGTTTCTGCTCTAGATAGATTTATTAGATCTCCCATTTTGGATAAGAGAGAGAAGGGCATAAAAACTCAGAACTTTCAAACAAAAGGTATTGTAAAAGGAACCAAGCAAAGCATACCAATCCAGAGTACTTTTTCACAGAAAATATTGATATTGATTTAGGCATTTAATACAAAAACAACAGAAAAATCCAGCAACCCAATTCTTCTCTGTTGCTCTTCACCTTAGGGCTAGTGTTTTTGGGTCCTGCATTGTAAGTAGTCAGGATGCCAATTTGATGATACTCTCGCTTCTGAGGGCAATTCATACAAAGGGAGGCAACCCACTTGGGAAATCTACACCTTTCTGCTCTTATTTTAGTTCCATAAACTCTAATACAATCATGAGAACCCAAACAACAACAACAACAACAACAACCAAGCTGTAGTCCCAAAATTTGGGATGGGCTATGAATCCTCAATAGACTAGTGAAGGTTGATCACATGTATTATTTGGCATAGGCGTTCAAAATTTAGCCCAATAGCATAGGAAACCTATATTCTTTTTTGTCATTGAAATTTCAAACATATTCAGCCAAATGTCCCTCAAAAGGATGAACATGGATCAGGCAAAAAAATACAAGTGGAAGAAAAATTATTGTGGGCAAAAGGGCTTGTCAGAGTCATCTCTGTGACTAGGAATAGTGAAATGCCTTAACCTGCCTACTTGTTTCTTCATGTACCCTTCACATAGAAATGCGTTGGAGAACTTATCCTCCACATCCCTATTCACATCATGCACAAACACATCAGTTTCTCCATCTTCCCTGTTCCTTGCCATCATCCCAGCTGTATATATAGCACTCATCCTTCCTGGTGCCTCCTCATAATAACCTGTTGGTGCATCAACCATAATCAAATCCCATTTTGTTTCATAAACTTCACTAGGCAAACCTTTCAAGGCAAGTTGACACATAGAGTATCTAGGATCACTAAGTGCTGTGCACTCAGGTCCCCTGCCAACTTCCATGAGGTTATTGGCCTGATTCACCTTACTATCATAAGTGACATGATAGGACTCGAGCATGGGAAACCGGCGTCTGATTTGCTGTATCCATGCCTCATCTTCTTCGAGGAAAATAGTCCGGCCACCATAGTTGAGTGCACTCCACATTAGGCTGTCATGGCCTAAGCCAAAAACCAAGAAGTTGCATGGTGACTTCTTTTCTAAGACTCTAGCTGACACTGATATTTCTTTCGGTGTTTGTTGTGGGGTGATGGTTGAAGTTGAGTAGTGGATGAGTGCTTGAGCTAGGCTGGGTGGGATCTTGGTGCAAGTTGAGCAGTTTGCTGCTTTTGCATCTTTGGTAATACCCGAATCTTTGGGTATGAAAGTTTGTGAAACGGGAGACTCACTTTGCACGGAAGTTGAAAAATTTGATCTTAGCACAAAGAGGAGGAAGAAAGCCGTAAAGACGCCAAGAATGAGGAACTTAAGGTTGAGGATTGGGTGGGATTTAGGCCTCATTATTTTCTGGTCTGTTTTGAATTGTTTTATGGGTGAGAGAATTAGAGAAACACACTATAATGAATTCAAGAGCTGGGTTTTGCTGGATTTGGTTAGGAAAATTGGGGGGTAAAGATAGGGAAGATGGAGCTTTGGGTGTTGGGGATGAATGCAAATTATATTTTGGTTTTGAGTTGGAAGAAGATATGGATTGAGTTGAGGGGAAGAGAGGTGAAGGTAGTGCAATTATCCTATGATGCTTAGGGATGAAGGAAAGAAACACTGGCTGCTTGAAGAAGACAAGCGAGCTGCTAAGATTTTGGATGAAGCAAAATTTTAGTTGGTGGATCAGCAAGTTAGGTGGAGTTCCTGATTTTTATTTTATTTTATATTTCTGTTTCTTATTTTACTTTTATTCGTTGGCTAATCAATTGTGCAGTTTCCTTTTGTTTTGTGGCTTCCATCTTGAAGTTGGAGTTGGTAGACCTCTTAGAATATTTTGGTGTGACGTTAAACTTACATGCAAAAATGTGTTTGGTCATATTGAAGCAAGCCTGATATGAATAAGGTAACAAGTCTAGAATTAATTTAAATGGAAGTAGTCTTCAAATCCCTTTTGGACAGCTATACTAAGAGAGAGAGAGAGAGAGATTCTAAACAATTAGGGAACCAATTTAACTTTGACCTCAGGTGAGCAGGCATGTTGAGACCAGTCCCAATACGATTCTTACCAAAGCTATGTCAAGCATTTTCACCCCTAGAATGAAAACCAGGAAGAAAGATTATTTCTTGGAACTTAAACTTTCTTCTGACTATCCCACACTTCATTGTGAGTTTTATTTGTTCACGTTCTTCTTTAGAGCCATGGCAAAGCAACTTGCGGTTTTGTCAAAAGTCTGATGTACTGCTTCCCCAAGTCAACTCAAGCCTCAGTCCCCCAATTACCCTCTGAAACAGAAATTGTAGATTTGCATCATGATGCAAGATCTATTTAGGAAAGTCAAGTTCTGATCATTGATTTATATCAGATTAACGGTTATTGTTCAAAGAGAAAAGTTCCCAGAGATTTTATTTCCATGATTTTTACCCCACAACAACTCCAATTTGAAAATAAATGCACAGGAGAAAATTAGTGATATCACATCACATATACCCTGAGTAAAATTTGCTTCAAATTGCACATAACCCAACCAGAAGGCCTGGTGCTCCAGAAATCCAGTTTTTATTTATTGTGTAAGGAGAGGTAAGTGGTTTAATACACCACAGATTGATGACTGCATAACTATGAGGAAACATCTAAGACACCTAATCAAATACAAGTTAATATTGATGCTATAAATATTGATCTCTCTTGTTATTTTCTTCCACAATCTATCCCATAATATTGTTGTAAGTTGTAACTGTCTAGAAAGCCAGAAAGAAACTTAAAAAAAAAAAAAAAAAGAAAAAAAAAAAAAAGAAGGAGAAGAAGAAGAAGAAGAAGATAATATTTGATGGATTTGGAGCAAGAAATTCTATCCTGCAGTAATTTTGAATGAATGGTGGCCAGTGCTGATAAAAATCATCAAATCCGAGACAACAACTTGGCCTTTACATAGAATGAGGTTAAAGTAATTCAGCTGTACAAAGCATATCTCCAGCAATTGAACGCCAAAAAGACCTTCTCACCATCTTGTAATGAAATAATTAGCAGGTGTGTCAATCTCAGAAGCCTTCATACCAAACATATTATCAGTCAATGGCATGGATTCCATTCACTTCAGTGTTATCCACCTTTTGAATCATATAAAGAACTTTGGTAGTTAGAACTTTATACCGTACCTTTGATAGCGATGAAACCAAAGAAGCTCCACGAATGCTGATTTATCTCCACGTATTGAGACTTGTCAAATTCCCAGAAGGAATACTTCTTCCTAAATGAGAATTATGCAACTCTGTGGGAGCTTCTGCATCCAAATTAAGGCAGCATAAATTTCAACAGTCACTTGCCATTGCTTCCAGCATAAAGTAGTGATTCAGTTTGTCCATTTTCACTAGAGGTTTTCTTGCTCTTTGTCTTGTCCAAACGAGCCTTGCGGACAGCATGTTGGATTTGTCTCTCATGCTCCTTGAGCATCTCATCAAGGTTTCCTCCTAGAGGCATCAATGGTCCAGAGTATTGGATCCTATTCTTTTTGGCATTATAAACCTGACATCACAAACAAAATGGGATTAGTGCAAAACTCCAGTGTCATATTGAATGATATGATGGGTAACCACTATGTAATCTGCAAAGGCAACTGTTTTCAAGCCATATAGCTACAGATTTAAGATAAATAAAAATTTACAATTAAACTTTCTTGCTTTGCCAACAAAGAAATGTTTGAATCGCAAGGTTTTGGGTTTCAATTTGAAAACCATAAATTAAAGGCCATTGTATCAAGACAAACCACAAAGAAACATGATAAGTTCCATTCTGGTCTTTACTTTGCCTAACATGCTTGTCTAATTTAATTCATCATTTATTTTCACTTAAAATTGATTGTGTATCTAGACTAGGTAGACATCCATGTGCAAACTCATGGAAAAATGCCATTAGGTGGTTCGCTGAGGCATTTTTCTTTGAATTTCAGTCAAATGATAAACTAGAAGATAACTTTTTTATTTTTATAAGTGAAAGAATAAAAGAAATCTAGTAAGATTAGAAGATAAATTGATTCTACCATTCCGGACAGCTTTCCAGATGAGCGTTGATCTTTCTTATACAAAGACTTTGTTGGCCTATCCAGCAAATGGTGGGACCACTGACTCTTTTCAGAGACCTCACTATCATCCAGATGTTTATAGCTAACATTAAAATCTTCATCCGGCCAGTGTGAATCCATAGTAGTTTCTCCACCTCTATTTAACAGTGAATCACCTTGACTTGCTTCTTCACCACATGTACAAGATCTCTGACTTCTCAATTCTGCACCATTTGAACAACCAAGAGCTTGGCCAGGAACTGTAGTAGCCTCCTGGTCATTCTCATTCATATTGTGTGAAGATCCGAACGCAGATGGGTGCATTGACTGGCCAGAATGGGAGACATTTAGTGCTGTTCTTTTGGGAGGTTCAATAGGAAAGCCAGAGCCACCATCCTCTTCTGTATTATACTTCTCGCTGGCACTTTTAGGGTTAGGCAGCACTAGTCTCTTCTGTATTATGCAATAACAGAATCATTAAAAATTAATTTATATGACTTTCATAATTTTTATACAAATGTATATACACATAGAGCCATAGAAGTCATGTATATATATAAATGTAATGTATAATACATATAGAATTTACAAGAATACCTGTATGGATGCCTGTAACTCAGCATTGGCATCTGGTGCAGGCATGGCTTTGGATTCTCTTAAACCACTTCTAGTTGATTCACGTTCACGCCCTACACCACCATCTGCTTTTCGCCTGGTTGTCAAATGGGCAACAGGGTAGTGTAAGTGTAAGCAAGCAAAAAATAAATCTTCAAGACTAATTATTCAAACAAAAAAGACAACCTTTTATTGCTAATTTTATGATGAGCTTAATTAATGCACTGAGGAATATTTGTTTTATTTTTTATTTTTTTTATAAATCTAACCTTATTAACACTACTTTCCACAGAAGATTTCAATTTACCCAAATTAATATGAGAAGCAAAAATAAGGGTAGCCATCACTGCCTTTGTCTTACAGTCCTATAGAAAGGCTGTACCAGATCTTAAGAAAAAAAGGGTTTAAATTGAATTAGATAATATACTATCAAGAAGTGACTAACCTTCTAGCTTCCTCGTCTCGAAGCCTGACATCAAACTCCTTACTTGGTGCATACTTGGGCAAAGTTGAAGGATCACAGGGAAGAGGCTTTGTTGTGAAGAACTGTAAAAGAAAACTCAAGATTATTTAACTGCCAGAATCAGCAGAATGGAATCATAAATAAGGTTATCACAACATTCCAAACTTCCAGTATTCATACTAAATGAAAAATTAAAAATTAAAATGAGCAACCAGTAAGGATAATAAAGGAACAATTAAAAAGTAAGATCAGTATCCCACGAACTTGCAACAAATGAACTCCTGGATGGGAGCACATGATGAATGTTGCAACAATCACCTTTGTCATAATTAACTTCTGCTAAGCATTCCAATTATAGCTGGAAAGAATGCAGGACAATCCCAAATAGAGCATAATTATGGTCAGAAAGCATACCATAAATTCTCAAACAAAATATCAAGGATGCTTTGAACTACAAAGGATCCGAATGGTGATAAGTTAAACTGCCATTCAAGTCAACGTGTGAAAGGGTTCCAGTGAAGTCATTCTTGGAGAAAGCATAGAGAGTATTAACTCACAAGAAGGCTCACAACAGGAAAAGCTTTACCTAATGAAAATGCACAACCTGATTTTAAGAGCACCAGAAAAATCATATATACCTCACTCTGCAGTGCAGAAGATGCTGTTCCACGGCCCTCAGGTTCTATTGCAAGAAGGACCTCCAAGAGGGCCAATGCTGACGTAGGGAAGTCCTTGAATGTCTCAGAAACAATACGCTTGTAAGGATGTTGAGGCTTGAAGATGGTCGCATGTGGCAGTTTTGATTTCTTCCAGTACTCTTCAGAAGGTGACCCACAGAGTTTGAAGATCTTATGCAGTTGCTCAACCTATGAACAATAAGTAATATCATCATGACGCCAAAACAAATAAGAGAAACAAACAGTTCCATAGATGAAGGTTGGTAGATATCCATGCCAAGGGTTTCTTTTTCCCCCTTCTGTTAAGTTAGATATTCATGTCCTGTTAGGCATGACATAAAGCATTGAGACCCACCAGCTGATAATTGCGTGTAATACACAATATATTGCATAAAACCATCGGAACTTAGATGTTCTAATGAAAGAAGCCTTGCATGGTAAGCTCAGATTCTTTTATTCGATGTGAAACTAAATGAGTGCGTCATGAAAAATGCGTGGGTGAATATCATTTTACCACCATTAATAGGTACTTGCATGTCCCTGAAACTAGACGGTGACCCTAAGCAGTACAGATGAGGATCTATTACACATTCATAATAGAAACAACCAAATGCTGATTAATATGGTTACTTAATCACTTTTATCTTAAAGGAAATGAATGGGATGAATTTCAAAGAAAACAATTGATCTTTCCATCAGTTTGAACATCAAAACAAAGTAAACCCTCCATTGGCTTGTGCTTGAATGCTATGTGGATACCATTTCCTAACACTTTCCTGGCGTGCATCATCTAAAAGCCCTGCATGAGGTGGTTGAATGCTATGTGGATACCATTTCCTAACACTCTCCTGGCGTGCATCATCTAAAAGCCCCTTTCCATGTTTCCTGGCACATTTAAACACCAAAATCGTACCACCTTAAACGTAAAGCAAACCTCCTAAGGTTGCTTCTCTTGATATGGAAGAGATTCAGTACATCTATTTCAGTGTAAAGCACTTGCATATTTCTTAATATCCAAAAGAAAGATAAAAAAAAGTACCTCTGTTCTCCCTGGCATGATAGGCTTCCCAGCAAATAATTCTGCAAGAATGCAACCAGTACTCCACAAATCCACAGAAACTCCATAGTCTGTAGCGCCAAGTAAAAGCTCAGGCGGTCGGTACCATAAAGTTACCACCCGACTTGTTAGAGGCTGCTTCTGATTAAAAAATGTTGCTAATCCAAAGTCACCGATCTTTAGATTTCCATTTTGGTCAATCAGAAGATTTGATCCCTTGATATCACGATGCAAAATACCATGACTATGACAATGGTCAAGTCCACAAAGTAGTTGTTGCATAAAGCATTTGATCTGCAGGCCCGAAGTGTAAATTTCAATATAAGAATATACAAACCACAGAAATAAAAACAAGTCTTGCTTCAGTTGTGAAAAATAGGGAAAAAGAAATAAATAATTGCCAAAATGAGAATGTATTATTGTGACAGTCAACACATGAAAAGAACTCACAGAGGCATGTACGGCCAGGTTGTCATTAAAAAAAGGATATTTCCACATACACACGCACACCCAAAAACAAAAAAGTACTCCCTCCATGCCATTTTATTTGTCTAGTATCCCATTTTTTGTTGTCACTAAATACTTACTCCATTTTTTCTTTATAACATAAGGTAATCAAAATACTTGACCAATTTTAAAAGTCAATGATCATTTATTTACTGACTTTCAATATACCCTTACCCTTTGTTTTACTCGGGTTTAAATTCTTGAAAGTTTATATGGGCAACATTGAAAACTTATATATTTTTCTTTGAGAAACAAAGCATTAGATGATGTTCCTTAAAAATTTCTAAACTGGACAAACAAAAGAGAAAAAATGGAGTAACAATGGCTTTGTTTATTTTCACCAATATCTTCATTCAATAGTTTATTAAATCTGGTTTTAAACAAGTAGGAATGCACCAGTCACAAGACAAATTAATGCATAGAACCATTTTTTGGAACTAGTTTAATAGAATTGGCACATGATACTATTAGCAGAAAAAGTCAAATATCAATCAGGTTCATTCAGAAGAATCAGAAGATAGCTTGGAGAACCTTCAAGGATTACTTCTTTTCCAGATTGGCAAAAGGTACACCCATACTTCCATGTGTTAAGTAGATAACTAAATCAACTTACCTTCCACAACAAGAAAAGCCAAATAGATAACTAAGTCTACATAACATTTTTTTCATTTAATAGTTGGGGGAGGGGGATTTGAACCCTGTACATCTCTATTGGTAACACCAAGAAGTGCTAGTTGAGCTACAAGGCTCTTGGTAACTAAGTCCACATAAAAATTTGAGGCAATATTAAACAAACATGATATTTTCAGAACAAATGAAAAATATTCTCAAGATTATGGAATTGTTCATGTGAATACTCAACTGGCTTATCAAAGACCAAAAAAACAAAAAAAAGGAACAAAAAAATGCATCACAGTATGCTTGACTCTGACAAATATTACATTATTATCATCAAGCTTTCATGGTCCATATCCATTTGATTAGCATAACAAACAAGGTACCTGCGCTTCAGTGAATTTGATCTCAGTTGTTGCTGCAAGTCCTGCAAGATCATGCTCCATATATTCAAATATAAGGTATAAGCTTCCAGACACCCTCGAAGTAATCAGACCTTCAAGCTTCATCACATTTGGGTGATCAAGCCTACGCAATAAAATAATTTCTCTTGCCATAAAACGTACACTTTCCGGATCCATATTAGCAAACCGCACCTTTTTCAATGCAACTAATCTGTTTGTTTCAAGATCACGAGCCCTGTACACACTGCTGTAAGTTCCTTGTCCAATCTGCATTATTGACGAGACACATCATTATAAAGAAAAGGAAAATAAGCCATAAACATGGGGTGTTTGCCCAAAATAGCATGCAAGGAGATTAGCAAACATAATAGACATCAAGAGGCAGAAAATTCAAACATTGTATTAAACTAGTTGGATATCGTATCTTCTTTACGAAACTAACCCCCCTTTTTGGTGAAGGCAACTGTTTGATGAGGGACATGAGTTTAATCTAGCGCCTAACTATACCAGATTAGCACTTCAATCCATGATTCACTTGTGTAATTTTCTACACAATTAGACAGACCTACCTGATTCTAATTTAAAGAGATGCAAAATTAACTTTTCTACTTGATGAGATAAATAATAAAAAAGTACTTGACAGTGGTCACCAATTCCAAATATAAGTTACAATTCCCTAGATAAATTATTAGCTAAACTTCTAATCAAGTCACCTGAGTAGATCGTAAAGGCTTATAACCAAGTTTGCAAACAAGTGAACACCTTATTATCCAGTTTAAATCTCCAAGTAATAGAACGTGGTATTAAGTGCTACCTGACAATCTGAAAATTTTTCCTCTTGTAATCTAGGTTCCACATAACTAACACAGTGCATCCTTCCCTTTATAAAATGGCCCAAATGGGCTTCCTTTACCGACACATCGAAATGTAAATGCCTTTAAATCACTGTACCAATTTAAACTATATACACAAACAGTTCATTCACACGCATGTACACACACTTACCCACTTTGTTTTGAACTTAATCAACTTGACTTGCACCCTAAAACTTGCTTCCATGAGAAACCTAACAGCTTCTTGTTCAAACAAATCATTGACTATATTCTCATCACAGAGTTAGAACTCCACCATATTATATCTGACATTTTTTTTTTGATAAGTATATTATATCTGACATTTTAATTAAACCAAAATGAAAAATCAAACCCTATGAAGCGGAAAAGTTGTTCTTCAGTTTGTCAATTGCGATACCTTAGATACTGACAAATTGTATAATGAAAGAACAAAGCAATATTGACATACATTTAAGAGCAATAAATTTCAAAGTTTCTTATATAATAGAAAACCTCATAGAAGGCTCTCTCTTTGTACACAATCTATAATGAAGATGAAGTAATAGATTAGAACCATAAGTATACAAGTACACGAAATTGAGTGATAAAAATCAGACTTGACAATGATATATGAGTTTCATACATTTCACTACCAATTGCATGGGAGTCAACAAAAGAAACAATACAGTAATTGAGCTATCATAATTTCATATATACAGATGTAGAAATAGTTAGCTGACCTTGTCCAACTTCTCAAATGAGTCGGCCTTTCGAGGCACCCACCCGTTAATAGCTTCTCCTGCAACTGCAGTCAACCAGGAAGGCCATCCAGCAATAACTTGTGCTCCTCTTTCCCCATGGGGCAAACTACCTATCCTAGATAACCTAGGCTGTAATTGTGCTCCACTCACCCCAAAATCCATTGTCAACCGCCTTTGAAGTTGTTGTCTCCCCAGTTTCTCCTTAACCACCACCTTCTTCTCCCCTTCATTCCACAAAACGGGGGTAGAACCCGGAATTTCTCCGGACGGATTGGTTATCAACCGTGTAGTGAAATCACTTCCAATACTATCAACCTCCACCACAGCTTCGTCTCTACTCATGGTCGGTCCTAACCGCTTTGTAGCTTTTTTTGTTTTCAATATTTTCTCTCTCACATGATTCTCAGCTATATATTCATGAGGAAAAAACCCTTTTGAGCAAATGCACCCCATTTTTCCACTTCACAGTCCCCTAATGTTCCTAATCAGAAAGCTATCCTAGTCCTCGAATATAGTGATTCCCAACAACAAATGTAACTTTTCTTGATGCAATTCTAGTGGTACTGAACCTCAAATCCAACCAACTTCCCTCTATTTACACAGAATGCTCCAATATATACTGTTTCACTACACACTTCTCCAATTGATATATTTCTCTCCTAACTAGCCCAATATCAATAGGGGTGCAACTCAATATTCCTATAACCAACGCTAAATAGAAATAACCTAGATCCTCAAATCAAACAAAACCAACATCAATGGTAATGAGAGAGAGCCAAAAGCCTATGCTGAAAATGTACAACAACCCAGATCTCCAAATCAAGAAAACTAATACAACCCAATGAGGGAAATAATCGATAAAGTTAATATCTTTGACGTAAATTAAGAATACCCAAAAGCCTAATTCAAAAATCCACAAGAACCCAAATCACAAAAAGCCCCCCAAACAGGGGGAGCCACAGTGATACTTGTGAATCCAAAAACATTCACAGAAGGAAAATACAGAACTTTGAATAACCAAATGTAACATGCATTTGGTGCTATCAACTCGTTTAAGGCCAAGTAAAGCCAAGCAAGACAGACTACCCAGAAAATGTGCTAAACACAATGGATTTCAGATTTTTTCGAATAATGCTTTGATTTCTTGCCTTTTTGGATACGGAATGTAAGTTATCACAGACAAAAAAGATAGAGATTCTAGAGAAAGAAAAACAAAGAGATAGAGAGAAGGGAAAAACAAGAGCGAGAGAATTTCGGATCTGGGTGATCCTAGAAAGTCGAAAATCCAACGGATATATGAGTTGGAACAGAGCCTAGTCTTAACTCAGAATGAACTTATGAGACAGAGTAAAAAACAGAGGAGCTCTGTTTTGCAGAGAAAGATACACGGCTTGAGAGAGAGAGAGAGAGAGAGAGAGAGATAGATAGAGAGAGGGATCTCTGCCTGCTTGCTTCAACAGAAAGCATAAAGAGGAGAGAGAAAGAGGGGACAAGATGCCACGTGGCAAATGTGGAGCAAACAGGATTGTTCTGACTTCTGTTGCTGGTCCCTCTGTTTTCTTCTTTTGGTCTAGATTGGTCATGTCTTTTTGGACAGGACTTGAGATTAGTCTGTATTTGATATGGGCCTAGTAGTCAATGTTGGCCCATTAATACTAAAAGCTTGGAGTCTTTGAGCCTAACTCTAATGAACAAGTGGGCCATCTCAAAGTTTTCTAGGCCTAAAAACAAATATTACTAGATTTTGGAACCCATCACCTACCAATTTTATCTATGAACCCATTTTGTGAGGTGAGGAACAAATTTCACCAAAAACTTTACCTTTAGTCCTAGATGCATTAAGGTGACGTTTTACCTTAAATTATCTATCCTTATAAAATACTTCTCTTAGTTGTACTCATTCTTTATTGGTTCATTGTTAGAGCATTTGCAGCAGTGGAGGTATAATGCTATAATACTATATTTTAGCTCCTCAAACCCCAAAATCATACTCACAGCAGTGGAGCTAAATCTATAATTTTTAGCTCCATTGCTACAGTGCACATCTATCTATAGATGTGCACTGTTCATGAAAGTTAAAAAAAAATATATTATTTTATTGAATTTCTCTCTCCTCTTCCATTAAAAAAATATTTTCTCTTTCTTTCTTTTTCACTCTCTCTCCGGCTTCTCTTCTTTCTTCCTCTTTCCTTCTCATTTTTTTTCTCCCTCATCTACTCTCTGCCCTCTCTACACAAACACAAGCCCCTACCCAACGCCGACTAAAGCCCCAGCCCAGTGCCGGCGTTCTCCACAACTCCACCCCCTCTCTCTTTGCTATCTCATGCCCAGCGCCGACGTGGGTCTCTATCTTGCATTTTCTCTCTCTAGATCTCCACCTCAAAGGCCGAACCTCCGAGCTCCACCCTCTCTCTGCTATCTCATGCCCAGCGCCGATGTGGGTCTGTGTTTGTGTTTTCCGATCTGTTGTGGGCAGTGGGCTTGTGTTTTCCGATTTAGCTGTTGTGGGGGCGGCGGTGAAGATAGAGTGAAAGAGAAAGAAAGACAAAGCTGAAGTAGAAAAATAAAAGTGCAAGTGAAGATAGAGTGAAGATAAAGAGGAGTACGTGTGTGGAGGTGAAAAACAAAGAGTTAAAAAGAAAAAGAAAAAAGAAAAAAAAAGAAAAGAAAAAAGAAACGTGTATTTGGATGAAAATTATAGGAAAAATAAAATAAAGAATAATAAGAAATTAAAATTAAGAAATATTACCATAATATTTTTGCAATAAATTTTAAGTGATAGGTTATTACTATATTGGTGAGAAAAAAATAATTTTTTTGATGGTGGTGGTTGCGGTGGTGGTGGCGGTTGCGGTGGCGGTGGTGGTAGTGACAGTGGTGGTGGTAGTGGTTGTGATTGTTGTTTATTGTAGAGAATATATCATTCTATCATGTGGCGGTGGCGGAAGAGTTGGCGGCGGTGGAAGAGTCGGTGGCGACGGCGGTGGCGGCTGTAGTGATTGCGGTGGCGGCGGTAGTGACAGCGGTAGCGGTTGTGATTGTTGTTTATTGTAGTAGATATATTATTTTATTATAGGGGATATATTATTTTATTGTGATGTTTATATTATTTTATTGTATTGAAAGCTAAAATAGATCCATTGCTGTAGCATGTGTGTAGGTAAAATAGATAAAGTAACTTTTGGTGGAGCTAAAAAGCTAAATTTTTAGCTCCACTGCTGTGGATGCTCTTATAGAATTATTTTGGAGAGAATTTTCATTGTTATGGAAGTATTTGAAGAGTGGAGAAAAGAATTTTACCTCATGCACATTCAGTTTTCATCCTTACCATAAGCTCCTTATGCACAAAAAACGGAGCAAAACTAAATGTTGAAACCAATTACTAACAATCCATGTATTCCTTCAAATAGAAAATCACAATTTCTTTAAAAAAAATTCCTATTATTCCTCAATGCATTAGTGACAATTTACCTTAAACTAAATATCCTTTTAAACTCCTTGTTCTTTTAAAGAAAAACAATAAAATAAAATGCTTCTTGTAGGTGTACAATATGAACAACACAAGTATTTTTCTCTTAATGACATTTATGAAAATGCTTTAAAATGTTATTCCAATTTCATAACACACACACCTTTACTAAAGTAAAACTCTCAAAACACAGATATGTGAACTGTTAATATTTGTGTCAACTAATTTATAATAATAATTATTCATGAGGTTCTTTGATTTTAAATTCCAAATATAGTATATAGTATTAACCAAGGAACAATCAGACTTTTTCCCCCATTACCGAGACCCTTCACCTTAGAGCTTTGATAGGATAAGCTGTCTATTCATCATTATTTTTTCAAGAAGAAAGGACTTCCAATTTTATTAACTTTGCCGAAAGTTGTTGATTATTATTGTACCATATTTGAAAGATTGGCTTTGATATAATGGTCATTTTGCTGGCTTTGAGAACATTTCAATTTAGTCTTTTATTTCATCATGCCATACCTAATCCAGTTACTAGTATTATTACCCATTAAATTCACATTTTGTGCAACAAATATATGAGCTGAATCCTGCTTTTCATGTACATTTAATTGAAGTTAAAGGGAAGTATCATTTTACCTTGCTTCAAGCCTAAAATGATTGAAGCCAATTTCAAATTTGACAAAAAAGAGAGAATAAAAGTTGTATGAACTCTATTATCCACCTAATCAATGTGTTCAACAAAAGCATATATGGGTTGCATGATTATAATCTCAAACAATTCTCTACATGCTTTGTATGAATGATTTAATTGCTTTTCATGTAAAGGCAAGTTCAATTTCATTATTAATTATAGATGATTCCATTAACAAGGTACAGTTGTTGAATGGATATCCATTTGATAATGCTCATAATTTTGGTTAGGGTAAATCCTATGTAATCAATAAGAATAAAGTTTTTGATTAAATGCACATGCTCTAGAAGATTCATTAGTTTTCCTTGTTTTCAATTAAGTTCTTTAATTTCAATATACAATTAGTGGCAGAAGAACATTTAGAAGATGATGGTTGTAAACGAACCAAGTATTAAAAGTTTAGGATTTGTTCATTTTATTTTGTTTCAATTATAAGCTAAGATTGACTTTATTACAAAGCCAAATTATATATTTTAGTTTTTTTTTTTTCATTTTCTTACCAATAGCAAACATCGCGACTAAATTTATTTACCTATTTAAAAATATATGCAATAGTTAAAAATTAAATTAATTTTAAAATTATACTATTGAGATAATTTTATAGAATGATTTTTGTTTTATAATCTTATAAAAATTAGATTCATCACCCTTATATTGTTAAAAATCTACAAAATTAATTATTTATTATAATCTCAATAGATTACATAATCATTTGATATCTTATAAACTTGTTTACAAACTTAAACAATCTAATATCAAATCTATATAAATATATTTCTATACATATATACATATTAACACATAATATTATATGTACTTAATCTTGTTTTATACTTGTGAATTTAATGACAATTACATTATTATATTTGAGCTTAATTCATTTAATAATTGAGCCTAAACTTAAGTTTGGGTTTAACACATTTTCAAAATAAATGAATATAATAAAAATATATAACTTGGAAATTAATTAAGAATCTCATGTAGCGAAGAGCTCTTTAATTAAGACTCTTTATTCCCCTCAAAAAAAAAAAAAAGACTTTTTATTTTATTTTAATATTTTGGATTTTAGATGGGTGATGGATTGGTTTTGATGAATGGAACGAGTTGACTTAAGATATATATATATCTATATATATATATATATATATATATATATATATATATATATATATATATATTTTGTTGGTATTATATCTTAACATAATACATTTCTAGCATCAATATTGACATATGTGAATGTAACCAAAAGTATGTTAACTTTTTTGATATTTGAATTAATAAACATACATTTATTGACTGGCTATAACATCTTATGTTTTCCCATCTCATATTATTATGTGAATTTTTTTTTTTTTCAAATTCCTTATCTTTTATTTATGTTTTAAGACAACTCACACCATTGTGACTAGTGAAGGTGCCCCTCTACCTAATAAACGACTCATAACTTTTTAACCACCTTTATTGCAAATCTGCTCTAGTTAATTAATCAAACCCCCATTATAATACACCTCCTCACAGTTTAACATTTTAGTATTTTGTACAATTTTATCAAAATTCTACTACCCATTTTTTTCATTTCTCAATTCTTATTGCTGACTACTACCACGTCAAATAAAATTATTTTAACTCTTATATTAGTAATTTAAGTTTATGACTAAGGATCCCATAGGTTTCTCCAAAATATATATATATATATATATATATATCATATAAGTAAAACCATTCATGTCCAAGATCCAATGTTAAAAAGAAGAATCACATATAGTTGGAACTGTGGTAGTTAGAACTTAGAACAGACAACTTTGCGAATGTGCCATTCTTTTTGGGTCCTATTTTTTGACTGAGATAGTTGATGAAAGTTGCACTTGTACCAATAACTAGAACACACCAAATTAAGATCTTCTATATACCTTTTTATTTTTTGAATGAAAGATCTTCCAAAACTTGTTAGATCGAGCAGCTTCATTATAAAAGCTCTTAAATCCCATTGTCCCAACCATTCGTATCTAATCGAGTAATGTAGATTTAACCACATTATCAATGTTTTAACAAATACTAATTAATAATGTTTTGTATATATTATATTTAGACTACTTAAATAAAGTGACACAATTTGAACCATTTTTTTTTTTTTATGAGAAGGCAATTTGAACTACTTATTTAACCATGAACCATAAAAAACTTTCTACTCAATTTTAAAGTTTCTAAAGTCTCATTTATTTAATTCATTTTTTTTTTTATATTATGAACATTTAAATAAATATGAATATTAGTTAAAATTGTTTTAAATTTAATTGATAATAATGTTTACTTAAAATTATTATTGACAAGATAAAATCTAAACCACTTGTTTAACCATGAATGCTTTATAGTGAGTTCTAATTAGCTCAACTAATTAAATCTCTAATAGTCAAATAAGGGATTTAAGTTTGAATCTTGCTTAATCAAAATATCAATATATTGGCTTGAGGGTGAAAAAGAAAAAAAATATTTCTCATGGAACGGAAGCCCTAAATTTAAATCTTATTGTATTTATCTGCCTAAAAAAATGAATAGTTTAGAAAGAATTCTAATTCAACCTAATAGAGGAAACATAAATTAAGGTTTGCTACAATTCATAAGACAACTTCATAATAAAGTTCTTTAAATCTCGACCATTCATGAATAAATGAACACTTTAGATTTCATCACATTGTCAACAACTCAAATTACATATGTCAGGATTAGGGGAAATGTTTTTGCACATTCTATATAGAGCGCATCTTGCATCTATGTTTTAGAATAGCTTATCTAGCTTTTTTATTGAAATTTTTTTACTAAAAGTACTATAAATAAAAAGGTAAAAATCTAAATAAAATAAGTAGATGACTTAGACGAAACCGCAAATAGTATGAAAAATAAGCAATAAAACTGTCTTATAATCAAGATACAGATACACACTAGTTATTCAAGAAAAAAGTGTAGTAGTTGTAGTACACAACATAATTTCACTAAAGTAAATACAATCTCATCAATTCAAATAGTTTTTATTTTATTTTTTATTTTTAAATTTAGAAAAATTGAAATTGTAAAAAATAAAATGAAAGTGTGTGTGTTTTTTTTTTTTAATTATAAATTTTTATAAAAAATGAAAATGGTTTATTAGAGTATTGTTTGTAGTAATGAAAAGTAGTTACTTTTAATATTATGATTATGTTTTTTTTGTTTAAAAGAAATAGCGGTAAACGCCGCCAGGAGAAGAGCCACGTAGGATCCGAGGCAAACGAACACCTTGAGGCTTCAGTTCCGAAGCAACAGGCTCGGGCAAATTCACAGCTGGAGACAGCCTGTCACCAACAAAGTCCCACTCACCTCTCTCTCTCTTCTCTCTCTCTCTATTCCCCCTAACTACGTTCATCCCTCTCTCTCTCTCTCTCTGTCTGTGTGTCTCTCGCTCTGTCTCTCTGTCTCTCACACAGAGCAAATTAGGGTTTCGCTGATCTCCTTCTGCGACTCTCCGATTCATCGCTCCACTTCACCAGATCAAGATTCCACGCTTCCTCAGCTCTCCATTGATCCTACTTTCGCTCCTTTCGGTACTGTCTTTCGCTCCTTTCACTTCGTATTCACATATCTCACTCGATGTAATTCCATATTTTTTATATATTTTTTTGTTTATATATCTCTGTCAAAACGCTGGTATTCTAGCATGTAATTGAAAGATTTTTTTTTGGTATTTTTGTTCAGTGCATGAAAGGCTTAGATTTGAAGGTTTTGGCTCTTTTTGTTCTTTTTTGGTGGAGCAATTGAAAGTTATTTGAGTTTTTTTTAATTTTTTTTTTTTTTTTGGTAGTTGTGAAATCAGAAAAAAATGGATTTTTTTTTTTTGAAATTTGTTTTTGTTAGGTTGTGTTGAAGAAAGTATTAACTCGATGATAATGATGAGTTTAAGAAGTAAAAAAAAAAAAAAAAATTAAATATTGTGGTTTAGGTTGATAGTGTTTGAACAAGAGTAGTAGTAATTGTGACTAAAATTAGTGTTGGGTTTCAAAGGAGTGGTAAGTTGTGTAATTAATGCATGGAAGTGAGGGTGATACTAAATCTTAGAAGTATGTGTAGTTTTGAGTTTCTTTGGTAGATGTAGTTTGTGGGTTGAAAGTTCTTTTAAAAGGCTTGCAATTTGTGTGGATTGTACTAAGCCCACTAAGTGCACATGTATAGTGATTTACATATTGATTCTTGTTGAAAAGGGTATTGTTATCTTAAATTTAAAAAAGAAAAGGGTATTGTTATCTTAATGTTCGAAAACTAGGTAAATGACACTAAAAATTTGTTTATACAGTCCTTACTTTTGATTGGATTATAAAAGTTTGTGTATTTTTGGTGGGGATGGTTAATAAGAGTACTTTTGAGTATTGGATTTGAATTGGTTTTTTTTTTTGATAAAAAATGATTACTATAATTGTTGCTCAACCATAGTAGGAAAAAAATTATTGCATGATTGTGATGATAAATTTGGGAGTGATAAGGTAACAAGTAATACAATCTAGAAAGGGATGAAAAATGTTGACTTTATTGAATCATGGGAGGTATAAGATTGGGAAAGCTGAGAAATCATATAAATTTTGTTGACAACAATTAAAGTTATTTATTTGAGCCACATTATTGGTAATGCTCACCAATTGATGTGTGGGATCTTTTATTTTTAAAAAAGAAAAAGAAAAATTGTGTTAGAAACCTTACGAACTTGCGCTTAGGTAGTTAGGCTGACTTCATGATCCAAACCTATTGTTCTTTTGGCCTGCAAGAAACTTATTCAGACCAGTTGAATTGCAACCTCATGTTTGTAGTGTACTGAGCTGTATGAAGTTTTGTGGGGCTCTGGAAAAAAAGTTACTAACTTAGTGTTGGACAAAGTGCATTACTCTCCTTTATTAGCATCACTAGGAGGGAGGGACCACAATTTCTATTATCTTGTTTAGTAGACAAAGGTTAAAAGGAAAAATGTGGTTGATGATATGCGCCATTTAAAAAACAATAATGTAGAGTTGAAAGAGTAAAAATTAAAGGCATTTGAATGATTGTTTTGAAGGTTTATTCAAGTGCTGCTGTATTTTACATTTGACTGTGATTTTCTGTATAATATTCATAAGATTGTGTGTGCTCAGACTATTTGGATGCTATCTGGTAAAGTAGTACTTTCTATTGATTTTCACATGAATCAAGTTAGTTTAAGGTGAGATGCTTGCTGAAGTGACATTGGTTCTTTTGAAATTTGAAGGAATCTGCAGTTCTGTATTCTGGTGAAATCTATTTTCTTCCATCTTTCACTTTGACTATATGAAAATTTTAAGCTACAGTTGCAGAGCAGATTGGTTTATTTTTAATTATTTTCTTCTTCTTTTTGTTTGCTTGCTATGAATAGCTTTAAGTTGTGGAATATTAATAAAACAAATTGACTGAATGGGTGGAGGAAAATTAGGTCTGTGATTGAAGATTCTCTTATGTTTTTTTACACAGCTTGAAATTACTTGTTTCCTTGTTCTTTGAATATTATAATTCTAGTAATTGGTTGATGTTTACTTGTCTTGATAACAGAGTAAAACTTTTCTCTATGGTGACCCTGTAAATTTTTCTCTCTCCTTTCTTGTTCCTTTATCACTCATGGTTTTCTGTTCCTACATTGTAGGTATTTTGGTTGGATAATCAACTGTAGAGCCCAAACAAGACTGTTGAAGTATTGACATTTATGGTTTTGTTTCTTACAAATGAACACGGGCAAGATACTTCCTGAATGTGGTTGAGATGTTGCCAAACCATCATACTGAGTCATTTAGTATTTATGGTTAATCTGAGGTCAATGAGCATCTTCTGGTATTACTTTGGAAGCTGTTTCTATTATTCTCTTTAATTCTAGGAAGGAAACACATACGCTACAAGAGGATTTTTTGTATCCATGCTGGCTGAGAGCATGCGTGGAATCTGTGCTTCGGGTAATGCCCCTGACGAGATTTTCTGCCGATGCATTCGGTGTGGTGACAATTTGTCTAGTGGCTCTGTTAATTTTACTTGGTTTACTGTGCATCATTTACTCATTTTACTTCCGGTCTCGTATTCGTAGTCAAGGTTTTAATCAACTCAGTTATTTTAGTGGTCCTTGGATCATCCGAATTACATTCATCTTGTTTGCAATCTGGTGGGGTTTTGGTGAGGTAATTCGGTTAAGTCTGTTGAGGCGTGCCATTAACTTGAAATGGCAGGAAACTGTTTGCAAATGCTACATTGTCTCAAATTTAGGGTTTGCAGAACCTTGCCTTTTCCTCACCCTTGTGTTTCTCCTTCGTGCGCCGTTGCAGAAGATGGAGTTGGGAATTCTAAGCCGAAGTTGGAATGGGAAAACAGCCGGTTACATTATTCTTTACTGCCTCCCAATGTTCCTTCTTCAGCTCTTTGTTATTTTAATTGGACCTCAGTTACACAGGGAGAAGAGTTCCCAAAGGAAACTGCCTTCTTATTTTACTGCTGCGACGGAAAGAGTTGATAATATTACCATTTGCACTTACCCCTTACTGAGTACTATATTTCTAGGGATTTTTGCTATGATCCTAACCGCCTACTTGTTTTGGCTTGGAAGTCGGATTTTGAAATTGGTCATCAATAAGGGTTTGCAGAAGAGAGTTTACATGTTGATATTCTCTGTTTCCAGTTTCCTACCATTAAGGGTTCTATTACTTGGTCTATCTGTTTTGGTTAAACCAGATCCAATTCTGTTTCAAGTTCTTGTTTTGTTGGCTTTTCTTGCCCTTTTTGGTTGTGCGGGGGTGTGTATATGCATGCTTGTGTACTACCCAGTTGCAGATTCTTTGGCCCTGGGAAATCTACAGGACATAGAGGCTAGGAGAAGGGTTGACGATGATCACAATGATACCATTTCTCTTATCGCTAACCAAAGCCATCTTGAAGAAGAAAGTGGTCGGATTAGTCCCAGTAGAAATTCTGATGCCTCAACAAAGCGTGGATCGATTTCTTTTCGTACTTTTGAGAGGGATGGGACTTCAATGGGGACATTTGTGGAATTGAGTCTCTTCTCTCCTAGTCGAGATGCAACCCCACCAGGATCTCCGCCACTTCTTGGCTGGCCTATGCGCCCTCCTACACAAGTTCTTGGACCCTAAAAGCAAGTGAGAAACTGAGTACTTGGTGAATATCAATTTTGTGGTAAAGAAAAACTGATTGTAAAGGGTTTAGCTGCAATAAGGATTTTAATTCTTGGTTTGTTTTCTAATTTTAGATATGATGGTTTTGTTTGAAGAAATTTATGATCTGTGTTTCTCTTTTTGTACCATTTCTATAACCATTTTTTCCCTTAATTTTCCGTTATTGCGCTTATACTTTCAAAGAAGGCATATATTCATGTTAGATAGGAATTTGGTTGGTACAATTTGTGTCATCTGCACTTTCTTGAGTATTATTTTATATTGATGTTTCTTGATAATGATGGATCATCTTTTTGCTGTTGGTAAAGATATGTTCATGGGACAAAAAGTTGGTATTTCTAGCCTTACTGAATCTTTTCTTGGTGTTCAATAAATAAATTTCTGGGGATCTAGTAAGCTGGCTGGGCAGCTTTGGTTATAATAGATCTTTAGGATGGGGAATGGAGAATAGTGGGAATTGGTCTCTCTCACTGGAAGAATTCCACCTTTCCCATGTACATTTTGATCAAAGCTTGTACAAAACGTTTTCTTGTAAGTGACTATTTTTAAGAAAACATTTTTAAGGAAAACTGATATATTTTCCTTACTTTTTCTTATAAATGACTCATTTTTAAGAAGAAAAAAAATTTCTGGGGTAAAATTAGTTCTTTTTTTGTTTAAGATTTTTATTTTTTGGGGTGACATCCATTCCATTACCTCTTGCAAGCATTTCAGGTTTATTTACACCAAACAAGTCCCATGCTTAGAGCATTATCATTCGTTCTTTTATAAAAAATGCTATTTTAACACCAATTGCATACTTTATTATTTTATTATATCATTTTACAATACACTGTACATCAAATCTTTCATTCAAAATTTTTGGGTATTTCTGGGAATGGCTTGGATTTAAAATTTTTTTTTTGGCTTATAAATCGAGTCTTAGAAACTCGATTTTCAGGTGAACGCCACGTGGGAAAAAATGCAACATTAGACGTGATTAGACCATGAAAATCGAGTCAAAAAGACTCGATTTATAGTCCAAAATCGGGCATTTGACTCGAGATGTTAGTAAAATATATACTTTTGATACCGTGCCTACTAACTATATAATTAAGAAAATGGGCTTAATTCCCAATTTTGGCCTAAAGAATTGCATTTTGTTAAGAAGAGAATTAGCTAAGCGAAGCTTCTTTTAAATTCATCAGCAAATTGGAATGGGACGATCTATGCACAAGTTTTCATACTTCTCTTGACCTTATAGCGGGTAACAAACAGAACAGTATCTATGGTTAATCTTTTTTGTTTTTGTTTTGTTTTGGTCCCCTTTCGATACAATTTCTTTTTTCCTTGGTAACAGTGAAGAAAAAAATGCTGTTGCAGCTTGATCTTGCTGGGAAAGTGGCATACCTACTGACACTCATTGTTTTGCTACTTTTATATTTACAAAAGTGGAAACGTAATCGCAAAGGTGGTCGCCATGTCCAAACTACCAACCGTGTCAATGTCGTCCGTGGTGATAATGGAGGCGAAACCATCAGGGGTCAAATTGCTAGGAGAGTCCGTGCCAATGTTGCCGGTGGCGAAGTCGGTGACACAACCGGCGGTCAACACGCTCGGGAAGTCCGTTTCGATGTTGCCGGTGATGACGACGACGGTACCATCAGTCCAACTTCACTAGCTGCCACTATGCCTTTGTATTTAATTAACCATAGAAGTTTCTAAGTTGAGTTCCGTATTTGGCGCTGTTTAATTGTTTGTTTATTATTTTTTTTTGCGAAAAGCACATTTTAGTCCCTACATTTTCAGGCGATTCCCATTTTAGTCCCTACATTTTATTTTTTACTGCTTTTAGTCCCTATCTTGAAAAACGCTTCCCATTTTTATCCCTGCCGTTACATCAGAAACGGAAAAGGCTGACGTGACAAACGGCATGAATAAATAATATTAAATTAATGTCCACGTGGCCTAAATTAATAATAAAAAATGCCAGCTTATCATTTAAATTAAAAAAAATTAATTTATTAATTTTAACTAAATAAAAAAAATTAAAAACTAAAAATCATAAATTGAAATCTAAGTGTGTCTTGAACAAGAACAACAAGAACACAAACCCAAATCCAAGAACACAAACCCATAAATTTATTAAAAAAAAAAAAAAAAACCAATTTAGATTTGTTTTCATCTTCAACAAGAACACTAAAGGCCACAAACCCAGATTTTAAATATAAGAACACATGCCCAGATTTTCTAGTATTTTCTTACCCTTTCTTGTCAACTAAACACAAATACACAAACCGATCTCCAGCAAGAACACAAGCACAAACCCAGTAGT
Source organism: Quercus tomentella (assembly GCA_028535165.1). Classification (NCBI taxonomy): domain Eukaryota; kingdom Viridiplantae; phylum Streptophyta; class Magnoliopsida; order Fagales; family Fagaceae; genus Quercus; species Quercus tomentella. Next base: position 95,020,176 of record JAPQVY010000155.1, read on the forward strand.
AGATCTCTCTTGTCAGCCAAACACAAAAACACAAACCAGTCTCAAGCAAGAACACAAACACAAACCCAGCAGTAGATCTCTCTTGTCAACCAAACACAAAAAAGAAAACACATACCCAAAAATCAGCAAGAAAACAAACACAAATACAAACACAAACCCATCAATCCATCTTCAGCAACAACCCAACAATCCAAACACAAAATTACAATGATCCGCGATTTGAAACCCAACGATCCAAAACTAAACTCAAACCAATGATCCAAAATCTCCAAACCCACCACATCCACATCCACAAGCTTTAATCCTTCACCGATCTTCAAACCAATCACAACCATCCGATCTTCTACTTTTGTTTCACTGTGAGGAACCCAGGCCGAAGCTCCTCAAGCTTTAATCCTTCACCGTTGACCACCACAGCCACGAACGGCAGTGGGTCCTTTCTGGGTTTGGTTTATGGTTTTCAAATTCAAACACCATACAACAGTGGCCGAGGGTTTAAATCGATCTAAAGAGAGAGAGAGAGAGAGAGAGCCGAGGGTTTGTGTGAGAAGAGAGCTTGTGATAAGAAAAGACGAGATCTGAAAACCATGGCCATGAAGGTGATGATTGGGTCTTGATCTGAAGAGAGAGGGGCTTTGAGGAGGCCATGGGTCTTGATCTGAGAGAGAGAGAGAGAGAGAGAGAGAGAGAGAGAGAGAGAGAGAGAGAGAGAGAGAGAGAGAGAGAGAGAGAGAGAGGCTTTAAATTTGGTTTGTGTTTGAATCAGGTGAGATAGTATGGGGCTCTTCAACATAATATTTGTTTTGTTTATTTTTTCCATTTCCAGAGCTTGAAGAACATGAATTTATGTTTTGTTCAGAGTTCTTTGTATTCTTCCCAAAAAAGAGAAAAAAAAAATGATAATTTTTTGGGTTTCAAAATTTTTAGGTTCAAAATCCACTCAGATCTTAATTAATGTGATTTTTTGTTTTTAATTTTTTTTATTTAGTTAAAATTAATAAATTAATTTTTTTAATTTAAATGCTAACGTGGCATTTTTTTAATGCCAAAAAACATTTTTTATTATTAATTTAGGCCACGTGTACATTAATTTAATATTATTTATTCATGCCATTTGCTACGTCAGCTTTTTCCATTTCTGATGTAACGGCAGGGACCAAAATGGGAAGCGTTTTTCAGAATAGAGACTAAAAGCGGTAAAAATAAAATGTAGGAACTAAAATGGGAATCGCCTGAAAATGTAGGGACAAAAATGTACTTTTCGCTTTTTTTTTTAAAGGAGAAACGAAAGTGTGCTGTTTATTTGATGGGAAGTGTCCGTGATAATATTTTCAAAATACTTTTAGAACAAATTATAGATGATAAGTTGTTATTGATTTTAATATAAATTTATTATTAAAATTACTTTTTTGTCTATCAATAGCAATCTATAATAACTTGCTATTTAAAATTTGTTGTGAAAGTATTATAGAATTATTGTTGAGATTTGTATGTAAGACTTCTCTTATATTTTATAGGATGTGTGAGGTTTTGCAATTTTCTTTTTCCCTTGTGTTGTGTTGGAATTCTTGTAATTCTCTGTCTGAACGAGTAATTGGAATTGGGCATATGTGTAATTTCACTATTCTATGAGCTGATCTGATTGGCCAATTCATTATCCCATATTCCACGTCTGAATATTTAACTAAGACAAGTTTTATTTTATCTGATCCTAATTGCAGTAATTTATATATTAATGACATGACTCAATTTACTTTACCAAAAAAAAAAAAAAAAGACATGACTCATTTTAAGATGAAATTATAATATTTTCAAAAAATGCTAAATACATTACAACTTTTACCACAGAATTTTTATAAAATGATGCGATAATAAACATAATTAGTAAGTTTCAACTACCCATAAATAAATATTTAAATAACTTCTATTATCGGTTCTTTTTAGTTGTAATTTGTAAACTCAATAGTCAAAGTCAATACCGTTAAAGTTGTCAATATGAAGAATAATTATTGATTTACATCCGACTATATATATGTAGAGAGTAATGCTACAACGCGTTTCCATTTTCGGCACGCAGTAACATAACATCCCACACAAACAACGTTAATCAAACTACTCTATCAAAAGTTTTGAAAAGTCGAAGTTACGGGGCCCACAACCTTATGAATCTCTATCCTCAAAAAACTCAGTCATACCGATTTTCACCAATTCCAGTATCATCGCACATTTCACGACATGTAAGAGCTCATCATTTTACTGAAATTATATTTGCTTATTCAGTTTTTTTTTTTTGGTTTTGGGTTGATTTCTTTTTGTAACTATGAATTTATGCGATTATGATTTGAAACTATGAATTTCTTTTCGGTAGTTACGTGCGTGGAGTTAGTTGAGGCGAAATTTGATCTTATTTGCTAATTTGAATGGTTGACTAAAAGTTGGAAAGATTTGTTTGTTGCTACAGAAAATAATTCCATAGAAAGTCTTCGATTTTCCAAAAATGTTTCGCTTTTGAATCAAACGCGTTACTTTTCGATTCAATTCTTTTTAAGTTTCAATTTTATTATCGTTTTTGTTTTTTTGGTGTTCAGATCTGAGATCGATCCGAGCGAAACGAGTTTCTGTGAAGCCATGGCTGTGGCGTGTCTCGATTCTGTGTTTGTAACCTGTTATGGTTTTTTTTTTTTTTTTGGGAATTTTTTTTTTTTTTTTTTTTTTTGTGGTAGAGATGTGTTTGGTTGGCCAGAAAACTGTTTGGGAAAAGAAAAGTTTTGTTTTTGGATCTGAAAGCACTAGACTTTTATTGAATCTGACTAATTATGACCTCATTTTGTTAGCCTTGTTAGTTAGCAATTACTATAAATTGGTCACAAATCTGATTGCTTTGCATATTCTGCTGCTTGCTTGATGTCAATTTCAATTTTTGATCTGAAAGTTGTTTAGTATTCTGACCCAATTAAGGACTTAAGAATACTGAATTTGATGGTTCTGATATGCCAATGAGGTCTGGCTCAAGTGTCAGTTCCTTCATACTTGTTCCACATGAATGAATGTGTGGTGTGGATCATGTTGTGGGTGCTTGTCTAACTTACCAATTAAAAATAATAATAATTTAGAGAAATAATTTTGCTTTTATCTGGGTGTGCTACCACATCAAATCCTCTGTTTCTGGGTGCTAAGGGCAGATGGAGAATGGCTCAACCGTGACACATTTTCTATAGACTTTTTTTATTTTGGTTTCAATAGAATTGTTTTACTCTCTTTTTTCCCCAATTAAAGGCTGCATTTGGATGGTTATAATTTTGAAAATTACTAGTGTGCATATGCAACTACATCCATCACAGTTGATTAATCTTGCTTGTTTCTGGATTGAATGCATTTGGTGATCTTCCTTTGCTGATAAGGCTGTATAATAAATATTGCAAATCTTGCATGCAGTGAAGACAGAAAAAAATTCGTACAAGACACTCATCACTATTCGGAATACACTTCTGTGAAAGTTGAACTAGCCAAACATTTTGAGATGGGTGTCTCTAATAAACCTCCTGAGTTTATCAAGATGAAACCTCCTGGGAAGGATAGTTCTATATTGGAAAATTTGTGGTAATCTATACTCTACTAATTGCATGTTAATGTTATAAAAGGCTTTCCTAGTAAATCTGTTATTCTTGTAGGTTCCTATGGTGGAAACACCTGATGGTCTAGTATTTGAGAGCAATGCTATAGAGTGTTATGGTAAGAGGATAGACTTTCCTTTCCTCATTCATTAATTTTGGTGATCCTTTAAAGATTGTTATTTTGGGACCAAGCCATCTCAAACGACTCTCCCTCATTTTTTTCATTAATAGGGGCTACCCCTATCATTAAGCAACTGTTTCTGTCCATTGCCAGTGTTAAATATTAGCATCGCGATGTGTTATACCATGTTGTGTATGCTAGAATGGATGCGGAAGAAGAAGCATAGAATAGGAATACCGAGAACACGAGGGTTACGTGGTTCAGCCTTGACGGCCTACATCCACGGAGGAATCCCTTAAGGGCTACATCTTTATTGTGTATAAGAGTGTAGTACAATAACCTGTGTTACAATGAACCCTAACATGAGTATATATAGGCGACTAAACCCTAGACTACTAATACAAGCAGGAGTGGGCTTGGGCCTATTACATTGGGCTAATATGTCTAATATATATCTCTAACACCCTCCCTCAAACTCAAGGCGGAAGCTCGATGAAGGCTTGAGGTTGGATAAGTATTAGAAGATCACTTGGAGATGCCTTAAAGAATGCCTTTAAAGAAACCACAATGAAGAATGTGCCAATTGACCAATTTCAGAGTTTCAAATGAAGAAACGGAGTCCAAAATTGGAATCTACGCGAAAAACTGAGCAAGATAGGCCCTTTTGGAAATTTTGACTTTTGGTCAAAGGTCAACGCAAAAAGTCAAAGTCAACTGGTCCAGGGTCAAAGTCAACAGTCAAAGTGCTCACGGGTCAGATCCGGGTGGTCCGGGTCGGGTCGGTCCGGGTCAACGGTCAGCTAGGTGACGTGGTGCTGACGAGACGACACTGCTGACGTGGCTAGATGACGTGTCTGATGACGTGGCTCTTTGCTTGCGTGGCTGCTGACGTGGAATGATGACGTCAGATGACATCAGCAGCAGTTTCGCGTGTGGCCGGAGCGTGCGATTTACCGGCGCGTGGAGGAGAAGCCAGAAGCTTGGGAGGCGCGTGGAGGCGCGTGTAAGGTCGGATGAGGGCCGGAATCTCAGGTTCTGTAGATCGGTGGACGAGGAGGCGGACATGGCTGCGCGTGTCCCAAGAACACTATCTGGAAGTCAGGAATCTGAGGCGGCGCGTGAGGACTTCCGGAGCTGTTAACGGCGCGTGGAGGCGCGTGGCTGGGATTCGGGTGACCGGATTTCTGGGTTTTCCTCACGGGAGGCCGAGGAGCACGTCTGTGGTGTCGGTTTCGACAGGCGAAGGCTTGATGTGCACAGATCTGAAAAGTTAAGTCACGGCTTTGCTTGAGTTTGTGGATCTTGTACACAGCACTACGCTACGGTGGCTGCGAGATGCTGTGGAGTCTAGATTCAGCAGAGAAACATGTGTGACTTTAGATGATGGTATGCACTTGAGAATCTTCTTTGCTGTGTAGAGATGTTTGTTTGATGCCAAGAACGAAACCTGGCTCTGATACCATGTTAAATATTAGCATCGCGATGTGTTATACCATGTTGTGTATGCTAGAATGGATGCGGAAGAAGAAGCATAGAATAGGAATACCGAGAACACGAGGGTTACGTGGTTCAGCCTTGACGGCCTACATCCACGGAGGAATCCCTTAAGGGCTACATCTTTATTGTGTATAAGAGTGTAGTACAATAACCTGTGTTACAATGAACCCTAACATGAGTATATATAGGCGACTAAACCCTAGACTACTAATACAAGCAGGAGTGGGCTTGGGCCTATTACATTGGGCTAATATGTCTAATATATATCTCTAACAGCCAGAAAATTAACATAATTCCCAGTAAAGCTCTCTTTCAACACCACCTCCATCTTCTAGCTCAAGTTTCATAGAGAAACTGTTTCACTTATTGCTGAGATTTGTTTGGTATTTGGTGTCTACTTATGTAGTGGGTTCTTTGCGGTTTTGGGTTGATTTCTTTTTATAAAGTTGAATTTATGTGATTTTGATTTGAAACGATAAATTTCTTTTAGGTAGTTATGTGCGTGGAATTAGGTGAGGTAAAATTGGATTTTATTAGTTATTTGAATGGTTGATTTAAAGTTAGAAAAGTTTTTTTTTTAAGGAAATCCTTAGGTCTCTCTATATACACGAAATCTGTTTGTTTCTACAGAAAATGATTCCATAGAAAACTTTCAATTTTCCGAGAATTATTTACTTCGAATCAAAATGAGTCATTTTTCAATTAAGTTCTTTTAAAGGTTTTGTTTTTTGGTGCTCAGATCTTAGATCAGAGAGATGTTTTTCTCTGAAGCCATGGTGGCTCTGGTGTGTCTCAATTCTATGAATGAAACAAAAAATCGGTTATGGGTATTTTCTCTTTTGGCAATTTCATTGTGGTAAAGATGTTTTTGGTTGCCCAGAAAATTAGTGGGGAAAAGTAAAATTTTGTCTTTTGAGTGTGAAAGTACTTGACTATAGAAGAACTAATTACAATTTCATTTCATTTTACTTATATAAAAAAAAACAATTTCATTTCATTTCATTTCAAATTTGTCTCTTTACAAGTCTATTCATCCCTTCAATGCCTCTGGCAAGTAAGGATTGATAGTGAATCCAGTGTTGATTCATCCTCCGTAATTCGTTTCTTTCTTGTTCGTCTTCTCTGGGTTCGCCTTTCTGTGGATTATTTGTGTTTCCGCTTGGGTCCTTGTCACTGTTTTTGTTTCTGTTTTAATTTTTGTCCTCTTCTTATTTATATTTGATCTTATTCCCTTTGTTTTCTCCTTCAATTCTCCTTTTGTTTCCCTGTTTATCTGCTCTCTTCATATTTTCTGTTTTCCTTAGTCTTTTGAATCTATTTTCTTTTAAATCATGTCAATTCTGTCTTTGCTTACTGTAGTCTCTTGAATTTCTATTCTCTTTTACATCATGTATTCTGTCTTTACTTACTGTTTGTTCTTGAACCATGTACATCCTTCACGATTTTTATATTTTTTCTTAATATCACGTGCTTGTCTGTTTAATACCACTTTTGCCATTTAATATTTTTTTCCCCTTGGTTTGTGTCTGACAGCCACTTTCAACCTACTCATTATTAAATTTTCTCATCCAGAATTTTCTTCTTCCTTTTTGTTCTTTGGATATTTTTCTTCTTTTTCTTTTTATTTTTTTGGTGTTCATATGTCCACCATCATTTTCCCCATGCTTGGTATCCTGCACCTCTGCATTCTGTTTGTGTTCATCCGTTCTTTCTGTATTTTCTATTCTGGTTCACTTCTTTATGTGATGGTCTTTTACTTGCTTGGCCAACTTTATACGGATTGTCCTTTTAATAGAGAGGCTATCATGTCCATGCTGCGAAGTTTATGGATTGTTGCTGCCACTGCACTGATTCAGCTGGAGATGTATGAAGAGTTAACAGTTTTCTTCAGGGAGTGGTTACCGATAGCAAAGTTATGATGGTCTGGACTAAGAGCATTCACATCAGCTCTTGGATAATTGTGTATAAATGTGTAAAATACACATTTTGACCATTTTTACACATTTTGAAGCAAAAATCACACCACATCAGTCCATTTAAAATCATGCATAATCATCTAAAATTTTCAACGAGTTACAGTATCCCCGTGTAAATTTACACGGGCACTGTAGCATGTGTATTTAGTTTTTTATTAATTTCCGTTCGCACCAATTTTTCTCTCTCTTCTCCGTGCACAACCATGGTTTTAAAAACCGGTACGGTGAAAGAACCGGAAAAGAGACTGATTATCGGTTTTTTGGTCCGACCGGGGTCCGACCGATGGTCCAACCGGTGACGTCATAAATAATTTAATTAATAATTTTTTAAATTATATAAATAAATAATGATGAATATATTCTATTTTTATAATGTTAATAATTTTACACAACTTATATAATAAATATCATTTAAATATTAAAGGTAACTTACTTTAGTTATTCACAAATATGGTTAAAACTTTAAAAGAGACACGTACAGGCTAACACAGATGATCAGATACAGCTCCAAGACTTTCTAGGCTTCATCGAAAATGGAAAAGAGATAATGAATAAATAAATAAAAAACCCACCTCCAGCCATTACTAACCATTAACACCCACCCACTTTTTGACTTTTATGACATGCATTTAATTCTCCCAAGTCCCAAGACTCACAGCCTTTCCAGCCTTTCCACTTTTCTAATACAAATCCATCTGAATCCAAATCCCCACAAGGCCATAAGTCCTCTCCTTCGTCTCTCTCTCTAATCTATCTCTCCCTCTCACCTTTTCTGCCAAGCCCGTCCATCACTCCATCTCTCTGCAACATATCAATTAGCAATAGTTCAAACTTCAAACCAAAATACCTTCCTCCACCCTTCTCATGTTGCCTCTCTTAGACTCTTACCTCCTCTCCAAATTTTATTTTACCCACAGATTTGAAAGTTTCATTCACCAACTCTTATTTATAATAGATCTAAGATTCTCAAAATGAGGAAGAAAAATCGTTCATTCCCATCATTCACAGCAACAAAGTAACTGCTGCACCAATGAGAGAGGCCAAATGGGGAAGAAATCAAGAGAAACAAAGTCATTTTCTCTGTATTTTGCAAAACCGGTTCAACCATACCGGTTTCCGGTTTTATGGTTGAACCGGCCGGTTTTTACTATTTACCGGTTTTTAGATTATTTTCGGTTTTTTGTCATAACCGGACCGGATTGAAGGCCGGTTCCCGGTTGAACCGGTCGGACCGGCCGGTCCGGTCCGGTTTTTAAAACTATGTGCACAACGACCTCAACTCCTCATGTTCTTTTCCTCAGATGCACACAAACACATCCTCATAGAAAAATCAACACAGAGATATACTTGCTAAAAAAAAAAATCTTTTCCTCAGATGCACACAAACACATCCTCACAGAAAAATCAACACAGATATACTTGCTAAAAAAAAAAAAAAAAGAGATACACAAACACACCCACACACAAACAAACCCAAACGGAAAAACAAAAAAGAGACAGATCGGTGCTTATCGGAACGATCGGAGCTCGTGGGTCTCGCTTGATCGGAGCTCGTGGGTATGGGTCTTGCCTGATCGGAGCTAGGGAGATCGGTGCTTGTGGATCGGAGCTAGGGAGATCGGTGCTTGTGAATCGGAGCTAGGGAGAACTGAGCTGTGGATCGGTGCTTGTGATTGGAGCTATGGATCGGTGCAGCTGTGGATCGGAGCTGTGGATCGATGCTGCTGTGGATCGATACTTGTGATCGGAGCTGTGATCGGAGCTGTGGATCGGTGATCGGGGCTGTGGATCGATGCTTGTGATCGGAGCTGTGATCAGAGCTGTGGATCGGTGATCGGAGCTGTGATCGGAGCTGTGATCAGAGCTGTGGATCGGTGATCGGAGCTGTGATGATGTGGATTGGTTTGTGACCGAGAGGGAGAGAGATGAGATAGAGAGATAGACCGAGAGGGAGAGACTGGGTATGGAGAGATAGAAGAGAGAGAGAAAGAAATCAGAAAATGTGAAAGAGGGAGAGAGAGAGCGCGTATAAAAACGGTTTAGGTGAGAGAAATAATAAAATAATTAAGAAAATATATTATTTAAATAAGAGAGGTGATAGAATAGATGAATTGATGTGGGTGTTTTGTAAAAGTGATAGTGTAAAATAGAAAAAAGTAGGTTTTTAGTGTAAAATAGACGGAATCTTTTAGACGAGCTGATGTGAATGCTCTAAGTGTGGTTAATGACTCTGTCACTTTGTGACATGGCAGGCTCTAGTGTTGTCCCTAGTCTGTCAGGTACAACGTGGAATGCGTGTCCAAATTTGTTTCCAAAACCTAATTTTGATCTGTCTTTTGTTGATGGTACCACAATGATGGAGTCCTCCCTAGATGGTGCTAATAATTCTATTACGCCGGTCAACCTGGCAGTAGTTTTCTTGAGCAACCAACTCCTACATATTTGGGGATTGCAATGACTGATGCTAATGTTCATACCACTATGGATTCCCATTTTGCTTTTAAGGGGGACTATTTGGTTGGAGGTTTTTGAGGGGGACTATTAGGAATTTCAGACCATAATTTAAAAAAAAAGATATTATAACCTTCTATTTTGGCACTTATAAATTTTTTTTTGATTGTATCTTTCAAAGAGCAAACCTTCTGATTTGAAATTGTTTAGTATTTTGATTCTTACCCAATTTAGGACTAGGAACACTGAAGATTTGGCTTAAGTGGCACTTCCTTGTTCCACAAGAATGCGTGGATTGTGTTGTGGGTGCATGTGTAACTTACCTATAAAAGAGAGAGAGAGAGAAAAAGAATTTTGTTCCTCTTTGGGTGCACCAGAATCCTTGTGCGGACCGACACTGAGCGCTAACTCAGGGGTTGGGCAAGGTGGATAGTGATTTAGTCGGATGAAACTGGTCTGATCTTTGAAGAAGCCATGGAACCTATCTGCTGGCAAGTCTAGGGACAGTGCAGTAAGTTCCAATAACTTGTAAGCTAGTTTTACCATCTCTTGACCATAGTGTTGGCATGTCTCCCTGGTCAGTTATCAAAGCAGTCCATCAGATCACATAGATAGAATCCCTTGAATTGGGCTTCAAACTAGATCATAATTCTTGATAGATTAATCTCAATTCTAAATCAATTACATAGGATCCTCCCAAATAACAGTTACGAAGACACATTCATATGTTACTAACATGTTAACCTTATATGACTAGTTATTAAATTGTACCATCCACTCGATCTCTTATAGGAATTAGGACACAATAGTCCTATAATAATGATTTTCATATTTTAAGGGTCCATTTGGATACAACTTATTTTGCTAAAAACTGAAAATATTGTTGCAAAATAATTTTTAAATGTGTGAAAAATTACTGTTCACTATTTTTTACTGTTCATATGTTTTGGTGCACTGTTCATTGTTAAAAAAACTTACCTTAATTCTGGAGGGTACTCAGGCCATTGATTTTTCCATTCAATGACTTCCTACGCATGGCATTTTCTTGTAAGTGACTATTTTTAAGAAAACATTTTTAAGGAAAACTGTTTTATTTTCCTTCTCCCCGTGTGTGTGTTAAAAAAGACTTAGTATTCTCAAAAAAAAAAAAAAAAAAGATTTTAAGTGTCTGTAGTGTAATAACTAATAAGAATGGATTAATAACTTAATTTAGTCCCCTATTTGCTGTTGAACAAGCAGCAAGAGTATTTGTGTGTGCATCTCTTACAATTAATTCCTCTTTATTTTTCTTCTCAAAAAAGAAAAAAAGAAAAAAGAATCCTCTTTATTTTGTATTTTTTTGGGTAATATGAACATTCTTTCAATTCTATTGTAGTGTTTTGAATATTAATATTAACATTCTGGAGCTAATGTACTATCGAAGAGAATAAATTGAGCATGGTTTTGGGAGCTCTCAAAGCTTTTACTGTGTTATGATAAATTCTTTATTTAGTGAAAGTTGGGATATAACATTGAAAATTTTGGGTTTGACCAAAGAGATTGGTGAAAGATTGATTGCAAAGATGAGGCAAAATCATTTGCAGATTTCATGGAAAATAGAAGAAAGAATGGTATGTTAAAAATGGTCTAAAAAATCGACAATGAGCTGGGGACTATTTTTATATTCTATTTTAAAAAAAAATTTAAGTTCCTCTTCAACCAATTGTACTAAAATAACATTTACACGTTTTCTCAAGGTCTTTCAACAAATGCACAACAAACAAATTGTCACAGGCAGAGACACCTAAATGCACTTGGCCACATTTTTTTAAATTTTTTTTTTTTTTTTTGGATACCAGGTACAAAGCAAAAGACAAAAAAGAGTCTCCAACGAAAAATAGCCTCCAAAAGAGAAACAAAGAAGCACACTTTATTGCTTTTGGCACCCATGATGGTCGAAATTACATTTGTTTTTATGCACTTGGCTCCTTAGCTTCTAACAACAGTGGCCTTTTATCATAGTTTGCAGTAGATTAAAGGAACGATAAGCATTATTTTGACTACAAAGAGTGCACTGATTGTAAAGACAGAGTTAAGACACTACCTTGTGCCCATCAATATGAACTTGAAGAAGTCTCAATCTCTTGAGAAACAATCGCTACCATTGGATTTTCTGAAAGGCGTTGGAAATATTGAGGAATTTGAGGCACGTCCACTTGCATCACTCCTTCAAGAATTTGAACTACCTGGCCCATAGTTGGTCTATCCCTTGGATCATCTTGAATGCACCAACAAGCAACTTTACAGGCTCTAGTTAGCTCTTCCATGTTGACATTTCCCTCTAATTGGTGATCTAGTAGTGTCAGAAGGTCTTCCCCTTTGTTTATTGCAATTGCAACACGAGCTGGAAAGTAGTTACGTATCTCTTCATCATCACCATCTAGCATGTCCATATTTCTCCTACCAGATACTATCTCAAAAAGAAGCTTCCCATAACTGAAAACATCGACTTTTGGAGTAACAGCTTCACCTGAAATCCATTCTGGTGCTATATAGCCCCTAGTTCCCCTTATGGTGGTCAGCACACGACTGAAGTCCCGTCCAATTATTTTTGCGAGACCAAAATCAGCCACTTTTGGATTATATTCAGCATCCAACAATATGTTCTCAGGTTTGATGTCAAAATGCATGATACAATCTCTGCAGTTATCATGAAGGTAAGCCAACCCCTTGGCAATCCCAATTGCAATTTGATATCTTGTCTTCCAATCCAAAATCTTGGAATTGTTTTGGAACAAATGGGATTCTAGAGAACCTTTTGGCATGTAATCATAGACAAGAAATCTTTTTGAAACTTCTACACAAAAACCACGTAGGCGAAGAAGATTGACGTGTTGGATTGCTCCAAGAGTACTAATTTCTGCACGAAATTGCTTCTCACCTTGCTCTAGACTTCTTATTTTCTTCACTGCAATAGCTCTTGAATTTGGCAATGCCCCTTTAAAGACAGAACCAAAGCCTCCCTCCCCAAGTTTTTGGGAGAAGTTCTTTGTTGCTCTTCTCAAATCTCGATACTCAAACATAATTAAAGAAAATTCCACTTCCTTGAATGCACCAGTGGAATGCTCCAAATAATTGACAATACAATGATAATGAGAAGGATAAGCACAATGAGAACTCCAACAATCCAAGCAACCTTTTTTGATATCTTGATTTTACTTCCCATTGAAACGCGAACATGAAAATCTCCACCTAACTTATTATCAGAAGAAAGTTGTTCTAGATTTCTGAGTGTTTCACTGTAAATTAAACACCCATTATTATAAGAGTAAGCAAAACAAGAACAATTGCTTAAGCAATTTAATTTGCATTCTTCAACATTTTTGACGACCGGATATTCTGCTGCTTCTACAAAGCGCATATTAGGCATCGTGAGGAACTTGTTATCTGAGCATTCTAAAGGCTTGCTTCTCTGACACCCTCCTGTGTACTCAAGTAAGTCCCACTCTCTTGGATCTTTTGGTCTAAATCCTTTGGGGCAATCACAAAGAGGTGAATTCCACTCATTACAAATGCCATTGTCCCCGCAGATACCCAAAATCTCACAACGATGCGAAGGTGTCTTCCAAACTGAATTCCATTGGTGTAAATCATTGTTCCATACATAGAGAATGAACTCCCCGGTGACATTCAAAACAAATCTTGCGAACTTATAAGGGGAAACAATAGAATATATATGTTAGAAATACTGGAAGATTGTATTGTATTTCTTGAATGAAAGAATATACATCAGTGCCTTATATAGGAGGCATAAGTGTGCGGTACAAGTAAAGTGTAATACAAGTAAAGCAGTTGGGCCTAAAGCCCATAACAAAACACAATATACATTAACAGCCCCCCTCAAACTCAAGGTGGATGTGAGACCAGCTTGAGGTTGTCAACCAAATCACGAGTGCGACCCTTAGGAAGTGACTTGGTGAAGATATCTGCAAGTTGATCTTTGGAGGAGACGGAGAAAAGCTTGAGAGCACCATGGACAAGATGATACCGGATAAAATGACAATCAATCTCGATGTGTTTAGTCCGTTCATGGAAGACATCATTGTGAGCAATATGAATGGCACTCTGGTTATCACAATAAAGGGGAGTGGCAGAGGATGTAGACACACCTAAATCCGTAAGAAGCCATCGTAGCCAAAGGAGCTCAGATGTGGTATCAGCAAGGGCACGATATTCTGCTTCAGTACTGGAGCGGGCCACAAAGGTTTGTTTCTTACTTCGCCAAGAAATTAAAGAAGAACCAAGGAGAAAGCAATAACCTGTAGTGGATCTGCGGTCAGTGGGATCCCCTGCCCAATCAGCATTAGAGAATGCACGGAGTACAAGAGGAGACTGAGCTGAGTAGAAAAGGCCATGGAAGAGAGTGCCCTTCAGGTATCGAAGAATGCGCAGAACAACAGCATAGTGAGTAGATCGTGGAGCAGACAGATACTGGCTCACCTGATGAACAGCATAGGAGATGTCTGGACGAGTGACTGTGAGATAAACTAGGCTGCCAACCAATCGTCTGTAAAGAGAAGGATTAGACAATGGTTTCCCTCCTGTGGGAGTCAGATGCGCATTAAGCTCAACTGGAGTGTCAACAGTCTTGCTATCAGTGAGTCCAGCTCGAGACAATAGTTCAGAAGCATACTTGGCTTGAGTAATATAAAGTCCATCTGTAGAATGAGTGATTTCAAGACCCAAGAAGTAGCTGAGATGTCCAAGATCTTTCATCTCAAACTGCTGATTGAGAAAAACCTTGAGTTCTTGAATGCCATTAAGGTCATCACCAGTTATGATCATATCATCCACATACAGGAGAAGTAAAATAGTGCCTTTGTCAATGCGACGAAGAAATAAGGCAGAATCATAATGACTGGCCATGTAACCCAAGCGAGAGATGGTAGAGCTGAATTTGGCAAACCAAGCTCGTGGAGCTTGTTTAAGGCCATAAAGTGCACGTCGAAGGTGACAAACCTTGTTTGATTCAACAGAGAGACTAGGAGGAGGTTGCATGTAAACTTCTTCACTTAAATTTCCATTAAGGAATGCATTTTTGACATCCATCTGAAAAAGGTCCCATTTTCTGGCAGCAGCAACAGCTAAGAGGGCACGAACAGATGAGATACGAGCAACCAGAGCAAAAGTCTCTTCATAATCAATCCCATACTCCTGTGTGAAACCTTTTGCAACAAGACGAGCTTTGTAGCGCTCAATGGACCCATCAGAGCGAGTCTTAATCTTATAGATCCATTTACAACCAACCACAGACTTCCCAGGGGGGAGAGTCACCAAGTCCCAAGTATGGTTTTTAGATAATGCATCAAGCTCCTCTTTCATTGCAATCTGCCATAAAGGGTCAGTAGAAGCCTCACGATAGGTGTGAGGCTCGTGCAGTGTAGCAAGGGCAGTGTAACAATGATAGTCAAGTAAATGTGTAGGAACAGATCTTACCCGAGTTGAGTGACGAGGTGGAATGTCTTGTGCATGATCGTTAGGCGAAGCAGGAGCAAGGGACCCAAGCTCAGGGTTGGGTAGCTCGTCTTCAACCTGTTCATCTTCCACCTGTTCATTAAATGGTGAACTAGGAAAAGGATCAAGGATATCTGGTGGTTGGACAGAGAAGTCTACAGGGGAATCAGGAGCAACTACAGTAGGATCAGGAGCAACTACAGGAGGAATATGTACCTCATCTGGAAAAAGATCTAAGACAGAGGAGGAAGATAGGGAGGCACGGAAGTGAGAGAGCTCGACAAAGGAGCGATGTTCCCAAAATACAACATTGCGGGAGACACGAAGACGATGAGAGACAGGATCATAACACCGATACCCCTTTTGAGTTTCACCATAGCCAAGAAAACAACAAAGCCTTGACTGAGGCTCAAGTTTGTTATGCTCATGTGGCTGAAGAAGAACGAAACAAGCAGAACCAAAGGAGTGAAGGTGGCGACAATCTGGAGGTGACCTAAAAAGGCGCTCATATGGAGTTTGATTATGGATAACAGGACTTGGAATGCGATTAATAGCATGAACAGCATGAAGAGCAGCTTCGCCCCAAAAAGGAGCAGGAACTTTGGCAGAGAGAAGGAGAGCACGAACAGTGTCAAGAATATGACGAAGTTTTCGTTCGGCTCTACCATTTTGCTGAGAGGTACCTGGACAAGTTAGATGATGAACAGTGCCATAGGAATGCAAAACAGCTTGGAAAGCATATTGAGTTTACTCAAGAGCATTATCAGATCGAAAAATTTTGATACGTTTGGAAAATTGAGTTTCAACCATTTTTGCAAAATTAGAATATACTTGCAATAATTCAGAGCGATGTTTCATATGAAAAATCCAGCTATAGCGGGAATAATCATCAACAAAGACAACAAAATATCGAGATCCACCAATACTAGAGACCGGGGAAGGCCCCAAAACATCAGAATGAATAAGGTCAAAGATATCAGTGGATATTGATTCACTAGAATTGAAAGGCAAAGCTGGTTGTTTTCCTAACTGACATGAGACACAATCAAAATTTTCTGTAGACACTGAACCTAACAAACCTCTAGAAGCCAATTGTTGTACTCGAGAGGAAGATGCATGACCAAGACGAGCATGCCAAAGTGCAAGGGAAGGAATTGAGGAAACTGCAGCAGTTGCAGCAACAGAAACAGGAGCAACAAGTGGAAGACGAAGGTTGTCCACGGGAAACATACGCCCAACTCTGGGACCGGTCCCAAGTTCCTGTCCCGTCCTCGGATCCTGCACAATACACCCAGAATAATCAAATATAATGCGATAACCCAACTCAGCTAATTGTCCCACAGAAAATAAATTGTAAGAAAGGTCAGGAACATTAAAGACCCCAGGAACCGAAAAGTTGGAAGTCGAAACAGAACCGATATTATGACCAGACATTGTGGAACCATTTGCTGTGCGAATATTAAGAGGGTGTGGTGCAGGTTTGAGTTCAGAAAATAAGGACGAGTGAGGTGTCATGTGATTGCAACAAGCGGAATCCATAAGCCAAGAGGAGGGAGACATACCAGATAAAGCTGAGAGAGAAGAGGAGTAAGATGCATTACCAACCATACGAATGACATTGGCGATGATATTTTTAAGGTCATCTGTGGACATGGTGAAAGTGCGTTCAGAAGACTTAGACTGTGCAGAGATAGGAGCCATTGGTTGGACACTCTCAGTGTTAGCAACAGTAGCAGCAGAAATTGAAACAGCTGATTTGTTGCGACGATAACAAGTCTCAATATTGTGGCCAAAACGTTTGCAAAAATTGCAAAAACGTTTGCTGGATTGTCGACGACGATTATTGCAACAAGAAGAAGACCTGTCCTTATTTTTCATTTAGAAGCAAAATATGCAGAAATGGACTGCAAAAATGAAATCTACGCGAAAAACTGGGTAAGGAGCACCTGGACTGCAAAAAAAAGTCAACCCCGAAAAAAGTCAACGGTCAAAGTCAACGTCTGGTCAAAGTCAACGCAGTCAACGGTCAGCAGATGACGTCACCAAGATGACGTGGCGCTGACGTCAGCAGATGACTGGATGCTGACACAGCTAGGGCTGACGTGGAGCAGATGACGTCACGGGTGACGTCAGCTTGAACTTCAGGCGGCGCGTGTGGCGCGTGTAGCGCGTGGTGCGATTACGCAGAAACTTCAGGCGGCACGTGAGGGCGCGTGGCAGCTCCGATGACGGCGGGTCTTTCACCGACGTGTAGATCGTTTCAAGACGATCTCAGTGATATCTCCGGAAATTTGATCGGAGCAATATTCGCGGCGGAATGACACGTGCAGTGATCTGTGCGGTGTTGGACTCCTCAACGACAGCGGATGCAGGTCCGGAACCCGAAGACAACGATGGAAGACGTCGAAGGTTCAACGGCGAGAGGCTACAGCGACTGTTGTGATGGCGGAAGCGATGTTGAGAGTGGAGTAACACCAATAAAGACAAGACTGCTAAGAAAAGGTCAGAGCAGTGGCTCTGATACCATGTTAGAAATACTGGAAGATTGTATTGTATTTCTTGAATGAAAGAATATACATCAGTGCCTTATATAGGAGGCATAAGTGTGCGGTACAAGTAAAGTGTAGTACAAGTAAAGCAGTTGGGCCTAAAGCCCATAACAAAACACAATATACATTAACAATATAAAATAGCTTTCACTATAATTGTAAACATAGGATACGTTAACGTATTGGTTAGTCAATTCTTTTGCAGACAGTTTCCTGCCATACTTATACCAATAATAATCTCTATAAGATAATGACAAATAAGTATAACCCGATCCAACGTTTTCTAAAAATGCAGCATAAGGCCCATCAGTTAGAAACGGAGAAGATGGATAACCATTTCCATAGTAATTTGTATATGTTTCGAAGGCAGCCCCTGGCAGCCATGTATTGGTTGCATCCCCAAAAGTCTGATACGATACAGTATTATCAAATTTACTTTTTAAAATAAAATTTCCGTTGTCAAGTAGCACCCCTATCCCAATGGCAGAACCAAAAGAACCGAGGTTGCCTGGAAAAACAGAAGGCACACCTTTTTCTATGAAAAACAAGAAACCATCCTCAGAAATCTGTAGTATTGGGTCCGAGAATGCACCATAAGCTTCCCAAACCACCGTAAACTTTGATACAATTTTATACCATATGCCTAGGTGATAGTGACGAGACGTACCTGCTTTAAAGAAATCCATCTCAAAAATTCCACTTTTTGAAATAAGGGTCTGGTTCCATGCTAGAGACTGACCTGGGTACATGGTATCAGATGCAGTGACAAGATGGGCTTTAATTGACATGATGAGGAGGGGTATAGCCAAATAAGACCATGAATTCTTGCCTGGGGTGTAGCTTTCCTGCTTTTGGCTTCTGCTTTGCGCCATACTGCAATTGTAGAAATTAGTATGTGAGAGTTGTAGATTTTAGTTGCTTGGAGTAGAGCAAAATCATATCAAGAGTCAAGTGAGAGTTTTATGTTCTTTCCTTTTTCTTTCTTTTTTTTTTTTTGGAGAAGAAAGATAATGTCTAATTAATTGAATGGACAGTGTTTATTACACAATTGTGTTTTACCCTGCACATAGGTAGGCTTTGATTACATTAGGCACTTGACAAAACCAAACTGTTGACTGTTGACATCTCCAAGTCTTTGGCCCCGCTCTTTAGATGTGGGAAAACAATTAATTTAAGAGCTGTGCAATTACCTTTAAATTTTTTTTTTTTTTAAATTATGTTTTTGAATTCTGGACTTTTTCTAGTCAACCGATGACATGCAACTGCAAATGGAAATGGTGGAAGGGAAGAGCAGTTGTATAGCAGTATAGGATGGAGCAGTGGGCATGAAACTCTGAACATTTTTGTCGAAAACATTAAGAGGTGACAATTGAACTACAGAGCACTTGGCCGACATTTGCTTGTTTTTTGTTGTTGTTTGGAATGCATTTTTTCCCAATTTTTGCTTACAGTTAATTTTCTATGTTTGTTATTATTTGAATTTTTATTCAATCTTTAGGCCATAAATAACTGGGAGGTTTCATTGATAGAGTAAATGAGAAAGTTCTATTAGAATAGAACTCAAGATAGCTATTTGGTGTTTTCGTCCAATTGTTAAGTGGCAATTGTTCTGGTTTACCAATCTAGCTGCTTATCATGCATGGACAGCAGGTGGTAAATTTCATTAGTCACTGGGCATGGAAATTGTTTTTCCCAATCAATTTAATTGAAAACGAATCTTTAAGTATTCACTATTCAGGTGGTGAGTGGTCATTTTAATCAATTGAACTCAACCATTTGCAAGAGATTTTGGAGGCCTAATTATCAGGATTAGGAAATGGTTCTCCATTTTTAGAACAAATGGAGAGAATCTAAATTAGAAAACACTAAGAGGCAACAGAGAGAAATTAACAAGAACGAAGATGAATGAATATGTTAACAATGACCATAGTCTTGCTGTCAATAACAAATGCTGCCTCAAAGCTGACTGAAACTTTTATTTGATTTTCTGTGTTATACTTATGTGTCAACTCTGTCGAGCTCTGCAATGCTTTTCTGAACCAGTGCTCCTCTTGAGGAAGAACCTCAGCATTTGATACTACAATCTAGCAACAATTGGTAGGCAACAGAAGCAACTAAAAAATATGTTTTTTTTTTTCCCTAGAATTTGGTTATATCAAGTACAAGTGACTTGTTCCATTTTTTTTTACTTCCAATTCAGCGGAGAACCGCCCCTGTTTTGGATTTTCTGGACTTGTTTGTCCATGACCCCAAAATATTGCTTTTATTGGTTTGTCTATTGCACCCAATCTTAAGATAAAATTTCCATTGTCAAGAAGTACCCCTACAGTAGAGTTAGGCTTGCCAGGGGTTGTACATTTGAAATAAGGAACTCGTTTTTTCTGTTAGGACTAAATTACCATCCTCAGAAAGTTCTCTTCTTCTCTTTGATTATATTTTTAAATTGCTGCATTTTAGTTCTGGATTTTTCTAGTCAACCAAATTCCTCCATTCGAGTAAATTTCTGAAAACATTGTCAAAATAGTTGCCTTTTTGGTCATGATATTGAAAGACATGATGTTTCTATGCGCGTTGGAAGAATTTGTATTTATTCTCCTCAAAACTCCATATTGTAGAAGAAATCAAAGGGAGGAATACAAAATTTGAGTGACCAGATCATCTCCCTCCACACAAGTCGGGATGTGGGGCACCCTAGAAAAACAGGAATTTTAATGCCTAAAACAACCAAAGTATGAGTCAAAGAATTAACACGCATCATCACATATAACAAAAATTTCCATTCGACAGAAAAAGAATAAGACCATTCATCATGACGACGAAAAAGAGAGAGAGAGAGAGAGAGAGAGAGAGAGAGAGAGAGAGACCAAGTCGTATTATTTATTATACCAAAAATCACAAGCTTAGCTACTCAATTGTTCATTTGTTTGGTAGCTTTGCTCATGAACCCAAGTTCATTTTCAGCTCTATTATCTGGACAGTTAATATGATTGTTTGATCGATGTTAAATTTCACTTCGAGGTAGGTTGAGTCTATATATAGGACTTTAGTCACTAACTCATGACTCTTATCTTAACTAGGTTATCCAAGCAAGTGCATTCGATTCTAAGTAAACATGATTTACACCACTTCAAAGCTACACATAAGTACATATCTACTACGGAAACCATACACTAACAAGAAAAACCAAGTAATAAAACAAATCCGTATATACCAAATCATACTCATACAGTAACAAGAAATACCGTAGTAAACTATTTCAGTTTATTGTGCGAGGAGAGTGACTGCCACGTCAAATACACAGCACCTGGATAAGTTGAATTATGCTAGGGACATAACTTTTGGCACAACTTTGTGCCACAATTCGTCATATTGTGAGTTGTGATTGATAAGGGTATGTCAATGGACCATGTGAGGACACATTTTTACCAATCACAACTTGCCATGTGATGAATTATGGCACAAAGTTGTGCCAAAAGTTGTGTTCCTAGCATAATTCCGATAAATTAATTCTCTCCATGCCCAAGTTACAATAAAGCTTTCTTGAGTTTAATATCCAGAGCCATATTCAGAATCTGAACCAACGACCTCACCACCAAGTCCACCCTCCATGACCTCCATTGGCTTTAGTATACGACAAGAACGAGGCCACACTTTATCAATGTTACACATTAGGTCCTCAAACAGAAAACCTTCAAAGGTCTTCAAGGTATCATCAGTGTTCTCAGCACCAATTAATGGGCTTTGCCTCAAAGTGAATACAAAAACTCCAGCCATGAACGAGCTCTACCATCACGTTTGCAAGTCTTACAAACTCAAAGTTTGTACTCTACACCAATTGTTAAAAATCAAGTCGCAAACTCACTCTACCCCTGGAAAAATATGATACAATTATTTCATAAATATATAATGTGTTATTTAAAAATAGTGCATGTGTTATTTAAAAATATTTATTTTTATTTTTATAAGTGGTATGTGAAGGAAAAAATGATATATTTTTCATTCAACAACAATGACTAATTTTATAACATATCCAAGAATATTAAAAAAAAAAAATCTATACCTGCCATTCAATGGAACACATATAATGTGTTACATTAAATTTAAATTATTATATATATGAGTTTAAAATTGTAATTTTTTTCAAATATAAGTACAATGTCTATATTATTGAAACTTGAATTTTAAGGCAATCTTTTAAATATATATCTTTTTTATTGATTTCTTGGGCCATACCTCTAATTTCTAATGCCTATTTTGTTTTTATGTTTTAGCCTAAAGTTTGGCCTAAATAGAATAAAATTTCTTACTTTTCAACCCAAAAATTAAGAATAAATAAATAAAATGAAATTTTGGATTGAAAAGGATTGAATTGGACCTAAATGGACTGAAGTGGACAGACTGGTCCAATGTGAACCTGTAATGACATGATTTGGAGCGACCCAAGAACGATACTGGGTTCGCACGTAAATAGGCCCTAACAATATGATTTGTAGAGCGTGGGTGTAAAGAACTAGGTTAACCTCTCGTTTTTAAGCTAAAAACTGGCACAACGAGATCCTTTCGTTTGGTGATCGATACAGTTCCTTTCTCTCTTTTCGTTCTTTTTCTCTTTCTTTGTTTCCATCCCCTCTTTCGTGTTCCTCTTTCAGTTTATATACCACCCTCTGTACTCCATCCTCACCGCACACGTGTAGGTTGGGTTCGGAGGATTTCTTTCTGTCCCATCTAGCGCCTCCTGTAACTTCCTGTGGGCAGCTGTAAGGGTGCCTCCCTACTGTTCAGGTATCACCTCCACATTAATGCGGCCAGAGAGTTGGTTGAGAGGTAGTTAATGCGGAGGCAGTTGTAGTTACAGATATTTGTTTTCCTTTTCTCTTAGACCTGTAGTCTGTTATCCTTATCTTCAGTGGTGACGTAATTTTGGGGTCTGGTTGTAACAAGGACGCGTCCTGTTCGTCCTCGGACACGTACTGCCGAGGAATATAGCGTCCTCGGATGAACATAGAACTCTACCTTCGTGATATTGACCATCACCCCCCTTCGGCAATTACCTTGTGACCTGACATGGCCTCCTCGGAAGGATACACATCCTCGGATGGGCCACAAGCCCAACGATCCTGACCTTAATGGGCCCGCTGATTGACAGGCCCCCACAGAACCAAAGTAGATTGAATGGACTAATTGGACCAAAGTGGATGGAATGGGTTCAATTGGACCAAATATACCGAAGTGGACTGAAATGCTACATTTTTTTTAGTGAAAAAATAGAAATCGAAATATTACGTTGGTGTGGCTCAAAAAGAGAATAGTAACAATAAATACTACGTTTCAGTTTTTAGATATTATATAAATGATATATTTGAAGCATATTGTGTAATTAGAGAGTTTAGGACATGTTGTAGTATTTTATTTAGCATTGTTATTATTATTCCAAGGTCCACTCAACATAGTTTGAGGCCTAAGCTGATAATTTTAAGTAAGATTCTTTAATAATTAAATCAACTAAATAATATTTATTTAATTTTTTATTGCATTTTATTTTTGGTTTTGAAAACCATTATTCTTGCTTTTTGAGATTGCAACATTTTTTGGTAAATAAAGATTGCAAAATTACTAATTTGGTTTTTAAATTTAGATATTGTGGGGCCCAGTAAGTTGTGGTCCTGGCCCATCCATTCGTTGGGGCCCAGGCCCGAGCCGAGGAAGGTTATAGCCCAGGCTCGGTAGTATAAGTACGAAGTAGCCTTGGGACACAGCCGAGGACGATTCGGTCCTCGGCATGTCCAAGGTCTCACCAAAAGAAAGGGTAAAAATGGTACAGGAACAGCTAGAACAAAATCTAAAATATCTAAGTCAATAGAAAAGGGTATGTTGGAAAGAGCAACAACCAGGGAAAGCTGCCCTTACTGCCATTCAATATTCTGCACCTGACAGAGCCATACTCCCCAGCTTTTACAACCACCTCCAATGACTTTGAGTATGGGCTGATGGGACAAGTATCAGTCCTGAAAAGTCGACCCTACACGTGGACGAAGGATAAGGAACACAGACTAGTATAAAAGGAAAGGTAAGTAATCCATGGGAGGGGCTGGGAAAAATGGCCAAAACCAGAGCCTCCCAGCCCACCTCTAGGAGAAAGACTCCCAGAGCGTGCACGATCCATTTATGTATGTACACGTTTTATTTATGTATGAACACTCCGGAAAACCACCGACTCGTGATCAAGGCCTAGCCTTTCAAACCCACACTCTATAAATGATATTGTGAGGGCCTATTTACGTGCGAACCCAGTATCGTTCTTGGGTCGCTCCAAATCGTGTCCTTACAGATATTATTAGGTTTCTCAAAAGAAAGAAAGAAAGAAGAAGATATTATTAACATTTATATCACCAACTACGATGTTGGGAGCATTATTGAAGGTGAGAGAAAGAATACAAATTTACTTTTATAGTTTTCTTTTTTAAAAAGTCCATTATCAATTTATCATTATACAATTTTTTAAAAATACAAATTTCGGGGTTTCTTTTTTAATTTAGGCAAAAATGCAAAACTGACCCTCTAACTTTCAGTTTTTTTCATTTCAGTCCTCTAACTTTCAGTTTTGTAATTTCAATCCTTTAACTTTCAATTATTGTCAATTTGGTATTTTGTTAAACCTCAGTTATGTTCTGCCGTTAATTGAGCCAAAACAATGTCGTTTTGGCTCTTTTAAAAAAAAAAAAAAATTCAGAATTAAAAGAAAATTAAAAAAAAAACTGCTATTAAAAAAATTTCTTTTATGATATTATTTCTCTCTCTCTCCCCTTTCTCTCCTTGACAGCACGATCGACAATGCTCGGATTGAATTCCGGCCAGAGAAACAAAACCCTAAAATCTCTCCATCTCTCTCCAATTTCAATTCCTCCCAAACCCAAAAAAAATTTATCAAAAAAAAAAAAACAAAAAAACAAAAAACCCACAAAAGCTTTTTGCTTTTTCTGCAAGAATTCGATACCAAAAGCAAAACACAAACTTCGTTCTCCACCGTTGATTACGTTCGTCCCCAAAAAAACACTAGGGTTTTTATCGCCGTCGTAATAATCACCTCGATTATTTTTCCATTTCATTTCGTCGCCGATTCAAGTTCTGTGTTTTTCTCAAATTCCTATCTATTTTCTCAAATTCACTACCTTTCTTCGACAGAGATATCAATGGGCCATAGCTCCAAACACATCGAAGGCAAAGCTGATGCTGATGCACCCACCACCAAATTCGAACCCGACTACAGAGAACGACGATGAAGATGTTGAAGACGAGCCCGACGACGGCGTTTCGTCCTCCTCGGTGGTGTTCAGATCGATTAGATAATTATTAAGTGTTTTGAAACAGTAAAGAAAAAGAAGAAGAAAGAGTTTTGTTTGGGAATGAGAGAAATGAAAAAAAGGGAGTCCCAGTGTAATCGTTTCCCCAATTTCTCTAAGTGGGGATTTGGGTGTGGAATGATTCACAGTTTTGAGTCTTTTGACCGAGTAAATGTTTTTTTTTTATAAATTTTCTTTTAATTTCGAAATTTATTTTTTAAAAAAGAGCCAAAATGACGTCGTTTTGGCTTAATTAACGGTAGAATATAACTGGGGTTTAACGGAATGCCAAATTGATAATAATTGAAAGTTAGAGGATTGAAATGACAAAATTGAAAGTTAGAGGACTGAAATGAAAAAGACTGAAAGTTAGAGGGTCAGTTTTGCATTTTTGCCTTTAATTTATTTACAATGGATGTCTTTGGAACCTTTATGTAAATTTTTGTTGCATTGGGGGCCATAGCTAGAGCGAGCCCTGTATTTTATTTCTCTTATGTTGTATATATGTTAAGACAAATATAAAGGACATTTTTTGTATAATTTATCCAAAATTAATTGATTTTTATTCCTTTCATGTTTTCAAGAACTATTAATATAATGTGGGAAGAAATTAATTGATTGACTTTTTTAGTCTTTGCTGACCTTGTAGTCCAGCCAATAGAAAAGAACCACGTCATTAAACATAGTTGAGATCAGCTTACTTACCGCAACATCTTAATTCTTAACACAGCTCCACACTTAACAACCGTTAGCACTGCTGCGTTAACCCTCTGTGCAAATTCAAATTTTAATTTGAAAATTGGGCGGGTTGTTGAAGGTAAAACTAAAAACTGAAGAAGCTTTTCATTTTCCTTAATCTTTTATTTCTCTCTTTGTTCATCATCACCACCATTGCAACGTTGGCAACATTTCTGCACTTGCAAGGGACCAACTTTATTCCCTCTTTTAGTGGCACACAAAGTGTTTGTTGAAATGCTTCATAGAGATCCCTTTTAGTGGCACACAAAGTGTTTTAGTGGCACTTGCAAGGGACCACTATTGCTCTAGGCCACCTTTCGGCATATTTTGGTATATCCTATGTCACTATGAAACCTGCTTATTGGTATTGGCCAAAGTTTAAATTTTTTACTTTGTGTTTCTATTCTTACAAAGAAACTAGTTCTTATACTAATTTCTGTTTTTAAAAAAAGAAAAGGGAGCTAGTTATCTAACTTATTTTTGTCATCTGTGGCATTAAATTGCAGAATTATGTTCCCTAGCTATAATGCTTAAGTGTGAACCATTGTTCATTATGCAGGAGAGGTAAGTTTGGTATTTTATTATGCTGTGTTTATTTTTTGTGTGAGCTGTTGTTAAAGTATCTTAACTTTATGCATTTTTTTTTCAGCTTCAATATCAGTCGGATCAATTTCTAGGCAAAAACAAACACTATGTTGTTGCTGAACATCAAAATTTGTTGATGGTTGGAGGGGTTCCTTTATCCAAGGGAGCTTTTAGTAGTCGATTAGTGTTAGAATTTAGCAAATAAATTCCTAGTTTTTTGGTAGAGATATCTGATTGAGTTATTAGATTGTTTTATGTTCAATTATCTTATCATTCTAATTCAGTTGATAATCAACTTTGTAACAAACATTGTTATTTAAACAATGAGATTTGAATAATAAAGCAGGTAGATTAATTCTAGAAATTCTCCTCTTGCTGGCAGGTTTGATGTACACATTATTTTGTAATTGGTCTATGTACATCTTGTTCTCTCATAATTGATATTATTTTGGCTAAATGGCACTTAAATAAATCACATTTGTGAATTATAAGGTCATTTATTTGGATCATTAACAAGCAATTTAGAATTTATTATTTTACAATCTATTTGAACAAAAAATATTTTTTTTTTCTCTTTTATGCAAACTTATTTTACAAGTTATTGGAAAACTATTCTGAGAGCTCAATAAATCTTTTAACAATAAAATATCATAAATTATCTCATATGAGCGGTCTAATATGAAACTAATAATTGGCCTTAACTCTACTTATGAAAATAAACTCTCGATACCATTACCAACAACGAAACACATTTTTGCACAACTTTGGATAGGCCTCTTTGATTATCAGGTGTGTTGAAGCAATGGCACAACTAAATAGCAATTTTGTTTTACAAATTAATTTTTTTTCTTTTTTTACAAATTTAAAGATAATTAAAAAAATATTCCACCAAATGCGTTCAAGAAATTGAATTAGAATTAGATCCTAATACATTACAAGACTATTTAAACTATCCTTTCGAGTTTAAGCACATAAAATTAGTACATAACTTTCAATTGGCCCCAACTCAAAATGATTACAAAGAAAACAAATGTAATGGTCACATGACAATATTATGTAGGCTTTAAGTCTCAACTCTCATGTAATAATAATTTTTGCTTGTCTTGTGAACTTCTCGGGATTCTTGGATCTTGAATAGACTATGGACGGTAGCATGATATCTATTCTCTACAAACATTTAAAACATCACATTAGCATTTAAAAATGGAATAAAAATGATGGTATTAAGCCTCACAACAGTCATTCTAATTATTTTGTATTGATTCATAACAGTGAAAAACAAATATCAAGTAGCTCACACAACTCTAGATTTAACTTATACCAGAACGTAGTTGCATGATATTGATATCCTCAAATATTGCAGGTTTTATAAAAATTATTCGGTTTCGCACATACAGTGGTTCACACTAAAGCTGCGTTTGGATTGCGCTGATTTCCAGCGCGTTTGTGTTTTTCCCTTTTTTTTTTTTTTTTTTTTTTTTTACGCGTTTTTTAGACTTGCGGTTACTGTTCATGCACTGTTTAATGAACAGTAACCGCAAATTTTGACTTTTCAAACTTTTTTCAGCCAATCAGTGCACATTGTGTACTGTTCACGGACCCACAAATTTCACTTTTCAGCAACTTTTTCATTAAAAATGGGTCCCACGGTACTATTCACACATTTAAAAATTATTTTGCTACAGTATTTTTCAGTTTTCAGTTTTCAACTGTATCCAAACGGACCCTAAAGCATTATAGCTAGGGACATACTTCTGTAATTTAATGCCACAGAGGACAAAAATAACTTGCTCACTTTTCATTTATAAAAAAAAAAAAAAAAGTAGAAAAACTGGTTTCTTTGCAAGAACAGAAACACAAAGTGAAAATTTAAACTTTGGTCAATACCAATAAGCAGGTTTCATAGTGACATAGGATATACCAAAATATGCCGAAGGGTGGCTTAGAGCAAATTTATTTTAGAACCTATTATCATCAAAATGAACCCAAAAATTGGTTGAACAATATGAAACTTTAGTGCTGTGTAATGAAAATGATGTACACCACAAAGAGAAAAAAAAAAAGAAAAGAAAAAAAAAAGCAACTCTGTACCTAGGCCGTGATATCCTTATGCCATGCTAGAAATTGAATTCCTTCTTTATAAAAGTCTTCCACCTAACTACAGAGCTACCCGAATGCCGCTTTTGCTTCCAAACTAAAATTTTCCCCCTAGCCACTCATAATTACAACTTGCACCCAACACAAAACGCTTCCAAACTAAAATTTTCCTCCTAAACACTCATAATTACAACTTGCACCCAATACAAAACACTAATAGGCATGGAGAATAGGCTTACTCTGAATGAGTCTGTCAGCACCACACTAACATGAATCCACAACCCCTAATAATCAGAACACAAAGCCATAAGAAGTTTGGAAAAAAAGGGATCTCTATGAAGCATTTCAATAGACACATTCTGTGCCACTAAAAGAGGGAATAAAGTTGGTACCTTGCAAGTGCAGAAATGTTGCCAACGTTGCAATGGTGGTGATGATGAACAAAGAGAGAAAAGATTGAGGAAAATGAAAAGCTTCTTCAGTTTTTAGTTTTACCTTCAACAACCCGCCCAATTTTCAAATTAAAATTTGAATTTGCACGGAGGGTTAATGCAGCAGTGCTAACGGTTGCTAAGTGTGGAGCTGTGTCAAGATGATGCAGTAAGTAAGCTGATCTCAGCTATGTTTAATGACGTGCTTCTTTTCCATTGGTTGAGACTACTCAATAATTTCCCTTTTTTTTTTCTACCTAGATTCATATATATCCGGCAATTTTAAGAAGAAAGAGACACAGTTAAACAACACCCAATAAGGTCTATGGAAAGTATTAAATGAGAATAGAAAAAAAAATGTTATTAATTAGGAAAATAAGGTGGAAAGCAATAATTATTTAATGCTATTTTTGAACTGTTGGATTTATTAAAAATCTACAGTATAAAAAATATGTAACTTTTAAGGAATTTACACAAGGTGTAATTTAAATACATCTATATATATATATATATATATGCTCCCTCCTTAGACTTTCTTCCCCAATTAAAAAACCCACTCTCCTTTCCCCCCTAAGATTAAGGTGTAGTCCACGCCGGCTCAACCTAGGATGCAACTGAGGCCATTGCCTAAGGCCCCAAGCGAGAGAAGGCCCCAACAATGGGTGAAAGAAGGCCTACGTATTGCTTAAAAATCCAAAATACTAACCCCCAAAAAAGCCCAAATATTAATATACGAATTCTTTCAAAAAAATCCCAAAAAATATATATATATATATATATATATATATATATATATATATATTTAGAAGAAAATTTTACACTAATAATTATCTTGTCTACGTGTTAATTAAACACCAAAATTTAGCCAATGCACGAAAATCTCTCTCTCTCTCTCTCTCTAGCCGTGCACTTGGAATTCCTTCCTTTCTATGCCTATGAATTTAGACTATAGTCCTGCACACGCTAAAAAGATAGAACAATTTCATAACCCTCTCCAAAACTCCAAAATTAAAATTTATTACCTGAAATATTCTCCCTCAATCAGCCAAAGTTGCCAAAGGCCTTGTAGCTGAATTGGCACCTCCTCATGCACAAAGTGCTTGAGGGTCTAGGGGGGAAAGGGTTCGAGCTGCGGGGTTAGCAGCATGTTGTAATTATTTCTCAAAAAAAAAAAAAAAAATCAGCCAAAGTTGTTGTTAGCTCTATCCTCTCATCTCTCCCTGAATCGGTTGGTAGTTAGAGCTGTTTAGGTCCCCTCCCCTTTAAACTCGGCGGTCTCTTGAACATGTGAAATAAAAGTCTTTCCTTTTCCGAAATTCTTCTATCTTTCTTAGGCAGCTTGACTTTCTTTTTTTAAGTTTATAATTTTCTCTATACTGGTGGGTTTAGGTACTTGGTAACTGGGTCTTGGTAGTTTGATATTTGGTAAATGAGATGAATGAAAAGGCTTTGCATTTTCTATGGTGTCGTACTGTATGACACATCCCAGACTTATCTTGTCTTTTCTTCTTCTTTTTTATTATTTTTTATTTTTTTAATAGCGTACACTTATTATTTGCTTTCGTTTAGATTTTTTAATTGTATTTCGCCGGAAACTTCTTTGCTTTAGTTTACCTTTTCTTAATTGTTTTTCGTTTTACATTTTCTTAGAAGTGCTCTTTTTTTTCTTTCTTTTGGGGGGGGGGGGGGGGGTTGTAAAATAGAAGTGCTCATTTTATTTGTTTGATTAGAACTAATTATCATTTTTTTTGCAGGTTGAGAGCGTTAGATGATCTATTGATAATCTAATGCTTCAATAGTGTCTTTTTATAAATCAGGTTTTACAGTTCTACTCTTTAAATATTATTTTATCATTTTCTATCTTTTATTAAAAAATCATTTTTTATTTTATAGATTTTTTTTAAATATTTATTTGTATCTGAAAAATTTATAAAAATAAAACATAAAAAACTTAATTAAATGTCAAAAAGATCTCTAGATAAATTTGTTATTAGATAAACAATGCATGAAAATCTTACAAATGACTTAAAAAAAAAAAAAAAGGTGAGGCCCTATTTAAAATTGCCGCCTTAAGCCCAAAAATACATTGAGCCGGCCCTGGTGTAGTCCAACCATCTTTGATGAAGCATTTCAATCTCACATACCCCAGTTAAATTTAAATTGAGTATTTATATGGTCTATGTATTATAGACATTTAGTTTCAACTTTCAATCACATGTTATGATATAGTTTTTGCTTTATGAAAATTTTTAACCTCTTAAAGCTATCAGAAGCATGCTTGATTTTGTGTTTGTGCCAAAATGTGAAAATTCCTTGGCAGATTATTGGGCTGTTTTGGGCCTCGTCTTGTTTTACTTGGGTGCACACCCCATGGAGATAGGTTGGTATAATTCTTCATCCATTTGGTTTTTCCCCAAAAAAAAACAAGAGAGGAGGAAATCTACATTAAAGAAATCACTCAAACAAATAGAATTTAAAGAGTATATATACGAATTTGTCCACAAGGAACATGCATATAAACTTCAAGTCTTTCAATAACGTGGGGGTCAAAAAGCAACTACATTGACAATGTTCTTCGATTTTTATCACTTTATATACATGGATGACTTTGATCCACTGCACCTGATACTATGTACCAAACCCTTGCTTCCAAAAGCAGGATTTTTGAACTGGGTTTCATAAAACCTAGTGAGACTCATAACCATAAGCATATTGCGGAGGCATATGGTCAAGTCGGCTCAAAGCCACGCTAACGTTACGGATTTAAAGCATTTACACTGTCAAATGAAGTATTCAATATAACTTCAATTAGGTGAAATCAATCCAATTATGTTATGTTTAGTTGGATGTTTATTAGGGACATTGACTTTATAGAATAATCTATATATTACTAAAAGCTAAAGCGTAGCGTTTAATACTACTGCTCTCACGTTGCGTTACATCAACTGCAACGTCATTTTTTTTTTTTCCTTTTCTTTTTTAAAATATAATTTTTCCTACAATTTTAAAATGGTTTTTACAATTTCAGCCCTATAAATGCAGTCTACTATTTATTTATTTACTTCCACTATCACCCTATAATAAATCCAGCCCACTACTTATTTATTTACTTCCACTATCACCCTATAATAAATCTGTATAATTAATCTAGCCCACCTCTTATTTATTTAGTTCTACTATCAAGCCTAACGCAAAACCTTTTCAGTTCAGTTTTAGGGTTTTGTGTGAACTTTTTTAGCTTAAAGAAAAGAAAAAAAAAAGAAAAAAAAAACCTTTTTAGCTTAAACCTTTTTTTTTTTTTTTCATAATTGTTTTTAACATTTATTTTTTTAATATTTACACTTCTCCAACCTTTCTCTCTCCCTTACCATTTCATCTCCCCACTACTTCTTCAATCTTTTCATCTCCCCACTATCCTCTACATTAATACCATTCTTCCTCTTTTCTTTCATCTTCCATTATTTTTGTCTCTTCTTATTCACACTCTCTTACTATAAATTTGTCACTATCTCTTCTATTCTATGCATAGTTTTCCCTCACCAAAAAAAAGGTTCTCTCTCTTTCTCTCTCTCTAAATTTTTTGGTGGATTTTTTATTTTTTTATTTTTCTTGCATCTCTACTTTAGGTTGATAATTTTTTATATTCTTTAAAACTCTATTTTGGGTTAATGCGATTTAGTTTTGTTTTTTAAATTGTGATTTAGTTTTGTTTTTTAAATTGCTGCTGTTGTTGTCGTTGTTGTTGTTGTTTTTTTTTTTTTTTTTTTTTAATTCTCTTTGATTGTTAAATGTTATCTTATTGCGTTCTAAAGAATTAAATATAACATATAAAAATATAATATTATTCTATTACATAGCATGATTTTTTATAGTGCTCAATTTAGATGTTAAACTATGAGACTTTACTAATTTTTTTTTTATTTTCTAATCCTTTGTGGTAGACAAAGTACTCTTAATAGCTGTATTAGAAGTACTCTATAATGCCATTTATTAAAAAAAAAAAAATCAAAGGTTAGCCAAACGAAAATAATCAGATAGGTGACAAATTTTAACTTTTGCAATTTTATTTTTAGCATTATTATTTTATAACAATGCATGTATAGAAATTTAATTCTTAGATTTTGCTAATAATTGTTTATTTGATAATATGTTTTGGGCGGCCGAAATTATAATTTCTACAAAGAAAATAACCTTAATAGATTATCAAAAACAAAATTTTATCCTAATATTGGTTCAATTAATCATTGTTAAGTTTTATTAATTTTTTTTAGTTTACGTTTTTTTGGTGTTTTGGATTGTTCCTATATTACATTTATGATTGTTCCTATAATAAATAAAAATATAATTATGAAATACATTACTCATTATTAGATTAGTTTAAATTGTAAAATTTTTTTTAATAAAACCACCATAAAAATAATTATCACGCGCAACGCGCGGGTTTGCGGCTAGTTGTTCTAATAGTTGGTGCTTGTTAACAATTAATTGATTAGCTTTCTACAACATGTGAGAGTTGGTCATGGTATTATAAGAAGGGAAAAAGAAATTTAAAAGGTAGATCATATAAAGTGCGATTGACGGATTTGCTTGAAAACATTAATTCTTTGTTGTTGTAGTTCTTTTATTGACAAGCTTTGGTTTCAAATTAAAATTTTGGTTTTGATTAAGGCAAAGAGGAAGATTACGTTTTTAATAGTAGGTCATTTAGCATTTACCATGAATTAGATAAGCATTGTTTAAAACATATGCCTTTCTAAATTAGAAATATCTAGAATTTACAGTCAACAAAAAAGAAACTGCAACACTTCTCTACTTTTATTTTCATTAGGGGTTAATAAGGTGAATTACATTTGGTCACATGTATCTGGAACTACACTAAAAATATTAAAATGATATAAATTCTTATATCATTCATTTCTTCTTGCAATACATTTGTTTTTTTTTTTTTTTTCCTTCTTTATTTATTGGTAAATTTAGGGGTCCAAAATTGAGGTAGATTTCATGTATAGGTTTTTAGTTTTGATATAAGGCTCACTTTGTGGGTATGTTTACTACGTGTGCGTTTGGCAACACTTATTTTTGTCAACTTATTTTACTATTCAACTTATTTTTGCTATTATTCATGAGCCCCATTGCACTTTTTTGTATTATTCATGGATCTTAGTGTACTATTTCAGCTAACTTTTACCTTTATCTACAGTTTTTTCAGTAAAAAGTTTTTAGTTTTAGCAAAATAAGTAGATCTCAAACAGACCCTACATATTAAGGTTTTTGAGTTTTCAATTAATTTCATGACTATAAATTCCATTAAGCAAAAACATATGAAGGAAAGAAACAAACACTATCATATAATTATGAGAAGATAAATTTAGTATTTGTGCACATAAACAAAAACATCATAGCTCTTAATAAATTAAGATGCAATCTTTGTAACATTAATATAATTATGAGAAGATAATTTATTATTTGTGCACATAAACAAAAACCTCATGGCTCTTAATAAATTAAGATGCAATCTTTGTAACATCAAATGCGGAAAAGGTCTTCACTGCCCAATTAAGATCTCAAATGTGGGTTTGGATTTTGGGTTTTGGTAGTGTTAACTTCTTTGCTTAATATGTTTTTGCTTAATGGAATTCAATAGTTTGACAAGTGAAAGTTTTTTCATATGCCACATGTCCTAATTGTTCTAGTTCTTCAAAGAGTTGACTTCCTTAAAAGTGAGTTTGTATTTTTGGATTTTTGGTTTTTTGGTTTTTGTTATTTTTTTTTAATACAACATTTCTGTAGGGATAAGGGCCCAAATTTGTATATTAAGCCTTGGGCCTTGGCCAAGGACGTTTGATGGTCCGAGGATGGATAAACAGTAGTGAAGGTGTTAAGTTCAGAATCCCATGGGTAAGATGCAAGTAGAAAGCCTGGGGAAGGTTGTTCGAGGAGGAGTATCTCCTCGGATGAGCAAAGCACAGATCGAGGGTATATCCTGTCGATTAGAGTGGCCTTCCAAGAGGTTCTATTGATAGGAACGTGTATTATAAACGTACAAGAAGGATGGAGGCTCAGAGGTATCTTGGGAAAAGCTGCTGTCACTGCATTGAATGCTCTGCAGCTAACTTTCTGGCCGCATTTATGTGGAGAAGACCCTAAACAGTACTGCCTAGGCTATCCCAACTCACAGAGGGCTAGAGATGGTGTCCGATGGGACAAGTACTCAAGTAATAGCTTGAATGATCAACAAATGGAGGGCCAAGATCAATCAAGGGGGGATATATAACATAAGGAACCCCTGAGGAGAGGGGGACCGAAAAACTAAGAGAAAAAGGATTATAGCATCAAGAACTGATCCTGTAATCCAACTTGAAAGAAATATATAAGAACTAGTCTCCTCGGACTCTGCCGAGGACGATTTTCTTTAATATAAACTTGTTTATTTTCATTCTCTTAACATCTGAATCTATTTTGGTGTTTATCTGATTCATTAAAGTCCAGCGTTTCCAACCCACTTTTTACAAATTCTTTATTTTGGGCTTTTTAGGCCTAAGTCCATCAACCTTTGGGCTAAGGACCCAAATCAGGTCCTTACAATTTCTTATTTAGTGTTTTTATTATTGCATGGGTTTGAACAAGAGAAATGAGATTATTGTAATTGCATATAATTTAAATATGTATCATAATATATATATATATATATATTTATATATTTTGCAAAACTTTCCCGTGCATCGCACGGGTTAGTGATTAGTATATATACATATATAGATGACTTATAAATTTGGATTGTTTTTAGTTATATGATTATGTTTTTTTGGTTTATTATATTTGACTCCTTGATTTTTACACTAAATTAACTAATTTGGCACAAAAATTTTAAAATTTAGATTAAATGAGACACGTAACGCAAAATTAAACTTTAATTGAAATTCAATTTTTATACTAAATTAACTCACTTGGCAAAAAATTCTAAAATTTAGATTAGATAAGACACGTGGCGCAAAATCAGACTCTAATTGAATTTCAATTTGAAATTTAATTGGATTTTCTCTCTGATTTACCTATTATTATATACTAGCTTGTAACCTCATGCATATGCATGAATACACTTAAGGATATACAATAAGATGTATAATATAATTCCTATATATATAATTTAAATACTATTGATAGTCATTTTTATATTTTGTTAACTCTTTAAAAAAATTTGTAAGGATATTATTAGGTATAAAATGTAAATTGTCCATTTTTAAAAAAAATTATTGTGAAACACTTTTTCTTTTACGATTCTTTTATTCTAGACTATTTGGTTTTTGTACTTAATAACTCACTTAGATAAATATTTATGATGTAGTCCCACATTTGATTCTAAAATTAAGAAATAAAACTCTTTAAGAATAAATAATTTAGGACACATGACGCAAAATTAGAACTCTAATTTGGAATTCTAATTTGAGTTTCTCTCAACTTCACCTATTTTATATATATATATATATAAACTAGTAACAATTTGCCACTTAAGATTTGTTATGAAAGTGTTGTAGGCATAGCACTTCTCATTAATTAACCTTATCAAAGATATTTCAGTGCAATAATAGAATTTTCAACGTCTATCTTTAAACTTTAAAAGCCAACACTTCATATTTTTGCCTTCATATTTTAAGATTAACGTTTTCCAAAAGATAACATAATGATTTAACTACTTAATTTCACAATATCCACGAAGATAATAAACCAACTAAACACTCAAATAAACTAAAATAAAAGATTTATTAACCACAACATGTTTGGAAACCAAACTCCTAGTTTATTTTGTGGGTCCATAGAAAAAACCTTAATCGGCCATCCGTTGTATAGCACCCTAACCTACTTATCAAATAAGATAACTACCCCAAAACCAAAATCCATACTCATAAATCATGGTTTAAAGTCTTCACTTAATTGATGTTCAAGTTTGGTGTAGTATTTGAATTGCCAGAAGACATCCTAGAGTGAGGAATGGGCTGAATAAGTAATGATAATACACTATCTTTAGTTTTTCGGTCTGCAACACCGAACCCATCTCCATATTGGTACAAGAAATGACCCATCCTTGCAAGGTTCATTGCAATTTCAATAAATGTTTGACAGAATGGAGAACTCGCAACTCTCTCTTCATTCACCTTCTTCCATGCTGTACTAATCAAAGACTTCACATACTCACGAGCGTCTTTTTCACTAGCACCAGTTTCATTCATGTAACATTGGATTGATTTTGGAACATCACCTCTTTTCAATTCATTCTAAGTTTCCAAAGAAAAAAAGAAAAAAAAGAAAAGAAAACATTGTTAGGCTATGCTTGTGTGAAGTAGTTGAAAGCATTTTTAATGAAACTATTAGGATAGTCTGATTAGCATACTGTAGATGTTCCAAGATCATTTGTAAGTCGTAGAATCATTGATGACCAATAGAATATTTTGGGATACTCTTCCAAGCAATCCAAGGCTTCCTTCGTTATTGGATTGGTGACCATAAAGTAAGCATGCATTAGTATAACTGGTGTTGTTATTGAAATCCATGCATTCTCAAGGTATTCTTCAAGGCTTCGTATATATCTGCTGTAGTACCACTTTGCCTCCAACAAATAAGATCTACATAAATCTGCCCACTGAAACAATTATAATGGACCATGAATTAGAGGAATTAAAATCATCATGTATTTAAGAGAAAATGTTAACAATAAACAATGATAGATTTAAAAGCTCTATTCATGCCAATACCGCTTTTTTCAAGTATCGAATGATGTGGAATCCTAGTTCCTTAAGGGGATCAAAAGCCATTTCATTAACAAAGTTGTAGAGAATGAGGAAACATATCTTCATATAATCTGGAAGCCGATCCATTGCATTGATCTCCCATCTGGAGTCACACAAAAAATGAAAGAGTAATTTTTTAGTTTTTATGTCAAAGGGGATGAGGCGTAATGCACTAATGTGATTTATACAAACCTCTCAATGGCATCTGTGAAAAGCTTGAGTTCATCCAAAGTTCCATAAACGTCATAAACATCATCTACTATCGTTAACAGTGCACCCAACTTTGTTAAATTTATCCTACAACACCTAAACTGAGGTTGATCTATCATACCCATTGACCAGAAGAAAAGCTCCATTAGCCTATTCCTTGCAAATATCAAATTTTCTCCAAGCTTAGTGTTCTTCCACCACCTTTTTATGGACAAAACAAGAAAATATCAATTTTCTAAAATTAAAATTTAGGCTATAATAAACTTGATTATTTGTTTTATGTTGCCATGAGATTTGATTTTAATTTTAATATTCATCATTGTACACTTCAATAGTTCAATAGAGAATCTATATAGTCCTTCAAGGGTTGTCAATAACTAAGTAATTAACATATTGATTATATGTCAGATGAAGCTCAACTTAATGTGAGAAATAATAAGCTTTTTTAACCTTGACACTTGTTTTAGATCTTCTTGGTGGACTGCTTGCACCATGTTGAAATCCATTTCTGCAAGCTTAAGTAAGATAGGGTTCATGTCTTCTCTACTCCTATATATATCAATAAACCACCTTGTTTCAAACTTTATTATTCTCCAATGCAGTGGAAGCTCCAAGGCATAAGTCACCATAGCAGAAAGAGTTTTATCTTTATTCTGCTTGACATATTCTTGGAGGTGCTTGATTGCGAAATTTCTCAATTCCTCCAACATATTCTCACTTTCTGTCAAAAGGAATGATGCTTCATACAAGGATAGTATACCCTTGGTTTCCTCACAAAGGCATGCCTTGAATTTCCCTCTCTCATCCTTGAAAATATTGAAAACTCCTGTAATGACCAACGCAATAATTAACTATATTATGGTAGTATGTACATTGTCAAATCCAAGAAATAAACTCTTTACCTAAATGTACTCTTTCCATTTTAGTTGAATTGGAGATGAATTTATTCCGTTTCAATAGCCAAATGTGTTTTTTTTTTGTGTTTCTAAATTACCTTGAGAGATGTTATATCCATGTTGTCTTAGGAGTCTAAATTTAAGAGTTTTGGCATATAGATTCTCTTTCCTCCATGTATCACCACTTTGATCATTGTTGTATAGACCTTCCAATATTCTCTTCATCTCTCCCTCGAAGTGATGAGATAATCCAAGTCTTTGCAAGATATCTATCAGCTCGAGTTGCTCTAAAGGATCCACCACTTTGTGAAGCATCATCCTCACATGTTCCTTCAACACATTACTTTGTCCAATGCAAGTTTCTCCCTACATCACAATTTTATCATTAGGGGCCAGTCAGTTTCCAAGTAATATATAGTCAGAAGCACTAGTAAAACGATATAGAAATTGAAAACAATAATAAAATGATACCACATATTTATTTCTCAGTGACTGGATCTAATCATAGTCCCAAATGGAAGGTTGGTAATTTGCTGATCGCCGAACGATGATGGAATTATTTGAAGTATTGTTGTTTGCCATGCCACTGCTAGCTAGCTGGATGTTATACTAAGTGAGACTGAGCTTTAGATGGGGGAGGTGCTCCTGTGAAATTGGAAGTAGGGAGAGAAGCAAGTAGGTTACATATATATTATCCATTGAGGCAAAGTTACTGTGGGTTTTGTGATTGAATGGGTTATTATTTGAAAAGGCTGAGAGAAAAGAAAGAAGCAGAGAGAATAAATAGAGAGACAAGAGAAAGAAAGTAATTTGTAAAACGATAATAGTATTACATAACTTGATTCTGTACATTGTCCTAACTATATGTCCCAATGAAATATCTAACAATAATTGATTTAACCTCATTCCGTGATTCGTAGAATTCCGGGAGCATCACTCTCTCCTCTGACCTCTCATATGAGGAGCGGCACCCACCTGGAGGGAGTGATGCTGTTACCAACTCTAACTGTAGAACACACAATGCTTTGCTCCTAGGGAAGATTGGTCTGTGTGTGTCGGAAGAATGAACACACTTTATCCATATTAAATTTGATCTCCATTTTAAAAGGTCATATCATAGAAACATATGGCAAAAATTCAATATGGAATTTTTTTCTAAAATTCCATGTTTCACTTACCAAAATTTTGTTTGGATCTATGTTAACTCATGTAGTATAGTTTTTGGTGTTTGATGCACCAAATGCTAAAAATTCAGCATTTGGCACACCTGATGCTAGTGCTCTATTTAACTCAATTTATCACCCAATAAGAGAGACGAAATAGATAGGATTCAAATTCTGTCTATATAAAAAAATAATTAATTTTTTGTTAAAGAATGAGTTAAAGAATCTTATGACTTGATAGTATTGTCTAGTTTTTCTTATACCACACAATCATGATTACGAATAGATTAAGAATTGTGTACCTTTCTTAGCAAATCAAGTGTCTCTTTTTCTTTTAGAGTTTTGTAGAGTACCACGCACTCGCTCAGTCGTTTCTAATGGCTAACCATGTACTAATGTGATGTCTTATTTAGTAATTAGATTGCAGTACTTTCACATTTACCACATGAAATTGAGCATGTTGTGTTAACTTATGCATCAATCACAGGTTGAAACACAAATAGAGTGTAGATTAGGATGTAGGAAGGGCATAATAAACATTTTCATTTAGTTTTTATGTACAACTTTTTAAAATCTCAATTTTTTTGAATTTTTAAAGTATATTTTAGCATTCTTTCAGGGGGAAAAAAAGGTAACTACACTCTACCCCAAACTTGAAGGAAAATAAGTGATGCCAAACGCATAAAAAGTGTAAGAGAGGAATAGTACTCGTACGTAGAAATGAGTTAAAGAATCTTATGACTTCATAGTATTGTCTAGTTTTTCATATAGAGTAACTTAGGGGCCGTTTGGTAAGAGATTTTTAGTAACCTTTGTACATTTTTAGGCCCCTTGAACACAAACAGATTAACCTAGTTATTTAGCCAAGTGATTAACTTAGATAAATTATTGAGATCTAGGTTAACACAAGTAAATCATATCATTGAAACAGTGTGGAAAATAAAGAACACAATGATATGATAACCCAGGAAAACTAAACCGGTAAAAAACCTAGGGAGGATTTAACCTAGCTATCCTTAAGGTAAAACAGATCCACTATGAAAGAATTGAAATTTACAATAGCGACTTAGACCACTAACATCCTATTGCTAGCTCGAGTAGAAAACTTACTACCACAACCACGTGATAGCTCCGAGTCCACGTACTACTTCTTTCTTGGATTCACAGCAACTACAAGTACTCCAACTTGTGTTTTTCTTTAAGCTCTTTATGCAGTAACCGAAGCGATCACTAAGCTCTTGACATCAATCTTGATCTTGATAACCCTAAGTATGTATGAAGGCAAACATCTCTAGATCTCATAAGAGATTCATACACATAACATAAACAACAACAACAAAACGTAGTTAGAGTTTTTCCTTTTATACTTAAGGCAAAACATAAAACCCTACACATCATATGGGCTTGGGCTGAGTTGGAAAATTCTGCAGAAAAACATTCTGCACGAGCTTCGATCGATCGAGTCTAATTTTTGATTGATTGAGCCTTGCAGAAAGTGAATAGTAATTTTCTGCAAGAAAACTTACTACCACAACCAAGTGATAGCTCCGAGTCCACGTACTACTTCTTTCTTGGATTCACAGCAACTACAAGTACTCCAACTTGTGTTTTTCTTTAAGCTCTCTATGCAGTAACTGAAGCGATCACCAAGCTCTTGACATTAATCTTGATCTTGATAACCCTAAGTATGTATGAAGGCAAACATCTTTAGATCTCATAAGAGATTCATACACATAACATAAACAACAACAACAAAACGTAGTTAGAGTTTTTCCTTTTATACTTAAGGCAAAACATAAAACCCTACACATTATATGGGCTTGGGCTGAGTTGGAAAATTCTGCAGAAAAACATTCTGCACGAGTTTCGATCGATCGAGTCTAATTTTTGATTCATTGAGCCTTGCAGAAAGTGAATAGTAATTTTCTGCAATTACTCGATTCCAACTTTACACATAAACATACTTTGAGCAGCCTAATTCTAGACTTTAAGTTTTGATCATGGTTTGCCAACATTACACATTGAAGTTTTAATACATTTAGATCCTAAATCCTTAGAACTTAACAACTTTGTTTAAGTTTTGTGGAAATACGTGTGGATGAAAAAGTGTGTGGAAATATGTGCTGTGGTGTTTAAACAATAGTTTTCGTTGTTTAAACACCGTTACCAAACGGAGCTTTAAGTTTAAATTCTCTTCCTCCTAATTGTTGTTAAAAAAACAAAACAATCCAAGTTTTTTTTTCCCGTTGAATAAAAAAGTAGCAACCTTAAAGATGTGAACAAGCTAATTACAAGAATTACTGCTTTCTAGTAAATAAAATTTTCTTGGTCGATAATGGTTTGTTTGTTTTGTTTTGTTTTGTTTTTTTTTGTTTTTTTGTTTGTTTTTTTTTTTTTTGTTTTTTTGTTTTTTTGTCTTCTCTGCCTCTTCTTTTATTATGATTTTTTCCTAGTCTTTTCTTGTCGCTCTATGATTTGCCCAGCCAAAGAAGAAAGTTACATTTATTTTTTTTTGAGAATCAAAGTTACATTTTAAACTTAAATGAAAAAAAAATGAGCGTATTAATATTTATTGAGACCACTAAAATTTAGTGAGAAATAGACCTAACCCCCCTTTTTTTTAGAGAGAGAAAAGAACCTAACCTGAAACCAGTAAATAAAATGACTCAGAGTATTCACATTGGAGCTTGCTTCTTTTTTTTTTTTTTTTTTTGAGCTAAAACGATAGAATTGGAGCTATTAAAATAGCAATGGTAGATCATAGATGAGTCTAAATCTAATTATTGAGCTATTGACAATAGAACTAACCTGTAAGACAACCATGTTTTGATATTTTAATGGAAAAAAAAAGGAAGCCATTATTTGACCTTTTAGTGCCTTTAATGAGCAGAGGGTAATGACTAATGAGACATGTAGGGATAAAGGGCCCAGAGATGGATATTGGGCCATGGGCCGTGTCCGAGGATATTAAGTAGTCCGAGGACAAGCAGACACTAACGAGGATATACAAATTGGTTGGCTATGGAAGAAGTCTAGTCGTAAAGGATTGAGGGTGTAGTCCGAGGAGAAACACCTCTTCGACTAAGTAGAGTAGAGGTCAAAGGTCCGACCTCTCATTAAGAAAAAGGCATCAGACAGTCATACTGGTAAGGATAAGTATCAGATTAGGATAAGACAAAGGAAAGTTGAGAAATATCTGAGAGGAAAGCTGCTACCACCGCATTGAATGCTCTGCAGCTAACTCTCTAGCCGCATTAATGTGGAGGTAATATCTGAGTAGTAACATTCAGCCTTACAGTTACCTATAAGGACTTCGAGAATGGGCTGATGGGACAAGGATCAAGGCCAACAATCTGATCTCCACGTGTAGGGTTAAGATGAAGTATGAAAGGGAAATATAAAGAGAAAAAATCCCATTACAGGGGGGGGGGGAAATCTGGAGAAAAACATTGTGCATTGAAGAACTGTAATTATGCTTAAGCCCAAGTGAAATATATAAGAACTGTCTTCCTCGAACTCTGCCGAGAAGGATTTTTCAGCATAAGACTGTTTATTCTTACTTTCTAGTATCAGTTAACCTACTGTGACTGTTGTCTAACTCATAGAAGTCCAGTTTCTAGCCCACTCTTTACAAATTCATTGTTTTGGGCTTTTTGAGCCTTTGTCCTTTTCGTTTTTGGGCTTGGGAATTGAATTGTGCCCCTACAAGACACATGCAAATAAATTAAATTAAATATAGTCCATTTTATTTTTAAACTTGTTAGGACATATGTGAATCATGTTAGGAACATATGTCAATATAGAATTAGCTAATCCTTTAACAAAATGCACTTTACTTGTAATTGGGTAGATCTAGGATGTGTTTAATACTTCAAGGTACAAGGTTTCAAGTTCAAGTGTTAAAACCATGCAAGTCTGTTCAAGAATCAAGTGAAGAAGTGCTGTATTGTAAACTCGACAGCTAGTTCAACTGCTAGTATCTATCAAGGTTTAAAAAGCTATTTCAGCCCGATGCTTGACAGCTGCTTGATAGATAGGTTATCTATCGAGATTTATGAAAAACAGATTTTCAACTTTGATTTTCATTCGAATCAGTGAGTACATGTTTAGTTTTTCTTTTCTCATAACCCTAAACATATATAAGGACTATTTTAAGGGTCGTCAAAGGTTGCGCAAGTGTGAAGCAAAGTTTTGTTC
The DNA here is from genome assembly GCA_028535165.1 of Quercus tomentella. Taxonomy (NCBI): domain Eukaryota; kingdom Viridiplantae; phylum Streptophyta; class Magnoliopsida; order Fagales; family Fagaceae; genus Quercus; species Quercus tomentella. Next base: position 95,064,320 of record JAPQVY010000155.1, read on the forward strand.
AGGCAAATTATAACCGGAGATAGAATTTGTCCTAGTTCATATTTCTCCTGAAGAAGCTGCTACGTTTGTACGCCGTAGGGTTTTGTGACCAAGGAGTTTCGTGATCTTCATTGTGTTGATGAACTGAAGAACTTTGCAGCCAACATCTTTCTCAAGTTGGTGAGTAAGTTGTGTACTGGGATCTACGCATCTATTGGTTAGTCACGTACTGGGAGCCGTGCATTAAAAGGAGAGATTGTCACTACAGAACAAGTCCAATTAGGTATTGGGGTAAGGGTTCAACTGTAGGTTGGTATAAGGTACTGAGATTCCTTTATTTGTAACCATTTGTTGTGATAATAGTGAATTCTCGGGAGTGGTGACCTTAAAATCACCCGGTGGGGTTTTTGCCATGTAGGTTTTCCTTATTTGTAAACAAATTAGCATGTTAATTTATTTTCCGTTGCATCTTTACTTAGTTGGTGATTTGTTTGTGTTGCCACGCATATTGTATGTTAATTTGAGTAATTAATCAACCTGGATAATGAATTGGTTAATTCATCACAAGGGGACAATACATTCTTGGTCTATCAAGTAGTATCAGAGCATGCACACTCTGATTAGGTTTTAATCTTTGATGTGTGATCAATTGACCCTTGTTTGTCATGGATAGATGACAGTCTCTTATTATACCTCTTTATTTGATGGCATAACTATGCATACTAGAAAGTACGCATGAGAGTTTTCTTGCAGTCATTAGATGAAAATGTGTGGCAAGCTGTGAAGATAGGTTGGACCAAGCCGAGAGAAGCGCCGGCCGATTGGGATGATGCTAAGATCAAGGCGGCTAACTTCAATAGTAGGGCATTGAATGCTTTATTCAGTGCAGTCAGGAATGAGGAGTTCAGGAAGATATCCTTTACTGAAACTACAAAAGAAGCATGGACCATCCTTCAGACAACCTATGAAGGAACCAAGGCTGTCAAAGATTCAAAGCTTCAGAGGCTCATTACCAGCTTTGAGGATATAAAAATGGAGAAGGATGAGTCGTTCGATGAGTTCTATGCCAAGCTCAAGGACATAGTGAACTCAGCCTTTAATCTTGGGAAAACCATTCTCGAACCCAAGATTGTTAAAAAGGTGCTTAGATCTCTACTCGAGAGATTTCATGCCAAGATCACCACGATTGAGGAGTCAAAGGATATTGACAAAATTCCTTTGACAGAGCTGGTTAGCAATCTACAGACTTATGAGTTGGGTTTGTCTAGGATCGGGAAATCAAGCAAGAGTAAGAGCATGGCATTGAAGGCCAAGAGCAGTGACACGGATGAGTCTTCAGACGATGAAGATTCTAAAATGAAGTCCTACATTACAAGGCAATTCAAGAAGTTCATGAAGAATGCCAATGGGGAAGGCTTCGATAAGGACTGTAGGCAATCTAGTTCCTCACAGTTCAAGAGCCAAGATAAAGGGAAAAAGGATGTTAGGGATGGCGGTCAGTACACTGTTCCCTCAGGACCAAAGTGCTTTGGGTGTTAAGGCTTCGGTCACATGAAACAAGAGTGTCCTACATATCTCAAGACCATTGGGAAGAGCAAGGCACTTGCTACTACTTTGAGCGACACTAAGGAACTCTTTCAAGTCCTGACCATTCTTCTGGTGATGATAGCGATGATAGCTACCGGCCCAGGTCAAGGACTCCTCCCAGTGAGTCTTTTTCATATGACGAGAAGTGCCACGATAGGTGGAGAGGGAAGAGCCCGTCTCACAAAGTCTTGGGCAATGATGCCATGAGTAGGGTTCTAAGCTAGATTTCCAAGTCACCTTTTACCTGGAGGATAGAAGCAAGAAGACTTCCTCGACAGTTCACCCAACCAACATTCACCATGTATAATGGTCGGACGGACCCTGTGGAGCATGTTAGCCACTTCAACTAGAGAATGGTTGTCCACTCGAAGAATAAGACCTTGATGTGCAAGGTGTTCCCGACCAATTTAGGGCCTGTGGCGATGAGATGGTTTGACAGTCTGACGGAAGGCTCTATCAACTCCTTTAAGGACCTTACAAGAGCTTTTGGCTCTCGGTTCGTGACTTGTAGTAGAGTTCCTCAGTCTTTGGACTTCCTGTTGTTTATGGCCATGCGAGAAGGGGAAACCCTGAAAACGTATTCTGATAGGTACTAAGAGATGTTCAATGAGATAGATGGGAACTTTGATGACGTGGCTATGAGGACTTTCAAGGTCGATTTGCCTGCCGAGCACGATTTAAGAAAGTCTTTGACCCGGAAACCAATTAGGAGTGTGCGTCACCTCATGAGCCGTATTAATGAGTATAAACGGGTCGAGGAGGACCAGCAGTAGGGGAAGGGAAAAGCTAAGGTGGTCCCTTAGGATAGAAGGGATTTCAAGTCGGACAGATACAATAACAACCGACCTCGGAGAGATTTTACGGGACATTCTGGACCTACTACTCCTCAGGTAGTCAGTACTGTGTTCTAAGAGCCAGCACACCAAATCCTAGAAAAAATTAAGAATGTGTCATACTTCCAATGGCCAAACAAGATGGAATGAGACCCCACAAAGCACAACCAAAGTCTTCACTGCCAATACCACCAAGAGCAGGGGCACACCACTGAAGATTGCAAAACGTTGTGGGGCCACTTGGAGCAATTGGTTAAAATTGGGAAGTTAAAGCAATTTCTGTATTAGTCCAACGGGCAAGGCAATCAGGCTGGGCCGATAGCACAAAGAGATGTTTCTTCAAGACCCCCGTTGGGTATGATTAGCGTGATCCTTGTTGCTCCGGGAAGGACTGGTTCCTTTCCATCTAGGGTGATGTCCATAGAGCGACCATTGGCCGAGGACTTGATTCCTAATCCTAAGAGGAGCAGAATGGAGATCTGACCAGCCTTGAGCTTTTTCGACGAGGAAAAAGTTGGAACCTCACAACCACATGATAATGCCCTAATGGTCACCTTGAGGATTGGGGGATACGACGTGAAGAGAGTGCTAGTAGATCAGGGTAGTGATGTAGAAATCATGTACCCTGATTTATACAAGGGACTCAGATTTAGACTGGAGGACTTAACCTCCTACAACTCCCCTTTGGTGGGTTTTGACGGAAAGACCATTATCCCAAAGGGTTAAATCAGGCTACCTGTTCAAGCAGGATCAGAAGTGGTGGAGGTGGATGTTATCGTGGTAGACGCGTACTCACCTTACATTACCATTGTCGCAAGGTCCTGGCTTTATGCCATGGGGGCTGTCTCTTCCACCCTACATTTGAAGGTGAAGTATCTATCTGGAGGCCAGGTCGAGGAGCTGGTGAGGAGCCAGTCTATGGCCAGGCAGTGCTTGGTGGCCGCAATTAGACATCAGACTGGGGGTGAGTCCTCGGCCTTTGCCTAGCGGGATTTATAGCAATCACAGGAGCCGGTATTGTCCACAGACATGGTAGTGGATGGGGCAAAATGTGAAATATTGGAAAGAATTGTCATTGGCGATGATGAGGAGAAGTTCTTTCAGGTCGGAGTTCAACTGCCTCCTCGGGAGAAGGAAGAGCTGATAGATTTTCTTAGAAAAAATATCGATGTATTTGCATAGAGCACTTACGAGGCCTCTGGGGTGGATCCAGACATCATCTGTCACCATTTAAACGTTAATCCATCTATCATCCCCAGAAGGCAACCACCTCGGCGATCATCCAAGGAACATTCTGATGTTGTCAAGGATGAAATGCTCAAGCTTAAGCAGGCTGGGGCAATAAATAAGGTGTTCTACCCCGAGTGGTTGGCCAACACGGTGGTGGTGAAGAAGAAAAGTGGGAAATGATGGGTGTGTGTGGACTTCACGGATTTGAATAAGGCTTGACCAAAGAATCCTTTTCCCTTGCCTCGGATAGATCAGCTGGTGGATGCAACTGCGAGCCATCCTCGGATAAGTTTCTTGGATGCCTTCCAGGGATATCATCAGATACTGTTGGCTCAAGGTGATCAGGAGAAGACTTCCTTCGTTACGCCCACGAGGAACTATCATTACAAAGTGATGCCCTTTGGGCTGAAGAATGCGGGGTCTACTTAACAAAGGATGATGACCCGGATGTTCGAACCGCAACTGGGCAAAAATATTGAGGTTTACATAGATGATATGGTGGTAAAAAGTAAGGTGGAGTCTGAGCACATAAACGACCTTGGAGATATTTTTGGAATACTGAGGAAACACAAATTGCGCCTTAATGCTTCTAAATGTTCTTTCGGCATCGGCTCTAGAAAATTCCTATGCTATATGGTCACCCATCGCGGAATTGAGGTTGACCTCGATCAGGTTAGAGCGATCAACAATCTGCAGCCACTTCAAAATCCCAAAGAAGTCCAAAGGTTGACAGGAATGACTACCGCCTTAAATCGGTTCATCTCTCGATCAGCAGACAGGTGTCGACCTTTCTTCCAGTTGCTATATAAGTGGAAGGGATTTGAATGGATGGAAGAATGCTCCTCGGCCTTCCAGCAATTGAAAGAATATCTTTCTTGGCCACCTATTATGTCCAAGCCTGAGGAGGAGGAGATTTTATTTGCTTACATTGCTATAGCCTTGCATGTAGTGAGTCTGGTACTGATATGGGTTGATGTTGGGGTGTAGAGACCAGTTTATTATGTGAGAAAATCATTACACGAGGCATAGATTTGCTATTTACCAGGAAAGGGAATGTAGAAAAAGGCACAAAACAAACAAAACAAATAATATTAGACAAACCCAGGTGCAGCCCTTTTGAACAATGTAAAGAAAAAAACACAAAACCCGGCACTGTAGAAAAAAAGTTTGTGTGCTGCAGAAACCCAGATTAGAACAATTTTTTTTTTTTTTTTTTAAACCTTATGTTTCAAAAATCTACCTAGAATTCAAATAAATAGAGCATATTAAAGTAAAAGAAACCAAACTTGAAGCTCTCAAATGTCAGGAACTCACCAGAAATAAGGAGATGGATCGATACCCACAAATCAAAGTGGGAGTGTGTTTTTTTGAGAAAGGTGTGTTTGATCTTTCGTGGGTTGTGTTTTTGATAAGAAAATTGTTAGAGTAACGGCAGAATATGAGGTGGGTAACAGTATGGTAACAAAGTGAAGTATAGGTGGGTAAAGTGTCAAAAATAAAACCACGGGTGGATAAGTTAAATTTGGGACAAACCACAGGTGGGTAAAATGTAATTCCCCCATCATTTTAAGATATTTTTATATGAAAAAATGACTAATGTTATTGACAAATTTTTCAATTTTGCATAAAAATTTCAGAAAATAAAATATTAATATATGTCATAAGAGCATACATTAATTGGACTCTAATAAAATAAGCAAATATCCACTCTGTTGATTGAATAGTTTTTTTTTTTTTTTTTAGGGATTGAATAGTTATTTTAGGTACATGTATTCTTTATTTATTTTTATTTTTAATAGAGGAGGTCGGGGACATGTCATTTCCATCTATTTTGAAAGTATATATAAGTTAAAGGCTCCTGCTCTTCTGTCCATATCATTTTTTCCGTGCTTCATCCATGCCGTATCATCATTGGAGAAAATAGTGAATAAAGTGGACTTCATTGCTAGCTTTTACAACAATTTTTTCCCACCAACACCAACACCAACAGCGTTATGAACACAGACACCGTATAGAAACCTTGGAATTTTTGAGTAACAAGTGACAACACAGTCATGACAGAACGATGATTATAAGTCAATCCCATCACTTTTTACTTTTAATATTTCTGGTGTTTCTCAATCCCACAGGACATGGCCATATCTATGATGAAGTTAGGTACACGTTTGGTGATTGTATAATGATATGATGGGCTTTAGCCATGTATATTAGGCAGAGTTTGGGTTCATCTCCATCAAATAGTATTTTTGATTTGTGAGTATCGATCCATCTCCTTATTTTCTGGTGAGTTCTGGGTTCATCTTCAAGTTTTGGTTTTCTTCTACTCTCATATGCTCTCTTTATCCGATTCTAGGTAGATTCCTTTGGTTTTTGAAACCTAGGGTTCTAATTTTTTTTTTTTTGGAATGATAAATTGGAGATGTTTAAGCTCTGTTTCATGGTATTGATTTTAAATTTGACATGAAAATTTGCATTCCTTGTTGTTGCAAAATGAAGTGTTATTGCAGTTGTACTTATCGGATGGTTGGTGCTGAAGGACAATGATGAGTTGAGTAATGGGTTGGAGAATGTTTCTGTTTTGTTTTCTTGTTACTACAGGTCTTATGTTGCTGAAATTTAATTGAAAATATACATAAAGAGTTGAAAGTTACTTCTAAATTTGGTCATACTGCTCTAAATATAGATATTATGTAAAACCATCATAGTGCTTCCTTGGAAGGTTTTGATAGTCCCCTAACTTCTTTTTTTTTTTTTTTTCCTCCTGTTTTGGTAATAATATGGGATTTCTGGTTCTGCCTGTTGACTAACCTTGTCACTATTGATAATGGTTTTTACTTGTTTTGCCCAATATGTTTCTCCAAAAAAGTGTGGGTACAATATTTATGTGTTTTACCTAAGAACTTAATGTTTATTGTATTAAACTTATTATCCTTTTTATCTATTTGTATGTTTATCCACTGGCATTACCTATTTTTGTGATTGGTTCAACAGAATTTGGCACTGAGGATGGAATTTATTACTGACAACAAGAAGTTCAGTTTACTACTTCTATTATAGTGATTTCTTTGCTTGTGAAGAAGTTCAATTTTAGTTATGTGTGATTTCTCTGGTTTAAGTTGAGCCTGATTTAGGTTATATTTAAACGACTACTTTTCATTGCAGATATTGGGAAAGGGCTAGGGTCAGATATGGAGAATAAGATAAAAGCATTTTGACACAAGTCCATAATAGACCTATGCATCCAAGTCCATAACAGACCTATGCATCAGTAAAATTCAGAGGGAAAGAGAAGCTTATGAGCTTTATGTTGAAGCTAGGGAGAAACTTAAGAGGGTTAGAGAGAGTGAGAGAATATACAAGCTGGTTTTGTCATGGTTATTTTTCATGTTTGTAATGTTATTGGTGTGTTTTGCCTCAGTGAACAACAATATAAGGGTGAAGAACCTTAGTCTGCCATGAAGAATCATATTGTATCTATCTTTTGAAATACAAAGTGTGGTTTTTGTGCAAATGTTCTGTAGTTTAATTTTTTTTACTTCATTCTGGGATTTGGATAGATATTGCCACGAAGTGGTATGACAACATGCATAATAATAAAAGAGATAGCTGTGGAGGAGAGCATATTTCCAATGAAAGCCCTAAGATGAATATCTTAATACTTATAAAAAGCTAAAGGACAAAATATTTTATCATAGAATGGTGAAAGTGTATACTCATGGATAAGTGGGTCAATCCTTATAAAAAGCTAAAGGAGAAAATATTTTATTATAGACTGGTGAAAGTGTATACTCATGGATAAGTGCAATTGGCATACTAGATGAAGATAAAATGACACCTAGTAATGAAAATTAAGAAGAAGATATAGAGATAACATGGGAAAATTAAAAAGGAAAAAAGAAATTATGAAATTCCTTTCTCAGCAATCCAAAGATGAAATCTGTTCCATGCTACACCTGTATATATATATATATATACTGTCACAAGTAAATAATCTCATTTCACAAAATGACAAAGATAAAAGCATTTTGACACAAGTCCAGAACAGACCTATGCATCCAAGTCCAGAATAGACCTATGCATCAGTAAAATTCCTCACAACCAAGTCCAGAACAGAATTCCAATCATACCAATACAAAATTTGAATAGATAAAGAGCACCACTTGTAAATCATAATATATATGAACACATACGCCTGTGTCAATGCACATTAATGTCATAATCTACCAAAAGCCTAACTACTGGTCTATAGCCATTGTGACTTTAAGTCACATGCAGACAATTTTACAACCAAAAAGCCTAATTACTGGTCCACCACGCATTAGACATGCACAAATTCCAACCAAAACAACCAATATTGTTTTTGACACTTGACCAATTAAAATACTAGTTATATTACAAGTGGGAACTATAACAAAGACAAGTGGGAAAAAAATCACATCTTTCATCTTCATTTACTGCTTTTGGTGCCCTTGTTGCCCTTCTTGCCCTTTCCACCAAGTGGTTAAAACTTTGGCGGCCCTGTTGCACCAAACCTTCTGCCCTTGAACCCCATAGCAACAACACCACCACTCTTTCACATGATGTTGAACACCAACCAATTTCCAATTGGGATTTTTGTCAAAATTTTGCACAAACTTCTTTGCAACATAACTTGCAGTCACTTGAGCGTGTTTGAAGGATCTAGAGCAGAATAGGGATGGCAATTTCTGCCCGACCTGCAGGTACCTGGCCCGACCCTAATGGGCCGTGTTTTACCCGGTCCGATAAGGAATAGGGTCGGGTATGGGTTTTAGAAAAAGAAATCGAAGCAGGTCCAGGTCGGGTCCAGGTTTTATGAAAAATCCGGCCCGAAACCCAACTCATACCCGGCCCGGTTATTCTGAAATTACTAAAAACCCTCCTCTATATATATATATATATATATATATATATATATATATATATATATATATAAACTAACCCTAACTCCCTCAGTTTTCAGCTCATGTCTCCTTACCCTCACTCCCTTATTTCAGCTCACGCCTCCAGGCCTTCTCACCCTCACTGCCTCACAGAAGCACACGTTGCACACTCAGTCACAGCCATTCCTACACAGCACACGGCCTCACTCACTCACAGTCTCACACAGTCACAAAGGCCACGGCCTTTGTCTCTGCCTCTTACCGCTGCTCCAAGCTCTCTGCACCGTCGGCCCAAGCAAGCATTCACCACCGGTCCAACCGTCCAAGGTCTCTGTTCTCTACTTCTCTTCATAAAATGTTTTATATTTTTTGTTTTTCTTTTGTTTTCTCTACTTAAGAAAACTCAAAACTATGGCTTCAATCTGCCTTTATTCCATTGACAATCATGTGTGAGAGGATGATATTTGAATTATTATAGCGTTTTGTTACCTTTTTTAAAAAATAAAATAAAATAAAATGTTATCAAGCATTAATGAATTTTAATGATTGCTCAATAGACTAGCACAACAGAACTCCTGAGGCTTTTCTCGGACAAACTAGGCATGCAAAAACTCTCGGATTGGCTGAGCTTTAACACACAAGCATCGGATGAGCATATAATATGCTGCATATTGTCCTTGTAATCATTGTTTTCCCCTTCCCCTGTTCTATATACATTAAAACAGGGTATCCTTCGCTTGTATACTATTTGATATTATTAATACAATACCTATCTTTTATCTCAAAAAAAAGTTTATGAAATGATCATTGCATTGTTCTAGTTTACTAAGGTGAGAGCTTGAAATATTGTTGTGAAAATGATTGTAAGGCTTCCTAATTATTAATAAGCCAACCTGTGCATTTAATCATTTTCTTATTGTCAATATGTATTTTGAATTATTAGTAAAAAAATTGTAAAATATGTAAGTGAGTTAGTCTGGTAGGCTTCATCTCAAGACTATAGAGGCAATAATATGTACTCAGAATTGGTTATGGAGTGAAATCAACGGTTAGTAATTGACTAATTTGTATTTATAAAATCAATTTTTTTAAAAATATTTGCTAGTTATAATTTGATAAAGTTTATTCCATTTTTTAATTCATTGTTGTTGTAGGTTCTTCAACTATGCCTGGAGATTGTACACTTCAATCAATTCTTGATGATGGGGAGCCTAATGAAGAGGATGGGATTTGTGTCACAGCTGTGGAGGATTAGACTTTTTTTATTAATTTAGTAGCCTTTTTAATTTCTTAGACTTCTTGGATTGATTTGTTGGTTTGTAATTATTCTAAACTTGTCACTTGTGAGATTTATTTTGTAGCTTTTTAATTTCTTGGACTTGTTGGACTTGTGATACTTATTTCTTGGACTTGTTGGATTTATTTTATTTTTATGTTTAGTAGGTGATTTTAGCTATGATTTATTGATTTATGATTAAATGGTTATCTCAGCTAGGTGATTTATTAATTTATAATCTTAGCTATGATATATTGATTTATGATATTAGTTATGGTTTATTGATTTATAGATTTATAATTAACAGGTGATTTATAAGATAATGTGGCCCAAATGCCAAATCAGTCCAAATCATAGGGTACTAATCATAAATCAATAAATCACCTGTTAATTATAAATCTATAAATCAATAAACCATAACTAATATCATAAATCAATATATCATAGCTAAGATTATAAATCAATAAATCACCTAGCTAAGATAATCATTTAATCATAAATCAATAAATCATAGCTAAAATCTCCTACTAAACATAAAAATAAAATAAATCCAACAAGTCCAAGAAATAAGTATCACAAGTCCAAGAAATTAAAAAGCTACAAAATAAATCTCACAAGTGACAAGTTTAGAATAATTAAAAACCAACAAATTAATCCAAGAAGTCTAAGAAATTAAAAAGGCTACTAAATTAATACAAAAAGTCTAATCCTCCACAGCTGTGACACAACTCCCATCCTCTTCATTAGGCTCCCCATCATCAAGAATTGATTGAAGTGTACAATCTCCAGGCATAGTTGAAGAACCTACATCAACAATGAATTAAAAAATGGAATAAACTTCATCAAATTATAACTAGAAAATATTAAAAAAAAAATGATTTTATAAATACAAATAAGTCAATTACTAACCATTGATTTCACTTCATAACCAATTCTGAACACATATCATTGCCTCTATAGTCTTGAAATGAAGCCTACTAGACTAACTCACTTACATATTTTACAATTTTATTTACTAATAATTCAAAATACATATTGACAATAAGAAAATGATTAAATGCACAGGTTGGCTTATTAATAATTAGGGAGCCTTACAATCATTTTCACAACAATATTTCAAGCTCTCACCTTAGTAAACTAGAACAATGCAATGATCATTTCATAAACTTTTTTTTTTTTTAAGCTAAAAGATAGGTATTGTGTTAATAATATCAAACAGTATACAAGCTAAGGATACCCTGTTTTAACGTATATAGAATAGGGGAAGGGAAAAACAATGATTACAAGGACAATATGCAGCATATTATATGCTCATTCGATGCTTGTGTGTTAAAGCTCAGCCAATCTGAGAGTTTTTGCACGCCTAGTTTGTCCGATAAAAGCCTCAGGAGTTCTGCTGTGCTAGTCTATTGAGCAATCATTAAAATTCATTAATGCTTGATAACATTTTATTTTATTTTATTTTTAAAAAGGGGTAACAAAATGCTATAATAATTCAAATATCATTTAACAAAATGCTATAATAATTCAAATATCATCCTCTCACACATGATTGTCAATGGAATAAAGGCAGATTGAAGCCATAGTTTTGAGTTTTCTTAAGTAGAGAAAACAAAAGAAAAAAGAAAAAGAAAAAAAAAAACATTTTATGAAGAGAAGTAGAGAACAGAGACCTTGGACGGTTGGACCAGTGGTGAATGCTTGCTTGGGCCGGCAATGCAGAGAGCTTGGACCGGTGGTGAGAGGCAGAGACGGAGGCCGTGGCCCGTGTGACTGTGTGAGGTGTGAGATTGTGAGTGAGTGAGGCCATGTGCTGTGTAGGAATGGCTGTGACTGAGTGTGCAACGTGTGCTTTTGTGAGGCAGTGAGGGTGAGAGGCCTGGAGGCGTGAGCTAAAAACTGAGGGAGTTAGGGTTAGTTTATAGACATATATATATATATATATATATATATATATATATATATATATATATATATATAGGGGTTTTTCGTAATTTCAAAATAACCAGGCCAGGTCCAAGTCTAGGTCGGGTTTCGGGCCGGATTTTTTATAAAACCCGAACCTGCTTGGTTTTTTTTTTTTTTTTTTTTTAACCCATACCCGACCCTATTCCTTATCAGTCCGGATAAAACCCGATCATTATGGTCAGGTTGGGCCTAATACCTGCAGATCGGGCAGAAATTGCCATCCGTACCTAAAATACTAACACCGTCATCTAGAAATTTTTTATTAAAATTACAAACTAATTCTAACAAAGTGCATATAGTAATAATAATTGAGTGGGGCAGTGAAATCTCATTCAATGAATGATGAAATACAATAATTGCATTCAATAACCTTGTCTCATTCGATACAATGCTGACTGAAGTACAATAATTGCATCCAAGAACCTTGTCAAAGTAGGTATGTGGGGGCTAGGGATACACATATCTCAAATAAAATTTCTTGTCAAATCATTTTCATATTATGAATAATTGACTTGCTTCTGATCCTCATCTTTTCCATCAACCTGTAATGAAATCCAACTCATAGCCAATAACCAATCAAGCTCATTTCAGTCATTCACGCAAAGCTCCTTCCTATTTTAGAAAGTATGGAAATAATGAAACATTCCTTTTTTTAAAAGAATAATTAAAAGAGAGAGAATTGACAAAGGTTTCTCATCACTTTTTTCATTGCCAATACATGAATACAAGCACAGTAAACCTCATCAATTCATTCATGTTAATACTAAATGTGTTGTCTTGTCTTGTTTACCTTTTCTGACCCCACACATATATATGGGCTCCCCAGAGTTTGGCTGCTTTTTAAGAAACCTCTACCTTGCGACAGCTTACGTACATTTTGTAGTGATGAAGAAAATCGAGCAATTTAGGAAGGGTCAGGTTAATGTGTGCCCTAAGGGCACACATTAATCATCCTCTTTGAAAAAAATTTAATGGAAAATTAAAAAAACTTGTCAAAATACTCAATTAATTTTTCGTTTTTCCATAAAAAAATTTACTAAAATGGATTATTAATATATGCTTTAAGGACACACGTTACTAAATCCCATTTAGAAATTCCATCTTTTGCTAGAGACTAGAGTTTAGCTTCTTGTTGAGAAACTCATCAATATACTAAGACAAAGCCACAAAGGTAGCCCAGATTGGCTTGTTGGGGCTGTAGCTTGAACAAAGTAACAATGTGAACACATCAGTAAACTATAGGTGCATACAAATTTATATCTAGTTCCTCCATTCTGCTCTTTTAAATTTTTGTTACATTAGTTATGATTAGTAGTACTATAAGTCAAAATACTAATGCTAATATTAGAAGAATGTATGTAGAATATATAGAGGATAATAAAACTATTAGAGATATTTTTCTTGGATTCACAGAACTTGACATTGAAATTTTATTTGAAAAATATGTAATTTATACTTGTAATATTAGGATTTTTCAGATCATTGGGCAGTAATTTAAGTAATTTTATATCAGTATGAGTGTATGACCATGATCAGCATTGGACAATAATTGAGCACTCAAGAGAGACGGAGCTAGGACTTGGAATTAGGGGGCAGTTTTATTGTTAGCTACATGTGGTGCTTTCGGCTTTTGGCTCTACTGCTTAGCCAGCAAAGGTTTTCTTTTATTATTATTATTATATTTATATGTGTGTAGAGCATGTCTTTTGTTGGTAAGGACAAAATTATTTTGTTTAAAATTTTTTAAAAGGCTAAGTTGTTTGTTTTTGGTAAATTAGTCTCAAATTTTTTTTGCTTTGCTATCACCTATCAGTAATTTTTGTTGTTAGGCTAATATTTTGGGTTTGAATATTTAAAAAAAAAATTTAGATCTATAAATTTTTTTATGGACTTTAAAAGGAGGAAAATACTAGATCTACAAATTGTTGTTGTGATTAGTGGTTATTAGTAAGTAAAAAAGTGATGTAAGTGATGGACCCAAATGCAAACCAGTAAGAATTTGCTATCTCAATAGTCTGTAAAAATGTTGTAAAAAAGTTTGTAGCTGTAGCATTTCTCTTCTAATAATCATTAAAAGGGACAAAATGTAATTTTATTGAACGAAGTTGTTAAAATTAATACCTAAATGTGGGGGCCAATTAATTAGGAAGTATTGTTAAAAGCAGTATTGGCTGGGCCTATGGCTCCATCCGAGGACATTTGATCATCCGAGGATGCCCAAATTCGGCTATGAAGAGAATAAAGTTAAGAGAGGAGTAGAGACAATGTGAGATGGGTCCAATAAGCATCCGAAGACAAAAGTCTTCTCGGAAACTCACGTTCGAGGTAAATCTAAGTGCCATATCATCGTAGACTTACTTCAGAATTACACCACAACAAAGAAGGGGATATCGGGTTAGGAGTAAGACGGGAAAGGTAAAAAAATATCTTCAAAGGCTACTACCTCCGCATTAAATGTCTTCAAACCAACTCTCTGACTGCATTAATGTGGAAGTGATGCCTGAACAGTGATTAAGCAGTCTTACAGCTACTGATTGACGGTTCTAGGATGTGTTGGATGGGACAGGAAGGAGTCCTCTGGATCTAACCTACACGTGTGTGGTAAGGATGACACCAAGATTGCAAGTATATAATCCGAAAGAGTACAGTGAAACAAGGGGAGAGAAAAGAAGAAAAAGAACAATTGCACAATTTTTGTCTGAAAAAGAACCATATGAAATAAAACAACTGAGTTTGCTCCGAGGGTAAACCTGATAATCTTATTTATATCAAACCATCTTGAATCGCTAAGTCCAATTATTTTTCTTCAGGGATAAATCTAGTTCTTCTACCCACGTTCTACAAATTTATTGTTTGGGCCGTTAGCGTTTGAGCCCAATCTAGTTTTGGGACCAATACAATTTCAGTCCTTACACTAAATATATAATTATATAATTATATTATTTAAAAAAAAAAGAAAATTAGGGGGCTATTGCCCCCAGTCCATGAATGGCTCCGTCCATGCACTCAACCAATACTACCGACATACGTAAATTCAATTCAATGCAATCTGACAAGATAAATTTTTTCTATAAAAAAGATATGAAAATAAAATTTTCACAACCCAATGCGGTGAAATTTTAGACATATGCCAACCTTTTAGAGGGCCCTTGATTGGATGGAATGAAAGGGTACACATCCTGCACAATGCAAAACAATGAATTCTATCATTTAGACCCGTGACTCGGTCATTGTTAATAAACAATGAAGAAATAATTTTTCGAATAGAAAAAGGGAAGTAACTGTGTGGGTCTGCAATGGGAGAATTTACAGCTTCTAGTTTGGTAGACATTGGAAGAGTTGGATGATGAGGTGGCAAAGTTAGTTTATTCGTGTAACATACGTGAATATTTTGCGTACATGCATGGCAATGAAAGTGATTCGCGTTTAACGTTTGCTCCACAAAGATACAATAAGAAGTTCATTTTGTTGTTTTAAAAGTTCAGTTGCCGTGTTATTCGGGCAATATAATAATTATATAGTGAAATTTTCTTGGATTTAAAAGTTCAGTTGCCGTAATATATATTCGAGTTATGTAATAATCATATTGTGAAAACAAAACAAAAGCAACGGTGATAAGTCATATCAGTCCATTTTCCATTTAAAATAGAAGTAAAAGTATCAGCTAAAGTCATGTCAATCCATTTTACATCATGCTTCACATATTGAATATAATTGGTAAGTATGTAGGGATTAAGATTGGGTAGTATTGCAACAGATGCAATAGCTCTCAATTGCTGAAATTATGAGTTAAAAGAGACAAGTACAATACCCTAGCAATTATTCTTGTCTGGTATTACGTGAAGTTTAGATAATCCTAACCTAAGAATATTTAGGAATTGGCTCCTTAAATGTTTAGAGAGAGAGACAGAGAGAGAAAGAGAGAGATGTTAGGACAAATGTGATTCACTTGTTAGGAACATATGTCACTATTTTATGTAATTGGCTAATCCTCTAACAAAATGCACTTTACTTGTATTTGGGTAGATCTAGGATGTGTATTTCAAGATCAAGTGTTGAAGACATGCAAGTCTGTCCAAGATTCAAGCTGAAGAAATGTTGTTCATTAAAGCTCGACAGCTAGCTATCCATCGAGCTTAAGAAGCTGTTCCAGCCCCGTGGCTCGACAGCATCTCGACAGACAGGTATCTGTCGAGTTTTATGAAAAACAAAATTCCAGTTCTATTTTGACTCTAATTCATGATTATGTGTTTGGGCTTTCTTTTCTTTTAACCCTAGACATATAAAATGATTATTTTAAGGGCCGTCAAAGTGTTCACAAGTTGCACAAGTGTTGAGCAAATGTTGTTCAAGCAATTTGTAACCGGAGACAAAGTTTTGCCCTAATTCATCATTCTTATGAAGAAGTTGTTGTGTATGTGCACCGTAGGGTTTTGTGACCATGTATCTTCTTGATCTTCATCGTTGGGATGAATTGAAGAACTTTGCAGCCAACAACCTTCTCTAGTTGGTGATTGAAGTCGCATACTGGGATCTGCGCATTGGTTAGTCACGTACTTGGGAGCCGTGCATCAAAAGGAGAAATTGTCACTACAGAACAAGTCCAATTGGGTATTGGGATAAGAGTTCAACTATAGGTTGGTATAAGGTACTGGGATTTCTTTACTTATAACCGCTTGTTGTGATAATAGTGGAATTTCGGGAGTGGTGACTTGAAAATCACCTGGTGGGGTTTTTGCTGTTAGGTTTTCCCCATTCGTAAACAAATCACCGTGTCAAATTTATTTTCCGCTGCATACTTAGTTTATTGGTGATTTGTTTGTACTACTACGCGTTTGCATGTTAATTAACTTAATTAATTCATTTGGCTAAATTAATTGGTTAATTTATCACAAGGGGTCAATTCGTTTTTGGCCTATCAAGAGAGAGAGAGATTTAATATGTTAAGAACTCCTACTCTCCTAGCATTATTGTTGTCATGTCATATGGTAGGGATTAAAATTTGAAATACAAACAAACTCTATTCACTATGGATCAAATTTTGATAATTCAATCTTATTATAATCTTTACAACTTGATAATTTTATATTATCTCTAAGGATTAGATTTGGTTTCATTTGTTCTTCTCCTTATAAAAACAATATCTAAAATCCTAAGATCATTTAACAGTAACTCTTCCTCATTGAGATAAATATCTCTCTTATTAAGAACACCCACCAGCCGTTGATTTTCACCTTCCACCACAAGATTTGTGAATCCAAAATAAAGAAATCTAAATATAGACCCAAAGAATCATTTGCTAAACGGCCTCACATATGAAATAATCAATATGTAAATACCAGATAAGAATAAGTCCATGAGAAAGAAAATCGGCAACTTAAGAACGTTGAGAATAAGCACTTGTGCAAGGTTAGGGGTGAATTAATTAGGAGAGAGAGAGAGAGAGAGAGAGAGAGAGAGAGAGAGAGAGAGAGAGAGAGTAGAAAATAAATAATATAATATTCTCTAAAATTAATTAGGTTAGCTAATATGGACATTGATTAATTTTAAAAATGACATTGATTATAGTGACTTTCTAACCATTAGATTTTTTTGAAATCTACAATCTAAAAAATGTGTAATATATATATATATATTACACATTTTTTAGACTGTATATTTCAAAAAAATGAGCCAGTGTGTGAAAAAAAAAAAAAAAAACATAATGGGAAAATTGAGAGAAATTTGCGAGAAAGTGAGAGAAGCAAGTTTGAGAGGATTGGACTTGAGGTGTCAGGTGAAAGACACAAACAAAGATGAGAGTAGATTTTTATATTGAAATGAAAAGCCAATCACATGGGTGCGTGGGAAATTTCTTGGAAGTTTTCTAATTTATGGAAAAATGATAAAGTGATTAATAACTTTTTTGACAACTTTTTCAAATCCCCATAAATAGTTAAAAAAAAAATGGATGGTTAATATGTTATTGGGGCATACATTAACAGGACCATATATATATATATATATATATATATATGAGAGAGAGAGAGAGAGAGAGAGGGAGAGAGGTTATGGGTCTGATTAAAGAGCTAGTGAGTGAGATATATAGAAAGAAAACAGAACGGGAAAATTAAGAGAAATTTGCAAGAAAGTGAGAGAAGCAAGTTTGAGAGGACTGGACCTGGGGTGTTAAGTGGTTGTAGGGAGTTAAATTGTGGTCTCCCAACAATCCATCACTCACAATGACACTTCCACAACTCGAACCCTTGACCTTGGCTCTAATATCATTTGTCAGATTGGGAGTTGTGTCACTGCACCTCAAAACTAATTAATAATGAGAAAGACACATGCAAATCTTGTATGACATTCGACATCACGCCCCACAAGTTGGAATCCGTCTAAACCAAAGGAAATTAAATATTGAAAATGATCATGTTAATGTTGAGGACGCTAGCTGGCTTGTACTAGACCAAATGAGAAAAATAAGTTGTAGTGATGCAAATGTATCAATCAATAATAATTGAAGATGAGTACCATAGTAAGCATCCTATGTCCATTTCATGTTTCAATCTACCACAATATTTTATCTAATTTACTATCTCCTAAGATAAGTTTTCGATTGTCAAGAAGCACTACTGCTACAGTATGTTTAGGCATGCTAGAGTTTGTGCATTTGCAAAAAGGAATTTCTTTGCTTGTTATCAACAAATTACCATCCTCATAAATTTCTAGTGTATTTAGAGAGTTTATGGGACGGATTTTTTTAAGTTTATCTAGAATCTATTAACTGTACAATGGAGTTACTATAAAACGATACTTATGAATTAATTTAAGACAAGTATATGTTTAAGGTCAAAATAAATTATACTTGACTATTTGCGGTCATAAATTCTGATGCCCCTCTGCCACTCGTAAAATCTAAGATATGTGCAAGTTCAACAATCAAGTTCATCAACTTATCTCCTATAAAAATATATATATAAAAGTTCATCAACTTATCTGCAGAAAAGCTACTCCTCAATCACACTGTATCTGCAGAAAAGAATGCATTCTTTTTTAGATGAAAAAAATAATGCTTTAGCCATGGAAATTTGTAACAGGTAGGAACTCATCAACATGCTGTGACAGAGCCACAAAGGTAGCCTAATTTGGTTTCTTGTGAGAAATTAGCTGATGGAGACATTTGACATTTCATCCGTGAATATGTACGTGTCTTATTAGTTTTATTTGCAATATGTTCACAAATAATATATTGTATGTCAACACCTTCCATACCTAATAATTGAATTTGGGATTTTTTTTTTTAATTCAAATTGGGGGTACTATATTATTTAGGACGTTCATGTTTACTATTTATGAAATTTCAAAATAGTGATAAGAATTAAGATGGACAAGCAATCTATTCATATGGTTAGTTTGGTTGCGTTTTCCTTGTAAAAAATTTTAGGACTACAATAAAGTTCATGCCTATTTTTATAATTATTTAATACGCTTAATTGTGAATGGTGAAAAAAAATAGTATTTCTACAATACTGTGTATGTGGTGTTGTACAAAATCAAATTACTGTAAAGATGTATTATATGCTCCAAGTTCAACCCCTCATGCTTGTTGCTTTGGCTGCTAATTGAAAACTTAAAATCATGAATATAGCCAAATTAAGCAAACGCATTGACACATAATTACACTAAAAGTTTTATTACAATAGTATTTTGTATTAATTCTCATAATGATGCTCAACCCTCATTATGTGCTAAAAATAAAATAAATAATTTAGTAAGATTTAGGTAGGTAGAATAAAATCAATTCAAAGATATTTAAATAATTTGATAGTGTTTAAAGGTTTATTACAGCCAAAGGCCTTGTAGCTGAATTGGCACCTCCCCATGCACAAAGTGCTTGGGGGTCTAGGGGGGAAAGGGTTCGAGCTGCGGGGTTAGCAGCATATTGTAATTATTTCTCAAAAAAAAAAAAGGTTTATTACAGAAATGTTAATCCTACGATAGCCTATTTACTACATCCACAAAGGAATTTGAAAATGAAAAAAAAAAGTAAAATAAAATAAAAGCGTCAATTTACTACTGGCAATTAAATTTCCTTTTATATGTTTTTTCAAATATAAATAAATTTAAAAAAGAGAGTCTTGAAATCTTTGATATGAAATGAACAATCACTGAAAAATAAAAATCAAGCATTGCCTCTCTCACTTTAGAATTTTTTCTTTACAAATTTCCTAACATCATTGCCTATTCTTGAAGCTCTACTGAAATACTCCATTGCAAGTTGCAACGTTCTTTTCTCTTCTTTTTTTTGGGTTTTGTCATCTTCTCTCCTTTTGTTTTGGTTCATCCTTTTGTTATGTCTTTTCCATGTGTAAATTCAACAACCAAGTTCATCAACTTATTTGTAGAAAAGTTACTTCTCAATCACAAATACTCTGCAATTTATTCATCACTACTCTCACCGACACAATTTTTTAGAAGAAAAATATAATGCTTTAGCCTTGGAAATTTGTGACAGGTTCTTTTTAAGCTAGAATCTAGCTCGTTGTTTAGGAAATCATCAACATGCTGTGACAGCACAAAGGTACCCTAGATTGGCCTCTTGTGAGAAATTAGCTGATGGAGACATTTGACATTTCATCCCTGAATATGTACGTGTCTTAGTTTTATTTGCAATATGTTCACAAATAATTGCACGTCAACACCTTCCGTACCTAATAAATGAATTTGAGATTTTTTTAATATTCAAATTGGGTACTATATTACTTAGTACGTTCATGTTTAGTATTTATGAAATTTCAAAATAGCGATAAGATTTAAGATGGACAAGCAACCTATTCATATGGCTTGTTTGGTCATGCATATTGCGATTTCCTCATAAAAATTTTTAGGACCACAATAAATTTTACACCTATTTTCATAATTATCATCAATACAGCTAATTGTGAGTGGTGAAAAAAAAAAAAGTATTTTTGCAATAGTGTGTATGTGGTGTTGCAAAAAATAAGGTTACTGTAAAGATGAATTGTATGCTCCAAAGCCCAAGCTCTTAAGCTTGTTGCCTTGGCTACTAATTGAAAACTTAAAATCACGAATATAGCCAAAGCAAACGCACCAACGACCTGATCATGACAATAAAGTATCCAATATTTTGCTCATGGCGCAGCTGCTTGACTTTCTTCCTGACCTAGCATTTCCATATCGAATGTACAATTTTGGAAACTGCAACTTAAGTTATCCAGATATCAAGTAGTGTTTTTGATGTAGCTTTAACAAGTAAAGAGTAGTAATCATTAGGTATAACTTGTTGATATAAGCTTGCATTGTTCCTATACTATTTGCATAAGTCACTGTTTGCATACTAAGAACGCATTCAAAACAAGCGTCTAGAAGAGTATTGCTAGAATAATTCCAAAGAATGTCTTTTGGACTAAGTAATACATAATAGTTACCGTCTCAGCTGAAAGTATATCATTTGTTTTCACCCCCCAGCAAGCTAGAAAGACAGTAGGACCACCCAATTCCAGCCGTATGAAAGGGTCTTTTAGATCCACTGAGTCAGTCAATGATCTCTTAGAATGGTCTGAGAAGCCCTTTGTCCCATTTGGACAAAAGCTACAGCAGTGGAAAGAACTCCAAAATCAGCTCTGATAGATAGAGGAGGCAAAGCCATTGCAGCTGCAGACATTGGAAGAATTGCGTCCTAGATGAATATTGCGTTATACATATGGGAGACGATAGCATGAAAATGGAGACTTGTGGAGAACTGTAAAACTTGAACTGCAGCCAATAAAATGTACATATCTTGCAAAATCATAATCCTAACTAGAATGAACTTTGCAGAGTTCAAATGAATGATATCAGCCTTTTTCTTCTTTTTTACTTGATGATTATATTCAAAGACGTTCATAGAAAGGGAATTAATATTTCCAATTTTGGTTTCAGATTTCAGTAGGATGGATTAATTTTGTAAAAATTTCTCTGATATCTTCATGCAAACACAAACAAGACGATATTTCAACCCTTGGAAGTAACTGTCACAATAAAACTTTCATGGAGGAAAGCCACAAAGCTAGCCGCTAGGTGCAGCCCTAGCAGTCTGCCCTTTATTTTTCTGTTTTGCTCTCTTTATATACTAACACACATGCGGCCGACGTAAATCTTGAATGAAAACCCGAAGCGGCCTAAGGCCTCCACAGCTCACTTATTTGTGTTTCGGTGAAGGCCCTCCAACAAGTATGCATTAAGACCTTCAAATAAAATACCATTCAAACCCATTGGCCCATTGCATTACTCGCCATCACAACAGATCCACGTAAGTACTACGTAGGCTTCTTTTATTCTTTCTTTATGCTTCACACCTTCTTTGCTTTACTCTTCTTTTAATTTACAATGGTGGCTTGAGTCAATTAGCCTAGCCTGCAATCAACTTCATTGTAAATTGTTCTAGCATGGTCACGCAAATAACTTCTTTCTTTTCTTTGTCTTCCACTTTTTGATTAGACTTTACTCACATCTTGTAGGTCTTCAAGTCTGAGTTGGGTTCAACCCACTTGAATTAGGACCTATAATTTTGTCTCAAATAAAGTCCACTACCATGTAGAACTTTTATCACCTATAAAATAAATATTATTTATAATTAGTGACAAAATAACATAAAAGTAAAGCTAAATATGCAAATATGAGAGTATTTTATTGTATATTTTTCATGCTCATCAAAGACCACAAACTTACATTTTGCTATTCCTCAAGCAAAACAAATAAAGTAAAATAGACAAATAAATTTAAATGAAGAAAAATGAAATCTTAACAAATCTTCTTTTGCTAAAAATTTCGATTCCATTTAGCATATGCAACAAGCCTTTAAACCCCTAACTTACACTAGTAGACGAGTTATAGACTCATGGGCGGTTTGCAGAATATACAGACAAAATTCCAAGTATGAATACTAAGTATGCGTTTGGGAAGCAATGAAAAGTATAAATTATTTCACTATTTAGCTTATTTTTAGTACTATATATGGGTCTCATTGTACTTTTTGGTACTATTCATGAGTCCCACTGTACTATTTTAACTAATTTTTATCTTTATCTACAGTACTTTCAGCAATAAGTTTTCAGTTTTAGCAAAATAAGTGATATCCAAACAGACCTTAAAACAAGAAAAACAAAGAAAATTAGACAAAAACAAAACTTTTTTTTTTTTTTTTTTTTTCATTAGCCTTTTGCAAAGAGGAATAGTTCAAGTTCAAAAACACTACAATTGCCAAGAAATTTCACATGCCATCAAAACTCAATGTGAGTGAAAAGTGGTAGCCAACCCAAACACACTCTTAGTTTTAGAATAAAATTTACTCGAATCTCTATTTGAAAGTATGCTTCAACTCAAATTTTTTTAGTCACTCAACAAATGAAATCACTTTAAAATGGGGTGTAACACTCTCAACAATATATGTGAGCGGACTGATGTAAGCAAAATCAAACACCTCACATATAAATCACATGAAAAACGCTTAATCAAGAAAAAACAAGTAGTCTCATGAAAGGATGCAAAAAAAAATTTTACCATACTTTTTATTCAGTCATATCAATATCTGAACTACACAATCTTTGAGATCAAATAAGGACTTTATTAGAACATAATGTAGGGTAAAAACAAAGGGGATGAAATAAAAATGGGTTGGTAGTTTACTGTAACAAGAAGGCATAAAAAAAGTTATTTTATCTCTTTTGTTGGGTTTCGTGGTAGAGAGGAAGTGATAAAGAAATTAATAAAAGAATGAATTTGGTTGATGGAAAAAATAAGAGCATTGATACAAGGCGTGTTGTGAAATTGTGTATTAAAATAAATAAATTAACTTTTTAAGGTATTAAATACTAAAATTTTTAGCTCTACTGATGTGAATGCTAAGTAGGGATTGAGATCTACCACAAAAATATTAGACTCATTTTATCAGTTGCAACATCATGATTGAGAATGATGGGTTAATCGCATGTCATTTTACATAGTCTGAGTGTTCACTATCCCGATGTTGCATCATTTATTCACATAATGCAAGTCAAAACCTACAAATACAGAAGACAATGGAATTTTACACCCACACTAGCTATTTCTTGGGTCCATCGAGTTCTTACCTTTACATTTGACTTGGTTAGCTCTAAAATAACTATAATTTTTTTTAATATTAAAATAGCTATAATTTTTTTTTCTTTTAATAATAAAATAGCTATAAAGTTGCCTCAAAAGTGAACTTCACTCATATTTCAGTAAGCTTTTGCATTCCCGGATGAAATACATTCATATACTGCTTTGCATTATTCACCTTTTTCATCCCTTTCTATTGATTCGTCCAGAATAAGTTTCTTTGGATGGCCTTATAAAAAAGGTTTTTTTTTTTTTTTTTTTTCCATTAAAAAAAAACTCAATTTTTTTTTGAAAAATTAGTTTCATGCCCACCTCAAAAAAAGTGCATTAATGTTTTCAAAGTTTTTGCTGACTTGTACAATTGTGCGTGATTGATAAAAAGTAATGGGTTACATAAGTTAGTAGTAAGCATAAAATATTTACCATTCGCAATTGCATAAGTCAACAAATTCTAAAATTGGGTGTACGATTAGTTGTGAGTTGTAACTCAAAATTTATTCGTTTACTCAATCCAATTTTTTTTTTTTTTTTAGAAACAAACACAAACATAAGAGAGAAAAATGGGTTCTAAAACAAAGATACACTACAACTCTACTTAAAAGTCATGATAAAATGATTCTTCTGCATATCAATGTCTTTTTTTTTTAATTATAATATTCTTTAACTGCACATAACAATGATATGCCTAGGAAATATATGGCTTACTAGAGAATAAATTGGGCTTCATGACTTTCTCAACAACAAAAAAAAAGGTGGCCTTCATGAATACCTTTACTTTTACCCTTTTCTAATTTTATAGCCATTTATTTTGAAAGTATATATCAAGTTCTACTCTTCTGTCCATATCATCAGGAAATTCAAGACTCAAGTGCAATTATCACTTTTAACTTTTACCCTTTCTATCAATTGATATTGACAAGCGTTTCTCCAAAAAAAAAAAAAAAAAGTGATATTGACAAGCTCTCCCTTTTGTTCATATCATCAAGACTTGACGCACAATGTGGACAACCAACAAACAATGAGTGATCATATCATCAAAACATGCCATATGCACTCATTGATGGCTAGACATACCCGTGACTCGGTCATTGTTAATAAACAGAGAAGAAATTATTTTCCGAACAAAAAAACAAAATGGAGTACCATGTTGTGGGTTCGCAGTGGTGGAATTTATAGCTTCTAGAGTAGTTTGGTAGACATTGGAAGAGTTGGATGATGAGGAATTGTGAGTTTTCAAATAAGGATTGTGACCCAACATCATGAACCACATGAACTTGCTCATTTCACATTTAGAGGTTAGAACAGAATAATTCCGTAAAAGATATTCTTGATTGATTGGGACTTTCCACCAAAGGAAGTCCATCAATTCTATTTTATCAAATTCTGCAAAGAGAGAGAGAGAGAGAGAGAGAGAGAGAATTCGATTGATTGCAAAGATTTTGTTTTTTCCATTGTGGTACAACAAATATTGGATTATATTGCCTGCAATGTATTAAGGTGCAATCCCTACAATATGAACTAGTTGGTCTAATGAGGGCTTGCCACCTCAATCAAAAATCCAACTCAACTATGCCTCACCTCATTAGTCATTACCAACAAAATTCCCAGTACTTATCTTTCTCTCCGTTAACTTTCTCTCTCTCTCTCTCTTCTCCTGGCAATATAGCTTCAAGATTCAAGCCAATGTGGTTCAAATATTACATGGACTCATTAACTTTCTTTCTTTTATATATTTTTTATTATTTATAAGAAGGTTGTACCCAATGGCCAACCAGCTTTTACAGTTTGAAAGAGGTGGTTGATAGGTAGGTGCCATGTCCCGACTTTTAGAGTGCGATTCTCAAACTTAAACCTGTAGGTCTAAAATACTTTCACAAAAAAATGTTTGCCATTTTCTATTATTAATAATGTAAGGAAATTATTTTAAAAAAAAAGTAGTAGAAACTTTTTTTTTTTTTTTTTGAGAAAGCAAGTAGTAGAAACTAGAAATACATACTCTTTGGAGAGAGAAATAGTATAATTCTTAAACTGAAACATAGATTGTTTTAGTAAAAAATAAACATTCTCCTATATATTTATATTTATGTCTATTCTATAGTGAAAATTAGGATCTCTTTGTGCTCACTTTCTTTCCAAGCTGTTGAAAACAAGAATATGCGCGAAAAAATGAAAATATTTCGTAAAGGTACAACAACTCCTAATCTTTTATGTCTACGTGTTCATTTTTATGGTTATGTATCTTCTATCCCCCTTTCCATTGTGAATTATTTTGTAAATTCTCACTTAATTTAGAAGCTTTAATGCAAATGAATATGTAATAACAACAAATTAATATATTAAGTATAATTTTTATATTAAAGTTTTCCTCCTCTAACCTCGGGTTTCTCTTTGAAGCTAAGGGTTTTGTAGGATTTGAGTCTTGGTAAGTACAAGCCCATATGGTTTTTTTTTTTTTTTTTTTTTTTTTTTTTGCGCTGGGTAATTGTTTATTGCGGGGGATAGAACCCCCGCGCTGACGGTTACGTGGTGAACCGGGTACCACTTGGGCTACAAGGCCCGATGGTAGCCCATATGGTTTTACATCTCACTTTAGTCTCAAGAATGTTATCTAACTTTGTGTTTAAGGGTTATGTGTCTAGGAAGTAGGAATGCCTCACAAAGGACTTTACCAAAGCGTAACTGAGTAACATAAATTTGACAAATGTGATGAGAATACATAGAATGTGAAATCAAGTTGTCTTAACTAGGTTGATCATGACTATATTGCAATTCTACTCTCTTTTTTTTTTAATTATTATTTATAAATGAGTTTTAAGTTTTAACACTAAGGGAAGGGGAAAGGAGATTCAATTTCAAACTAGTGACCTACTTCAGGAGGCATGGTTCCCAGCCAATAGTTCTATTCCTTGGGATTGATAAATTGCATCTCATCCATCTTGCAATTGTTGCAGACAGCACACCTTATTAATCAGCAATCCAAGATTCCAAATAGTACCTTTCAAGCTTTAAAAAAAACACTAATGGAAGCAAAAAGAAATTATCAAGTTCTCTTCTATGTCTTTTTAAATTTTTGCTCTGATTGGTTGGGCTTACTCAGGCTCCAGTTTACTCGAACTTGTGACTAAACTAAAGACTAAAGACTAGCACTCACTGGTCAGTCCATTAAAATAATCAAGCTACTTATTTGGACCTAAACTAACCAATCACAGGCCATATGAATTTGATCACCACAAAGCTAGAGTAATGGGCCTTAGAGGTTATAACTCAAAAGGCCCATAAAAGATATTCTCGAGACTTTTAAACAAAAGGATATGTGGCGGACTTGCACCAGGGCAAGTCCAATTCTATTTTGTCAAATTTTGCAGAAGAGATTCAAATTCGATTGGTAGCAAAAATATTCGTGTTGTTCTTTTCATGAATTCTAGGGATCTTGGATTGTTTGAACTTTCATTAATTCCTTCTTGTTCTTTTCTTTGGTGTGTGATTAGCGAAAACTATCTTCATTATTGTTTATTTATTTTCTTATATACACCTGGAGTACCCGGTAGCACCATTTGTTTAGTTAATTACTTCTTTTTTTTGGGTAAATTCCATTCACACCCTGAGGTTTGGGTTAATGCCAACCAGATGTAAAACTTTTCAAAACTAATTAATTTAGTCCCTAAAGCCAATTTAGTTCCTAAAATAGTTGAGAAAAAATAACAAACTGCTTAGGGACTAAGTTGATTTTAGGGACCAAGTTGACTAGTTTTAAAAAGTTTTGAACCTAGTTGGCATTAACTCAAATCTCAAGATATGTTAGTAGAATTTACCATTTTTTTATATTAGGGTTTACTGAATTACTTAGTTATTAGTTATTAGAGAGACAGAAAACCGCACACAAGCTTATCATCTATCAAATTTTTTTTTTTGGGGTAAACTTATCTATCATATTGGTATATAGCAAGCGGCACATATTGCCCAGAAAAATTCAAGCGTGTGTGGGGAAAACCCCACCAAACTTAATATTCATATAAAAATGTGCTAAAGTAGGATCAAAGTAAGCATGTTCCTCAAAAAAAAAAAAAAAAAAAGTAAGCACGCATATTGCCCTTTTTTTTATTACTATGATTATTATAAATGAGTTTATAACCTAAGGGCAGGGGAATGGAGATATTCAAACTAATGACCTTCACAGCATGGTCCCGGTCCCCAGCTAATAGTTCTATTCTTTGGGGTTGAAAAATTGCACCTCATCCATCTTGCAATCCAAATAGAACCTTTCAAGCTTTTTAAAAAATTTAAAAGTGTAAAAAAAAAAAAAAAAAAAAAAAAACACACGCACACACAGGAAGCCAAAAGAAATGATTTCAAAGATTATTATAGAATGCCAAACAGCGGTATATATATCAGAGCCCCCCCAAAAAAATGCATCCATATTTGGTGAAATGCCATATGAGAAGGGTCTCGCACAAAATTGTTCAAGTTTTAGCCTATTCTCCAAGAGAAATACACTAAACCCCTGATGGTTTTATTTAAAATAGACACTGTTTTCTACTATTTCAATGAAAATTTTTCAAATTCGCTCCATCAGCCAAACTCTTCAACTTCTGACAAAATATTAGTCTAACCTAACTAAAAGGATCACGCAGTCGATTCCTTCAGATAAGAAATGAGGTCTGCACGATCTTGTGGCTTCTTCAAACCAGGGAAAACCATCTTCGTTCCAGGAATGTACTGCACAAAGAAAATTTCATAAGTGGTCAAGTACTCATTTTTCATTTATATATTCGTTTTTTTGAATAACTAATAAAGATTCATTCAAAAGAGAATAAAAAGGGTGTAACCCTAGTACACAGTAACACAGTTAATCATCTACTTCTGCATTGTCTGGTGGCTGAAAAGTTGTGATCCTAGTGTTCTCTTTATTCAGAGTACAGTGTGTGATGTCAGATAGATTATGAGCTGTTTGAAAGGCAAGTTCAGTTGACACAATAGTCACAATATTTGGATTGCTGTTCTGATGCGGGGATTTTAAGGGGCTGCTGTTTACGCTTAGAATTGATTAAGGGAGTTGAGAGTTGCTTAGAACAAGGAATAAGGTGTGACAAAACCTTCTTAAGAGAAATCCATCTCTTGAAAATAGCACTAGGCTAATCTGTGTAAATGTATTCAAAAACTGATCACAACGTAACTACAATCTGGTACTTCAACTAGTTGTTTGGCATTGGCAGCCTTCTAGATGCTTGACAAGTGTATAGATCCTATTGGCCAACGCTTAAGTAATCTCTAACTAACTAACTAACTGGTTACAAATGCAACTACTTGAAATGCCCTGCATCAGGACTCTCCCTGTTAAGAAGCATTTGACCTCAAGTGCTCTTGGTTGCTACAAGATTTGTATGAAGTTCTAGCCTTCTAGGATGATACAGTTGCCTTGTATAATGAGTTTGCTTCTTTGCCAGCACACCAAAGGCTGCTGCTTCTGCACAGTGAAGTCCCACACAGCTGAACCAACCTTCATCTTGACCGTTGCCTTGGGGTTTACTTTTCCCTCTTTGATTGCAAACAGTAGGGCTGCACCATCTAATACATAATGTGTGCGCTACACCTTCTACAATGGATGGTTTTTGCCTATCATGTCAACATGGTCTTCCACTAGGAAGTAAGAGATGACAAACATTCATGGTCTTCCCATCACAAAGAACACAATCTTGAAAGCTATTGATTGATAAGAACCCTAAGCACCCTCTTTTCCTCCTCTTTAGCACAGGAAGCAGGTTGTCTTTGATGTTGGTGACCCAGTATGGGTGTTCATTTCTAAAGAAAGGAGGCCAGAAGGGCAGTACTCCAATCTCAGACCAAGAAAGAGTGGGCGCAAAATCTTGAAGAGGATCAACCCCAATGCTTATGAAGTAGACTTACCTGCACACATGGCAATGTCAAATACCTTCAATGTGCAGCATCTGTCAGCCTATCATGATCCTAGGGTAGCCAAGAACACTTGAGACCAAGTGTTTCTTAAGAAGTCTGATGCAGGAACATCAAACAACTATTTCTCATTGCAACTTTGGTACAGGGAAGCAGCAGCTAAACAACAGCCATTACAAGCTGTAGCAGCTGAGACAGCCATGTCAGCAGTGCAGTAGTCTATCCTAGTGTAGTCAAACATTTCCAGCAGCCAGCTAGGATTGAGATTAGATGGATGGCTTAAGTTCCTAATGCATTTCCAAGTCAGGTAGAAGCAACTGGAGAGAATACGATAGCTGGAGTTTTCTGCTGTGACATTTAGTTAGAGATTCCAGATTCAGTTAGACCTGTGTCCAAACAGCAAGCTTAAGGCTGTTATTCCACCTGTACTCAGTAAATGGATTTACTGATTAACCAATCAGATTTAGCCATATCTCTAAATGATCTTAGCTGTTAGTATCAATCAGTTGTATAAATAGCCTTTTACTTGTACTTGTAAAACAGTTAGTTGATTTTGGTAAATGAAATAAGCTTGATAGCTTCTCTTGAAACTATGTGTTCTTGCAGAGGTGCTTATCCACCTGTATGTTACTCTAATCAACTCAAATCACTTACGTGCTCACTAAAATAATCAATAACCCATCATTATTTCCCTACATCATGTTCCATTGTAACTTGTGTGGACTACTTGGAAGGGATCTTAACTCTCTCTCTCTTGATAGTTGTATCATGTATGATTAAATGCATGCGTTTATAGTTTTTTATCTTCAAAATACATTTTTTTTTCATAGATTGTATGAATTTCTCATTATACTAATTTACAGGACTGTCTTGTACACTCCCAAGTGTAATGAATTTTCTTGTTTTTGGAGATAAAAAGTACTAGTACTTTATAAAAAAAGACCCTAGCACCGAAAAGGCACAAAATAAACTGTGAAAAAGAAACATAAAAATAAAGCTGAGATTCAAAATTACAAGGATCTAAAAAATTGAAGTAGATAAAGCACAGAAACCCTGAAAACCCTCATCTCATATAATAGAGATCTTAGAAGTAAAGACCTTACTCTCATCATTAAGAATCAAATTCTCCCAAAAGTTATAGCATTCCCCTCCCACAAAACACTCCTCATAAGACATAATAGCAAGCCATTTCATCAATTTTAGTTCACATAGCAAACATAATCAAATCAGCAACAATTCATGAGCAATAAAATCCCTGGAGACCCCAATTTCCAATAGAAGTTTATCATCAAAAGGTAGAAACAAAAATGTTAGGGGTTAATACACTACAACAATGAATTACCTCCTGAAAACATAATTATGAAAGTACCATCCGAACACTGCTCTAAATTTCATAATATTAAATTGTCAAACCACATAAAATAGATCTTATTCAGAAATATATACGTTTCGCATTAACAGAGGATGTGCACCACCCCCATGTTAAACCCACTTGAACTCATGAAGTATAACCATTACTTATTGGGATAAGAATATTGTGAAACAGTTAAACTCTACTAAATACATAAACACTGTATGAAATACAGCAATGCAATTGCTGACATAATAGCAAGACACACCATGCATTTTATATGCAACACCATTTTGAGCCATGAACAAATAGCAGAATCAAGTGTGACAAGTATATAGCATATGTTCTTTTATTAAAAAAATTTTCAAGCAATGCAATCAATGGAAAACTTGAATCATACATACCTTCTTTGGGTTAAGCAAGTAGTCATACAACGTATTCTCTCCCCAGTTCACGGCCATGTTCTTATTTGCAGCAGAATAGGAGTACCCAGGAGTTGTGCCAGACTGCCTTCCAAAAAGACCATTTAGATTAGGTCCTGCACAAGTATTGCTCAAATGATTATTGTCTTGAAACAAAGAACAAGAGAATTTGCACTGTAGCTACATATCACTTTCATGTACAAAATTATAGGCACATTGCATTAAAATATCAAATTATTCATGAGACCAAATGACAATAGCCAAAGAAACCAATGAGCTCTGCCTAGAATGCCATTTCCTCCCCCCACAATAAAGTTTGGAGTGTGAGGTCATTGGCCGAAACACATAACAGCCTTAGAAAATTAGAACAGGGCAATACACAAAGAAACCAATGAGATCTGTCTCAAATGGCATTTCCTCCTCCCACAAGAACGGTTGGAGCATGAGGTCAAGGGCTGAAAACCCAGTGGGTGCGTGCATAACTTACCCATCCAAAATGGGGAGCCAAGAGAAATAGGGAAACACACAAAGATATTCTGAAAATCCAACAATTCCCTTGCATATCCAGCAATACAATATATACTTCCATGGCATAAATTCCACCCAAATCATCAACCAAAACTTTGCACCACAATTGGAACATTTTATAATGGATTTCCACTACTTCATCACAATTTGGTGTTTCCACGAACGAATCCATAAAATTTGTTATTCTTGCCAATTCAAATTATACCTCCTAGTCACTTCACTAAACTATTCTATCCCATTATGTATATACTATAAGAAATCAACGGTTTCTAAACCACTACTAGTCAATGACCCAAAAATTTGTGCTTTAAAAAAAAAAAAAAAATCCTTTCTTTCTCAGCAAACAAACAAAGGTAACCCCACAAAACCAAACACTTCAGGAATAATTTTTAACAGTAATATAACAAATGACATCAAGTTCTCAAGAAATTGTACACACACATACACATTCACCAGATTTCGGAAATTCTCAACAAAACATAAACATACATATATATAGCATACTTTTATTTTGTATGTACCATTCCTAGCCAATTTTAACCGTTAATCTATTCTCTGTTAACCATATATAACTTTTAACATGTTAACTATTGAATGCACAGTGAAAAAGTGTGAATATCATAGAATTCTCCACACATTCATATATATATATGACATACCCAATAAAAATCGATGCAAAAGAGAAAGGATTAAGCGAAAAAGTTTAACACAAAAACTAAATTCAGATAAAATTTACACACACACACACACACATACAGAAATTCCATAAAATAAGTTGCAGAATCATAAGGTCAAATCAGAGAGAAACTCAAACTTAGATCTCACAGAGCAAACACACAGAAATGCTAAGAGAGAGAGAAAGAGAGGGACCTTGTTTGTGACCAGCGCCTTTGTCGACGGTGTGGCATTGAGCGCACTTGGTCTTGAAGATTTTCTCGCCGGCCTTGGGATTTCCCGGTGGTGCTTCTGCGAAGCTCGCCATTTTTTTGTTCTCAGATTTTGATTGCTCTCTGATACAAAAGGGTTACTAGGGTTTTTAGTTTCTAATTTTCAATAAGCTGATTTAAGCAGGTCTCTGAGCTGAGCTCCAACTACTATGGGGTTTTGGATTCCCATTTGACGTATCTACCCTTCGTTGTCTCGTTTAATTACTCAGTCCCCACTCGTCCACAAGCACACTCAGAGGTATTCATCAAACCGCATCCAAACCGACCAAAACCATCCGCAAAATAAAATAATCGTACAGTGCCACATTATGCGGTGCGGAATGTAGTTTTATGATAAGAAAACTTCACCGCATTGCACCCATATATATATATATATATATATATATATATATATTTATTTATTTTATATTATGTATATTGTAAGGACACGATTTGCAACTCAAGCCTAAATTGTATGAGATCTTGGTCCAGTGAGTCCTGTACAATAAATTTGTAGAGAGTGGGTCAAAGAACTAGGTTTTAGTGAATTGGACAACGGCTAATATGGATGAACTCCTTGTCCGAGGAGGCAAGTGCTCATATAAATCAAGTAAACAGAGTACAAGTGCAATTGTGATTGCTACAGTGTTCTTTCTCTGTTTTCCCCATCCCCTTCTTCTAGGGTCTCTATTCTCATTTATACTACATCTCTTCCTTCATCTTTACCCTACGCGTAGATAGTTGATGGCTTAGGCTGATACTTGTCCTATCAGACTCCTCTAGAAGTCTTTGGAGGATGGTTATAAGACTGGAAAAGTATTGTTCAAAGGTTACTTCCTCATTAATATGGCCAAGGAATTAGCTACAGAGCATTCAATGATGTAGTAACAGCTTTCCCTTAGATATTTTTGGGTTCCTATCTTTCTTGTACGTTTATGTTGCACGTCCCTATCGCTGGAACTTCTTGAAAGGTCACTTTGATCATTAGGATCTATACTCGATCTGCGTTTAGCTTATCCGAGGAGATATTCCTCCTCAGATTCGAACTTCTCATGCTCTCGGTCGAAGCCCCACGTTCTTGGCCAAAGCCCAAAACCCAATAGTACGATTTGGGTCCATGACCCCATAATAGCCCCTCAAAACTCCGGTTTTTTCCTCTCATCCGAGGAGAAAAGTGGGGTTTTGAATTCTTTAAGAGTTAATTCTACTTGATCCCTTGATTTACGCCCGTGGGAGTGCCGTTTTACGCGCCTCATATTTGTACTGTAAATTGCTCCTTTTAGAGTTACCAATCTGAGGAGTTGGTTATGATCTTGGGTTTGTTTTGACACTTTAGTGAGAAACAAATAGATAGCATAGAACGTTAACTTCCCCACATCATCTGGTCCAAGGACCAAGGCATGACTGAGGCTCAGTTTAAACACCTGTAGAGTTGTCATGGAGTGTTAACTTCCCTCATCATCTGGTCCGAGGACCGAGGCATGATTGAGTTTCCGTTTAAACACTTGTAAAGAGTTGTCATTGAGTGTTAACTTCCCTCATCAACTGGTCCGAGGACCGAGGCATGATTGAGTTTCTGTTTAAACACTTGTAAAGATGCCCTTGAGTGTTAACTTCCCCTTAGCATCTGGTCCGAGGACTGCAGGCATGACTAAGTTTGAGTTTAAACACTTGGAAGATGCCATTGAGTGTTAACTTCCCCTTATCATCTGGTCCGAGGACTGCAGGCATGACTAAGTTTGAGTTTAAACACTTGGAATAGTTGTCATTGAGTGTTAACTTCCCTCATCAGCTAGTCCGAGGACCGAGGAATGATTGAGTTTCCGTTTAAACACTTGTAAAGAGTTGTCATTGAGTGTTAACTTCCCTCATCAGCTGGTCCGAGGACCGAGGCATGATTGAGTTTCCGTTTAAACACTTGTAAAGATGCCCTTGAGTGTTAACTTCCCCTTAGCATCTGGTTCGAGGACTGTAGGCATGACTAAGTTTGAGTTTAAACACTTGGAAGAGTTGTCATTGAGTGTTAACTTCCCTCATCAGCTAGTCCGAGGACCGAGGCATGATTGAGTTTCCGTTTAAACACTTGTAAAGAGTTGTCATTAAGTGTTAACTTCTTTCATCAGCTAGTCCGAGGATCGAGGCATGATTGAGTTTCTGTTTAAACACTTGTAAAGATGCCCTTGAGTGTTAACTTTCCCTTAGCATTTGGTCCAAGGACTGCAGGCATGACTAAGTTTGAGTTTAAACACTTGGAAGAGTTGTTATTGAGTGTTAACTTCCCTCATCAGCTGGTCCGAGGACCGAGGCATGATTGAGTTTCCGTTTAAACACTTGTAAAGAGTTGTCATTGAGTGTTAACTTCCCTCATCAGCTGGTCCGAGGACCGAGGCATGATTGAGTTTCCGTTTAAACACTTGTAAAGATGCCCTTGAGTGTTAACTTCCCCTTAGCATCTGGTCCGAGGACTGCAGGCATGACTAAGTTTGAGTTTAAACACTTGGAAGAGTTGTCATTGAGTGTTAACTTCCCTCATCAGCTGGTCCGAGGACCGAGGCATGATTGAGTTTCCGTTTAAACACTTGTAAAGAGTTGTCATTGAGTGTTAACTTCCCTCATCAACTGGTCCGAGGACCGAGGCATGATTGAGTTTCTGTTTAAACACTTGTAAAAATGCCCTTGAGTGTTAACTTCCCCTTAGCATCTGGTCCGAGGACTGCAGGCATGACTAAGTTTGAGTTTAAACACTTGGAAGAGTTGTCATTGAGTGTTAACTTCCCTCATCAGCTGGTCCGAGGACTGCAGGCATGACTAAGTTTGAGTTTAAACACTTGGAAGATGCCATTGTGTGTTAATTTCCCCAAAGTAAGAGATCCGAAGAACCCGACATAGCTAAGGTTCTATTTAACCACTTCAAAAGATGTCAGTGTGTGTTAATTTCCTCAAAGCAGGAGGTTCGAAGAACCCAACATAGCTAAAGTTCTGTTTAACCACTTCAAAAGATGTCAGTGCGTATTAATTTCCCCAGAGCAGGAGGTCCAAGGGACCCGGCATAGCTAAGGTTCTGTTTAACCGCTTCAAAAGATTCCAGTGCATGTTAATTTTCCCAAAGCAGGAGGTCCGAGGACCCGGCATAGCTAAGGTTCTGTTTAATCACTTTCCCCAGGTGCCTTATAAGGCTCAGCCCCGAGTACAAAGATGTCACTGTGTGTTAATTTCCCCTTAGCATCTAGTCCGAGGACTACAGACATGACTAAGGTTCTATTTAACCACTTTCCCCGGGTGCCTTATAAGGTTCAGCCTCGAGTACAAAGATGTCACTATGTGTTAATTTTCCCTTAGCATCTGGTCCGAGGACTACAGACATGACTAAGGTTCTGTTTAACCACTTTCCCCGGGTGCCTTATAAGGCTCAGCCCCGAGTACAAAGATGTCACTGTGTGTTAATTTCCCCTTAGCATCTAGTCCGAGGACTACAGACATGACTAAGGTTCTATTTAACCACTTTCCCCGGGTGCCTTATAAGGCTCAACCCCGAGTACAAAGATGTCACTGTATGTTAATTTCCCCTTAGCATCTGGTCCGAGGACTACAGACATGACTAAGGTTCTGTTTAACCACTTTTCCCGGGTGCCTTATAAGGCTCAGCCTCGAGTACAAAGATGTCACTGTGTGTTAATTTTCCCTTAGCATTTGGTCCGAGAACTACAGACATGACTAAGGTTCTGTTTAATCACTTTCCCCGGGTGCCTTATAAGGATCAGCCTCGAGGGGAGCCCTTTGAAGGAGTCTATGGAATTTGCTCTTAGGCA
This sequence comes from Quercus tomentella, assembly GCA_028535165.1. Classification (NCBI taxonomy): domain Eukaryota; kingdom Viridiplantae; phylum Streptophyta; class Magnoliopsida; order Fagales; family Fagaceae; genus Quercus; species Quercus tomentella. The sequence continues at coordinate 95,101,163 of JAPQVY010000155.1, forward strand.
GTCGAACCATCTCACCGCCACGGGTCCCAGACTCTACGTCGCTCCTGAGAGATGTGACTTCCAACTCGAGAGTGGCTTTTGCTTGTATGCGTAGTATGCACGCTACCCTGTCGATTCCTCCTACGCTCAAGGTTGGCATAAGGATTTTCACGTTGGGACGCCATGGACTCTGCCTGGTAAGGACCTGAACCCACCATAGTTGACCGTTGCACTCACTATCACACAAGCTCTTCTCACAGACGGCGCCAATCGTAGGGACACGATTTGCAACCCAAGCCCAAAATGTATGAGATCTTGGTCCAGTGAGCCCTGTACAATAAATTTGTAGATAGTGGGTCAAAGAACTAGGCTTTAGTGAATTGGACAACGGCTAATATGGATGAACTCCTTGTCCGAGGAGGCAAGTGCTCATATAAATCAAGTAAACAGAGTACAAGTGCAATTGTGATTGCTATAGTGTTCTTTCTCTGTTTTCCCCATCCCCTTCTTCTAGGGTCTCTATTCTCATTTATACTACATCTCTTCCTTCATATTTACCCTACGCGTGGATAGTTGATGGCTTAGGCTAATACTTGTCCTATCAGACTCCTCTAGAAGTCTTTGGAGGATGGTTATAAGACTGGAAAAGTACTGTTCAGAGGTCACTTCCTCATTAATATGGCCAGGGAATTAGCTACAGAGCATTCAATGATGTGGTAGCAGCTTTCCCTTAGATATTTTTGGGTTCCTATCTTTCTTGTACGTTTATGGTGCACGTCCCTATCACTAGAGCTTCTTGGAAGGTCACTTTGATCATTAGGATCTATACTCGATCTGCGTTTAGCTTATCCGAGGAGATATTCCTCCTCGGATTCGGACTTCTCACGCTCTCGGTCGAAGCCCCACGTTCTTGGCCAAAGCCCAAAACCCAATAGTACGATTTGGGTCCATGACCCCACATATATATATATATATATATATATATATATATATATATATATATATATTAATAATTTAATATTATATCAAGTAAGTGGCCAGTCTAGTGTTAGTGTATTCCGGTTTTATGTTAAAAAGACTTCATTTTAGTCATATACAAAATCAAAAGTTCAAAAGTTATATATATATATATATATATATATATATATATATATATATATATAGACATACACACACTACTATTTAAAGGGCTTCTTCTGTTTGGAATCCTCAAGTTACATGCCCAAAATACCCTCAAATTCATTCGTTTCTAAGGCTTAAATACTAATATAAAATTCAAAATACTAATTAGTTTACGAATAGTTGTTTCAAATTGTAGTAGGAATACTAATATATTTCTCTATCCAAACGGAAAAGTAATATATTTGTTTCACAAATCTTATAAACCGAACTATAGGAGTAATAGTAATAAACAAATTTAATAAAAAGGAATATACTTTCTTACTTACCAGGAGTATATTTACTTAGTATAAAAAAAAGGTAACATATAAAAGGTGTGTATAATATGCCAAAAGTCTTTTAGTTTAGTGGTTTTGCCTTTCTCTTCTATAAGAACAACTAAGGTTTAAATCCCCAACTTATAATAACAACGGAATTATCTAAAAGAAAATGTGTAATAGTTAGGACATAGGTAGGAGCATTATAGCTTGTCTCTACTCGTGTATTTGTGTGAGGACTAAGGAGAGAAGTGTTCACTTGTGATTTTGGTGACAACTTAATTAGGAGAATGAGACAATGAGTAACAATTACCATTTCAATGGAGACTTATGAGTATTGCTAAAAACACAATCAAAATCACTAAGCATCATTATCATGATTAGTTTTAATCTTTTTTTTAACTCAAATTAAGATTTTAATTCAACAATCTAAGATACACCAGCCAACAATTAGAAGTTTAGACCAATTATTAGTTTTTATGTTATGTTGATTTTTATTGTTGTTGTTATTTTGTTTATGTTTATGTGTATTGTTATTGGTATCACTATGCCCCCTAAAAGTACTCATTAGTGATATATATCATTGAAAACAAAAAATCTAACCATAAAAAAAATCCTTATCTCAACAAAAATATTTTGGTTAGCTAGATTTTTCCAAGTGTAAGTAGAAGAAAAGAATTCAACTTAATTCCAAGAAAGGTAATAAAAATAAAATAAAATAAAAATTGCAAGGGTGGGAGTTTATGAGGGGGGCATTTATGAAGATGCATTAGTCTCATTAATATTGCTAATAGGATGGCTTCCCAGAGTCATTACCCACCTCTTGGCAACCTTCATATCAAAAAATAGCATGCAGATACCAAGGTATTTCATCAATCCTTTTGGAAGGCCTCAAATCAAAAGGAACTAGTCCCATTGGGATGGAAATTGAATCTGAGATTGTTAGCGGGTGCAGGGTGTCAATAGATGATGATAGCTAGTGCATCAAGGTCTATCAGCAATTATCCTGAATCAAAGCGTTTTTGTTAGAACCCTAATAAAAGGCTTAGAATCCCTAAGTGCCTCCATAATCATATACGCGTAAACTGCCATTTTCGAAAAGGGACATGAGAAGTTTATTATGGCGTTTAGATACTAGTTACCATCTATGCATGTTCTTCTTTTTTCCAAAAATAAGCCTGAAGCATACCAAAAGGGCGTGGAAGCAATCCTATTTAGAGCACTACGTTATGCTGCTTACATCGGATTGTTACTTCTTGTAATTACGATTTTGCTAATGAGTGCCAAATTTTCAAAAGTCAGTTTTATTTTGGACGGAATGTGTCTTCTATTGTACTTAGCTTTTGTCATCCATTGGTTTATCAACAAATAATTCTTTTTAATAGTGTGCTAATTTTTAAGAAGTCATTTTTTTATTTGCCTAGAGTTTTAAACATGTAGTTTTGTTTCTCCACAAAATTGTTCTTTTCTTTTAACTTTGAATTTGAGAAAAAAAAAATGGGTCGGTTTTGTGTGTGTGTTGTGGATTGAATCATGGAAGATGGATGGGAGTTATTCTATCCAACTGTTTTTTTTTTTAATAATTTTTTTTTTATAGATAAACCTATGCAATAGTTGTTATAATTGTATAAGTTTTCTACTTAAAAAAATAGAGATAATAACCATATTAGTTTTCTGTTAAAGTATTTGAATTTAACTTTCTAATATTTTGTGAAAGAAAAAAAAATTGAATTTGATAGTTGAAAAAATGGAGAACGTTAGCAGATTAAATTGTACCTCGTACTTATTTCTCAAATACAAATGCACTTAAATTGATATCAACTAGTCCATTCAATTTGCCATTGCCAAGCACATTACCATTTCAAGTACAAATTATTAAAGATGAAAACGCATAAAGAGGGAATAATTAATTATCCATATATTCCGATACACATCTTGCCAACCTGTAATTATTGGTAAAAATAATTAAATAATGAAGACTTGAGATTAAGGATATTGCTGTAAAACCAAAATCACAATCAAGAAGTATCATCATCGTCATCATTACCATCATTAGTTTTAATATTATGTTGATGTTTATTGTTATATTATTTATGTTTATTTGTATTGTTATGTTAATTGAGAAATTAAATGAGGGTATTTAACCTTTTTGAGTATCTGACTATTATTATTAATAATAAAGACTATTATTACTAATAATAACTAGTTACTAACATGCACAATGCTCAGGAAAGTTTTATCAAATATGGTAAAACAAATTTTATCTTACCAAAATTAAAAACGGTACTCTTTCTCAAGAATGCAAAAGATAAGGTAAGGAAAATTTTCATTTCTTAGGCTGTGTTTGGCTTGATGTAAAATGTTCTCTAAATGTACAAATTTTTCAGGTGAAAATATAATCCAGCAAATACGCTTGACAAAATATAATCCAGCAAATACGCTTGACAATCTCTCTCTCTCTCTCTCTCTCTCTCTCTCTCTCTCTCTCTCTCTCTCTCTCTCTCTCTCTCTCTCTCTCTCTCTCTCTCTCTGGGTGGCTGGAGTGAGGTGTAAAATGGTTGAAGGTAAAATAAAAGTGTAAAACAATTTACACTCTCTCTCTCTCTCCCCCCACCCCCCCCCCTCCCCCCTCCCCCCTCCCCATTTTACGGTGAAACTAAAATTGATTAGTTTGACCATATTTTCTAGTCCACCCAAACACCCAAAACAAACATAGCCTTAATAACAACTATTTATAACACTTTGTACATCATAAAAAAGCATACTAGAAATTAAAAATTATTCTTTTTGTTTTAAACTAACTTTCTCAAACTCATTTTTTTCTTCCTACAATCTAAAACACCGAAAACATATCTCAAAAATTAATAAAACTCAACAGAACTGCGATTCAAAACAAAAGTGCAAAAATATTTACTTCAACACCTCTCATGTGACATTAAGACAAAAGTTGAAATAAGTGATGAGAAGAAAAAATTGGGGAAAAAGACTTTAGTATGTTTCGATATCCTTATTTTCTTTTTTTCTCATTAAGAAGGTACCATCATTAAACAACAGGAAAATAAAATTTGGAAATATTGTTGTGCACAAAATTGCAAGAATGCATAATTAAATTTAGAATTTGCAGTAAGGCTTTCAAGCCACACAATAGAAGTAGGTGGCCGATCTTAAGCAAAAGTGTTGGTTACAGCCTTATCATGAGATTGAATGGTCTTGCTACTGATGGACAAGTATCAGTCATACATGATGTTATTGTTGGACTTCTCTTAAGGTTATTTGATGCTATTATTATAGATGTGGTTTGGCTGTTTGGACGACCACTATGGACGAATTAACCTTAGATTGATCCCCATCAGATACCATAGTTAATCCTAATTTTTATATATACACAAAAATTATACTCTTCTCTCTTGAAGTTTGGGGAAATGATATTTTACCCCAAACTCGAAGGGAAAAATAATTTTCCTTCAATTAATATCCGATTGACCAAACTTTATTAAATTAATATTTAAAATATTGTGTATTAACATGCCCTCTGCTTAAGGGCATGTTTTCAAAATTATCTTACTTCATAATTAAATTCATTGTTTTAAAATTTTAATTATTAAAGTGTATTTAAAAATATTATGTTTGAATTTTACTTAGTATTTTTTTTTTCTTTTTTCAATGGGTTATGGAAAGATTTGCCATTACAAGTGTTTTGGTACTTGATAAATTTTACATTTTTATTCTAAATTTATCAATTTTTTTTTACTAACTATTGTTAAACTTTTGTACAGAAATTTTTATAAAAATTTAGAATAATTCATTACTAATATAAACTTGTCATTGTTGATTATCATGCCTTATCATAGTCAACCTATATTTTTTTGAGAAAGAGTTTCAACCTATGACGTCCGCTTCTGATGATAGCTCTTTATCATCAGATCAAGACACCAATCAGTTTTTGGTGTAGGCGGGGATAGAACTCTAGATCTCTTATACAACCATCAGAGACTTTACCAATTGAGCTAACTGGAACCCACATAGTCAACCTATATTAAAACGACTTTTTGTGTTAAAAGATTCCATATAAACTAATAAATTTTTTATGTAGATTTAAGGTTATCCAGATAGTAACCTTCTTGAAATGTTTAATAAGAAAATCCAACATGCGTCTCTATATATATTATGTCGAGGCCTTCCAAAAAGAAAAAAGAAATTTGCAAAGATTTATATTCAATGTATTACCAAGGTCTAATAAATAAAAAGTATTGTTTCTCAAAAAAAAATTAAAAAAAAAAAAAGTATTACCAAGGTTTTTAAATCATAATCGATTTAGTAATTAATTATGATTAAAGTATGAATATATATATATATATATATATATATTATTTTTGTTGAGAATCAAAATACGAATAAATATTAAATTTTTATAACATGGTAAAATTAAGTAAAGAAAAAACATTTAAACATCCTTAAAATATATTTTTACAAATTTTTGATACGTCAAGTAAAAGATAATAAGAAAAATAACATGGTACTAAATAAATTTTATATCATACCCCACGAATCACACCCTTCTTTCTTTCTTTTTTTTCTTTTTTTTATCCCTCACCCTTTCGTTTTACTTCAAGACTTCAAACATCACAGGGCATGTGGGGCTATGATTAGTTGATTACCACAATACCACATTGTAAGGTTGAATTTTATTAACCATCTTGTTGGCTTTATTCCATGCCAAATTTGCTTGTATTTTAGCAATTAGTAACCTTGTATTTAGGTGGGAATCATGTAAGGGTAGTGTGTGAGAAAGTGTGAAGAAATGCTCAAGATTGTGCAAAGAAGCAGGGACTCGCGACTGGATCTTGCAGGTAGCTCGCGGCTTGCAAGCCGCCAGAAGTCACACACGTGCCAAGCATGCAAAGAAGCTGAACCGTCATACTAGCTATAGCACTACAGGACAAAAAATCCAGTCTGGCCATTCAGTTACCTCGCGGTTGGAACTCGCAGCTCAGTCAAGTCGCAAGGCTAAGCCACCAACCATCTCTGTTTTGAAAAACTGACTCTTCGCATTCCACTCTCACCCTAGTATATATACCCCTTATACCCACGAAATGAAGAGAACTTCTAGAGAGAATTTTGAGAGAGAAACCCTAGAGAAAAACAAAATTGACTCATCTGCAATCTTTACATAGTGACTCTTCAAATTTCTCAACTCTCACCCTCTTCATTGTTACATCCTTGAGAGGTTCTTGACCAAATCCTTTTCTCACCACACCCACATCTATGAGAAGGCCTTTTGGTGCTTTGGGAACCAGTTAGGAAGGGACCAATTCATATTGGTTGATGCTATGGGCTATAGCGGGATCCGGTAAGCTAAAAAGAATTAGGTTCGGCGTAACCTCGTTGGAGTAGGAGCTTGAAGGGCTTAGGTACACTGGGTAGATTAGACTTGGAGGGTCTTCTGCTGTTCATGTATCCCAACTACCTTCTTTAGTGGATTATTTACCGCTTGGAGGGCGGCGGAGAGGTTTTACGCCGAAAGTTTCGGTTTCCTCTTCGATAACACATCGTTGTGTTGTCCTTGTGTTTGCTTCTCTCTTCCCTTAATATTTGCCATTTAATTTCTGCTGTGGATGTGATTTTATTTGATTGAGATTGTTTATCAATTCTGTTATATGCTTATGTTCATATTCCGCACATTAATTGTTTGATAATAAGCTTGAATTGATAATTTGGAAATTGGGGTCTAAACGTTCATAGTGTTTTATACACTTATTGAACATTCACACATGAATAAACAGATTTGGTTTCTTTTACTTTTGTTTTTGGCAAAAATACTTCTTCTTCTTGTGTGTGTGTGTGTGTGTGTGTGGAGAAAAGACAATAAGCAAAAATACATTTTGATACCTCTTAATTTGTGTTTTCTGTCTAGTCCCCAAGTTCAAAATGGTCAATTTACACCATTGACTATGAGTGTAGAGCCAATACATATTACATACACACTGTTGTTGATGAAAAATTCCTCCAATATAAAAGTAAAAAAACAAAATAATTACCCTTATATGCAGACAACGGCGATAAACAAAATTGTTTGAACCTCCAATCCCCTTACTAAATAGGAATTTTTGAAGAGTGTTATTTTTTGGAACTTGAAAGATTTAACTTTGTCTTAAAAATTCCTTTAAAAAATTGTCTCCTTCCATTCCTTTTGACATTAAAATTTTCTAAAATATATCATTGTTCAAAAAGTTTTTTCTTGAAAAATATCTCATTTTTCTATGTTTAATAGTAACTTTTATCTCAAAAGAAAAAAAAAAAATAGCAACTTTAAAATGAGTTGAAAACTATTTTTTGACTTTACTTATTCAACTTAGGGTAAGATAGAGTCGTTTTTTTAGAAAATTTTACGGAAAAACAACTTTATCTTATGTTAAGCTATATCTAAACCATTTTTTTTTTCTGATATTACTAAACATAGAAAAACGCGAAAAATTATCTTCAAATTAGGTTTTCCATTAAAACAAATGAAAATTAACAAAAAAGTTATAAATTCGCCTCCAAATTGATTTGGAAGAATATCATCTATCCTATTATGTGTAAATTTATAAATTCATCTACATACCCCATTGTAATTATCGAATTAAAAAAAGAAAAATCCATATGTATTATTTAAAATAAGTCACATTACTCATTAAATAGGTCATTAACTAAAATTATACATGAATGATTTTTGAAAAAAAAAAAAACTAACACTTTAATTTCACAACATGTAGGTTTGTAGGTGATAGTTTCATATAAAAAGTATCAGTAATGCTATATCAATAATATTTTCATAACAAATTTTATGTGACATATTATTACTGATAGACTAAAAAAGTAATTTAAGTGGTATATTCAAATTAGAACCAATAACAACTTACTATATTTAATTTTTTATGAAAATATAGTAAAAATGTTGTGTACATAATCTTTCTAAAAAAAGTAATGAAAAAAAAATCATCAATTTCAGTTTTTTTTTTTTTTTTTTTGGAGATAAAAGTAATCCATTTCAGTTAGTAGTGAAATTTGGTGTGTTTCTAATTTACGGGTTAAAAACAAAAAAATCCAGTCATAAAAAAAACGCAAGGAATAAGAAGACAGGAAAAAAAAAAGGTAACCGTAAAAATCTGTCATTGTACAAAAAAAAGGGTCAAAATCTGACTTTTATATAAGATTTTCAGACCAAGCCAACGCATCTGATTCAGATTCAACAACTATTCGTCGAACTCATTCTTTCTCTGCACAACCAGTTCTTAGTTTCATCAGTCTGACAATTAAACTTCTCAGGTTAGAGATCTTATGGTTCATCCAATTGATTTTTCTATAATCTATCTATACTATTATTTAAGCGGCTGCACCTAGTTGAACCAGATTTTTTTTTTTTTTTCAAAATACCCATATTTCCCTAGGTTTAAGTAGAGACAAAATAAATGATAATTTGGTAAAACTACGTCTTTTACTTCCCACTAAAACATTGCCAACAAAATATGACAACTTTTTTTTTTTTTTTTTTGTGATAAATAGGACCACTTTTTTTTTTTTTTTTTTTTGGTGATAAATAGGACCACTTCATGGTTAAACGTTTTCAATTTTTTTAAATAGAATTTGTTTTCCTTATTCCATGATCTCACGTTTGTTTGTTTTTTTTTTTTCAAACATCTTCTTATTTATTTTGAAAAAAAAAAAAATCCTATTAAAAAACTATTACTATAACTTCCCATCCATCTCTTTAAATTTAGCAAATTATTAACATATACCTCTCCTTCTCTTTATCTTTGGTTACCACTTCTTTTTTTTTCTTTTTTTTTTTTGTGGTAAATATTACCACTCTCTTGGTTAAACGTTTTCAATTTTTTTTAATAGAATTTGTTTTCCTTACTCCATGATTTCACATTTGTTTTTGTTTTTTTTTTTGTTTTTTTTTTTTCTTTCAAATATCTTCTTATTTATTTTTAATTTAAAGGAAAAAAAAAAAAAAACACTCCTATTAAAAAACTATATTACTATAACTTCCCATCCATCTCCTTAAATTAGCAAATTATTAACATATACCTCTCCTTCTCTTTATCTTCGGTTACTTTTTTTTTTTTTTTTTTTTTAAGGGAATTATGTATGGTTAGTTGGTTACTTTAAAGAAAAGAAGCAAACTCTCCTAACAAAATCAAGCAGGTTTTATTATAAAAAAAAAAAAATAAATAAATAAGCACATTTTTTCATTAAAAAAAAAAAAATCAAACAAACGTGAGATCATGGAGTAAAAGAAGGGGATGGCTACTGCATTACCAAAAAAAGTGTGGGGAAAGAAAAGTGAAGTAAAAGGAGTTTTAATCAGATTTGATGGTTGGCAAAAAAATAAAGCACGTTTCAAGCACGTTTTGTTATTAAAAAAAAAATCAAGTATTTGTTTTTGTTTTTTTAATCTCAAACAAAAAGAATCAAATTTAAAACAAAGTGATAAACTTCAAACTAAACAATTTTTAACAGTTTCCATCATGCACGCCTTTTACTAACTCATGTTCAAATAATTTACATAACTAACAAGCACCAACACTTCTCCTTGCTATAAAAACAACACAAACTTCTCCTCCCTCAAACCGTTTACAACAACACAAAGCAGATGCTGATGGTGAATCCTTATCAACATCTCCCTTTGTTTATGTTTATTTACTTTTATCTCTATTTTTACTTAAAAATTTTTGTTTTTTCAACAAGAATCAACGAATCGTATTAGGATTTTCATACCGGTAGACCGAGCCTTGGCGTCTTCATCCACTCCATCAATGACTTAGTAGCCGACGATGTTAGAGAGAAGAAGCACTGACATGTTCATGCAAACCTTTCTTTCACTCTTCAAAGTGGAGAAGAATCATTCCCATCAAAAAGTAATAGTTTTTCTTCATAAATTTCCAGCCTAAAATAGGCATTCTTAATAAATAATAGCCTCTAAGCACGCGCTCATGCGTGTGCTCAGAGGCTCTTCTATTTTTTTTGGTAAGGGTTAATTTAGAGCATTTATTATACTTTGGAATTACTACATTTTCCAATCACAAAAAAAACCTAGGGGTGTCTATTTAAGGAGCTTCCCCTGTTTGGACCAGATTTTTTTTTTGTTCCAAAATATCCCTACACTTCTAGGTTTAAGTAGAGACAAAACTAAAGGATAGTATGTTAAAAATGCATGTCTAACTTGCACTAGTACTAAAACATTGCCTACAAAATATGAACACTCTCCCACTAACCCACTTCTTCTAAGCACCTTTATTGTTTTTTTTTTTTTTAGATAAAAAAATAAGTTAAACAACCAACATTGCTGTTTTTTTTTTTTTTTTTTTTTTTTTTTTTTTTTTTTTTTCCTTTATCAAAAAACAAAACTAATATCAATAAAAAAAAAACTAAATAATTATCAAAAACCTACGTTTCTATTCCTTTATTATTATTTTTTTTAAACACCCCACGTTTATCCAAAAACAAAACTAAATATCAATATATAAAAAACTAAATAATAGTATAGATAATTGAAGATAGCAGATGAGAGTTGAGACAACTATCTTCAAATTCCATGGCTTTCACAAAGCCGTAGACCCTGCACGTATGTTTTTTTTTTTTTTTTTTTTTTCCATAACTTCCCAGCAACTGCAAGAGCTTACCGGCAAAGTCACAACTCTTTAACTCTTGATCTTGCTCAATGACACACTACTCTTAATCTTAAACAAACAAAACTACTCTCACTCAGAACTGACATATTATTGCAGACGCATACATAGATTAAAACAGCAACATGAGCTGGCCTTTCTTCCATGCCAAATTGCTTTTAGTGCTGTCTATCTATTATTTCAATGGTGTTTTCGGCAGAGAAGCAGTGTCAGTTGTGAAAGACATTGAATTTGAGGCACAAAAGAGTAGACACGTTTTACATCACAAGGGGAGGAGAAGGTCCGCCTTACTTGATTTTGATGTCATGAGCTTTGGTGCTCGAGCAGATGGCCAAACTGATGACACTCGGGTTTCACAGGTTTTAGAGGAAGAGATCCGAAACCGACCCACCGGCGTCGGGTTTTTGGAGTCAGGACTCGAGTCCGATTGCCAGAGCAGTCAGATCGGGTGGTTTCGAGTCGGGCTCGGGTAGGTGGGGTGGGTGGCGGGTTGATCTGGATAGCCCTAAATGCATGTATAATAGTACCAAAGTAACCAAACTCCTTCAAGGTCCATAGGACAACTTAGTAAAGTTAGTGGAGTTCAAAAGCACTCTTACAGTCCACAGGGATCCCTATGAGTTATGATTTAAAAGGCAAATTTCAGCTTCTGAGATTTTCATCACTATATAAGTTACAGATTTTGCCTTTACTTCAAGTAGATCCTTTTTTTTTTTTTTTGCTAAGTTATTTCCTACAGACTCTTTATAGAAAATCTCTAGGGGTGTAATTAAAAAATTATTTCACCCAAAAACGTAAAATGCTCATCACACCCCCTAGACTTTTTTGTGATTGGAAAAAGTAGAAATATCAAATTATAATTGATTCAAGTTATTAACATTTACAAAATAAATAAAAGCCTCTGAGCACGTGCGTGATGATTTTAGTTTTATAGTTAGCGGATGAGTTTGTTGAAAGATGGCTCTCTTAGCTTTCACCATCAACAAGAATGAAAAACAAAGTGGAAAGATTCTCAACGATATCTGAAAATGAGAATTGAGAAATGTAGTAGCAGCATATAAATGGGAAACAAGATTTGGATCATGGCGCGTTGATAGTGTGAACTTTGTTTGTAAATGTAACTTTAGCAAATTTTACTGCTTTTGAGTTTTAGGTCTTCTATTACAGAAAGTTTAGCTTCAAAACTTGCCTCCTATAGTAGGAGATGGTGTATACATATGTATTGAAAGTTTAAAATATTATGACAAAATTTATGATATTCTACTTTGAAAAAAAAATACACATTTATTATTTTTAAATTTCCCTCATAATCTTTTACAAATGTTCTGCAATAGTTCTTTTCAAGGGTTTGAAGATCCCAAAAATAATATACATATGCTAATAATATTATTAGCATATGCATATTATTTCTTAAGTTTTGATTTCATCAATTTTGTTAAATAATTTTTAAAAAAGTTGGAACTATATCCTAAGTTTTGATTTCATTAATTTTGTTAAAGAATTTTTTAAAAGTTAGAACTACTCTCTAAATTAAAAGAGATTAGCCTCTGAGCATGCGCGTGAGCGCGTACTCAGAGGATATTATTAGCATATGCATATTATTTCTTAAGTTTTGATTTCATCAATTTTGTTAAATAATTTTTTTTTAAAAGTTGGAACTATATCCTAAGTTTTGATTTCATTAATTTTGTTAAAGAATTTTTTAAAAGTTAGAACTGCTCTCTAAATTAAAAAGAGATTAGCCTCTGAGCATGCGCGTGAGCGCGTACTTAGAGGATATTATTAGCATATGCATATTATTTCTTAAGTTTTGATTTCATCAATTTTGTTAAATAATTTTTTTTAAAAAGTTGGAACTATATCCTAAGTTTTGATTTCATTAATTTTGTTAAAGAATTTTTTAAAAGTTAGAACTGCTCTCTAAATTAAAAAGAGATTAGCCTCTGAGCATGCGCGTGAGCGCGTACTCAGAGGCTCTTTTATTTTTTGGGTAAAATGAGCATGTGCTCAGATGCTCTTTTATTTTTGCTCAGATGCTCTTTTATTTTTTGGGTAAAATGAGCGCGTGCTTAGAGGCTCTTTTATTTTTTGGGTAAAATTTAATAATTTGCATCCATTATAATTTGAGATTATTATATTTTCTTATCACAAAAAAAATCTAGGGGTGCGATGAAAAAATATTTCACCCACAATTGCATAATACTCATCACATCTCTAGATTTTTTTTTTGTGATTAGAAAATGCAATAATCCCAAATTATAATAGATGAAAATTATTAAATATTACCCAAAAAATAAAAGAGCCTTTAAGCACGAGCTCATTTTACTCAAAAGATAAAAGAGCCTCTGAGCACGCGCTCACACGCTTGCTCAGAGGCTAGTTACTTATGATTTATGTGTTGCATTGGACAATGTTAAATCTTTGCTTGTCTTAAGTTTTTTGGATTAATCATTTGGTTTGACCCACTTCATTTTTCATGGTCTAATTAAAAATTGACGTGAAAATTCGACATGCATATATGTATGTATGTGTTATTGTGGGTATTTGTGTGTCTGAAAGTATGCATTTTTGTACATGTGTGTGTCTATGGTGATTTGGTGAGGTGTCATGAAGTTTTTGTGATGCAAATTAATTAGATGAATTTTGCTGGGAAATGGGTTATGGAAAAAATAGACATGCATATATATGTATGTATGTGTTAGTGTTTGTGGGTATTTGTGTGTCTGAAAGTATGCATTTTTGTACATGTGTGTGTTGTGGTGATTTGGTGAGTTGTCATGAAGTTTCTATGATGCAAATTAATCAAATGAATTTTGCTGGGAAATGGGTTATGGAAAAAATCGACATGCATATATGTGTATGTATGTGTTACTGTTTGTGGGTTTTTGTGTGTCTAAAAATGTGCATTTTTTTTCATGTTTGTATGATGATTGGTGAGTTGTCATGAAGTTTCTATGATTCAAAATAATCAGATGAAATTTTGTTTGGAAATGGTTTATGGATAATTTATGAAGTGAGATATTTTTTGGGACCACATGTGCCCCACCTACCCATTCACTACCCACCACTCATCTCACACTACCATTTCATCACTTGGCCGGCCATCCTTCTTCTTATTTTCTTTTCTTTCTTTTCTTTTCTCTCATACACTCCTCTCTGCTCTTATATCCTCTCACCGGTACTTCCACACCACCACCACCACCATTTCCACCATCATTTTCCGGCAAGATCACCGGAAAATTTTGAGAACCTATAAACACCTTCACATCCTTTTTAAGGTAAAAATTTCTAATCTTTTTTTTTTTTTTGGTGGGTTTTACACTTTTGCTTGAGGTTATTTTTATCTAAGCTTTAATAATGATACTCATGTGATTTATGAGTATTGAAAGTGATATTTATGTGTTGGTATGTATGAGTTTTGTATTGGTGGAATTATTTGATGAGTGGGTATATGGTTTTTGCTAATGATGACTACTTCAGGTTTATGTATGGTGGAAAATTAAGGGGTTTTGAGTTATAACATGTGATGGTTGGTAAATCTAATTTTTCCATTGCCATTGGGTTTATTTGGAGTTAGTTGAAGTTCTAACTTTCTTGTCTTGGAGGATATTTTGATTTTGCTTTCATAGGTCTCTTAATGATGTAGTGTAAATTTTATGGAAGCTAGTCATAATGTTGGAGATGATATTAAATGGGTTAACCTTATAAATTGGAGTTTATGTAACACCCCGACCCAATTTTATAGTTAACATATGTGTTCAAGTGATTAATTATTATTAGGGATAATTACACATTACCCACTTGTGGTTTACCTCTAATTCTAAGTGCCTACCCGTGGTTTGAATTTTGACACTTTGCCCACCTGTGATTCTCACCGTTATTGTGCCGTAACCCACTTCTCTACTTTCCGTTACTCTAACACAGAAAATGTAAAAACAAAACCCCAAACGGATCAAAACACTCCTCACATGAAGAACATACACAAACACATGAAGAACATACACAAAGCTACTGTTAACAAAAGTTTAACAGCCCTACTTTTATATTTATTTATTTAAATAATAAATTGATCGAAGTGGCGACATATTTTCTTTTAATTACCTAAACTAGCCAAAAGTTGTAATCAATTCCCAGAACTTACTCATTCTCAAAAAAAAAAAAAAAAAATCCCAGAACTTAGCAAAAGTCTCCACTCACTTGAACATGGATCGATCAAAGCCATTAGCTAAAAAAACCCTCTTTGAGATACGGATTTAGCATTATGCAGACGGCAGCTCTCCTTCCTTCGCCTCCCTCTTTCCAACTCCCTCCTTCTCTTCTTCCCCACCGGTCCCAACTCCGACCGGCTCAGCTTCTTGCTTCTCTCTATCAAAGCTTCCCGTTTCGATACCTGGGGTGCCAAAGACGATGAGGTTTTACACGAAAGTACCGGATTCAGCGGCGACGAAACCGCACCCTTCTTCGAGTTCTTGGGAGCAGCGTGGGTCAATTGCTTAGAGTTCGGCGTGGGTCTGATCGGTCCACCCAAAACACCTAGAATCCGAATCAAATCCCGATGCCACCACTCGGTTTCACTGCCTGGGTTTGTGACTTGTTTGCAGTTTTGGTGGTTCAGCAGTTATGGGTTAGAGTTTGTGACTTGTTTGTGACTTGTTTGTGATTTGATTTTGGGTTTGTGATTTGTTTGTGGTTTGATTTTGGGTTTGTGACTTGTTTGTAGTTTTGGTGGTTGGGGTTTGAGGTTGTGGGCGGTGGTGGCTATGGTAGTGGGTTGTGGTGGCTGGTGGCAGGGGCAGTGGGCAGTGGGTTTCGATTTTTTATTATTGATGATTTAGATGTTTTATTTTGGGTTCAACTTCCTATAATTTTTCAGATTTTTGGTATGTTCTTCATATTCAAGATTTGAGTGAGAGCGATATAGGTTTTTGAAAAACTTACTGCTTCATACTAAACATATGTAAAGAGAAAAAAGTTTCAGATGCCAAATTGATCTTTGCTTTTTTCATTGAAATTGATCTTTGCTTTTTTCAATCCATGTTTGTGTATGTTCTTCATGTGTTTGTGTATGTTCTTCATGTGAGGAGTGTTTTGATCCGTTTGGGGTTTTGTTTTTAAATTTTCTGTGTTAGAGTAACGGAAAGTAGAGAAGTGGGTTACGGCACAATAACGGTGAGAATCACAGGTGGGCAAAGTGTCAAAATTCAAACCACGGGTAGGCACTTAGAATTAGAGGTAAACCACAGGTGGGTAATGTGTAATTATCCCTTATTATTTTGAGTCACTTACTTTCTGAAATTAATATAAGAGTATTTAATAAATATATTATTTTATAATGCCATTGAATAAGAATTATAAATATTATACATAATTGAATGACTATTTGTATTTTAAATATATACTAAGTATGTACAAAACTATATTAATTGGTTTAAGTTATTAGATACATAGTTGGTGTATTAATTAAGCATAATGCATGAGATAGTATAGTAGAAATTTCACCCACATGCAACCAATTGAAATCCAACACATGTAAAGCCAAAGAACCATGCATGTTGACAAGCCCTAAAGACCAAGACTTAGCCATGCAATGAACAAGCTCCACCTCACCTCTTCTTTGACTTTCTCAAGCAACTAGAGTATCCAAGAAGCTCCTTACCTCTCCATTTCCCACGGGTTACACAAATCAGAATTTCTCACCCACTTTGCTCTCTTTTCTCTTAAGGAAAGAGCTAGAAACTCTCTTAAGTCCTCTTTGTCAAACCCACGGGTCCACACATTAAAAGAAAGCAAGACTCTATCTCATTTCTTCTTCACACTCTCTCAAAGAAACTAGAAGACTTAAGAAACTTTCTTCCTCTCTCATGCCTACGGGTCCAACACTAAAAAGAAAGAAAACTCTCTCAAGCTCTCTACCTCTCATACTTTTGAGTCCAGCCACTAGGAAAGGGAAATCCTTTCATGCAAGTAGTGATTTATTTCAGTTTCCCCTCAAGAACCATAAATTTGGTAAGGATTCTAGCTACTCTCACCTTAGAATCCATGATTTCTTCAAGGAATTTTTAGTAATGGTATTTGTGATTTGGGAAATTAGGAAATCATGAACTTGTAAATCTATGTATTTATAGTGTTTTAAGAAGCTTTGAAATTGTGTTGGTGATTTGTTGAAGGTAGATTAGAGTTTTTACTAATTAATGATTATATATGATTAAGGAAGTAAGAAAAAGTTAGGGTGAGTACTTCTGATGTTATTGCTAGGATTTCTGTTGTATTTAATTTTGCTATAAATGGTTAAATGACTGTATATAAGTGTTTTATAACATGTCTAATGAGTGTGTAAAAATCCCCATATGAAAATACCATCGTTTGATAATTGTTTATAAATTTACAAGAAAACATTGCAAAGCTGTCACTGTAACAGATTTTGTGTTCATGCATGGTAAATTATGTATTAAATTTTATACAGTGAATTTGGATGGTAGGGATATTTACTATGGAATCTAAGACACATGTGGTGGTTATGGAAGTGGTATCACAGCATTTGGATCAATATAAAAATAATGGTTTAACTTCTAATTTGCATGAAACTCTGTCAGGACAGATTTGAGCACGTTGTCTTGTATGATTTTTAATAAATCATATTTTTATGCTTTGACTCCGAAAATTTTATGGTATATACTGAACATACAGGGGAGTGGTTTTGTAAAATTTCATGACATTTGGATGTGTATGGATAGCCCATTTGTATTTTACAAATGAGGCATATGCTGCTGAGATGAGCAGTAAGCAGTAAATGATAACTATGACTTTGAGGATTTAATTCTAAAGTTGGGGTGAATGTTTTGAGTTATAATTTAATATGCTTATCTTTTGGTATGTATAGATTATAGATTAATTTGTGTAACTTGGTTTGAGATTTAGTACTCAAAGGAGGGGTTCTAAACCATGTGACGGTTGTATTTATGAAGCTGTTTTGTCCGATGTGTTGTATGTTACCATATGAATGTATATAGTTACATGACCATGCTTAAAGGATTTTATATTTATGAATGCATTATTGCCCTAACCTCAAAGCACCTTCTGAAATAAAGTTGGCTCTTCTAGAGATACGAGATTAGTGTGAGAATGTTGGTTTCTCTATGATTTAGTACATCATGTTGTCTGATGAATGTATTTTGTGTTTGTGGGAACCTCATTGAGGTGAGATTAGGATTTTCTTGATTCTAAGAGATAGGATTTGAGAGAAATGTGTAAATTTATGTTAAGGAATAATGGATAGTAATAAGCTTTGATTTTGGTTTAGGTGTTACCAGTATCCAAGTCTAAGCTTCTTCGACTTTAGGCTCTTGGTTCCTCTGCTTTCAAGTAAGGGATAAGTTATATTAGCATTTGGTAAGTCACGAGGTTATTTTAAAGTAAATTATGCATTAAAAGGTTTTGATTAGAGATATGGCATATAAGCATGTTTTAGAAAAATATATGTTCGTGAGCTTCCGAAACCTTATGTATACGATTTAAGCATATTGATGCCATTACTAATTTCCACGAACATGATGTTTAAAGAAAAGAATGGAAATGCTTTTATTATGAAATGTTATGCAGACTATGAATTTCAGTATGATGTCTAAGTATGAATGTTTTCGGTTTATGTCCTCTGGTGATTTGAACTCAGCTAGTAGGGGTTAAATTACCATGGAAAATGTTATTTGTTTGGCCATTTAAAGTAGAGGAAATGAGACTGCCCGTAACTCTAGACCATTTAAAGTAGAGGAAATGGGGTTGCCCGTAACTCTAATCTGAATAAGGTCTTCTCCCCAATGTGTACGGACGGCGAGGAGGAATAAAACCTTGAGGGGATGTGCCATCAAGCTTCTCAAAGAGGACAATATTATGCACACGAGGGCACCCAAATGTGATGAGGCCTTCTCTGTACAGACTTATCAGATATGGACTAACCAATAAGTTATTTATGAACAACTATATTATGTTATTAATAATGAAAGTATAATTATGTTTAAATGCATTATGAAAAGTTAAAAACTCTGATGAAAAGAAAAGCTGTTCTTTAAAAATAAAAGTTTATGAAGTTCTGTGGTGCTTTAAAGATAAAGAATCTGAAAAGATTTTAGTGTTCTATAAAGATAAAGTTTCTGATGAAAGTACAAGTGTATGTTAAAAAGTTATCAGATATCTGTTCTTTATGAAACGTTAAGTTTTACGACTATGAAAGTTATAATATTTTATGAGAAGAAGTTTATGAAGAAAAGTTTTATTATTCTTTAAGATGTTTCTAGTTTAAGACAAAGTTACCAATTATCTGATTTAAGTTAAAATGATTATTTGTAACGAGAATATATATATATATATATATGTATGTATGTATGTATGTATGTATATGATTCTAAACAATCAATATTCTATTTGGTGACTTTGTAAGAAATGAAAGGAATTCAATCCGAAAGGTTTTGGTAATATTATTCTGATAAGAAAAGGAGAACAATTATTTACCTATGAAGAGTGTATAAGTTATTATTATGAATAGTATAAAATACTATGCATGAAAAGATGTTCTCCTATCTGAATATTCATAGAGTGAAATGATTTGATTTACATGCATCCTTATTAAATTCTAATGTATCTTACATTTACTGAGCTGTGTAGCTCACCCCTTCCACTCTTCCAGTCAACAGGTTTTATTTTGAAGCAGAGGGAGTCTTAGTCGAGTTTTGGAAGGAGCTGGTTTTAATTTTATATGTATAGATCCTAAATTAGCAATTTGATGTTTAGATTTGTAGTATGGTGTATTTTAGGATCTAATGAAAGTGTGTACCTTAAAGTATTAAGAGATGTATTATGTGAAATTTAGAATTTGAATAATTGGTGGATTGTGTTATCGTTTGAAGTACAATGTAGATGCTCTGAATATCAAGTGAAAAGTTATATCATCTAAGTAATGAAACAAGAATGAAAAGCAAGAAAGAGGAAGCTTTTATAAAAGTTAAGTTGGTTCTTGTTAATATCAGGTTAAGCTTGATATTAGCATGCCGGTCATGGTCACGGTCACAAATCCAGGTATCAGGTTTGGGGCGTGACAATTTATGCCTTGTGAATCAATTTGTTGAGAAACTTTGGAAGTGGAATATATTATTATTGATGAGGTTAAATACTAGGCTTGCCTAATTAAGTGCTCATTTGGCAATCCCTAAATTGTAGCTAGATACAATTTCAAGCTCTATGCTTATTGTGATAGGTTTACTTGATATTGTTTAGGTTCTAGCTAATTTCCTTGGAGTTTGGAGAATTAGGCTTTTGCGGTTGCGAGGTAAGTAGCTTTTTAATGGGATTTTTGAAAAATAAACATGTTGCATAAATGTTATTTTTGGGTTAGACACGCTTTTGGAAACTACCTATAAAAATTATATTTTCCTAAAAACTATTGTGTTGTAACCTTAATATATGTATGATTATATATGAAAATGCATCATATTTGGTATTGCATTTGGGGAAATGCATGAACTTGTTGATATAGAAAAATGAGCATCTTTTATTTAACCTTTGATAAGGAAATCTTGGATTTTATGGTATATTAAAAATTTTAAAGATGCTTGTCTTGTTATGTGGGAAATTATAGAAAATCTATTGACAAGAATGAAGTTGAAAACCTTACAAACTTTGTAGAAGTAAGATTATTTAAGATTTTTCTGAAACTACCTAGATATAAACTATGTGTTTCAAAGTAATGTAACCTGTGAGTTTTATGTGGTTTTAACACCATGCCATGTGTGATTTCTCGGTGATCACCCGATTCGGTTTCCGTAGTCTTTGTGATAATGGAATCAGATCTAGGTCAGTGCCCTTTTACTTTGGATGATGCGTTCTTTCCTGCTGCCCATGGGGGGAAGAGTTTCCTTAATTGTGTGTGGGTGAGGCTGCTGTCTATGGGGCCAAAAGACCATATGCAAAAGAGATCCTATTTGACGCGTTCTCTGTGCTGCCCATGGGGGGAGAGAAAAACCTTGAGAGTATGGGTGAGGCTGCTATCCATGGGGCTAAGAGTTTGCATACCAGAGAAGACAATATCATGCCAGTTGTGAATGGGTGGATCCCCTGACCGGTCTATGTGGTAGTGTGGTATATTTGTGATAATTTACCTTGTGTTAGATATTATGGCTTTGAAAATTATATTGTTAGTGCTCACAGATTATAGTATATAGTTTCAAGGTATTTACTTTGAGAAACTTTGTGTTTCATTATTAAATCATTCTTGTCATATCATATTATTATTGAAAATGAAACTTGCATTTCCCCCACCCCCATTAATTATGCTACTTATTGGGTTCTATTTCATTCCATTATTTTATAAACTTTTCAAAGTAGGTAACAATCTTTTGAGACAGCTTTTTGGTGGCTAACAGTAGTTAGACTAACTACTAATGGAGGCTGAACTTTTGTAATGGAGATATTAGATGATGTACATCTTAGAATAGGCTTGACTCATCTTTTTGTTTGTTATAGTGGTTGTGACTTTATTCCCACTGATGGGACAAACTAATGATATGTAATTATTTATTCAGACCTCCATTCTTTTGTGACCAATGGTCATTGTATTTATTGCATAGAGCTTTAACATACCTTGGGAGTATATTTAATGGAATTATTATGATAACTCTTGATGTTGGTACTTGATATGATTTTATTTGGATTGAATTGTCAAAATGAACAAAATCTACAAGTACTTTGAGACGTCTTTTTCATGCTTTGGACCCTTTGGGGTTTGGGGCGTGATAGTGACTGTAGGTGATTGGTGAGTAATGAAGTTTCTATGATGCAAACTAATTAGATGAATTTTGCTATGAAATGGGTTATGATTCTTATGAATATGTAGTGTGTGTGTGTGTGTGTGTGTGAGAGAGAGAGAGAGAGAGAGAGAGAGAGAGAGAGAGAGAGAGAGAGAGAGAGAGAGAGAGAGAGAGAGAGAGAGAGAGATCTGGTATGAATTTTATAGAAGTTGGAAGTTTTGATGTAGTTGGGATATTATTTTGGTGAATTGAAGGCCAAAAAAAATTGTAACCACTGCACAAAGCTCTCACTTTTGTGGGATCTGTGAAAGGTGATTGTAGGTTGTTAAAATGTAATTTGTAATTGACAAGTGGCTCCCTAAGTGTCAAAGAAAGAAGCAACTGAAACCTAGGTGTCAACAAATGAAGAATCCAGTAGTAGCAAAATTGAACAAGCATGCAAGTGGACACCTCCTGGACAAGTGTCAATTAAAGGGAAATGAAACAAACTTCTGTAGTATTCTTGAAGCTTGTAGTCATCCTAAACTCCTAACACGTCTATATATAGATGTGAGTTGTAAAATGATGTATGTAACATCCGGCAAAAGAACAATGAAATAGTTGTGCTGCAATACTCTGTTTTTCCTTCATATCTAGCATAACAGTAACATCTCTACAAAAGTAAAACACTAAATTCTACTCCTAAAACAATACTTGCACCCAACATAGGTTGCCTTACTGTCAAAGTTAAAAAAAAAAAAAAAAAAAAAAAAAATCTATTTTAACACTTATTGTATTGATATATGCATTCATGGGAACGTGTTATTGAGCAACAGAATTGGAATTTATAACCTTCCACTTTTTTGTATAAAGATGTTGCTAATGTGATTTCCAGTGCTGTGCATTCAGTATACTTAAATAATGTTGAGCATAACTTCAATTGAGCTCTGTTTATGATGGGAAGTGCGCTGTACAAAATCAAACTAGTTCACATGAATTATAATGATAGTTTTAAGTTTATAACTAGAGGCCATCCACAACTGTCCAGCCTATGAAATATTGTAGTAATTGATTTGGGAAAGAAATTATAATGCTATTTGTGGTTTATGAGACAATGGAGAAAGGAAAAGAGAATTGGAAGGTTAGAATGTTTGTAAGATTTCTATGTTTATACCCTTGTCTTCTGACTTCTTGGTAACCAAATGGGCTTCAAAAGAATGTGAACTATGTGATGAATCATATAAAATGCAAATGGCCTAATGTGGTTGTTCTTTGTTTAATACAGGAAAGATGTTTGAGGGGAAGGTGTTGGGAAATGGTCTCGTTGAAGAAGAGAGGGAACTTTCTAAGTCTTCAACTAATAAGGTACTTGGTTATATACTGAGACAGCTTCTCCCTTTTACTTTCTAAGGACTACAATGGAACTTTCTCTATATGTTTGAAAGGTTTAAATGGTGTATACTGTTCTTGAAAAGGTGAAGTGATTTCTGTTTATAGTTGTCAAGCTTTTTAATTAGCTTTTCTGTCTACTTTCTAAACTGCTGCAACATTTAGATGTGTTGTACTCTGCGGTAGAAATTCCTTTCTTGTCTTTCTGCCTTTGGTTGTAAGCTAATGAGTATAGCTTATTCTATATTAGTAATGATGCTAGTTATGTTTATAGAGAGAGAAAACAGCAAACCTTAGGTATTTTTTCTGTCATTTTGATTATTTATTACTTATTTAACTTTATTATCTGCTATCTATAATTCAGTAAGTTTTCAGAACAAATGAGTATAGAATTACCCCTAGGCATGAATACTGTTAAGTAAACAACACTGAAATATACAGGTGGTAGCACATACGTTTATTAACTTAACATAAAATTTTAACAACATTACAAGAGGCCAGATAATTAATCCCATCTTTTTTGTTGGCAGAGATATGGTTTATCCCATATTTGGCCGATTGTTGAATGATTTTTTTGCATACAATGTTTATGTTTACGTTTTCTTTTGATTGGCAAATTACACATGCACCCGATGGGTCTTGAAGTTGAGGTAGAGCTCATTGTCTTTGTATTTACTTTTTGCTGCTCCTCTATCCTTTCATCTTCACCTCTCTCTCTCTCTCTTGTTTTGGAGGGGGGATGCTATAAATCATCTTCACATCAGTGGAAATAACTACATTAACCCTGAAATTTAGGCTTTTAAATATGTGAGTAGCAAGTCATGTCTAAATCAAGTGCTTGGGCATCTACTCCATTGAATGAAGGGATGGGCCATTATAAATAGCAGTAGTAGATACAACGACAAAAGTGTATTTTACTTGGATTTTTCTGTGCAGATTACCATCTCTATCCTTAGTCAGCTTCATAGGGTTCTGGTTTGTCATATGCAATTTTATCCAGAAAATTTCAGCATTTTGGACATCAAAGATGTTTGTAGTCTCTGAAAGAGTTGCAAAGGTTCTCTTTAAATCTGTTTAAACCATACTATGGAGGTTTTATTTATTTAGAAATCTTTCATAAGTCACCTTGAAAAGGTTTTTTCATAAGAATTATAGTCTCCAAGCTGCAAATCCTTCTGAGGGATCATAGGTCTGTTCCAATTAAATCAGCTGCAAAATCTAACTGCTATGGGTTATGTTCTAGAGACGTATGTAAAGACATTGTAGCAACAGGTAATGCGTTTATGGATGTAATTGGCATGATAGGTGAGCTTTGCCATAAAGTTATCATTTTCTAAGTTGATCTCTGAAATTTTTTAGCATAATCATTGATGCAGTAGATGACTCCACAGTTTTGAAACCCAGAGCATTCAAAGAACTGGAAAAGGGAGAGATTCAAGGTTTTTGAGGTCGGATTGGGGTTCAACCGAGGTCAAACCATGACAAAATAAAAATTATTAATTCAATTTCATAGAATTAATATAATAGTTTGTGACATAAAGACACATTCGAGTTCCCACGGGTGCATTTTATCAACTTTTTCCAAAACACACTCCCCTAAACTGGTTGAAAAAACCTGCTTGACCTCTGGTCCAGTTATAAAAACTATGTATGACACAACTACTTTTAAGATTACAGAAAGTAGTCAAGTATTCTTTTTCAATATTTTGTGATATGACTCTAACTGACAATTGTTTTGAGCTCGATGTTTCAAACCCTTTATTGCTTGTCTAATATTTTTTTCTTTTGTTTGTCTAAGGTTGACCCTGGTAAACCTGCATTACTGACCTGGCAGCGAAAGTTAAATAGTGAGGGAAGTGCCCTTTCTGAGTTCACTCTAAGTTTGAAAGAGAGAGTTCAGATGGTATGCTTACATTTTTAGATTTAATACCTTTTCTCTTCGGACCCTTAAAATCCTTTGCTTCTCTTATTTTATATAATCAAGCATATAAATGTGTTAATTGCTTTTTGGAAAGGCCTAAGGACATATACACACACAAACACATACATGCAGATCTGTACATACATACATACAATACACACGCACACATATATGTTGTGTATGTATGTGCTTATGGTTTCCTTCAAAGATATTTTTAACTTGCTTATATTTCTGCATCCTTACCATGGTCTTGCTGATGCATCAGAATCACATGACAAATTCACGAACATTAGGACCTTAGCCCCTTTATTATGGTTTCATGGGTGCCAACTATATTGTTTGTTATATTTGGTAGGCTCCAACATTATTTCGGCTGTGGCGCCATGTCCGAGAAGAGGCTGCTAAAGGAAATGTAACTTTCTTTCTTTTTACCTATCCAGCTTGTATTGGTGCATTGGTTATGGTAAGGGATCCTAGAGCATCTTTCTGTTCTCTTTGCAGGGGGTCGCAATCAATCTATTTGCTAAACGCCTTGTAACTTCTTGTCATTGCATTCCCTTAGGTGGTATAGGGTATGTGTTCAATCTTAATCACTCATGATAGATGTTTATTACTATATAATGTAACATAAAAGCCATACATATTATACATTCTTTAATACATATACTAGACATTTGTGTTTCTAGTAGAAGATATTTATTATTGAACATTATATAACTTTATGTGAAGAAAATGCCAATGAGCTCTAGCTCAAATGGCACCTTCTCCCCTTGTAAAAGTAAGTTTGAGGGTGAGGTTATGGATTTAAGAGCCACCAGGTGCATTTGTAGTTGACCAATTAAAAAGAAGTTTATGTGAAAAAAATGTGAAGCTGAGAATATTTCCTCACATTGTTTGGCATTATCTTTACTAATTATAACCAGCTGAAAACTTTCGGATCTTACCCAAATTATTGTATATTGCTTCTTTTTAGTGAGTTTTAGAACATAATCATCTCTTGTAAAAATATAATGTTCAGCTCAGGAAGCATAGGAAGGAGTTACAGAGGTGAGTTTCAGCGCTGGCAACTATTCCCTAGAAAATGTGAAGAGAAACCAGTTTTAGCAAATCAATTTTCGGTAAGTTCAATGAATATATTGTTGAAGTATTTTATCATTGATATGTTGAAGGAGATATTATAAATATTCCTTTATCTAGGGCTATGTTTTTTCGAGTGTTAGAGACCTTGTGTGGCTGTCAAAATGCAATGCCGTATCTGTCTTCCCAATTTAACTAAAGGGGTGATATGTTGAGGCATTCCTTGGCCCTATCTGGTCCATTTATCCTAAAACAGCTATTATCATAATGCTTTTGAGGACAGATTCAACTGTTTTAATCTGTTTTTGAACTTTTAAGAAATAGGTTTAAAGTTTTACTTTGTTCAAAGTAGAGTGATTTATGCAGCAGTGAGAGAGTAAGTTGATTTAAGCTGAGGGAACAAAAAGAGATGGAGGAAAACAAAAAATAACATTACTAGAAGTAGTAAAATAGGACACGTAAATTAAGGAAGTAACAAAGAGTATGACACCGGATAGAATAGAATGGTAGTAAAGAGTTCTTGTGGTCAATTTTTACTAGTTTGTTGAGGTCCATAGGACCATAGGTGATACCAAAATTTTGGAACCAAGGCTTGATTGTTGTCGAAACAAAGAAATTAAAGGAGACTTTTAACACATCTTTTTTTTATGGATCTTTGGTTTGGTATTTAGTTCTGATATCATCATTAAATAAAATGCAAGTGGCTGATTTGGTCCTAGTTTACACGTTTTACAAAGAAATATGAAGGATGATGTCATCCATGGCTATGAGAAATTTATACAATATACAGGATATGTGACCCTAGATGGTGGGAAATGGTCAAAGACTTTCAATGGTTGATCAGAAAATGTTGGGATGAGTCTTTGATGAAAAGCTCATTGAAGCACTTAATGTTACTTAGATCAATTTTTGTTTCTATTTTCTATAGTTGATATTACAGTTGATCTTTCATTGGATGGAAATAAAATGAAGAACGGAACATCTGTTATCATTAGTATCTTTCATTGGTTATTATCAAGTTTCTGCAAAATTTGGAATACAAATACTTGTGCAGGTTTTTGTTAAGCGCTCAAGTGGTGAAAAATATTCGACAGTGTTGTGCCCAGGGAGCCCAGAGGTGCTTAAGTAAGCAACTATTAGCTGCACTGTTAATTTGAATGCTTCAGAAATTCTTGAGAGCTTCATTTCATTTGTGCTTGAACTTACTGAATACTATGTCTTCCACAGAGAAACTGATGTTTCAGGGATTGGATCTTGGGACTGGAATCTGAATGGAGGCAACTCTACGTATCATGCTTTATTCCCAAGGTCATGGACTGTATATGAGGGTAATCGTTTAGTGGTATACTTCTCAGTCTACAATGATCTTTATCATGGATAATTTGTCTCATGCATTGGTCACCCGGTTCTTTTTAAATCCAGGAGAACCTGATCCAGAACTTAAAATGGTTTGTCGTCAAATTTCACCTGTTATCCCCCATAATTACAAGGAGAGCAGCTTCCCTGTATCAGTTTTTACTTTCACGGTAGGAAAGGATCTATTAGATACATGGTTGTCTATATCAGATATATAGTTAGCCTCAGTATTGAGTTGTGGTTTTAATTTTCTCCAGCTGTACAATTCTGGAAAGACTGCTGCAGATGTTACCTTGCTTTTCACATGGGCAGTATGTCTCCTTTTCATGTGTTCATCACTTTCAAATTTATGTCCTTTGGTTCCATACTTATGTTAGTTGTATTTCTTTAAAGCTTTTTCCTTCTTGGAGTTACCAAGTATATTTTATGTAGATTCCTGAAAAGAATCTGATGTGCCGGAAGTCATTAAAACTAATGCAAAATCTTCTTGTCAATGCCATTTTAGAATTCTGTTGGGGGGCTTTCTGAATTTTCTGGTCAGCACTTCAATTCAAAAATAATGTAAGAAATTTGTCATTTGCTTGACTTCTTCTTTATATATCTTACCTTTTCTTTTATTGATTTTTGAAATTATAATTAGATACATATGCGTGCTTGTGTTTGTTTGTGAAGGATTAGATATTTGTGCCAGCATACGTGAGTGTGAAGATTGCTTATCTATTTTATAGCATGCCAATTGTTTATGCTAACCCATAAGATTATTTATTCTGCTAGGATGAAGGATGGTGTGCATGGTGTACTTCTACATCACAAGTACGCTCTTTTCAAATCTTCCCTTTGTTTGATCAGTTCAATCATTATATGGTATATGTTCTGATACTCTCCGTGCAATACCCCTCACATGCCACTATAGGACTGCAAATGAACGGCCACCTGTGACTTTTGCAATTGCAGCAGAGGAGACTGATGGTGTTCATGTCTCTGAGTGCCCTTACTTTGTGATATCCGGTAACTCTCAGGGTATCACTGCAAAAGACATGTGGCAGGAAATCAAGGAGGTTGGTAGACTTCCCATATTTTACATGCACATTCCATTAGAAAGGTTCTGGTGGGTGTAGTCAGTTGTCTGTAGGTTTTACTGGCTCAAGACAAGTCTATAGGGCTCTTCTTTAGAAAGTTTCCCTTCCTTACCAAAATAAAAAATAAAATAAAATAAAAGACATCTCATCAGTTTCCTACATTTGCACATTCGTGCCAGGCTTTTAAGTTTTAATCCTACTGTGTATTTACAACTCAAGAAGGATTTTGGTTTCAGCAGATTGTAACCTGATTAATTAATATTGCCTGGCTTTTTCTTGGTGACAGATTGGCTGTCTTATCTTTTTTTTCTTTACCTGAACCAATCATCTTCTTTTCACCTTTTTATCTTAGATTATCATGAGCTTGAAAAAGAATAACATATCTTGATGATTTTGGTTGAGGAAAGTGTGGGAATCAAGTGGGATTTGACTTTCTTTGAGGTAGCCAGCCTCCAAAGAAGAAGAAAGGGGATTAGGTAGAGAGCCTAGAGAGAAAATAGAGGAATTTGTATCAATGTTCAATATAAGACCGATTACATGGCTCCTAGTATTTATACTAGGGATCTTACACAGCAAGTATCAAGAAAAAAGCTCAAGATTGTCCTTTTAACCAACTACTGAACAACTACTTTGTAACTATTTAACTATCTTGGCTTTTGTCTTGCTCTTTGGTCATATCCACACGTGTCCTTAATTGGGTTGGACTAGACTTGTTGCACTTGGTTTAGCTAAATTACAATTTCAGTCAAATCTGACAATTGGGTTTGTAGATCAGAAACTATAAGATTTGGCATTATGCCTTAAGAATATGAAACTGTTACTGTCTAAGTGAGATTTAATAAATAACATTGATCTCAAAATCTTAAGTTGCGTATAGATGAAATAATCATTTAACAACTATTTTAAAAAGAATTTTCTTTGTGTTTTCACCTTTGGTAGTTTTGCCTCTCCCGTCCCACTGTCAAAGGGACATTTTCAGTCTTAAGGTTTGTTTTTTGTTTTCTTTTGTTGTTGTTTTTGGGGGGAGGGTGTTTGGTACATGGTGATGTTTATATTTTGATGCTGGGAGCACAACCAAAATTATTTTTTATTTAAATTTTGTTTGAAATCTCAGATTTAATTTTTTTTGAATTTTGAATTTCATATTTTTCTAGAGTTTTACTATTGAATTTTGAATTTAATGTTGTTCATGATTTTATGGAATGTAACTGAGGCTTGATGTACTTCTTGATGCCTATTAAAGAGAGGCTCCAAGAATGGCTTGAAGCATTGAAATTTGAAATTTTTTTTTTTTTTTTTTTTTTTTTTTTCATTTGAGAAGTTTCTCTAAGTTTGGTGGTGATTGCAAGCAACATAGGTGCTGAAGTTAGGCAGATTCTAGGTGGTGAATAGTACAATTTGTCTTTTTTTTTTTTTTTTCCTTTATCTCTATTTTTCAACCTAGCCATCCGGCATCAAATTTCCTCAAAGGAATCTGACCTATCTTCATTTCTCACATAACTTGATATGCGTATTTCTTTTCTAACAGTATGGATCCTTTGACCGCCTTAGTTCCATGGAAACGTCAGTGCCTTCAGAACCAGGATCATCTATTGGGGCAGCCATTGCTGCTTCTCTTACAATTCCTTCGAATGCAGTACGTTCTGTAACATTTTCATTGGCATGGGACTGCCCTGAAGTAAAATTTACGAGTGGAAAAACTTATTACAGGTAGCTAGCCAAAATTTTGTTTGAGTAATATCACATTTCAAAAAGTTATCTAATTGTTGAAAATTTTTATCAACAGGCGTTACACTAAATTCTATGGTACCCGTGGGGATGCTGCTGCAAAGATTGCACATTATGCTATTCTTGGTAATGTTCCAGTGTGTGTGTTGTACATTGATGATTTGTTTCAACTCTAGGATTTTAAAGTTTTACTCCATGTTTGAAAGCAAGAATATAAACTATAGTTCAACTCATATGTAATAAAGTTGGCCATAATGCCCGTACATTCATAAGATTTTTGATTGATAGGGAGTGCTAATACACAAAATAAATTGTTTTTAATGTGAAGAAATTGTTACTTCAATGCCCTTATTTTTGTTTTATTCTTTCTGAATATAGAGAATGGCCATTGGGAGTCCCAGATAGATGCATGGCAAAGACCTATTCTTGAAGACGAGAGGTTTCCTGAATGGTAAGTTTTGACGTGTTATTTGTTGTGCATGTATAGTCAGGTTCTAACTTATTCTGATGGTTTTCTACAGGTACCCTATAACTCTCTTCAATGAGCTCTATTATCTTAATTCAGGGGGGACAATTTGGACAGGTATTGTGGAGTTTGTCTTCATGATTTAGGACAGCATTGTGTGCACATCCTGTTTACATGAGGTTTCCTCTATTCTATTAAAGCTTAGCCAGAAAGTTTTGGGACTAAGACTTGGGTGGTGTTGTATCAAAAGCGTTTTTGTGATTGTTGACTCAAGTAATAAGTAACCACGAGTTAGTTTTTATTTTTGCAGATGGATCACCGCCGGTTCATAATTTAGCAAGCATTGTACAAAGGAAGTTTTCCCTTAATAGTTCCAGGCCAGGTTTGAAAGACATAATCGATGTACCCCATCTAAATGATACCGCTGGTGATATTCTTGAAAGGATGACTTCAGTACTTGATCAAATCCACACCACAACTTCATCAAACTCTGCATTTGGGCCAAATCTTCTTCAGAAAGGAGAAGAAAACATTGGGCAATTCCTTTATCTTGAAGGGATTGAATATCACATGTGGAACACTTACGATGTCCATTTCTACTCATCTTTTGCATTAGTCATGCTTTTTCCAAAACTTGAACTTAGCATCCAAAGAGACTTTGCAGCGGCAGTAATGATGCATGATCCCAGTAAAATGAAAATTTTATATGATGGAGAGTGGGTTGGTAGAAAGGTGCTTGGAGCTGTTCCTCATGATATTGGAATGAATGACCCATGGTTTGAAGTAAATGCTTATAGCCTTCATAACACTGACAGGTGGAAAGACTTGAATCCAAAATTTGTCCTCCAAGTTTATAGGGATGTGGTTGCCACAGGCGATAAGAATTTTGCACAAGCTGTTTGGCCCTCTGTTTATGTTGCAATGGCTTATATGGAACAATTTGACAAGGATGGAGATGGGATGATTGAGAACGACGGCTTCCCTGATCAAACTTATGATACATGGTCTGTCTCTGGTGTGAGTGCATACAGTGGAGGGTTGTGGGTGGCAGCCTTGCAGGCTGCATCTGCCATGGCACGTGTAGTAGGTGATAAGGCATCTGAGGATTACTTTTGGTTTAAGTTTCAGAAGGCAAAAGCTGTGTATGATAAATTATGGAATGGTTCTTACTTCAATTATGACAGCAGTGGCAGAAGTTCAAGTTCATCCATTCAAGCTGACCAATTAGCTGGACAATGGTATGTTGTGACTGAAGCAATTTTCTAGATATTTTTTTTAATATCATATTCTTTAAGAACATTACGAATGGCTCTTTCAATTTATGCTTGCATATGCGTGTGCGTGCGCATGCGTGTGCTTGCTTATCCAATTTTTGCTTTTAAAATCAGGATAAAATCCTCTAATTTTTCTTATCCAAGGCCAGGGAAATATCTTTAGCATGTGTACCAAATGGTTTCTAGTATACATTATGCTTACACAAGTCTCTACTTGGGACAATTTCTAGATTTATCTAGAGCCTATGTTATATTTTGTATAGAAATACATACAGGTGCATAACTCCACCTACGTCAGTGCTTTGTGTCATCAATTTTGTTCATTGCTAGTCCTAAGCCCAGAAAAGGAGGGGGGGCGGGGGGGCTGACAGCTAGCATAAAATTTAGTCACTTTATTATGAATAGAACCCTTACAAACACAAGTAGGGGTATCCTCTACTAGCAACCAACTCCAAAATTTTGGGACTATAGATTTATTGTTGTATTGTGTAAAAAATAATTTTTGTATTTTTTTTTTAAAAATATGGGAGAACTAAAGTGTCCATACTCTTGACCTTAAAATGGTCTTTATTTATTTTATTTTATGTTATATTTTTTTCTGTACTGTGTCATGCATGGTTATTTTATTTCTTTCAGTAACTGTAAAGTTGTAATTTACAACTATGTGTTTTGTTGGCTTTTATTCTATACCAAATTTGATTGTAATTATGTTCAATCTTTTGTACCCTGTATTTCATGTGGGATTTATTTGTAAGGGATGTGTGTGAGAAAGAGAAGGTGTGAAGACTCAAGACATTAAAGACTGAAGTGTTTTCGCGGGTAGCTCACGAGTAAGCATTTTGCGAAGTGAAGCATGTGCCCTGCATGTGACTGGAATGTGAAAAATCAAGACAGGATGGAGATAGCTGGTTTTCGCGAGTATCTCGCGAGTAAGGCCTTCCCGCGAGACACCCATGAAACATTCTGTTTTGCCAGACTGTCATTTCTAATACACACTTTCTGTACCTACACTATTTATATCCACATTACCCACAAATGTTGAGGAGTGCTTCTGAGAGAAAACTCTAGCCACAAACTTTGAGAGTTAGAGATTGTTATACCCACAATTCTCTACACAATTGTTTGTAGATTTTCCTCAACTCCTACCTCTCCATTTCCATACCATTGAGAGGTTGATAGCCTAAATACTTACCACACCATTTCAAAGTGTTTAGTAAGATTTTGGTGCTGCTGGGAAGTATTGGAAGAAGTCTGGCTTTGGCGGATGCAATCCGGTGTATTGCGGGATTCGGAGAGCTAGACAAGACACGGTTCCAAGAAATCTTGTTGGAGTAGGAGCTTGGATGGCTTAGGTGCATCAGGTTGATTAGGCTTGGAGGGTTTCTTGCTAACCCATGTATCCCAACTGATTGTCTAGTGGATCATTTACCGCTTGGAGGGCAGTGGAGAGGTTTTACGCTACTTCGGTTTTCTCTTCGATAACACATCGGCGTGTTTTCTTGTGTTCGCATTCTTCTTCCCTACTCTTTAAACATTCATATTGCTACTATGTTATATTGAATATGGCTTAGAGTAATTTGTTTGTTTTATCCGCTCGCATTTACTCTATTCCGCACTTAGTATAAGTTAGAATAAAATTTATCGAGCTGTAATTTCTAATTAGGGGGTCTAAACAGCTCTTGTGTTTTAACACATTTTCGAGCATTTAGTAACAATGGTGGTGGATTAGAAGTTTCTGCGTATTAACTCTGTAGGTATGCTAAAGCATGCGGTCTTTTACCAATTGTTGATGAAGACAAGGCCAAAAGTGCACTAGAAAAGGTCTTTAATTACAATGTCTCAAAGTTGAAGAATGGAAGGTGGGGAGCTGTCAATGGGATGTTACCTGATGGAAATGTTGACATGTCATCCATGCAATCAAGAGAAATATGGCCTGGAGTCACATATGCTGTTGCTGCAACAATGATCCATGAAGATATGATTGATATGGCATTTCAGACTGCAGTTGGAGTCTACGAAGCTGCCTGGTCTAAAGAAGGACTTGGGTGAGTTAGCTCTTCGTTTGCTTTTTCTTCTAGAATTAGTTTGTTTTATTAACTCAAGCCGCTCAAGATTAATAACCAAAAGCTATTATGACTGTTTGTCGCATCAAACAGAAGTGAACTTTTCTCGTTTCGTTTTCCTTGTTTTTGATAAGGATGCTTGGTTAATCCTATATTCCTATTACTCCTCCCCCTCCTTGCAATATATATATAATTGTCAATCTTGTACAAATTTTCGTGCAAATCTATGTCATTAACTGTTAGTAGATTCAATAGTTTGCCTAAATCAAATTGATATTTTCTTTGACTTTGCAGCCTGATAAAATCATATCACTTATGCAACTTTATATAACTATATCTTTATTTACAAGAGCCAAAAGCGTGAGGATATTTTCATCAAAAAAGAAAGGATGTGGATTTAGCATGCTATTAGCTTATTTTCATGATAATATTTCTTTTGGCTTAGAGTTTCATTTTGAACCATTCGCAGTAATAATAAATTTTAATCCCATTATTCAAAACTAAAGCCCATATGAACTTTTCTCAAAAAAAAAAAAAAAAGCCCATATGAACTTTTTTACATAAATCGTGCTCTGTGCTGTCACCTTGAGGTCATGACATCTTATCTGGCAAGAAATAGGCAAAAGTATAGAAGGCAAAAAAATGAAAGGAAAGAAGAAAAGAAAACCTAAATGGTTGCTTGCACTTCACATCTTTGTTTATTAGTACCATATATATATATATATATATTATTAAGATTTAGGGCACTTGCTCAAACCATTAGATCTTTTCTTGATTCTGAAATACAACACAAAACTGGATATTCATGATGTCATTCAAGACACTTTTTTCCCAGTTTATTCATGGAAGAATTTTTTAGTTAAACTGTTGGTTAATTCATTTAGGTGATACCTAAATTTCCTTCTTATAGATTATTAACAAGTTACCATTTTGTGCACAGTTATTCTTTTCAAACTCCGGAAGCTTGGAACAACAAGGACCAATACAGATCTATATGTTACATGCGCCCTTTGGCCATATGGGCCATGCAGTGGGCACTAACGAGACCAAACCTTCTTGACGCAGAGGTGAGACAAGAAGTGAAGGAAGATTCTATGTTTGTGCACCATTATGGGTTCTCAAAAGTTGCTTGCCTTTTAAAGTTGCCTGCAGAGGGAAAGTCTAGAAGTCTTTTACAGGCTTTATATGAGTTCGCCTTGACTAGGGTTGGGATTTAAGTCAGGTTTCCACAACTATCCAGAGGCCTATAAATCATTCTATTTGATTGTTGTATATACTATATAGCACCTTTTTTTTTTTTTTTTTTGGAGAAACTACTATATAGCACCTTGAATCTTAGTTGAGACAGCTATTTGATTTACTAGCAATGGGCTTACGCAATGTGTAGATAATTCTATAAGCTGCTATGTAAGAAGATTATATAAAATATTCAAAATATTTTAAAGTAATAACATGAAGTAGTGTTGTGATAATATGATGAGATTTATTTTAAGTTAACAATGTAATACAAAATTAAGGGGGATGGAGAATTTGGACTATAGAGTAAATGTCATATAAATTTGAAATTAGTTATTATTATGTGGTGTAACTAATAAGTTGATTGTTTGTTTAATCATAGTTTTTGTTTCTTCAATGCATTGGAGTTAGTATTATTATTATTATTATTATTATTATTTTTTGTAATATCATTGTTAATTTTTTTGTATGATGTCACATTTATGTTATTGAGATATGATAGTGACATGTTAAACACTTAATGAAAATAGTAATATTCTGTTAAAAGAATTTTATTTATAATCCACAATATGTAAAGAGTGGTGAGGTGGAAGCCTAAACAAGAGAGTTTCAAGGAATGTGCTACTTGACAGAATCTCATGGTCTCTCACATAAGATCTATGTTTTTATACTTTGATGAGAAGGAAGCTTAAAGGAGAGAGTTCCGAAAAATGTGCTACTTGGTAGAACCTCATGTTTTTCCACATGAGATTTCTCCTATTAATATATATATTAATTGATTTGTATTATACTACATTCTATTGATTCTCACTGGTTTTATATGTTCAAAAGAGCTAGTCACACACTTACACTTACCTCAAAAGGACTGGGATTTAAATCAGGTTCCATAACTATTTAGAGGCTTGTAAATTATTCTATTTAAAATCCCATCATTTATAAATTTCCTTGTTTGGCTCTGATATTTGATGATGAGAATTGTAAACAAATCAAAACTAAAACTGAAAAATTACGTTAAGAGCAACCTTCATGTTGGCGGTTTCGAGTGAGGGCCGAAGTGGTGGGCTAGCAATGCTTTGGACAGCTGAAACGAACTAACATATTCAAACCTACTCCCCTAACCATATTGATGCTCTTATTTTTTATAACAGTAGCACACCCTCAAGGTTGACTAGATTCTATGGTCAACCTGAAGAGCATAGGCGGCACGAGACATGGCGGCTTTTACGCCACCTTTCTTCTAGATTCTCAGTCCCATGGTTATGTGTGGGGGATTACAATGAAATCTTGGTGTCCGAAGAAAAACAAGGTCGTATCCCAAAGCCCTTACACCTTATGCTTGACTTTCGGGAAGCTTTATCTGACTGTTCTTTGATCGACTTAGGCTTTCAGGGTGAACTTTTACACATGGAGTAATGGACGGGAGAGTGACAACTTTGTTCAAGCACGCTTAGATCGGGCTTGTGCCACATTGGAATGGAGAGAATAGTTCCCACATACTAAAGTCATGCATCTACACTCTTCTTACTCTGATCATGTCCCAATTATGGTTAGCACTCACAACCCAAGTATGCCTACAAGAAAGAAGAAAAGCTCACACAAGTTTGAGGAAAAAATGGGTGACCCACCCAGCATGTGAAGACACCATCCATGAGGCATGGGTGGGGTCAGTATATGAGGGGAGCCCAATGTTTCAACATTTTAGAAAGATTAAGCAGTGTAGACAAGCCCTGGTGCGGTGGGGTCGTACGGCTTTTGGGAATGCTAAGGAGAGGCTCCAAGATAAGCACAAGCTTCTGGAAGAACTGTCCAACTAGAATAAGGCAGAGAACAATGAGGCCATTCAGGGTATACGAGCTAATATAAACTCATTACTGTACCATAAGGAGGTGGCGTGGAGACAATGATCACGATCCATTTGGCTTCCTCCGAGTGATAAGAACACCAACTTCTTTCATCAACCGGTAAGCCAACGGAGACGAAAGAATCACATTGCTGGGACCTTTAATGCCAACGATGAGTGGTGTACCACGGATGATGAAATTGCAGATGCAGCGGAGCAGTACTCCAAAGCCTTGTTCACTTCAGCTCAACCAACTAACATGGAGGCTGTTTTAGACCCTATAGACAGGCTAGTAACCCCAGACATGAACTACCATGTAACGTCCCAGCCACCCAAAAAAAAAAAAAAAAGAGAGTAGAAAAGTCAGATTTTTATGGGTCTCACGTGCTCCCACCTACCTCACCCTTCCCCACCACTCATTTTTCACTCTATCTCTTTCTTTGACCGGCCAAACCTCCTCACCTCACATTTCTTTCTTTTTCTTCTTTTTCACTTTCTGTCTAACACTCCTCTCTACTGCCTCACACTCTCCCACCAGTACCTCCATGCCACCATCTCCACCATCATTTTTTTGGCAATGTCACCGGAAAATCCTTAGGAACCTCTAAGCACCTTCACATCTTTTATTTGAGGTAAATATTTCTAATCTTTTTGGTGGGTTTATATGCTTTTACTTGAGGTTCTTTAGTCTAAGCTTTGATAATGATATCCGTGTGATTTTTGAGCATTGAAAGTGATATTTATGTGTTTATATGTATGGGTTTTGTATTGGTGGAATTATTTGATGAATGGATTTATGGTTTGTGTTAATGATGACCATCTAAGATTTATTTATGGTGGAAAATTTAGGAGTTTTGAGTTATAACATGTGATGGTTGGTAAATCTAATTTTTCCATTGCTATTGGGTTTATTTGAAATTAGTTGAAGTTCTAAATTTCTTGTTTTGGAGGATATTTTGAATTTGCCTGCATGGGTCTCTTGATGATGTTGTGTAAATTTTATGAAAGCTAGTCATAATGTTGGAGATGATATTGAATGGGTTAACTTTATAAATTGGAGTCTATGTCTTGTGAATTAATTTGTTGAGAAACTTTGGAAGAGGAATATGTTATTGATGAGGTTAAATACTAGGCTTGCCTAATTAAGTGCTTATTTGGCAATTCCTAATTTGTAGCTAGATACAATTTCAAGCTCTATGCTTATTGTGATAGGTTTACTTGAAATTGTTTAGGTTCTAGCTAATCTCCTTAGAGCTTGGAGAATTAGGTTTTTGCGGTTGCGAGGTAAGTAGCTTTTTAATGGGATTTTTGAAAAATAAACACGTTGCATAAATGATGTTTTTGGGTTAGACACACTTTTAGAAACTACCTATGAAAATTATATTTTCCTAAAACTATTGTGTCATAACCTTAATATATATATGATTATATATGAAAATGCATCATATTTGGTATTGTATTTGGGGAAATGCATGTATTGTTGATATGAAAAAATGAGCATATTTTATTTAATCTTTGATAAGGAAATCATGGATTTTATGGTATATTATAAAATTTGAAGATATTTATCTTGTCTTGTTATGTGGGAAATTGATAAAAAATCTCTTGACAAGAATGAAGTTGAAAACCTTACAAACTTTGTGGAAGTTAGATTATTTAAGGTTTTTCTGAAATTACCTAGACATAAATTATGTGTTTCAAAGTATATGTAATATGTGAGCTTTATGTGGTTTTAACACCATGCCATGTGTGATTTCTCGGTGATCATCCGATTTGGTTTCCGTAGTCTTTGTGACAATGGAATCAAATCAAGGTCAGTACCCTTTCACTTTGGATGACGCGTTCTTCCCTGCTGCCCATGGGGGGAAGAGGTTCCTTGATTGTGTGTAGGTGAGGCTGCTGCCCATGGGGCCAAGAGACCACATGCAAGAGAAGTCCTATTTGACGCACTCTCTCTACTATCCATGAGGGGAGAGAAAAATCTTGAGGGTATGGGTGAGGCTACTATCCATGGGGCCAAGAGTCTGCATACCAGAGGAGACAATATCATGCCAATTGTGAATGGGTGGATCCCTTGACTGGTCTATGTGATAGTGTGGTATATTTGTGATAATTTACCTTATGTTAGATATTATGGCTTTGGAAATTATATTGTTAGTGCTCACAGATTATAGTATATAGTTTCAAGGTATTTACTTTGAGAAACTTTGTGTTTCATTATTTAATCATTCTTGTCATATTATTATTATTGAAATGAAACTTGCATTTTTCCCCACCCCCATTAATTATGCTACTTGTTGGACATTAGCTCATCTCATCCTTTAACAATTTTTCAGATTTATTAGCTATACATTGGGTATGGAGCTTACTTCTTTGGTGATGATTAGAGTGTTATGTTAAATTTGGAGACTTGTTGTAAATGGTTGGTGACTCGATCTTGCTATGTTCAACGAGACCTTAATTAATTCTATTGGAGGTGGGTCGCTTGAGGTTTGTTAGCCTTTGGCATGGTAGGCCTAGACTCGATGTTAAGGTCCTTATTCTTGATAAGATTGTGACTTTGTGTAATTTAATCAGAGTTTTGTAATATATTCATATATTATGTGGAGGCACATGATTTTTAGTTATTATTCGTAAATGTGTTATAGAGC
The DNA here is from genome assembly GCA_028535165.1 of Quercus tomentella. Lineage (NCBI taxonomy): Eukaryota > Viridiplantae > Streptophyta > Magnoliopsida > Fagales > Fagaceae > Quercus > Quercus tomentella. Next base: position 95,141,107 of record JAPQVY010000155.1, read on the forward strand.
TCTGACTTGTAATGTGGAGATTTTAGTATGGTTATATATTCTTATCTTATGGAAAAGAAAGGAAAATAAAGATCTCCTATAGTTTGTTTTGCCAAAAAGGAAAAATCTACAGGTACCCTTGGGATGTTTGTCTCATGCTTTGGACCTTTTTGGGTTTGGGGCGTGACACACCAACTCTTACAACCATACACACCGGAGGAAATAATGCGAGCTTTGTTCCAAATGCATCCATCCAAGTCGTCGGGCCCTGATGGTATGTCCTCGTTCTTTTTTCAAAAATATTGGCATATTGTAGGGAATGATGTGGTTAGGGCTGTCCTTTCTATTCTGAACTCTAGCCACCTCCTACACAAGATGAACTATACCCACATTATTCTTATCCCCAAGAAGAAGGAGCCGCAGTACATCTCAGATTATCGCCCCATCAGCTTAGGCAATGTGATATCACGATTATTTTCAAAAGTTTTGGCTAATCGTGTCAAATTAATATTGCCTAATATTATCTCCGATGCTCAAAGTGTCTTTGTTCCTAATTGCCTAATCACTGATAATACCACTGTAGCGTTTGAGTTGTTACACAAGATAAGAAATAAGAGGAAAGGGAAGCGAGGTCAAATGGTGGTGAAGTTGGACAGTAGCAAAGCCTACAATCGGGTTGAGTGGCTGTTTTTACAAAATATGATGACTAAACTCGGCTTTGATAATACATGGATACGGTTGGCTATGGAAACGGTTTGCACCATTTCTTACTCGATCCTCATCAATGGAGAGCCTCGTGGTCTGGTCAAACTCACTCGTGGAATCTAGCAAGGCGATCCCCTCTTGCCATATTTGTTCCTTCTATGTGCTAAAGGCTTGTCCGCAATGCTTCGTAAGGTTGAAGCGAATTGGTCTTTTAAAGAAGTTGTATCTTGTCAGCATGGAGTGACCATTTCTCATTTGCACTTTGTCAACGACAGCCTACTGTTCTGTCAAGCCATGGTTCAAGAGTGCCAAGTATTGCTCAACATATTATCACAATATGAATCAACCTCTGGAAAAGCCATTAACCTGCAGAAAACGTCGTTTTTTTTTTTTTCAGTCGTAACACCAAACAAGACACGTGAGACTCAATAAAAAATTTGCTTGGAGCCAGAATCATGACTGATTGCGAGAAGTATTTAGGTTTGCCAATGGTTGGGGGTAGAACTAAGACAACCACCTTCAAGGAAATCCAAGAACGTATTACTAAGAGAGTATTAGGGTGGAAGGAGAAATTCATCTCCAAGGCTGGCCGTGAGATACTTATAAAGTCGGTTGCGCAGTCTATACCGACTTACTCCATGAGCTTATTCAGGCTTCCAAAAGTAATGTGTGACGCCATCAACTCGACCTTGGCCAGATATTAGTGGGGTCAGAAATGCAATGAGAAAAAGATCCATTGGGTGAGCTAGCAGAAGCTGTGTACAGACAAGAATAGAGGTGGTATGGGGTTTCGAGACATCAATGCCTTTAACCTCGCGATGTTGGCCAAGCAACCATGGTGACTGATTCATGGCACTCAATCTCTTTTCTATTGAGTGTACAAAGCCCGGTATTTCCCTAGTAGCACGTTCTTAAAGGCCCCACTTGGCCACAATCCTTCATTCGTATGGCGGAGTCTTCTGTCTGCTAGGGACGTTATCGTTGCTGGTTCGAAATGGAAAATAGGCGATGGTGAGTGCATTGGTGTCACTACGCACAAGTGGTTGTCTCATGACCCTATCTTCAACGGTGAACCCGACCCTGAGTTGAAGGTTTGTGACTTGATAGATGTTGACACAAGACAGTGGGATTGAGGCGAGGTCCACGCACTATTCACGGCCAAAACTCAAAATGAGATTCTAGCATTACTCCTCAATGATACACATGCTAGGGACTCCCTTATATGGATGGAGAATAAGTCAAGGACCTTCTCAGTCAAGATCGCTTACCACATAGCGCTCCCGGTTGAAGCAGCAGCAAGTACTGGAGCACTCAAAGGCCCAGACAGACAAGCCAACCTGGAAGAAACTCTAGACACTAAATGTACCCCCAAAAGTCAGAACCTTCATGTGGAGGGCCTGCTCTAACAACCTACCCACTCGAGACAATTTGTGCAGAAGAAAGGTTCACGTTACGAGGTGTGTGGGTTGTGTCAGCAAAAACCTGAGATGACTAGGCATATCCTGTGGGAGTGTCCCCTTGCCAGGAATGTGTGGGCCTTGGTGAATGGAAAGATTCAAAAGTGTTCCAATGAGGCTCGCGACTTTTTCTTGCTGTTCGGTTTCATGGTGCAGAGGTTAGACCAACGCGATTTGGAACTTTGGGTAACAGTGGCGTGGGCTATTTGGAATGCCCGAAAAAAGGTGTACTTTGAACAAAAACAAACTCATCCAAGGTATATTTTGAGTGGTGCAGAGGGTCTGCTGAATGAGTGCCAAAAGCTGATGGCTTCTCGGATTTAAGTTTTTATATAGGTGCCTTTTCGTAGCTACGTTGTTGTAGCTGTAGTATATGGCCAGATTTAATTTTTTATATAGGTGTCTTTTCCTTAGCTACGTGTGTTGTATACATAATTTACCCTTAAATAAAATTAACACAAACTTTTTAAATAAGTTAAAAAAAGCTTGCACAACAGTTTCATTTTTTCTTTTAAATGAATGCAACCGAGTTTTCTTTGATTTTGGATAATCATGCACTACGTATGCACAATACTAGTTTCTTTTGTTCATTATTAGTAAATTAATATTATAGATTGAAATTTGGCATGATTTAAAATGATAAAATCTCTTGTAGTTAAATAAATATATGTACTCCAAAAATTTTTGATCAAAGCAATCCCACCTATTTCAAAAAAGGGGGCACACATTAACAAATCCATTATTGGAAAAATTTTATTGGAAATTGAAAAAGTTGTCAAAATTTTTTCAATTTCCGATAAACTTTTTCTAAAATTGGTTTACTATGGGCACACATTAGTAAAATCCTTCAAAAAATAATTAAAAAAAGAATTTTTTGATGTCTTGATCTATAAGAAAAAGTAATTGTTATGAAACTGATACCATATATAGTTAATCCTAATTTTTATATATACACAAAAATTAGACTCCTCTCTCTTGAAGTTTGGGGAAATGATATTATACCCCAAACTTGAAGGGAAAAATAATTTTCCTTCAATTAACATCCGATTGACCAAACTTTATTAAATTAATATTTAAAATGTTGTGTATTAACATGCCCTTTGCTTGAGGGCATGTTTTTAAAATTATCTTACTTCATAATTAAATTCATTGTTTTAAAATTTTAATTATTAAAGTGTATTTAAAAATATTATGTGTGAATTTTACTTAGTATTTTTTTTCTTTTTTCAATGGGTTATGGAAAGATTTGCCATTACAAGTGTTTTGGTACTTGATAAATTTTACATTTTTATTCTAAATTTATCAGTTTTTTTTTTTTTTACTAACTATTGTTAAACTTTTGTACAAAAATTTTTATAAAAATTTAGAATAATTCATTACTAATATAAACTTGTCATTGTTGATTATCATGCCTTATTGTAGTCAACCTATATTAAAACGACTTTTTGTGTTAAAAAATTCCATATAAACTAATAAATTTTTAATGTAGATTTAAGGTTATCCAGATAGTAACCTTCTTGAAATGTTTAATAAGAAAATCCAACATTCGTCTATATATATATATATATATATATATATATATATATATATATATATATATATATATATATATTATGTCGAGGCCTTACAAAAAGAAAAAAGAAATTAGCAAAGATTTATATTCAATGTATTACCAAGGTCTAATAAATAAAAAGTATTACCAAGGTTTTTAAATCATAATCGATTTAGTAATTAATCGATTTAGTAATTAATTATGATTAAAGTATGAACAAATAAATAAATAAATAAATAAATATATATATATAATTTTTGTTGAGAATCAAAATACGAATAAATATTAAATTTTTATAACATGGTTGTGGGGGCCAATTAATCAGGAGATATTATCAAGGCCATGCCAGCTGGACCTAAAGTCCAATCCGAGGATGTTAGACCATCCAAGAAGGCCAGGCAAGACTGTGAAACAAGTAAGGCTAAGGGAGGAATAAAGACACTAGGGGGTGAGTCCAATGAGTCCTCGGCTTGTAGCCGAGGTGAATTTGAGTGTCATACCATCACCGATTCACTTCAGAATTGCACCACAGCTAAGAAAGGGATATTGGACCAGGGGAAATACGGGAGAGGCAAACAAATATCTGTAAAGCTGCTACCTCTGCATTAAATACCTTCCAACCAACTTTCTGGCCGCATTAATATGGAGGTGATGCCTGAACAGTTGTAAAGTAGCATTACAACTACTGGTTGATGTTTCCAAGAAGTGTTGGATGGGACAGGAAGGGATCCCCCCAAATTCAACCTACACGTGTGCGGCGAAGATGAGCTTAAGGTGGCAGTATATAACATGAAAGAATGTATTGAAAAAAGGATCGAAACTTGGAAACCAGGAGGATTAAGAAGAAAACCTTGTAAAAAACTAAGAACGAAAAACTTATTTTAAAAGAGAAATTGATTGTTATATTAAGGGAGATACTTCCGTAAGTGTGAATTTGATCATTTTTCCTTGGAGGTTAATCTAGTTCTTTAACATCCACGCTCTACAAATTTTATTGTTTGGACCTTTAAACGTGCGAACCCCGTATCAGTTTGGAGTCGTTACAAATTGAGTCCTTACAATGGTAAAATTAAGTAAAGAAAAACATTTAAACATCCTTAAAATATATTTTTACAAATTTTTGATACGCCAAGTAAAAGATAATAAGAAAAATAACATGGTACTAAATAAATTTTATATCACACCCCACGAATCACACCCTTCTTTTTTTTCTTTTTTCTTTTTTATTTATCTCTCACCCTTTCGTTTTACTTCAAGACTTCAAACATCATAGCGCATGTGGGGATATGATTACCACAATACCACATCAATAAACAGATTTGGTTTCTTTTACTTTTGTTTTTGGCAAAAATACTTCTTCTTCTTTTGTGTGTGTGTGTGTGGAGAAAAGACGATAAGCAAAAATACATTTTGATACCTCTTAATTTGTGTTTGCTGTCTAGTCCCCAAGTTCAAAATGGTCAATTTACACCATTGATTATGAGTGTAGACCCAATACATACACACTATTGTTGATGAAAAATTCCTCCAATATAAAAGTGAAAAAACAAAATAATTACTCTTATATACAGACAACGGCGATAACAAAATTGTATGAACCTCCAACCCCCTGACTAAATAGGAATTTTTGAAGAGTGTTATTTTTTGGAACTTGAAAGATTTAACTTTGTCTTAAATATTCCTTTAAAAAATTGTCTCCTTCCATTTGTTTTGACATTAAAATTTTCTAAAATATATCATTGTTCATAAAGTTTTTTCTTGAAAATATCTCATTTTCCTATATTTAATAACAACTTTTATCTCATAAAAAAAATAGCAACTTTAAAATGAGTTAGAAACTATTTTTTGACTTTACTTATTCAGCTTAGGGTAAGATAAAGTCGTTTTTTAGAAAATTTTGCGGAAAAACAACTTTATTTCATGTCAAGCTATATAAGGAAAGTCAAGAGATAATTTTAATTTAAACCATTTTTTTCTGATATTACTAAACATAGAAAAACACGAAAAATTATCTTCAGATCAAGTTTTCCATTAAAACAAACGAAAATTAACAAAAAAAGTTATAAATTCGTCTCCAAATTGGTTTGGAAGAATATCATCTATCCTATTATGTGTTAATTTATAAATTCATCTACATCCCTCATTGTAATTATCGAATTAAAAAAAAAAATCTATATATATTATTTTAAATAAGTCACATAACTCATTAAATAGGTCATTAACTAAAATTACATAGGAATGATTAAAAAAAAAAAAAAACTAACACTTTAATTTGTTGAATTAGTCAACTGTAAATTTGCAAGTGATAGTTTCATATAAAAAGTAAGAGTAATACTATATCCATAATATTTTCATAATAAATTTTATATGGCAGATTATTACTAATAGACAAAAAAAATAATTTAAATTGTATATTTAAATTAGAATCAATAACAACTTGTCATATTTAATTTTTTACCAAAAAAAAAACTTGTGTACATAATCCAACTAAAAAAAAGTAATGAACAAAAAAGTCATCCATTTCAGTTTATTTTTTATTTATTTATTTTTATGAGAATTGAGATTAAAAGTCATCCATGTAGTGAAATTTGGCGTGTTTCTAATTTACGGGTAAAAAAATAATAAAAAACCGGTCATAAAAAAGAAAAAAGAAAAAAAAAGCAAGGAATAAGAAGACAGGAAAAAAAAAGGTAACCATAAAAATCTGTCATTGTAAAAAAAACGGTCAAAATCTGACTCTTACATAAGATTTTCAGACCAAGCAAACGCATCTGAGTCAGACTCACAACTATTCGTCGAACTCTTTCTTTCTCTGCACAACCAGTTCTTAGTTTCATCAGTCTGACAATTAAACTTCTCAGGTTAGAGAACGTATGGTTCATCCAATTTGTTTTGCATTTATGATTTATGTGTTGCATTGGACGATGTTAAATCTTTGTTTGTCTTAAGTTTGTTGGATTAATCACTTGGTTTGACCCACTTCATTTTTCATGGTCTAATTGAAAATTGACGTGAAAATTCGACACGCATATATGTATGTATGTGTTAGTGTTTGTGGGTATTTGTGTTCTGAAAGTCTGCATTTTTGTACATGTGTGTATGGTGATTTGGTGAGTTGTCATGAAGTTTCTGTGATGCAAATTAATCAGATGAATTTTGCTGAGAAATGGGTTATGGGAAAAATCGACACGCATATATGTATGTATGTGTTACTGTTTGTGGGTTTTTGTGTCTGAAAATGTGCATTTTTGTTCATGTTTGTATGGTGATTGGTGAGTTGTCATGAAGTTTCTGTGATGCAAATTAATCAGATGAATTTTGCTGAGAAATGGGTTATGGGAAAAATCGACATGCATATATGTATGTATGTGTTACTGTTTGTGGGTTTTTGTGTGTCTGAGAATGGGCATTTTTGTTCACGTTTGTATGGTGATTGGTGAGTTGTCATGAAGTTTCTGTGATGCAAAATAATCAGATGAAATTTTGTTTGGAAATGGTTTATGGATAATTTATGAAGTTAATGGGTTATTGGATGGTACATGATGCTTGTGTGTGTGTAGGTGATTGGTGAGTTTTGATCTGATGAATTTTGCTGTGAAATGGGTTACGAATAGTATGTGAAGTTAATGGGTTATTGGATAATATATGATGGTTTTGTGGGTGTGTGACTGTAGGTGATTGGTGAGTAATGTAGTCGAAATTTCTATGATGCAAAGTAATCAGATGAATTTTGCTATGAAATGGGTTATAATTCTTATGAATATGCAGCATGTGTGTGTGTGTGTGTGAGAGAGAGAGAGAGAGAGAGAGATCGATCTGGTATGAATTTTACAGAAGTTGGAAGTTTTGATGTAGTTGCATATTATTTTGGTGAATTGAAGGCCTAAAAAAAGTTGTAACCACTACAAAAAGCTCCCACTTTTGTGGGATCTGTGAAAGGTGATTGTAGGTTGCCTTATCCTCAACATTTAAAAAAAAAATTTTGTTTTAACACTTATTGTATTGATATATGCATTCATGGGAATGTGTTATTGAGTAACAGAATTGGAATTTATAACCTTTCACTCTTTGTGTAAATATGTTGCTAATGTGATTTCCAGTGCTGCGCATTCAGTGTACTTAAATAATGTTGAGCATAACTTCAATTGAGCTCTGTTTATGATGGGAAGTGTGCTGTACAAAATCAAACTAGTTCACACGTATTATAATGATAGTTTAAAGTTTATAACTAGAGGCCATCCACAACTGTTCTGCCTATGAAATATTGTAGTAATTGATTTGGGAAAGAATGTATAATGGTATTTGTGGTTTATGAGACAATGGAGAAAGGAAAAGAGAATTGGAATTTTGTACATATGGGGTTAGAATGTTTGTAAGATTTCTATGTTTATACCCTTGTCTTCTGACTTCTTGGTAAGCAAATGGGCTTCAAAAGAATGTGAACTGTGTGATGAATTATATAAAATGCAAATGGACTGATGTGGTTGTTCTTTGTTTAATACAGGAAAAATGTTTGAGGGGAAGGTGTTGGGAAATGGTCTCGTTGAAGAAGAGAGGGAACTTTCTAAGTCTTCAACTAATAAGGTACTTGGTTATAAACTGAGACAGCTTCTCCCTTTTACTTTCTAAGGACTACAATGTAACTTTCTCTATATATTTGAAAGGTTTAAATGGTGTATATTGTTCTTGAAAAGGTGAAGTGATTTCTGTTTATAGTTGTCAAGCTTTTTAATTAGCTTTTCTGCCTACTTTCTAAACTGCTGCAACATTTAGATGTGTTGTACTCAGCGGTAGAAATTCCTTTCTTGTCTTTCTACCTTTGGTTGTAAGCTAATGAGTATAGCTTATTCTATATTAGTAATGATGCTAGTTATGTTTATAGAGAGAGAAAACAGCAAACCTTAGGTATTTTTTCTGTCATTTTGATTATTTATTACTTATTTCACTTTATTATCTGCTATCTATAATTCTGTAAGTTTTCAGAACAAATGAGTATAGAATTAACCCTAGGCATGAATACTGTTCAGTAAACAACACTGAAATATACAGCTGGTAGCACATACTTTTATTAACTTAACATAAGATTTTAACTACATTACAAGAGGCCGGATAATCAATCCCATCTTTTTTGTTGGCAGAGATATGGTTTATCCCATACTTGGCCGATTGTTGAATAATTTTTTGCATACAATGTTTATATTTACCTTTCCTTTTGATTGGTAAATTACACATGCTCCCAATGGGTCTTGAAGTTGAGGTAGAGCTCATTGTCTTTGTACTTACTTTTTGCTGCTGCTCCTCTATCCTTTCATCTTCACCTCTCTCTCTCTCTTGTTTTTTTTTTGTGGGGGGGGGGGGGGGGGGGGACGATGCTATAAATCATCTTCACATCAGTGGAAATAACTACATCAACCCTGAAATTTAGGCTTTTAAATATGTGAGTAGCAAGTCATGGCTAAATCAAGTGCTTGGGCATCTACTCCATTGAATGAAGGGATCGGCCATTATAAATAGCAGAAGTAGATACAAGTACAAAAGTGTATTTTACTTGGATTTTGCTGTGCTGATTACCATCTCTATCCTTAGTCAGCTTCATAGGGTTCTGGTTTGTCATATGCAATTTTATTCAGAAAAGTTCAGCATTTTAGACATCAAAGATGTTTGTTGTCTCTGAAAGAGTTGCAAAGGTTCTCTTTAAATCTGTTTAAACCCTATGGAGGTTTTATTTATTTAGAAATCTTTTATAAGTCACCTTGCAAAGGTTTTTTTATAAGAGTTATAGTCTCCAAGCTGCAAATCCTTCTGGGGGATTATAGGTCTGTTCCAATTAATTCAGCTGCAAAATCTAACTGCTATGGGTTATGTTCTAGAGATGTATGTAAAGACATTGTTGCAACAGGTAATGCGTTTATGGATGTAATTGGCAGATAGGTGAGCTTTGCCATCAAGTTATCATTTTCTAAGTTGATCTCTGAAATTTTTTTAGCATAATCATTGATGCAGCAGACGACACCACAGTTTTGAAACCCGGAGCATTCAAAAAATTAGAAAAGGGAGAGGTTCAAGGTTTTTGAGGTCGGATTGGGGTTCAACCGAGGTCAAACCATGACAAAATAAAAATTATTAATTCAATTACATAAAATAAATATAATAGATTGTGACATAAAGACACATTCAAGTTCCAATGGGTGCATTTTATCAATTCTTTTCCAAATCACACTCCCCTAAACTGGTTGAAAAAACTGGCTTGACCTCCGGTTTCTGGTGAACCCAGTCAAACCAGCTGGTCCAGTTATGAAAACTATGAATGACACAACTACTTTTAAGATTACAGAAAGTAGTCAAGTATTCTTTTTCAATATTTTGTGATATGACTCTAACTGACGATTGTTTGGAGCTCAATGTTTCAAACCCTTAATTGCTTGTCTAATATTTTTTTCTTTTGTTTATCTAAGGTTGACCCTGGTAAACCTGCATTACTGACCTGGCAGCGAAAGTTAAACAGTGAGGGAAGTGCCCTTTCTGAGTTCACTCTAAGTTTGAAAGAGATAGTTCAGATGGTATGCTTACGGATTTAGATTTAATACCTTTTCTCTTTGGACCCTTAAAATCCTTTGCTTCCCTTATTTTATATAATCAAGCATATAGATGTATTAATTGCTTTTTTGAAAGGCCTAAGGACATACACACACACAAACACATACATGCAGATCTGTACATACATACATACATTACACACGCACACATATCTGTTGTGTATGTATGTGCTTATGCTTTCCTTCACAGATATTTTTAACTTGCTTATATTTCTGCATCCTTACCTTGGTCTTGCTGATGCATCAGAATCACATGAAAAATTCACGAACATTAGGACCTTAGCCCCTTTATTATGGTTTCATGGGTGCCAACTATATTGTTTGTTATATTTGGTAGGCTCCAATAGGATTTCGGCTGTGGCGCCATGTCCGAGAAGAGGCTGCTAAAGGAAATGTAACTTTCTTTCTTTTTACCTATCCAGCTTGTATTGGTGCATTGGTTATGGTAAGGGATCCTTGAGCATCTTTCTGTTCTCTTTGCAGGGGGTTACTATCAATCCATTTGTTAGACGCCTTGTAACATCTTGTCATGGTGTTCCCTTAGGTGGTATAGGGTATGTGTTCAATCTTAATCACTCATGATCGATGTTTATTACGATATAATGTAACATAAAAGCCATACATATTATACATTCTTTAATACATATACTAGACATTTGTGTTTCTAGTAGAAGATATTTATTATTGAACATTATACAACTTTATGTGAAGAAAATGCTAATGAGCTCTAGCTCAAATGGCACCTTCTCCCCTTGTAAAAGTAAGTTTGAGGGTGAGGATATGGGTTTAAGAGCCACCAGGTGCATTTGTAGTTGACCAATTAAAAAGAATTTTATGTGAAAAAAATGTGAAGCTGAGAATATTTCCTCACATTGTTTGGCATTATCTTTACTGATTATAACCAGCTGAAAACTTTCGGATCTTACCCAAATTATTGTATATTGCTTCTTTTTAGTGAGTTTTAGAACATAATCATCTCTTGTAAAAATATAATGTTCAGCTCAGGAAGCATAGGAAGGAGTTACAGAGGTGAGTTTCAGCGCTGGCAACTATTCCCTAAAATATGTGAAGAGAAACCAGTTTTAGCAAATCAATTTTCGGTAAGTTCAATGAATATATTGTTGAAGCATTTTTTCATTGATATGTTGAAGGAGATATTATAAATATTTCTTTATATAGGGCTATGTTTTTTCTAGGGTTAGAGACCTTGTGTAGCTGTCAAAATGCAATGCCGCATCTGTCTTCCCAATTTAACTAAAGGGGTGATATGTTGAGGCATTCCCTGGCCCTATCTGGACCATTTATCCTAAAACAGCTATTATCATAATGCTTTTGAGGACAGATTCAACTGTTTTAATCTGTTTTTGAACTTTTAAGAAATAGGTTTAAAGTTTTACTTTGTTCAAACTAGAGTGATTTATGCTGCAGTGAGAAAGAGTAAGTTGATTTAAGTTGAGGGAACGAAAAGAGATAGGGGAAAACAAAAAATAACATTAATAGAAGTAGTAAAATAGGACATGTAAATTAAGGAAGTAACGAAGAGTATGACACTGGATAGAATAGAGTGGCAGTAAAGAGTTCTTGTGGTCAATCTTTACTAGTTTGTTGAGGGTCCATAGGACCATAGGTGATACCAAAATTTTGGAACCAAGGCTTGATTGTTGTCGAAACAAAGAAATTAAAGGAGACTTTTAACACATCTTTTTTTATGGATCTTTGGTTTGGTATTTAGTTCTGATATCATCATTAAATAAAATGCACATGGCTGATTTGGTCCTAGTTTACACGTTTACAAAGAAAATATGAAGGATAATGTCATCCATGGCTATGAGAAATTTATACAATTTACAGTATATGTGACCCTAGATGGTGGGAAATGGTCAAAGACTTTCAATGGTTGATCAGAAAATGTTGGAATGAGTCTTTGATGAAAAGTTCATTGAAGCACTTAATGTTACTTAGATAAATTTTTGTTTCTATTTTTTATAGTTGATATTACAGTTGATCTTTCATTGGATGTAAATAAAATGAAGAATGGAACATCTGTTATCATTAGTATCTTTTCATTGGTTATTATCAAGTTTCTGCAAAATTTGGAATACGAATACTTGTGCAGGTTTTTGTTAAGCGCTCAAGTGGTAAAAAATATTCAACAGTGTTGTGCCCAGGGAGCCCAGAGGTGCTTAAGTAAGCAACTATTAGCTGCACTGTTAATTTGAATGCTTCAGAAATTCTTGAGAGCTTCATTTCATTTGTGTTTGAACTTATTGAATACTATGTCTTCCACAGAGAAACTGCTGTTTCAGGGATTGGATCTTGGGACTGGAATCTGAATGGAGGAAACTCTACATATCATGCTTTATTCCCAAGGTCATGGACTGTTTATGAGGGTAATTGTTAAGTGGTATACTTCTGAGTCTACAATGATCTTTATCATGGATAATTTGTCTCATGCATTGGTCACCCGTTTCTTTTTAAATCCAGGAGAACCTGATCCGGAACTTAAAATGGTTTGTCGCCAAATTTCACCTGTTATCCCCCATAATTACAAGGAGAGCAGCTTCCCTGTGTCAGTTTTTACTTACACGGTAGGATAGGATCTATTAGATACATGGTTGTCCATATCAGATATATAGTTAGCCTCAGTATTGAGTTGTGGTTTTAATTTTCTTCAGCTGTACAATTCTGGAAAGACTGCTGCAGATGTTACCTTGCTTTTCACATGGGCAGTATGTCTCTTTTTCATGTGTTCATCACTTTCAAATTTATGTCCTTTGGTTCCATACTTATGTTAGTTGTATTTCTTTAAAGCTTTTTCCTTCTTGGAGTTACCAAGTATATTTTATGTAGATTCCTGAAAAGAATCTGATGTGCCAGAAGTCATTAAAACTAATGCAAAATCTTCTTATCAATGCCATTTTAGAATTCTGTGGGGGGGCTTTCTGAATTTTCTGGTCAGCACTTCAATTCAAAAATAATGTAAGAAATTTGTCATTTGCTTGACTTCTTCTTTATATATCTTACCTTTTCTTTTATTGATTATCGAAATTATAATTAGATACATATGCGTGTGTGTGTTTGTTTGTGAAGGATTAGATACTTGTGCCAGCATACGTGTGTGTGAAGATTGCTTATCTATTTTATAGCATGCCTATTGTTTATGCTAACCCATAAGATTATTTATTCTGCTAGGATGAAGGATGGTGTGCATGGTGTACTTCTACATCACAAGTACGCTCTATTCAATTCTTCCCTTTGTTTGATCAGTTCAATCATTATATGGTATATGGTCTGATACTCTCCGTGCAATACCCCTCACATGCCACTACAGGACTGCAAATGAACGACCACCTGTGACTTTTGCAATTGCAGCAGAGGAGACTGATGGTGTTCATGTCTCTGAGTGCCCTTACTTTGTGATATCCGGTAACTCTCAGGGTATCACTGCAAAAGACATGTGGCAGGAAATCAAGGAGGTTGGTAGACTTCCCATATTTTACATGCACATTTCATTAGAAAGGTTCTGGTGGGTGTAGTTAGTTGTCCGTAGGTTTTACTGGCTAGAGACAAGTCTATAGGGCTCTTCTTTAGAAAGTTTCCCTTCCTTACCAAAATAAAAAATAAAATAAAATAAAAGACATCTCATCAGTTTCCTACATTTGCACATTTGTGCCAGGCTTTTAAGTTTTAATCCTACTGTGTATTCACAACTCATGAAGGATTTTGGTTTCAGCAGATTGTAAACTGATTAATTAATATTGCCTGGCTTTTTCTTGGTGACAGATTGGCTGTCTTATCTTTTTTTTCTTTACCTGAACCAATCATCTTCTTTTCACCTTTTTATCTTAGATTATCCTGAGCTTGAAGAAGAATAACATATCTTGATGATTTTGGTTGAGGAAAGTGTGGGAATCAAGTGGGATTTAACTTTCTTTGAGGTAGCCAGCCTCCAAAGAAGAAGAAAGGGGATTAGGTAGAGAGCCCAGAGAGAAAATAGAGGAATTTGTATCAATGTTCAATATAAGACCAATTACATGGCTCCTAGTATAAATACTAAAAATCTTACACAGCAAGTTTCAAGAAAAAAGCTCAAGATTGTCCTTTTAACCAACTACTGAACAACTACTTTGTAACTATTTAACTATCTTGGCTTTTGTCTTGCTCTTTGGTCATATCCACACGTGTCCTTAATTGAGTTGGACTAGACTTGTTGCACTTGGTTTGGATAAATTACAATTTCAGTCAAATCTGACAATTGGGTTCGTAGATCAGAAACTATAAGATTTGGCATTATGCCTTAAGAATATGAAACTGTTACTGTCTAAGTGAGATTTGATAAATAACATTGATCTCAAAATCTTAAGTTGGGTGTAGGTGAAATAATCATTTAACAATTATTTTAAAAAGAAAATTTTTTTTTCTTTGTGTTTTCACCTTTGGTAGTTTTGCCTCTCCCATCCCACTGTCGAAGGGACATTTTCAGTCTTAAGGGTTTGTTTTTTGTTTTTTTTGTTGTTGTTTTTGGGGGGAGGGTGTTCGGGTACATGGTGATGTTTATATTTTGATGCTGGGAGCACAACCAAAATTATTTTTTATTTAAATTTTGTTTGAAATCTCAGAATTAATTTTTTGAATTTCATATTTTTTAGAGTTTTACTATTGAATTTTGAATTTAATGTTGTTCATGATTTTATGGAATGCAACTGAGGCTTGATGTACTCCTTGATGCCTATCAAAGAGAGGCTCCAAGAATGGCTTGAAGCATTGAAATTTGAAATAAATTTTTTTGCATTTGAGATGTTTCTCTAAGTTTGGTGGTGATTGCAAGCAACATAGGTGCTGAAGTTAGGCAGATTCTAGGTAGTGAATAGTACAATTTGTCATGTTTTTTTTTTTTTTTTCTTTTCCCATATCTCTATTTTTCAACCTAGCCATCCAGCATCAAATTTCCTCAAAGTAATCTGACCCATCTTTATTTCTCTTCTGTTATGCATAAAAAGAAAAAGCTTTATCTTCATTTCTCACATAACTTGATATGCGTATTTCTTTTCTAACAGTATGGATCCTTTGACCGCCTTAGTTCCACAGAAACGTCAGTGCCTTCAGAACCAGGATCATCTATTGGGGCAGCCATTGCTGCTTCTCTTACAATTCCATCAAATGCAGTACGTTCTGTAACATTTTCATTGGCATGGGACTGCCCTGAAGTAAACTTTTCGAGTGGAAAAACTTATTACAGGTGGCTAGCCAAAATTTTGTTTGAGAAATATCACATTTTAAGAAGTTATCTATGTGTTGAAAATTTTTATCAACAGGCGTTACACTAAATTCTATGGTACCCGTGGGGATGCTGCTGCAAAGATTGCACATTATGCTATTCTTGGTAATGTTCCAGTGTGTGTGTGTTGTACATTGATGATTTGTTTCAACTCTAGGATTTTAAAGTTTTACTCCATGTTTGAAAGCAAGAATATAAACTATAGTTCAACTCATATGTAATAAAGTTGGCCATAATGCCCGTACATTCATAAGATTTTTGATTGCTAGGGAGTGCTAATACACAAAATAAATTGTTTTTATTGTGAAGAAATTGTTACTTCAATGCCCTTATTTTTGTTTTATTCTTTCTGAATATAGAGAATGGCCATTGGGAGTCCCAGATAGATGCATGGCAAAGACCTATTCTTGAAGACAAGAGGCTTCCCGAATGGTGAGTTTTGACGTGTTATTTGTTGTGCATGTATAGTCAGGTTCTAACTTATTCTGATGGTTTTCTACAGGTACCCTATTACTCTCTTCAATGAGCTCTATTATCTTAATTCAGGGGGGACAATTTGGACAGGTATTGTGGAGCTTCTCTTTATGTTTTAGGACAGCATTGTGTGCACATCCTGTTTACATGAGGTTTCCTCTCTATTCTAATAAAGCTTAGCCAACACCAAAGTTTTTTGGACTATGACTTGGGTGGTGTTGTATCAAAAACGTTTTTGTGATTGTTGACTCAAGTAAGTAACCACGAGTTAGTTTTTATTTTTGCAGATGGATCTCCGCCGGTACATAGTTTAGTAAGCATTGTACAAAGGAAGTTTTCCCTTGATAGTTCCAGGCTAGGTTTGAAAGACATAATCGATGTACCCCATCAAAATGATACCGCTGGTGATATTCTTGAAAGGATGACTTCAGTACTTGATCAAATCCACACCACAACTTCATCAAACTCTGCATTTGGGCCAAATCTTCTTCAGAAAGGAGAAGAAAACATTGGGCAATTCCTTTATTTTGAAGGGATTGAATATCACATGTGGAACACTTACGATGTCCATTTCTACTCATCTTTTGCATTAGTCATGCTTTTTCCAAAACTTGAACTTAGCATCCAAAGAGACTTTGCGGCGGCTGTAATGATGCATGATCCCAGTAAGATGAAACTTTTACATGATGGAGAGTGGGTCGGTAGAAAGGTGCTTGGAGCTGTTCCTCATGATATTGGAAAGAATGACCCATGGTTTGAAGTAAATGCTTATAGCCTTTATAACACTGACAGGTGGAAAGACTTGAATCCAAAATTTGTCCTCCAAGTTTATAGGGATGTGGTTGCCACAGGTGATAAGAATTTTGCACAAGCTGTTTGGCCCTCTGTTTATGTTGCAATGGCTTATATGGAACAATTTGACAAGGATGGAGATGGGATGATTGAGAACGAAGGCTTCCCTGATCAAACCTATGATACATGGTCTGTCACTGGTGTGAGTGCATACAGTGGAGGGTTGTGGGTGGCAGCCTTGCAGGCTGCATCTGCCATGGCACGTGAAGTAGGTGATAAGGCATCTGAGGATTACTTTTGGTTTAAGTTTCAGAAGGCAAAAGCTGTGTATGATAAATTATGGAATGGTTCTTTCTTCAATTATGACAGCAGTGGCAGAAGTTCTAGTTCATCCATTCAAGCTGACCAATTAGCTGGACAATGGTATGTTGTGACTGAAGCAATTTTCTAGATAATTTTTTTTTAATATCATATTCTTTAAGAACATTAAGAATGGTTCTTTCAATTTATGCTTGTATATGCGTGTGCATGTGTGTGTGTGTGTGTGTGTGTGTGTGTGTGCATGCACATACATGTGCTTGCTTATCCAATTTTTGCTTTTAAAATCAGGATAAAATCCTCTGATTTTTCTTATCCAAGGCCAGGGAAATATCTTTAGCATGTGTACCAAATGGTTTCTAGTATACATTATGCTTACAATAGTCTCCATGTGGGACAATTTCTGGATTTATCTAGAGCCTATGTCATATTTTGTATACAAATACATATACAGGTGCATAACTCCACCTATGTCAGTGCTTTGTGTCATATATTTTGTTCATTGCCAGTCCTAAGTCCAGAAAAGGAGGGGAGATGGTTGTAGGCTGACAGCTAGCATAAAATTTAGTCACTTTATTATGAATAGAACCCTTACAGACACAAGTTGTGGTATCCTCTACTAGCAGCCAACTCCAAAATTTTGAGACTATGGATTTATTGCTGTATTGTATAAAAAAATAATTTTTGAATTTTTTTTTAAAAATGTGGGAGAACTAAAGTGTCCATACTCTTGACCTTAAAATGTCTTTTTTTTTTTATTATTTTTATTTTATATATATATATATTTTTTTTTTTCTGTTCTGTGTCATGCATGGTTATTTTGTTTCTTTCAGTAACAATGGTGGTGGATTAGAAGTTTCTGCGTATTAACTCTGTAGGTATGCTAGAGCATGCGGTCTTTTACCAATTGTTGACGAAGACAAGGCCAAAAGTGCACTAGAAAAGGTCTTTAATTACAATGTCTCAAAGTTGAAGAATGGAAGGTGGGGCGCTGTCAATGGGATGTTACCTGATGGAAATGTTGACATGTCATCCATGCAATCAAGAGAAATATGGCCTGGAGTCACATATGCTGTTGCTGCAACAATGATCCATGAAGATATGATTGATATGGCATTTCAGACTGCAGTTGGAGTCTACGAAGCTGCATGGTCTAAAGAAGGACTTGGGTGAGTTAGCTCTTTGTTTGCCTTTTCTGCTAGAATTAGTTTGTTTTATTAACTCAAGCAGCTCAAGATTAATAACCAAAAGCTATTATGACTGTTTGTCGCATCGAACAGAAGTGAACTTTGCTCGTTTCGTTTTCCTTGTTTTTGATAAGGATGCTTGGTTAATCCTATATTCCTATTACTCCTCCCCCTCCTTGCAATATATATATATATATAATTGTCAATCTTGTACAAATTTTCTTGCAAATCTATGTCGTTAACTGTTAGTAGATTCAATAGTTTGCCTAAATCAAATTGATATTTTCTTTGACTTTGTGGCCTGATAAAATCATATCACTTATGCAACTTTATATAACTATATCTTTATTTACAAGAGCCAAAAAGTGAGGATATTTTCATCAAAAAAGAAAGGATGTGGATGTAGCATGCTATTAGCTTATTTTCTTGATAATATTTCTTTTGGCTTAGAGTTTCATCTTGAACCATTTGCAGTAATAATTTTAATCCCATTATTCAAAACTAAAGCCCATATGAACTTTTTTACATAAATCGTGCTCTGTGCTGTCACCTTGAGGTCATGACATCTTATGTAGCATGAAATATGCAAAAGTATAGAAGGCAAAAATGAATGGAAAGAAAAAAAAGAAAACCTAAATGGTTGCTTGCACTTCACATCTTTGTTTATTAGAACCATATATTTTTTTTACTTGCTCAAACCATTAGTTCTTTTCTTGATTCTGAAATACAACACAAAACTGGATATTCATGATGTCATTCAAGACACTTTTTGCCCAGTTTATTCTTGGAAGAATTTTTTAGTTAACTGTTGGTTAATTCATTTAGGTGATACCTAAATTTCCTTCTTTTAGATTATTAACAGGTTACCATTTTGTGCACAGTTATTCTTTTCAAACTCCGGAAGCTTGGAACAACAAGGACCAATACAGATCTTTATGTTACATGCGCCCTTTGGCCATATGGGCCATGCAGTGGGCACTAACGAGACCAAACCTTCTTGACGCAGAGGTGAGACAGGAAGTGAAGGAAGATTCTATGTTTGTGCACCATTATGGGTTCTCAAAAGTTGCTCGCCTTTTAAAGTTGCCTGAAGAGGGAAAGTCTAGAAGTCTTGTACAGGCTTTATATGAGTTCGCCTTGACTAGGGTCGGGATTTAAGTCAGGTTTCCACAACTATCCAGAGGCCTGTAAATCATTCTATTTGATTGTTGTATATACTATATAGCACCCTGAATCTTAGTTGAGACAGCTATTTGATGTACTAGCAATAGGCCGCGCGATGTGTAGATAATTCTTTAAGCTGCTATGTGAGAAGATTATATAAAATATTCAAAATATTTTAAAGTAATAACATGAAGTAGTGTTGTGATAATGTGATGAGGTTTATTTTAAATTAATGATGTAATTCAAAATTAAGGGGATGGAGAATTTGGACTATAGAGTAAATGTCATATAAATTAGAAATTAATTATTATGTAGTGTAACTAATAAGTTGATTGTTTAATCATAGTTTTTGTTTCTTCAATGCATTGGAGTTGGTATTAATTTTTTTGTAATATCATTATTAATTTTTTTTGTATGATGTCACGTTTATATTATTGAAGTATGATAGTGACATGTTAAACACTTAGTGAAAATAGTAATATTCTATTAAAAGAATTTTATTTATAATCCAAAATATGTAAAGACCGGTGAGGTGGAAAGTTAAATGAAAAATTGCTTTAACAAAGCACCACATGGTAGAATTGTATAATTTTTTACATGAGGTTTT
The DNA here is from genome assembly GCA_028535165.1 of Quercus tomentella. Lineage (NCBI taxonomy): Eukaryota > Viridiplantae > Streptophyta > Magnoliopsida > Fagales > Fagaceae > Quercus > Quercus tomentella. The sequence goes on from JAPQVY010000155.1 coordinate 95,161,216, forward strand.
TGTTTTCTTATATATATATATATATAATTAGTGCACACTTATAAATAATTAATATCTATATTTACTGATTGACATATTCAATGAATTAAAAATTTGATATAAATGCAAACTTTGATGAAGAGGAAGCCTAAACAAAAGAATTTCAAGGAATGTGTTACTTGACAGAACATCATGGTCTCTCACATAAGATGTATGTTTTTATACTTTGATGAGAAGGAAGCCTAAATGAGAGAGTTTCGAAAAATGTGCTTCTTGGTAGAACTTCATGCTTTTTTACATGAGATCCCTACTGTTAATATATATTGATTGATTTGTATTATACTACATTCTATTGATTCTCACTGGTTTTATATGTGGAAAAGAGCTAGTCACACACTTACACTTACCTCAACAGGACTGGGATTTAAATCAGATTCCATAATTATGCAGAGGCTTGTAAATTATTCTATTTAAAATCCCATCATTTATAAATTTCCTTGTTTGGCTCTGATATTTGATGATGAGAATTGTAAACAAAATCAAAACTAAAACTGAAATATTAAGTTAAGAGCAACCGTAAATATACCCGTCTTCCCATTCATGTGAGGCTTTGTCCATGTTAATCTGTGTAATTTCACCATTGTTCTACTTACTGCAATCCCACCTCACTTTCTTACTCATGCATATATGTTAGTCTTCTCCACATATGGAACTGCCACTATGTTCCAATTCAAAGAGATTATATGACACATATTCACCAATCCATATTCTATATGTACGGTGGACCTTGCAAGCATCAAGCAATGCACCTCATATGCCTGTATCAAGCTTGATAGACGTGCAAAATGAACTTCAATGACACATTCTTTTTTTTTTTTTTTTTTGGCTGGAAGTCATTTTCTACAAAACAAAAAGAGGTTTAGAATATCTTTTGATAGGATCAATTAAAATGTGAGGCTGACTCCTTTAATTTTTGAGAAATGCTATGTTCAAAACATTTTCTCAACGAATAGGTAAGTTGTTACTATTTTTTTGCCCATAAATTAGAGTCAATAACAACTTGTCACTTAAGATTTGTTGTAAAAGTATTGTAGACATAGCAGTTTTCTTAATTTTGTCATTACATGGAATTGGTATGTGAATTGAGAAGTGAAAAGTGGTCTTCGATTGAGTTACATTGTTAGTTACCACTAAATCGCAACCTTATTGAAATTTTCTAACTTTTTTCTACCAGAAAAAAAAAAAAAAAAAAAAAAAAAATTCTGTAGTAACCACCTCAGGCCCATCTCTTTCGGAAATACAAGGACCACCATAACTCTATCTTTATCTAGAATACCCTTCTTTCCAAAGGCAAAGTACAATATTACCAATCACACATTAAAACAACAGGAATGCCACATGGCAGTCACCCATTACACCCTCATTCTTGGCATGACCACATAAGGTTCCAAAAGTCTAGGACTAGGATCACCAACCGTTTTTTTTTCCTCACTAAACTACCTCTATATAAGCTCAATCCCCACTTCAAAATTATTATTATCTTTTCCAACAAAAACATTTGTAAAAAAAAAAAAAATAACATAGACTCCTGCTGGTGAAAGAAGGGGGTTTACATATATTTATATTTTGCCCTGAGGGCGGTTTTCCGATTAATCGGAAACCGCTCAAAACGTTTGATTTTGTATTTTTATGTTTAAAATTGCAGCAGGGAACAAAGTAAGATTTCAAATCTTAGTGAATTGTGTGTATGTTGAAGTCATAGAAATTGTATTTTTCTATTTGCTTTATCATAGCGAAAAGCATAACTTTGATATATAAGCTTTTTTGTCTTTTGCTTTTGTCAAATTGTCCTTGTTGTCACATTTCATTCTGGGTATTGGATAAAAAGATTGATCAACCTGTTTCTTTCTGCTTGTCGTTTTTTGAATCCTCTGAAGATATTTCTTTACATTTCTTTGTATTTAATTTTAAAGGGGGAAACTTTTTCAAATCTGTATGCATTTTGAAGGACTAAGAGATTCCTGTTTTGAGTTGGGTTTTGGAGCCCTATTCAAGAGACACCACAATTTTCCACATCACATTTCCCAAGAGGGAAATAGCAGAAAAAATGGCCAGAGATTGCCAATGTCGATGTGCCACTCTTCAGCCTGATGAATGGGTGAAGGGCAAGTTGGTTGGATCAGGATCTTTTGGCACTGTCCATTTGGCCATGAACAAAGCCACTGGAGGACTATTTGTTGTGAAGTCCGCGCAGTCTGGGGCAGGACTTAAGGCCCTAGAGAATGAAGCTAAAATCCTCCAGAGTTTGAATTCACAGTATGTTGTCCATTGTATAGGGAGGGATATGTTGAGTGGATCAAATGGTGGACACAAACTCAATGTCTTCATGGAGTACATGGCAGGGGGTAGTTTGTCGGATGTGGCAGAAAAATTTGGAGGGGTGCTAGAAGAGGAGGTGATTCGATTGTATACGAGAGAGATTCTTCATGGACTTAAGTATCTTCATGAGAATGGGATTGTGCATTGTGATATAAAGTGCAAGAATGTACTTTTAGGCTCATCAGGGAATGTCAAATTGGCTGATTTTGGTTGTGCAAAGAGAAATAAGGAAATCAAGGCTATTGAGGGTATATCAGGTTTATGGAATTATATTGGTGGGACACCATTGTGGATGGCTCCTGAAGTTTTGAGAAATGAAGGGCTGGACTTTGCTTCTGATATTTGGTCATTGGGATGCACGGTTATTGAAATGGCAACTGGCAGGCCTCCTTGGAGTGAAGAGATTTCAAATCCAAAAGCTGCAGTTTTGAAGATTGCATGTAGCAATGAGAGGCCTCAGTTCCCAACTCAGCTCTCAGAGGCTGGTGAGGATTTTTTGGCCAAGTGCTTGGAGAGAGACCCCCAAAAAAGGTGGACATCTGAGGAATTGCTTAACCATCCCTTTGTTTCTGGCAATTCAACGAGGATGCATACAAGAAAGGAACATATATGCTCACCAGCAAGTATCTTGGACTTTGGAAATTATGATTCAGATGATTCGGATGTTTCGGAGAGTTCTAATTTAGATGAGTTCCCCAGCAAAAACCCATTTTCAAGGTGTTGTAGTGAAATAAACGAAACAACAAGAGGAGAGCAGGCAGAGAGTGACTTGGCTTCATCAGAGATTTGGGTTACTGTCAGGTCTGGTGGAAGCTTGTAAAATAGATGCCACATTTGGATCAAATGTAGATTTAGAGACAGTGCAAATGTAGACAGAAAAGTTTGAATGTACATAAGAGAGATATATTTGAATGTACAGCTTACTAGTAGAAAGAGAGAGGTTGTCAATTTTGTGTGTTTTCTGCTTTCTTATTTTTCTTTTTTTTAGAGAACCTTGTTTTCTAAGATCAAATATTTAAGTTTTAACCAACTTCCATGAAAATCAGGCTCGGACTTCATGCACTGTGCAAGTAACTACATTGGTTTAGATGATTTAGACACTGTACTTAAGAGTTTTGTCATCTCCTTCATGACCTTTCTAATCTTTTTAACTCCCCCTTTTTTTTTTTTTTGTAGAAATTCATTTCGTTCTCCAACCTCATACTTTCTTTTAGAATGCGAATCACGATTTCAGGTGACTCAGTAATTTTAATAGCAACAGAGCTTATTTCAATATGCATTAAGAGCAGTATGGGACATTTTCATAAATTAATGGTTAGAATATGGAAAATAAACTTTGGCTAACAATTAGTTAAGAAGAGGTAAGTGTAGGTAATTACCAAAATTTGAGGGAGAAACTAGAGAGTTTTAAAACTGAGAGGATCAAAGTGTTGGGTTGCACTCAATCTTAATGAAGTTCTTTAATTTTCTCTTTAATTTTTTTGGATAGAAATCATGATCTAAATTTATAGTAGCTGCATAGTGATTTTTTTTTTTCTTTTGCTAATTTATTTTATTGCACCAAGGTCTGGAGTCAAGACACCTGTGGTATGTGTGTAAGGTTTCAAGCATTAAAGCCCAGTGACATCTGCCCTAAAAAGTAGTTGATGGGGACCAAACGCTTAATCATATTAGGCCATTACTTCTCGAGTATACGCACTAGATGTGGGAATGCAACCAAGATAGAATTCTGCTGAGTGAGAGAGAGAGAGAGAATTGGATCTCACAAATAAACAACCAAAGCTTATGCATTCATCATTACCCGACACCCCAACCCCAAGAGAAAGAAAACCAAGCCACTCCACAATTCTTTGATTCGCAGAATAAGAAATAATGCCTTCATAACTCAAAAAGTAGAATTACATACACCATTTTTCCAAGGATCCATATGAAAGTTATTTAACATACAAAAACCACTGAATTTAGTCAAGATATACTTTTACATCAATCCCATTATCAATAAGGGATTGAACCACTGCTCTGATCTTCCCTTCAAACTTGTCCCTATCCCTCGGAGTATAGGAAGCAGTGTAGACATCAGCCTCTCTTGCCCTGTCAGCTAATATCCGACCAATGGCCAAACATGCAGGTATATCTGATCGGGACTTGAGTGCAGCTTTAATGTCCTTAGAGTTCGTACCAGCAACTGCAACCTGCTTGCTTGTCACCCTGTGGGTGAGTGAGGCTGACACAAAGCGTTTTGAGATGAACACATCAAGTGTAAATGGCTCCATGTACGCTACAGTGCGTTGTTTGAATGATACATGCTTGTTTGGATTTTTTGACTTCTTCTCCTTCTGGTAAGTGTATGGCCGGCTATTATCATCATCTAGGAAATCCTCTACCCCAAAAAAGCTTCTTGGTGCACCATGAACCTGTAAAAGTGCAATATTAGAAAAATGTTTGTTTCTCAATTGTGACAATTTTTGGAAAAATCTTCAAATGATGCCAATATGAGCAACTTAGCAATTGTGATTTCCAAAACCATCATTCATCATTTTAGCCAATGGAGGGAAACCTATTGAGAATTTGATATCTCATACAAGTAGGAGCTAGGATACAAGTAACGTAACCCTACAAGTCCCAAGTAGACCTAAAAGTGTGTATATGACTACTGTCAACCACGCTTCTTTAATTTAATAACTCCAATAATGCAACATACAAAGGCCTGATATGTTTTGCTCTATTCTAGGCTCCATTTGTGCAGCTATTTAGATAATTTATTGATGAGGTGTCTGATACAGTGCCTATTTCTCTCTTATTTATGAATGCCTTCTATTCCTTTCTTAGTTTGCTTAATGGTGGACTTTGAGGGCATGACTTTATCCCTTGAGAAAAGAAATAAAATCAACCATTAACAAATTAGTAGGGGCAACCGCAGACATAACTAAATAGGAATTCACTGTATATTTAAGCTCATAATGCATAAAATTGTTTAAGCTCAAACAATTATATTAAATTTTAAGTATCTGAAAAGGTTTCAACATTGCAGTTCCTGAACTTCATTGGATATCAATTGACTCATGCTAATGCATTATAAGTGCTCCTAACACTTCAACCATTTGTTATTCCACCTAGCCACAAGTAGTGCCAGTCCACAACACAAATAAGAACAACTGTTTGACTACACTAAGTAGAGACATCGGATTAAGCAGTTTTGACTATCAATCTATATATTACTTTTCTTTCAACTTTTAGCCAGTTTTAGTGCATGCAATGTTGACAACAGGCAGTAATCAACAAAAGGAAACATTTTGAGCAAAAAAATTTTGAATACATGTAAAGTAGATACCTGTCCATTATGAACATCGCTCGTGAGAACATACAAGTAAGGCCTAAATTTGTCTCCTCCATACGCATTAACCCCTCTGTTACACACCTTGCCAAGCACATGCTTCAACATGTTTTCAAACACCCAACACCCTTTTCTAACAAACACAAATTATTTCAGTTCCAATGCAATCCTCCTGAAAAACAAAAAACAAAAGAACATCACCACAAAAATTACAATTGCCAAAAGCTTCACAATATACCCAGAAATTGTACATTGATGTTAGAATCCAAAATTAATAACATTTTTTTGAACACATAACATTGGAAAGGGTATGAGGAAATGAAAGATAATTAGTCAATAATTTTTATACAAAGAGAAATGCAAAAGATTGTGAGTCAAGCATTTTGTCAAACATCTAACGTGCAGTATGAAAAAACAGATGCATTGATATAAAATTTTGGGAGTTATGGGAAAAGGGTACATTTGTAATCAAAGGGATTTGCTATAAGCGTTGAATTAAAGATGGGTGTAGAAGGAAAGCTCGAAACAGTGGGAGAGATACTAACCCTGGTCACAAAGTAAACGGGATTGTGTCTCACACTGAAACAAAAGACATGAAAGTGACCGAAATTAAAAAGTTCATACATGGGCTTTGGTTTCGTGTGGGCTGGTCCGGCTTGAACATCAAGGTGTGGCGCACCTTATTATCATTAAACACCAAGACCAAGTGAAAAATATACATAGGGTCCGTTTGAATTGAGCTTATTTTTGTTAAAATTGAAAATTGAAATTGAAAATACTATAGCAAAATAATTTTTAAATGTGTAAATAGTGTCATGAGACCCATTTTTAATGAAAAAGTTGCTGAAAAGTGAAATTTGTAAGTCCGTGAACAGTGCACGGGACCCACAGGACTTATAAAGTGACGAAAAAGTAGGAAAAGTGTGGCTACTGTTCATGAACAGTAGCCACTGTCCCCTGCTGCAGCTGACAAAAAAAAAAAAAAAAAAAAGAGAAAACGCAACATTGAAACGCAGACGTGAAATTCAGCCCAATCCAAACGGCATCATATATATGGTCATCCCTACAGATTATTTAGAAATATATGTAATTTTAAAAATATTTTATTAATATAATCGAAATTATCTTTATATATCAGTGAATCACTTGAAAGTTGAAACTATCTTAATAAGAAAATATATTCTATTAACAGTATATATAAATATATATATAGAGAGAGAGAGAGTTGGGTTCAGTTTACACCTGGTGTAACTCTAAGTAATATTACACCATGACTTTTGAGTAGAGTTGTGGTGTGTCTTTGTGTTAGAACTATTTTTCCTCTTCCCTCTGTGTGTGTTTGTTTCTAAAAAAAAAGAATGGGCAATTGTCCCACATTACTTAAGAGAGTATGTTGTGTGTAGTATAACTTGCATCATCCTCCCTTAAAAGTTACCATGGCTTTTGAATGGAGTTGTGGTGTGCCTTTGTGTTAGAACTCTTTTTCCTCTCCCCTCTGTGTGTGTGTTTGTTTCTCAAAAGTAATGTTACACCACTCAATATTTTTTAATTGGATGCAAATTTTGACAAATATACCTTTAGATTACATTATCTTCATATATTTTTCATGCTTGCAATCAAAGATTAATAGCCATATAATCAATCAATTTTTTAAATTCAAGTTTTTGTAATTTAAAATAATGCATAAAAGATGAGTTTATAGATCAAATGGTAAATAACATCCAATTAATATGAAAATTGGCATGATTGTTAAGAACATATAGAACATGTAATTTAACGGTGAGATTTTTAAAATATGAATTCTATAACAAGTTATTAGGTGGTGTAACATTACTTAGAGTTACACCGGTGTAACTCTTCTAGAATTACACATTTTTCTAACCATTGATTTCAATTAGATCTAATGGCTAAAAAAACTCTATTGTCCACGTCAACTTGTCTATTTAAGAATATATTTTCTCTCTCTTTCGTCATTAAATTCCAAACCATTTTTAGCGCAGTGAGAGAAAATTAATTTCTTGGTTTTTTACTTTTTCAGTTTTTCTCTCTCACTCTCTCTCTTCACATTCTTCTCCAACTTACGGCCTCTCTCTTCCTTGATCTCCACAGCCAGCCAATATCCACATTTTTTTTTTGTTTGTTTGTTCTTTTGCGTAGTTTCCAATATTGGTTTTTAACATAAGAACTATTTCTAATGGTTTTCATTGTTATTTAATAGTGAGCTTTAATCCTTGTGATTACATGAGATTTTATTAGTTTTAGTCCTTTTCTATTAATGCTCTGAGGGAGAGTTTTTTTTTTTGGCAGCAATTATAAGATCTACAAATAATTGATACAAAGGCAAAGTTAATTTGCTTCCCTTTAATTTCTTTTGGGATGTATTTTATATATACACAGATTTACATGAGATCCAAATATGTAGATTACAGTTGTTTTGAAAGTTCGGATTACACAAGTGTATCAATTCCATGAGATAATATTTGGTTTGGTTGTATTTATATGAAGTTTGAACTGATTTGTAGTTTTCTTTAGTTTTAGACGTATTCTCACTTAAGAGAAACCAAATAAAATGACTCTTTAGTGATAATTTTTTTTTTTTTTTTTTTTGGATTACTAAATTGACATTTAGATCAGAACTATCTCACTTTATTGCCAAGGGATAGGACTCTAATGAGTCTGACCAATAAAATATTTAAATTTTTGGCCTCAATTAGTTTTACATTGATATCTAAAACTAAATTATACTTCTAGATTTAACAAACTAAATTCTACATACAGCTCCAATGAGTTGTGTGGGTCAGTGGAGGAGAAGGACGTGAGTGGTCTAGAGAGAGAAGAAGAAGAAGATGGGAAAGGCGGAAGGAGTTAATGATTTTTTTAAAGAGAATTAATGACTTTTAATGCATTAGATTATTTATTTTTAGAAGTTGATGACATGGCTACTTGTGTGTTATTAACCATTAGATCTAATTGAAATCAATGGTTAAAAAAATGTGGAACTCTGGAAGAGTTACACCAAGTGTAACTTGAATCCATCTCATTCATATATATATATATATATATATATATATATATATATATATATATATATATATATCTGGAGTTTTCCTTTTAATATGGTTTCATGACTTTCATCTAAAATAATTGACCATCTTAATAATCTGTACATTCTGACATGCAACCCACGCTGAGTCACTTTGGGAGGAAACTTTGCACATTGTTCCACTATTATTAATAACTAGTGGCACACCCACATGGTGTGTGAGAATATATAATTAGTTTGTAATATGATATAATCCATAATTTATTTTCTTTAAAATTTATTGAAGATAATTTATTCTCCTAAAAAAATTGAACAATTTCTAAAAGTATTTTCCAAATCTCTATCTCTACAAATATATCATTTTATTATTTTCGGTTTTTTTTTAGATTCGATATTTATAACCCAATAATCGAGGGATATGCCAATAAAATGTTAGATTTTCATTTTTTCTTCACGTGATGAGATTGTATCATGTTTTAATTCTTTTGATTTTTAGGTGCATTCTTTGTACTAGCATCCTTAATTCCTAAAAGTGATGTCTAGTTAAATGCCAACAGAAAAGGATAAAACCAAAGAAAAAAATTAAAGTAAGGTTTAATAGGTTAGAATCATTATGTACAAAAACTTATTTACAATAAGGTAAATAAATAAAATACATTTTAAACAAACCTTACTTCAGCAAAATGATCAAATTTAATAGGCCCTCACTTATACCAATTTCCATCAAAGACCAAATTGTAAAGCAGTAATGTGCCATTGATTCCACCCATGTCCATTACATACATTCATCAATGTGTCTACGTACAAATCACCCACTTATCATTACATTCATTTTATCAATGTTCTGAATTACCATAGAAAATTAAAATAGTGAATATACAAATTATAACTAAGTGAGTCACTTGTATTGTCATGACGTTGTGGTTTGGTGGCAAACTTACTGAACTTGGCCAATTGCTTTTGCCTTGGAGAAGATGGCTATTAGCATTCTAGGTCATGAACTTTAAATGGCTATGGGAAATTATCAGATTGTATCAGTTGCTATGTCCTATCAACGCTTAGATGGCAAAAAATGCCACATCAACTTTTAAAAATATTTTTTTATGTACCAATTTTTTTCCCTTTTTATTTTCTTACATTTTCTTTAATCAAACAGAATTTCATTTTACTTTCTCACAATGTTCTTCCCAAAGCCAGAATATGCAGTTACTTGAGGAGTTTTAGAAAAATACATATAAACTTAACAGTTAAGACATATGTAGAATGAGATCACCAGCACTCATTATTTTAGCTTTAAAAGCATCCTTCAGCTCGTTAGCAAGTAAATATCTAATTACAAGTACTATATGTGCAAGAAATTGAATTATTTAAGAATCTCCATGAGGCCTTGACAGAAACCACAATACCCATCGACCAACCAAATTATTATAAACAGGCAAATTGCTCTACAAATATTTCCAAGCTCAATACCCATAACAAAATAGGACCCTGAATCAAACACCAAAATCACTACACCTACAAAGAAATATACAACAAGAGAACCCCAGAATTGAAACCCATTTCTAGTCCATGTACCCATTTTGCAGATCTTGCCCAAAACAAAACCCATTTCACAGAATGGTGGAGGTATTAGATAGTCATTTATTTACCACAGACCCAGCACAGTTCATTCGAATCAAAGTTGAGATACTCGAATCATTGATAAAAATAATTATTTTTTATTTGTTTCTCTAACTCAATTCTTAGATAAAATAACAAAAACCAAAATGAAAACATCACATTGAAGTTGATTATGAATAAGAAAAACATAATAGCAAACATATTGAGAGTAACATTCCTGTAGTCTCAAGAAAGGCAACTATAAAGCAATTTATAATAAATATGATCAAATGCCCAGCTGAAATCAATTTTGAAAAAGCAAAAAATATATTTGAATAGTTTTGAGACCATAAGAATTCAAACTCGTTCATCATAAAATCCCAAATTTGAATTACATTTTTTCCCCTAGTTATGGGATGGAAATAAACAAATAAAAATAAGAATAATACAAATAACAAAACTCAATTTGAGTTCATACCCTTTGGACATGAGCTACTAATGTTCACCTCTCATGAGCCTCAGTTTCATTCGCAAGCTCTAGAGTCACTCTCTAACTCTTGCACTCATTTGATTGGGTTTTGGCAAATGGACTTGAGCCATGACCAAAAGAATGGGAAAAACACTCAAGAAAATTTCTCATTGTAGGCCATACCGATGAATTTGTGAAGAGAGAACAATTGAAAATTTAAAAAAAAAAAAAAAAGAGGTGAGGAGGTTGCAATCTACCAGTGACTATCAAAATTTCATATAATAACGGCATTTGAAGAGTCTGGGCTAATGGAGAGACACACAGTAGAGTTGAAAATATAGTAACACCTGAATTTAAAGAAATGCTCAATAAATGTCAGCTGGTAAATTAAAAAATTAAAACTAAAAAAATAAAATAAACGATGACATGGCGCTGATGTAGCTTAATTGAAGCGTAGTAACAATAAATACTATACTTCAGCTTTTAGATATATAATATATAGATATAGACTAGTCGCAGACCCATGCAATGAGTGGGAAACTGGGAATAGATAATTATATTTTAGTTATTATATAATATATAATTTGTTCTCTAAATTTTGTGGAAAATAATTTGTTCTCCAAAAAAAATTAAACAATTTCTAAAATATATTTCATTTATCTATCTCAAAAAATATATCATCATTTTATTATTTGGATTTGTTTGATTGATATTATTCATTTTTTAGATAATCCATATTTTGATAAATTATGTTATTATGCATTAATTTTCCTATTTTTTTTTTTTCTGTACAACTAAACAGTTTCAATTTCAAATATATTATTCAAAATTTTCATTCTCTTAAAAATAGATTATTATATTTATAATTTTTCTTATCGTAGGAGTAGTTTTGAACTATGGATTAGGTTTTGTTTATTAATATAGATATACGAGATTGGAACTACATATTTCTTAGACATTCCTAAGAGATTATACCATATTATAAATTTAATGTTTAAATTAATGTGCAGGAAAAATGTAGACTTTATGTATAAAATTGAACACTTCACCTATCGAAATAAAAGAAAACAATTTGTATAACAACATAAAGAGAACGTGATCTAACGATATTTTTTTTATAAAAAAAAATTACATGCGCTTTTATTTATTAAGATTTAATTGCCTTTAAATAGAGCTTCATATAGCATTTTTGTTGCTACGCTCCTCTTGAGTTTTGTCATCTGACACATCATTATTCTTTTTATTATTTATTTTTTACTTTTAATTGTTTGAAAATATTTAATATATAAATATATTGGCTTTACAAATTCATCTTAGGCATTTTTAATTTTACATATTCATCTACTTTAATTTTAATGCTATAACTAAATAATAAATCGATGAAAAATTAAAACAAATATATTGTCTATACATATTCATCTTAGGCGGTTTTAATAGTTGATAGACACATTCAAATTCATAGCCAAGATTGTATTTTGATATAAATTCAAAATCTCACTTCCAAAATAACTAAGTATTATGTCCAAAAAAAAAAAAAAATCAAACAAAAGCTATAAGAGGGAGAGAGAAGACTTGTGATGGAAAACTTAAAAATCCAAACATGCTACTAAATCTTATTAACCCAAAATAGTATTATAAAAAAAAAAAAATGATTCATCAACCTAAAATAAAGTTGAAAAAAGAATACTATATATATATATATATATATATATTAGAGAGAGAGAGAGAGAGAGAGAGAGAGAGAGAGAGAGAGAGAGACAATAATCACCTTTTTCAGGAGAGAAATAGAAAATAAAATGAGAAGAAAAAGTATCAAAATAAAAAATATATTCATAAATCAAATACCAAATTATCCAAGCCATGCTATATAATTGAATAACATTATATTCTTGTAAACTATCTTTATATGCAATAGAATAACATTTAATAGTTATAGAAAAGAAAAAAGATAATAACTTAAAAACACAAAAGCAAATTGCATCAACCCAAAATAAAATTCTAAAAAACACATAAATTCATCAATCTAAAGTAGAGATACACAAAATAAAAAATTCACACAAACCTTTTTCATGTGAGAAAAGATGTATATAATGGGAGAGAGAATGACATATTTATAGTAATAGAATGAGAATAAGAAGAGCTAAAATAAATAATAAAAAAAAAAGAGGAAGGCATAGATGAAGAGTGACATGAAGGTTGAAAGTAGTGGAAAGATGAAAAGGTAAAAGAGAAATTATGGTTGGAAGTAGTGGAGAGAAATGAGAAAAAGTAATGGGTTAATCTCACATTGGAAAATAAGGGTGAGTTAAAGAAGTTTAAAGCCTGTGTTGTTGTGTATCTAAGAGTTAAGCTATTTTGGATATACACCATTGTTAGTTTCTTTAAGACTTTCTCTCCTCTCCCCGTGTGTGTATGTTAAAATACTTAGTACTCTAAAAAAAAAAAAGGTAGTTGATATGATTGCTGATGTGACTCAACAGGAGCGTTGCAACAATAAATGCTACGCTTCAACTTTTAGATATATATAAATTGACTCCACGATTTCTTATGAACATGAACATCTCAGGTAATTCAATCTTGTGGCTTTTCATTAACATTTGCGGCATGCTTAATACACGCAAGTCGGATGAGAAGTGATGTTTCTTGTGACCAGCAAGTAACCTATAAGAACCTGACCTTTTAAGCAAGCACAAACAATATGTAGGATCAAAAATGTACCTTTTATTATATATTTTATTTTGAATTTCTTAAAACTTTTTGTATAGAATTTTAGTTGGAATAATATTTTATATTTCTTAAAATTTAGTATTAGAGTTTTATCTCAAATAAACTATTTTAACAATTAATAAGCTACTTGATATGGTAATATAGGCTTTTTATTTTTTAGTTTGTAGTATAGTTTCATATAAAATAAACTATTTCAATAATTAATGAGACACATAATAAAAATTCATTATACAACGTGTAATACAATATCTTAAGTCATTTGGAGCAACTATGACTTATCCAACTTTTATTTATTATATTATGTATAGTGTATAAAAATGACAATAGTCTATGACAAACCAACGTAAAATTAGCTTTTCTCAAATCTGCATTGAATCCCTTTACAAACTAATGGATGTAAACAAATAACGCGCCCTTCCACTAAAATATGGTGGAATGCCTGTATGCTTAATCTATGCAATGTAGGTGCTCTATTTAGCAATATAAGGTGCCCTTGCATAACTTCCTAAAGGCAAGACAATTATTTAAAAAGAACATTATATTGGTCTTTCTTTCTCAAATGTACGAAATGACCTCTTATGCCTCTATTTTGGAGTTTATACACCCAAAGGGAAAGCATGGTTGTCAGGTATAATGCGGCCCTATAGAGTCAAATATGCGTTCAACAAAAACAACAAATTGTTTTCAGGAACTGATCTCAATTATTTCGAGAAAACGATCAAAAATGTAAAATTAGCTAATTGCAAATAAACTTTTTCTAGCAGTAACAATTAGTTAAGAGGAGGGATGTTTAACTAAGCATGAGAACTTGAAGGAAAAGTGAGGGGGTTTGAAATAAGGACAAAACTTATATACAGTATCTTAGGTGTTCTTCCTTAGGTTCCTCTCTTAAAATTCAGCCATGTACCTATGTTGCTGGCATGTGTTTTCCGTTACAAATCTTAAGGCCTAGTGACATCCAAGAAACTAGGAGCAAAGTGGACGGGGTTGATAAGAAAATTTTTTGGTGAAAGGCCTAGCGACATCCAAGAAACTAACATCCTTGAAACAAAACAACAAAGACGTTATTATCCATAAGATTTCCTCATGTTAGGTCATTACTTTGTACATACAATAGTTTTGGGCCTTTTGGCTATGCAACCAAGATAGAATTCTGGCTCCAAAAAAAAAAAAAAAAATCCTCAATCACAGATAGAATACCAACACAAATGGCCTACGTTAGTAGAGCATTACAGTCTGTACTTTGGGGGATTCCAGGAAATATTTTCACACATTCAAGAACTTGGATTTCATTAGCATTGTGTTTAGAGGATCAGAAACCTAAACACACTACATTTTTCACAAATAGCATGAGAAAGATACATCGGGCTAGAGGGACTATATTCAATGTAGTGTCTCACCGCCAAAGCAGCTGCAAGAGTATAAACACAGCAAACAGAAAGTGGTCCAAGGATGCCTCAGCCAACAATTATACAGTCATTGACATTGAACCAATGAGCTTCCATAAGGCAATGCAGAGACTAATTTTGATTAGGGAACATTAAAAGTGCTCAGAAATCCCTTGCTTCAATTGGAACAAAAATTTCATCCAAATAACCTGGACGACCATTGCTCCACTCTAATTCTTCCCACCAACGCCTCTCACCCTTTATCTTTTTCAAATCTTGACTAGATACTTCATCAATTAATGGATTCTTAAGATTTGGGCAATTATAAAAACTCAACCATTCTAACTTTGGTGCAATGTGTAAACCATTAGAGATGCTAACTAATCCAGGCACGCAATGAAGTGAAATCTTCTTCAAATTTGGGAGAAAATAAGAGGTACCATGCTCAGCAGAGATTTCGCAGCTTACAATGCTTTTGATGGAGTGGCAGTATTCCACTTTAAGCTCTCCTAAATTGCATAGGTTATCAAGCAACCCTTGCGTGAAAATAGTGGTCAATTGGGGACATGTGCTCAATGTCAAGGACTTGAGAAGAAATAAAGAATTTTGCTGTACTGGCCCCTCCCATATGCTCCTTAAACTCTTCATATAATATATATACAGGTGTTCAAGTGATCCAAGAACAATTCTTTCAGCATCATATGATTCAGATACTATTTCACTTATACCATCTTCCCCATCTTCCCCATAAGCATCTGCTGCATCTATAATCACTTGAAGCTCATTACATTCCCCCACGACACAGCATTTTAGTTGCTTCATATTTCTAGTCCCAAAATCAGATAGCTTCTTAATAGTCGCATGCCTGTCCAAGAAAAATGCAGTCACATGTTGGAGTAATTTCTTAATATCCCTATGGACACCCACACCGTTTATGTATTTCAAGCATCTCTCCCATCGTTCCAGCTCAAACTCAGCATCAGGAGGGACTCGAGACATAATGCGCTTTACATGGTGACCAACAGTAAACCTGAAATTAGGAAGTAATAGGCTATTCCACAGGAAGTGACTCAAAAGTTCCACCCTTGGAAAATAGAATTTAAGAGTTTCCAACCTCTTTAAGGTACATACTTCATTAACAATATCTTCCACACATGCATCCCACCGCTCGTCATCTGGATTTACATCAATATTCAGCTCCTCTAACTGAGACAATGCAGAAAGTACCCCACAAGGAACCACAGCATTTGATTGCATGGTTCTACTACCATTACTTGTAAATCCATAAAATGAAACTTCCAAGCATGTCAGATTAGATAAATTCTTAATCTCCTTAGGTAAATCCATAATATTTGCCCCTTCAAGATCAAGAACCTCAAGTTGCTTGAGATCTCCAACTTTTGGCGACAAAATCATGAGACGGTGACAATTATTTAGAAACAATCTTTTGAGGCTTACCAATCTGATAAGAGAATCAGGCAGAGACTTGATACCAGTCCTGGATAAGTTCAGGATTTGAAGGGCTGGCATGAAATTAAAAAATAGCTCAGGAATCATTCTTAATTTGTAGTTTCTTGGAAGGAACAGAGCTGACAGATTGGGGCACCTTGGATTCTCAGGTAAATCAGACAACTCATTGTCCATCAAGTAAATCTCTTTGGCATTCTTCCAATCCTCATCCTTTGGCGGCTTAGTTAATCCTAAACCACCCTGCATGAGAATTAATCCATGTTGCTCACTTGCTTCTGGTTCCATCTCACTAGATTTAAGGATCTTAACTGCTTCAACATCAAACACCACTCCTTGAGGTTTTAGAGTACTTGATGCTTGCAGTTGCATTTCCTCAACCTGTATACCCTCTGGTTGTCTTAATTGTGAAGAAGCTTTATTCCCAATTTCTTCAATTTCAAATTTCTTTTGTCCACTTGAATTAGTCATCTTAACTTCTTTAACATCAATCACCATACCATGAGGCTCTGATGCTACTTCATCTTCAGTTTTTTCTTCTGCAAAAAAAAGCTTCCAAGTAAACTTATACTCCCTGTTTAGAAATGACCCCAAAAAATAGGTAAAAAAAATTATTCAAAAGATCTATATTGAATAGAGTACATGTGAGTATCATCCAGTATTCCTAAACTAATTGATTAAGTTTTTTGTCCATTTCAAAATTATAAAGAAATATGATAATAGAATTCAAAGAAATTTTTTCAAAGGAAAGTACCAATCACCAAAGGACACATAAAATTCTAATTTTCAAAGAAAATAAACTCAATGCAGAGAAAAATACCAAGTGATGATAACTAACTACACCGGCAACATGTTTAGCAGTTAATTTTTCACAAAGCCAATTCCAACCCCCAAAATAGGATAACTAAGGTCAATGTTTGGATTGTGCACAGGTCATTTCTAAGAGGGAGGGGAGAATATAGTTAACTGAACCAACCTTAGCAGGTTGGAAAAAATCCCAAACTGCCACCGAACCACCAGCTGGTTGTCATAATAACAAAAAATAGGTAATTTTTAAAGAACAATTTTAACATTCTGTCATAAACAAGCGCTGGAAATGGCCTGGTTACCTATTTGAGTTTTCTTGGTGGGTAAGAAAATTTTTTATTCCTAGTCAAAAAAATCACTGGTACTGCTTGTCAAAGAAGTAATGTTGTATTTTTTGTCTACCAAGGGATAGATTTTGAAACTTTATATACAGAGTATTTCAAAAAGTTTGTATTTTTTTTTCCCTGAAAATGCTTTCATTGATTTCGCGTATTACTGCGGTGTAAAATCCTAGTTGAATTGAAAATATTTTTGTTGTTTTTCATTCCCAACCCCTTGACCCACTCCCATCCCCTACAATGACCAACCCATCAACTCAACGCACCCCACTATTGTTGCCACCCAAAACAATCCATCTCTCTCTCTTTGGTGCAACCATGGAAGATGGATGTTTTACAAATTCGCCTATTGGTTATTCAAGAATTATTTTATGGGGTTCATGTGCAAGTCCAATTGAAGTAAAAATCATGTGGTTTTAAACGCCTAAGTATGAGTCTTTAGGTTTAAAACAGTTTTTTATTTGGATCTTTATTTCATTAGCTATGGTCAATTTTGTAGTTAGGGACAAATCTGTTATTTCTGCAATTCTTGCGTAATTTAGTCGAGTCTAGAATTTTCTATGAGATCCTAAGTGTCTTAGGTTTATTTTCTTTGGGCCCAAAGCAAGGCTGTAAATGAATCAAGCTATTCATGAACAAGTTGAGCCTGGCTCATGAAAAAGCTTGTTTATGTTTGTTTGCTTAGCAAGCAAGCCAAGCTCAACTTCAATTTTAGTCTCTAAACATAAGCCCGATTTAATTATAAATAATCATTATATTTTTATATGTATACTTGTCTAAAAATATACTCATTGAATTGAGATTGAAATGTCTAAGTGTGTAAATAGGTTCATATCATATAATATAATATACTCATATAGAATTGAGTTGAAATGTCTAAGTGTGTAAATAGGTTCATGTGATATAAAATAATTATTTGTAGTGCATTGATATAAACTATTAGGGACATTTTATGTAATTGACCAATCTTTTGACAAAATGCACTTTACTTGTAATTTGGTAAATCTAAGAAGGGTTTAAGACTTTAAGAAACATGTTGTTCAAGTCAAGTGTTAAAGCCATGAAGATCTGACCAAGAAACAAGTGAAGAAGAGTTGTTTATTAAAGCTCGACAGCAATCTCAACAGAAAGACTTCTATCGAGATTTAATGTTGAAGCTCAACAGAAGCTCAACACAAGTTGTTTCTGTCGAGACCTACGAAATCAGAAATTCCAAATCTGATTTTTGGCCCATGCTGAAATATTTGTATAGGGTTTCTTTTCTCACACTTTAGACTTATATAAGGCTTATTTTAAAGGCCGCCACGCATGCAGAAAGTGACCTAGTTCATCATTCTCTCTGAAGAAGCTACTGCGCCTTTAGGCCAAGGGTTTTGTGACCAAAGAGCTTCCTGATCTTCATTGTTGATGAAATAAAGAACTTTGCAGCTAACATCTTCTTCAAGTTGGTGGAGTTAGTCACGTACTGGGATCCGTGCATCATTAGTTAGTCACGTACTAGAATTCGTGTATTGAACGAAAAGATTGCCGCTACAATACAAGTCCAATTGGGTATTAGGGTAAGGGTTTAACTGTAGGTTGGTATTTCAGAATAGGCTAAAAGGTTTGGTATGATTTCTTATACTTGTAATCGCTTGTGATTGATAATAGTAGATTCTTGGGAGTGGTGACCTTAAATTCACCCAGTGTGGTTTTGCCTCGGTGGTTTTCTCCATTCGTAAACAAATCACTCGTATCAAATTTAATTTCTACTGCATTTAGTTTAGTTGGTGATTTGTTTGTGCTACCACGCTAATACATGTAATTGAACCTAATTAATTAACTTGGGTAATTAATTAAGTTGCAACAGGTCAATTCATTTTTACCCAACATAAACAAACCATTCGTAATAAAAATTTATAGATTTGTGATGGGATAAAAAATTTTAATTATGGTTTTACTATATATGGGAAAAGAATAAATTAACCAAGCAATGACCCTATAGGGTCAATTACCAACTTGGCTCGTTTACAGCCATAGGCCCGAGTTGGTATTTTATTAGGTTTTAGTTTACTAATTAAATTAGTAGTCCTAATAGGAGTCCTAATGCTATTAGTACAAGAAAGTGCCTTTATATATATATATATATTTGCGCTCAATGTATTCAAAAGAGATGGAATTGATTAATAAAATTATTGAATGTTTTGAGCATAGAGACACAACAGCCTATTTGGTTTCTTTCTCCCTTCTTATTCCTCCTCCTTTTATGGTATAGTTCGCAGATACTGTTCATATAGCCTCTAAACACCATAAAAACTACCAATTTCCTTCTTACTTACAACCCCAAATCAAGCCCTTTCTTTTACCTATCAAAACCCTAAATCCTCAAATACTTTCTTCTTCCAAATGGCCATCGAAAAACTCATCAAGCCACATTTTAATTCCTAACACAACCCCATAACCCTTTCTGCAACAACTCTAGATCCTATTTCCATAAATCCTCCTTAATCTTAACCCACCTCAACCACACGTAGACAAATTCCCCTATTTGTCCAACGTCACTCTCTCAAACTCTCAATTTAATTCCCTTTTTTGTAACATTTTTGAGAATTTTTTCATCACATATGTATTGGCATAATTTATGTGAACTATATGTGTAATTATGATTATTTATGTGAATTTTATCAGTGTAGCTGTGGGCGAAATCTGTGATATTCAATTGGATGCTTGAGTTTTAATTGATACTCGGTTGAGATTGCTAAGCGCTTGGTATGGAAGTTTGATAAAGGAGGTAATGATTTTTCGTACGAGCCAAATGTCAGAAATATGTTCCAATTTTCAATTTCACAACCAAACACTGCAATATAAGCAATTTTCCTAGTTGAAAACATTTCGTGTCCATTTAGGAATAGCTTATTTAGTTGAAACTGCAAATTTTTTGCTGAAAGTATTATAGATAAAGGTAAAAATTAGTTAAATAATACAGTGAAATCCATGAATAGTAACAAAAATAAACTGAAATTGCAAATAAGCTGAAATTTTCAGCTTGTCCCAAACGGACACTTCGTGAGCAACGCGGATCCACGTTTACGTTTTCTGCCTTTTTTCTTTTTTCTTCTTTTTTTTTTCCCCAGTGCGTGAACAGTAAAATCACATGGAATCACTGTGCAGAGACAAAATTCACTGTTCACACACTGTTCACGGGTCCCACGACACTATTCACACATTAAAAAATTATTTTATTACAGTGTTTTCAGTTTTTAGTTTTCAGTTTTAACAAAAATAAGTTGTATCCAAACAGACCCTTCATGTCAATACAGACAACATGAGTGTTGAAATTTTGCCAAAACCATCAGATGCCTACCATAGATTCACAATTGCTGCACCAACTTTCCAGATTCACAAGCCTTTTATTGTGCATTTCTCAACACAAACATGAGACTTTCTTGGGAATATTTCAAAACTTTCCAAAATAATATGGGAATTATGAACATTTTTTGGAACTCCAAAGATGAGTCCATGTTTAGTGAATAGTGGCCTAACAATCTAACTCAGACTAAATTTGATGTGATAAATTCTCAATTGCCCAAAAAGTGCCAATACACATTCCTACTATGAAACTCAAATACCCTATACAGCATACAAATACAACACAATATGGACATGGGGATAAATAAAAAAATTTGGAAAATCCATATTCCCCCGCCCAAGCAATACGCTGCGGGTTTGAGTCCATGTATTAGTCTCTCTAAAATTTGGGGTAAGGCACGAAGGCTACCTACCTACCAACTCTCCCAAACCCCACATAAGAAAATTTCTTATGTAGTGGATAAGACCTTTTTTAACGATTGCAATCAAATTCGAATGAATATAAAAAGAAACAAAGTAAATAGAAATGAAATGAGTCAATAAGAAGACGCAACGTCTATAGGAAGAACCTTCTTTTTAGGAATGTAATCTATATTAAGAGAAACAAGCCACAACATCATGCATTAGACAAATAAAATAATATGTTAAGTGTTCTAGAAGGGAATACCTTTCTCATGTTCCTCATTAGCTAATACTGTATCAAAGTCTGTGAAGTTAATTTGTCCCCACCATTCCTCACTCTGAAAAAAAAAAAAAAGACAATAATATTAGAAGTTAGATCAAAGTGCAATTGAAAATATAAATGCAAATATCAGACAATTTAATACAGTCAGTAATTAATGGCACAGGACAAAAGCTTGAATGAACTCATATACCAATTTTTATGTAGGATCTTTAGGAATTCAGTACTAAATTAGGGTTCTTGATGAGAACTTGAAGGTTTTTTTTTTTTTTTTTTTAAATAAAAAATAAAAAAAAAACTAATGAAGTAATGAAATTTATAAAAATAAGAGGTTATTTCATGTTCAGCAAATGTTTCCAACTGAGCTGTTGATCTTTCCATATCGTTAAAAATACGACTATTTCACGCTTTCCCCAATAACCATATCAAACGTAACAGTACAAAGTTCCAAATATCCAATGAGTGCTTCCCAAACCAATTTCTCCACCCAAGCAGAAGATCATCTACTCTCCTTGGTAACACCTATTGAATCCCAAAGGCTCTAAAGACTACGCTCCACAAACCATAGGCCACTTCACAATGGATCAACAAATGTTCCACCGTCTCTCCTTAATACCAGCACATGCAACACCAACCAACTAATGAAAAACCTTGCTTAATGAGATTATTGTAAACGAGAATCTTCCCTCAAGCTTCCAAGGGGCCTTATCACCAATGGAGAGAGTTAAGACTTTTGAGTGCAAAAGGTCTAGAAGTGAATTCATTTGACTCCAATTCTCAATCATGAAAACCTCTATAGAATTTCATATTCTAGCTCCGCCCAATCCTATCTAATTGACTATCCATGACTCAATGAACTTAGGCATTCTTGGATTGGGTTTGATGTCAAATGAGTTAGATGGTTGTTTGGTACAAAGAAAGCGAGCAAACAAAAGGAAGTCTTTATGCGGTCGATCCAATAATAACAGAATCACCGGATATATAAAATATGTATATAACTCATAATAATCACAATCAAAAGCTAAAACAGTAATGAAAATCGAACAAGTGATAAAGAAGAAGAGATGAGCAAAACTATACTTCTGATGTAGTAGGAGATATTGTTTGAGCAGCACTACCACTTCCATCACCATCACAACAAGCAACAGTAGCGATGGTACTTGTAGTCAATGAGTCAATAGCAGTAGTTGGCCATTTCACCTCCATCTTTTCCCCCCCGGCTTCTTGGAAAATCTCAATATCAGGTTCATTGTACTCAGAGAAATTCTTCCAAAACGGGTCTGTTGGAGGGTCTTGAATCTCTAAATAAATAGGAATGAAGTGAGTCAATAAGAAGACGCAACGTAAATAGGAAGAACCTGCTTTTTAGGAATGTAATCTATATTAAGAGAAACAAGCCGCAACATCATGCATCAGACAAATAAAATAATAGGTTAAGTGTTCTAGAAGGGAATACCTTTCTCATGTTCCTCATTAGCTAATTTTGTATCAAAGTACTCTTGCTGCTCTAGTTCCCTCTTTGCTTTTTCAGCATCATTTAGTTTCTTCAATGTGTCTGGGTTGTGATGCTTTGGGAGGGCTTTTTGAAAAGCATCAATGACAGGTTCATTGTCCTTTGAGAGATTTCCCATTTTCCCCAGGACAATTCCCTTCCTAGTCAAACCTGCTGCTGACATCATAGGGTATGATTGACTTTGTCGCTGCCTTCGCTTTTCAAGAAAACTCTTCAGCTGTAAAAAAAATAATAATAAGATGAGAGAGGCACAAAAGTCATCTTCTTTTTTTTTTCTTTTTCTTTTTTTTTAGGTAGCTACTCAGGCACACACATAATCAATTATCTTTAATTGTAGGTTAGGTTATTAAATATACTAATTGTCAGACGGAAATGCACTTTACATTTAATTCAATAGATTCCTCAATCTGAAAAAAAAAAAAATTAGAAGCTGGATCAAAGTGCAATTGAAAATATAAATGCAAATATCACAGTTTAATACAGTCAGTAATGGCACAGGACAAAAGATTGAATGAGCTCATATACCAAATTTTATGTAGGATCTTTAGGGATTCAGTACTAAATTAGGGTTCTTGATGAGATCTTGAAGTGTTCTTTTAAAAATAAATAATAAAAAACTGATGAAATAATGATATTTATAAAAATAAGAGGTTATTTCATGTTCAGCAAATGTTTCCAACTGAGCTGTTGATCTTTCCATATCGTTAAAAATACGACTATTTCACGCTTTCCCCAATAACCATATCAAACGTAACAGGACAAAGTTCCAAATATCCAATGAGTGCTTCCCAAACCAATTTCTCCACCCAAGCAGAAGATCATCTACTCTCCTTGGTAACACCCATTGAATCCCAAAGGCTCTAAAGACTACGCTCCACAAACCATAGGCCACTTCACAATGGATCAACAAATGTTCCACCGTCTCTCCTTAATACCAGCACATGCAACACCAACCAACTAATGAAAAACCTTGCTTAATGAGATTATCGTAAACGAGAATCTTCCCTCAAGCTTCCAAGGGGCCTTATCACCAAGGGAGAGAGTTAAGACTTTTGAGTGTAAAAGGTCTAGAAGTGAATTCATTTGACTCCAATTCTCAATCATGAAAGCCTCTATAGAATTTCACATTCTAGCTCCGCCCAATCCTATCTAATTGACTATCCATGACTCAATGAACTTAGGCATTCTTGGATTGGGTTTGATGTCAAATGAGTTAGATGGTTGTTCGGTACAAAGAAAGCGAGCAAACAAAAGGAAGTCTTTATGCGGTCAATCCAATAATAAGAGAATCGCCGGATATATAAAATATGTATATAACTCATAATAATCACAATCAAAAGCTAAAACAGTAATGAAAATCGAACAAGAGATAAAGAAGAAGAGATGAGCAAAACTATACTGCTTCTTTTCTTCTCGTTGTAGGTGTAGATGTTGTTTGAGCATCACTACCAGTACCAGTAGTATTAACTCTGGCTTTGGCTTGGCATTCTCTGACCTCGCTCAAATAATCCCTTACAGCTTTGGTTGCAAACGGGTTCGATTCTGGCGATCCACGGTGCTCCTCGTAAGCCAATCTGAGCCGTCCGATGAGCGCGTCAAGGCTACCCCACGCTTGCCTTAGTGGGCAGGGACATGGGGCTGGTGGGTCCGGGCGGCCGAAGAATGGGCACAGAGTGAGATGGACCTTGGTTTTTCCGAACTGGTCCAAGTACCTCAAGAAGTCGATCACGTGGTTGCTACGGCACCCCTCTAGAGTTATGGGGGGCCTATGGTTCCTTAGGTACTGTGAGAAGGTGTTCCAGTCTCGACGCTTTTGTAACTCGTACCGACTCAGTGGCGCAGGTGATGAGTTCGGATCAGATGTGGCTGTTGCCAATGGACCGTCTCCCCAATTCGGATCGGATTTACTCTGTTTGGATTTACCGGCAACTGATGCTGAAGCCATAATCAAGAACTTGAGTGTTTTAGCTTTTTGGGTGATATATATGACTGAGTTAAATCAAGGCATCCTAGCTATTTTCAAGAGCCAACAACGTTCTCATGTCTAGAGACTAGAAGAGAAACACCGTCACTCTCTGCCCTGAAGTCTCTCACTCTTTTTTTTTTTGTGGGTTGATTTCGGGGATGGAAAAGGAGGAGAGAGAAAGTGAATTTTTAGAGTGTTTGGTTTGGCGGATTGTTGGAAAGAAAACTAGTGGATTCAGGAATTTTTCTTTCTCGTCATTTTTTTCAGTTATTAATTTTTAATCTCTGTTATTAAAAGAATTAAGAATTTTTGCATTAAGTGTAAGGGTAGTGTCAACAGCCATGCCTGTTAAAAAAAAATAGTTCTATTTCAAATCATTTTATTTTATATTAGTTTTTTTTTATTTTATAAATAAGAGTATTTTGACTGTTTGACTATTTCTTTTGATATTATAGTCCCATCACTCTACCCACACCAAGTTATTATAGAGAAGAATCTCATATATATGAATGACTTCAAGAGGTTTCGAACATAAAATCTCATAAATATTATTAACCTAACCATTTGAATTCTATTTATCACTTTAGTAATATTTTTAGTCCTCTCATAAATTTAGACCAATTTTTTATTAAATGAATCCCACAATAAATCATTCTTAATAACTACCTTATAGTCCCGTTAATATATATCTCTAATATCTTACACAGTATTTGGAAATGGGGAAGGAAAGAGAAAATAACGAAAAAGCATGGGAGGCTAGTCATTTCTACTATTTGGTCACTTTTTTTATATCAGCCCAATTTGGGCGAAAGTGGAAGGAAGGGATAACACTAATTTCTTCGGCTCCACCACTTTCTACTATAAAATGACTAACTTGCCTTTTAACACTTTTAAGGATTTGCAAGTGTTTTAATATATGAATTTCTCTGTCATTAACAAAGGCACAAAGTAAAAGCATACATTTTTCCTTTATATTTCTTATGCAAACCAAAAAAAAAAAAAAGAATTCTCACATTTTCTTCTACCCTTTCTTTCTTATATTATATCCAATCACATCAAAAGAAAATATTTTATTTTCTCTTTCCCTTCCCTTTTCCTAGCTACAACCAAACATGGTATTAGGTAACTTGATCTACTTTCCTATCTACTTCCCTAACCTCATTTTCCACGCAGACCTACCGGTCAACATGAGCTGGGATCCATTAATTTGAATTATTAAATTGTTATATTCTCACCGTAAAATAAACGATAATAAGGTTGTTCATAATCTGGTTAAAAATGTATTATACATACTAGATTTTCAAGTATAAATGGAAGATGTCTTATTACATATTATTTCAATTTTACAATTGGATGTAACTAAATTTCATCAATAAAATCCATCAATCCCTTTCTAAAAAAAGAAAAACAATTTTTCTGCGCAGACCTACCGGTCAACATGAGTTGGGACCCATGTTGCCTTTTGCACTTTTTTCCCATGTCTTTTTCTTGCTATCAAATCCAACCCCAATACAAGTTCAGCACTCAAGTACACTATCAAAACGCAAAATCAAAGTTATTCAAGTGTTGGTTTGGATATGGGTTATTCACGTTTGCGTTTACACTGTTGCGCGTTTCAGTCATTTTTTTTTCTTTCTCAACTGTGCCATGATTGTTGACTTTGGTACCAAACTTATTTCACACCTCAATAACTTGTCAGCACTTTAATCAACTTTTCAGCGTTTAAAAATTATTTTAATTAATTTTTCAGTACCTTTTACACAATTTTTTAGCAACTTTTCAATTATGAGACCCACAAATCTCATTTTTTTAACAATTTTTTATTAAAAAATGGGTCCCACGATACTATTCACACATTTAAAAATTATTTTGTTACAATATTTTCAGTTTTCAGTTTTCAGTTTCAACAAAATAAGTTCTATCCAAACGGACAATTAAAGCACAATTTGTTCATCAAAATAATTAAGCACGATCTTAAAGTGATGGCTGTAAGAACCAAACTTGTTCGTGTTTGTTTTTTTTAGCAAGTAAATTAAACTTAAACATAAGTTTAAGCTCAATTATTAAGTAGTCAGTTCAAATATAATAATTTATTCATGAACAAACTTATGCATTCTAAATTTAACTATATATAATGTAAGGACCAAAAAATCTAACAGCCCAAGCCCACTTAGAACAGTGAGTTACACAATTGAACTTTGGCTCAAATCAATAGAATTTGTAAGAGGGGGAAACAAACAACAAAAGGGGACTCTGCCCGAGGATCAAGATAGAGAAAACAAGGTTAATCTTATAAAATAAAGGGATATATCTCCCTCTATAAGCTCGCCCGAAGAGGCCTTGTTTTTAGAAATAGTTACATTGTTCACTCTCCTTTCTCTTCTTTGTGCTTATCTCTCTTTTATATATGTGTCTCCTCCTTTCTTTCTCAGTGCTCCTTCTTTTCCTTATATACTTCTACCTCTATCATATCACAACCATCCATTCTCACCTAACTTCCTTCCTTTCATGACACTTGTTACTTTTAACCTCTGAAGAAGATGGTGGAAGGAATTTGCTTAGCTATGACTTACACTGTTCAGATCACTTTCTCATCAATGTGGCTGATAAAGTTGTTGCCTACCATTTAATGCAGATGCAACAGGCTATACCAGACCAAAAGCTTCTCTAAAGTCCACCAACTTCCTCTCTCTTTAGATCCCAGCTCCCATTTAGAACACTACAGAGTACCTTGATTCATTTCTTCCCTTCCTCGAGTGGCTTTCTTCCTCGGGCCCGTGGCATTCCCACACCAAAGCTACAACCCTTCAACTTCATCCTCGATCCTCGGGCACCCACAATAGCCCCCTAAAAAGTTCTCTATTTGTTTATGAGACAAAAGCGAAGTTTTAGTCTAACAGGTAAACTATACACGTGCCATATGCGTTCCCACGTATTAACGTCCTTTCGTCTGTCCTCTGCACGCTCCTGATGCTTCGGAATCCACGATCTCACATTTATGGCGTCAGGCGGCTACTTGTTTCCCCACGTTCTACGACTCAATCAAGATCCTACGGTCCTCATTTCCCTTTATTTATGGGCAGAAATTTTACCACTCACTTTTTCACTCCTATAAAAGGAGAACTTAGAGCTGGCTGAGGCTCATTTTGAATATTTTGGTGATCTAAGTTGAAGAAAAAACTCATGAGGAGTACTTTTCGCGTTCACTCATAGGTGTGTTGATTTTCCTGTTTATTTTTTTCATAAGTTTAACATTTCACACCACAAAACTCCATGGGTAGATATTCTAAGTTAGTGGACACTATCGAGGCTAGGGCAGTCTTTAGGGCACAGTATAGGATCCCCAACAATGTTGAAATCCAACACTGTGAGGAGGGTGAGTGGTTGGTCTTAAACAGACCTCCTGAGTCCGTGGTCATTCCTATGATCGCCTTCATCGAAGGCGGGATGGAACTTTCCATAGGGAGGATAACTAGGGACTATCTCATAAACTATAGGTTAACCCTGACCCAATGTTCCCCAAACATCTTTAGGATCCTCGGGTGTGTAGATGCGATAAACCATAGAATGGGGACTAACCTCACCTGGCATGATGTAAACTGGGTGTACAACTGCCAAAAAGGGGGGAAAATCAAGTATTACATGAAGTGTAGGGTTCCCGTCGTTAGACTAATCTCCTGCCTGCCTGACTCAAGCAAAGGCATGGACTAGGATTTTCTTATTATCTCGGGAGGCTGGCACGATGGAATGCATTGCCCTACCCAGGAAAGGGAACCAGGTAGCGCTCCCGAGGATCGGGGTCACACATAGGATTTTACACAGCTTTATCAGTGTTAACGTTTTCTTTCTTTCTTTTTTTTTTTTTTTTTTTTTTTTTTTTTTTTTTACTAATAACCCCTCTTGTCTTATCTGGTAGACGAATACCTCACCGCCTCAGCAAAACACTAGGTGAATTTTAAGGACCTAAACCGAATTCTCAAGGCGGAGATCTTCCTACACAAGGATGGACAGCTTAGGGCAGCTCACGTCATCCTCAATTACAAGCCATCTACCAAACGTTTCCAAAGTCCAAAGAACATTATTAAAGCCAAGGACCCTCGTCTGGCAATAGACGTAGCAGTCCCAGGGTTCTTGTTGTCTGAGCCTCCTCTGGAAGGGACTTAAGATGCCCAGCTTCCAGCCCCTCTAGCTGCTAGGCTTCTCTACTCCCAAGAGCCAACTCTCCCTTCGGACGACAAAGACAAGGAGTCCACATCCGAGTCTGTTCAAGAAGTGACAAACAGAAATTTTGAAGTTTTTTACTATACAGACGCTCTCGGCACATCATAAGCTCATACTTCTGCAAACATGGGTTTCGAAGAGAAAACCCCAGATCTGCTGGCTCTGCTCACAGCCCACGTTGGGGGCTCTTCCCCAGCTGTGGGGGTGGTGCCCCGACCACCCACCCCAGCTGCCAGGAATACGTCTTTAGCTGACACCGGGGACAAAAAGAGGAAGAGGGCCCAAAGAGGCAAGGGCGTCGAGGACATCGAGGAAAGGGAGATTACACAATCCTCCCACCAGCCCTTAGCCAAGGAAGTCCGAACTGGGAAGGGGCAGTCAAAGAAGTCCACATCCATCGGGACTTCTAAGGAGGTTGGAGGGGACCAACAGAAGAAGACCTCCATCTGAAGGCCCATTTTCACTCTAAGTTCAGGCAATCCAGTACTAGATGATGCCAACCTGAGGGATCCCACAAAGGGTAGCTCAGGCTTAGTGGTCGAGTGTTTGGAAAAGGCACTATGTCTGCCAGAGGACATAGAGGAGCTAAGATCTTTCAGGAAGCGTGAAGTCTTCCTTGCCCTGAAATAAGATCTGGCCAAGGTACATGAATGCTCCCATTTGATTGCTTGACAAGATCCTACATGCACTGTATAACACTTATGCATTTTTTATTTGTGCAATCTGTCCAAGCTGCCTTCATAGCTGAGGAATGGGTGGACCATTCCCTAGATATGGCTAGGGATGCCAAGACTAATCAGGAGGCTATCGAGAGGGCCCACGCGGACCCGGACAAGAAGCTCAAGGAGACTCTTACCCAGCTAGCCGAAGTGGAGAAGGCTCGCAGGAATGCTGAGTCTGCCTTCAAGGGCTATGAGAAGTAGGAGGCTGAAAATAAAATGGCCTTGACAGTGGTGGAGCTTAAGCAAACGAAGAAGAAGCTGGACGATAAAGCTGCTGAAATGGCCAAGGCCGAGCAGGCAGCCTATAACACGGGCATGACTAAGACAGCTGAAAGTCTTACTACCCAACTCTGAGACGTTGCTCGGGCCTTCTGCCTAGAGGTGTGGGGCCAGGCTCTGAATGCCGCTGGGGTCAGCATCGAATTGGAGCTTAGGGCTCCAAATAAGGTTTACTACCCCCCGGCACTACGTTTGGCACCCACTTCCCAACAGCCCCCCAGCAGATCCCACTTCTGCTCCCCCCGTGTCCTCGGACCAACCTACCTCCGTTCCCTCCTTCACTCCATCCAAAGGCAAAGAACAGGAAAAAGAACTGCCACCTCCAACCAAGGCACTAGACGTGGAGATCGAAGAAGAAATGGCTGAAGTGTCACAACTGAAGAAGAAGAAGAAAGATAGGGAATAGGAGAAAAAGGGAGAGAAGGAAAAGGAGCCCTCCGCGTAGCTTAGCCTTGGGCTAGGAAATGCATAGTCAATTTTGTAATAGACTCAAGTACATATACTGCCTCCTATTTTGTACTTAATTCTTTGCAAATTAATGAAGAGGACTTAGAATTTATTTACTGCTTCTTTAATTAGTCAATTCATACTTGTCAATCTATATCTTGCGTGACTGTCTTTTCATAATAACAATATCAACATACTAACTTATGAGTTATTCGGGGAATTTTTGTATCCATCTACGTAATCTGGAATGATTTGAAGTACAATTAAGAGACTGATTCATAGAATTTTAGGAAGAAATTCAACTAATACTTACCTCAATTTAGACTTGGAATCTCACAGTGAAACCATTAGCAAGGGTACCAAAGCCCGAGGAGAGGAATTTCAACACTTAACGTTTCCTGAAAAGTGTTAATTTACCCTAGGCTTGTGACCCGAGGAGCCAGGCAACGCCTAGGTCCTGTTTAACACTTAGAATATTTTTTGCAATGCTAATTTACCCTAGGCTTGTGACCCGAGGAGCTAGACAAGGCCTAGGTTCTGTTTAACACTTGGAATATTTTCTGCAATGCTAATTTACCCTAGGCTTATGACCCGAGGAGCCAGATAAGGCCCAAGTTCTGTTTAACACTTAGAATATTTAACAGACTAACTGTCTCAGCAAACACACCCATAATAAGATATTAACCAAGCAAGCTATGAATGGTAACAAAAATTATTAATAAATAACGTCGTAGATTGTTTACATTCCAAGGGCGAGGAACTACATTTTCATCCAAATCTTCCAAGTGGTAGGCTCCAATGCCAGTAATGGAAGTGATCTTATATGGCCGTTCCCAGTTAGGGCCCAGTTTGCCCCAAGCGGGGTTCTTAGCCATCCCCACCACTTTTCACAAGACCAGGTCTCTTAGGGCCAGGGGCCTGGATTCACTCCCTTATCATACCTTTACTTAAGTTTCTATTGGTAATATGCCATCTTTACCATTGCCACCTCTCTTCTTTCCTCGGCCACATCTAGGCTGTCTAGGAATAAACGATTGTTCTCTTCAACATTGAACTGATCAGTTCTCAGAATTGGGAATCCAGATTCAAGGGGAATTACTACCTCTACCCCATAAGTCATTGAAAAAGGGGTCTCCCCCGTTGATTTTCGGGGTGTGGTACGATAGGTCCACAACACGTGGGGCAGTTCATCCACCCATTTTCTTTTAGCGTCATTCAACCTTTTCTTCAGCCCAGACACTATAACCTTATTGGTAGCATCAGCCTGCCCATTCTCCTGAGGATTAGCAGGCGTAGAATACCCATTCCTAATCCCTAACTCCCCGCAATATCTTCAAAAGTCTTTACTGTCAAATTGAAGACCATTATCTGAGATCAGTGTGTGAGGAACTCCAAACTTGGTGACAATGTTCCTCCAGACGAACCTCTTAGCATCCATGTTCCTAATATTGGCAAGGGGCTCGACTTCCACCCATTTGGTAAAGTAGTTCTTGCCGACGAGGAGCCATCTTCGGTTCCCTATAGCTCGGGGAAAGGGTCCTACTATATCCAAGCTCCACTGAGCGAACGGCCAAGGGCTAGACAAAGGATTCAGTATTCCCCCTCGCTGATGAATATTTGGGGCATACCTCTGACACTGGTCACACTTCTTCACATAATCTTGAGAGGTTTTTCGCATGCTAGGCCACCAGTAACCTTGGGTGAGGGCCTTATGCACTAAAGACCTTCCTCTCGTATGACTCCCACAAATACCTTCATACAACTCTTCCAACAAGGGCTCCACCGTTTCTGGATGTACACACAACAAATATGGCCCCGAGTAAGAGTGATTTTACAACTTCTGCTCCTCAGATAGCCAGTAGCAAGAGGCACTTCTATGTACTTTCTCTGCCTCACTTTTGTCTTCAGGCAACAATCCCTGCTTCAAAAAAGTTATTATGGGGTCCATCCAGCTCAGCCCCACATGGAGGTTGTACACCTTTACCAAAGGTACCCTTGTAAGACTTAGGCTGTCCATCTCCTCGACAATAACAACCTAAAGAAGACTTGACTTTAATGAAATGGCCAACATTGCTAGAGAGTCTGCATGAGAGTTTTGTCCCTTAGGGATTTGCTTCAATATAAAACCCTTAAATTAAGCCCAGGCATTCTGCACTTTAGCAAGGTACACCCTGCATCCTCTCATCCCGAGTACAACTCAACCATTTCTCCTCTCAATTGCCTGACCATAGCTACCCCTGCTAGCAGGGCCTCGTACTCGACCTCATTACTGGTGGCTAAGAATCCCAGTCATAACAATTTCTCCATTATCAGCTTCTCGAGGGTGATCAACACAATCCCTATTCCTACTCCCTTTCGATTGGAAGCTCTATCCGTATAAACTTTCCATAGGGGGACAACAGTGGCTGACATGGTCAATACCTCCATAATTGCCTCCTCCCTCTCGGGGGCACCCTCGGTGAACTCTGCTATAAAGTCTGCTAGGATCTATCCTTTTATGGCAGTCCGAGGCATGTACTTGACATCATAGGCTCCTAGCTTCGTTTCCCATTTAGCAATCTTGCCAGTATAATCCGATTTTCTTAATAGGGCTTGCAAAGGGAGCTAGGTGAGCACCACAAAGGTATGGGCTTGGAAGTAATGAGGAAACTTCCTAATGGCATGCATTATGGCCAACACTGCATTTTCCAAGGGAAGATAGCGCGTCTCAGCCTCCTGCAAGGATTTGCTAATATAGTAGACGGGCCTCTGAATTTCGTCCTCGTTTCTAACCAGGACAAGGCTAACAACGTAGTCTGTGACTGCTAGGTATGCATACAACACTTCCTCCTTATCGGGCTTGGAAAATATTGGTGGATTGGACAAGTACTTTTTGAGGTCCTAGAAAGCCGTCACACATTCCTTGGTCCATAAAAAATCCTTCCATTTGTGAAGCAACTGGAAAAATGGACGACACTTGTCCGTCGACCGAGAGATGAACCTATTTAAGGCTGCTGCCATCCCAGTCAACCTCTGTATCTTACTGGGATTCCGAAGGGGATGCAAACTATTAATAGCCTTAATCTGTTCTAGTTTAACTTCAATTCCACGGTGAGTAATCATGTAACCCAAAAATTTTGCCCGAGCTGACCCCAAAAGAACACTTAGATGAGTTCAGACGTAGTTTATGCTCTCTCAAAACTGAGAAAGTCTCCCCTAAATCGGCCAAATGCTCTTCTGCCTGCTTGCTCTTGACCACCATGTCATCAATGTATGCTTCCATGTTCCTCCCAATCTGTGATTCAAACATCTGCGTCACCATTCTCTAATATGTGGATCTAGCATTTTTTAGGCCAAAGGGCATCACCCGATAATGATAGTTCCCATTGGGAGCACGAAAGGCCGTTTTCTCCTAGTCGGCCAATGATAGAGGTATCTAATAGTAACCCTGAAAGGCATCCAAGAAACTCATCTGAAGGTGTCCCACTGTGGCATCCACCATCTAGTCAATTCTAGGAATGGGGAAGGGGTCTTTTGGGTAGACTTTGTTCAAGTCAGTGAAGTCCATGCATACTCGTCATTTCCCATTTTTCTTTTTAACCACTACTGTGTTGGCCAACCACTCGGGGTAGAAAATCTCCTTAATGGTCCCAGCCTGCTTCAACTTATTTACCTCTATCCTGACTGCCTCAACATGATCTTTGGATGATCACTGTGGAGGTTGTTTACGTGGCATAGCCTCGAGATTTACGTTCAGCTGGTGACACGCCAATCCGGGATCAATTCTTGGAATGTCGTAGGCATTCCATGCAAAAACATCGATGTTTGCCTTTAGGAACTTCACCAACTCGGCCTTTTCTAAGGGTGGCAACTGAGATCCCATTTGGAAATATTGCTCCCGATCCAGCCCTATTATCACCTTCTCTAGCTCCTCTGATAATTCTCCTGATGTCTCGGTCTGCTGCCCTACTGCAGACCCCTTTAGTTGCTATGAGATTGGATCTTTAATCACCGAGATAGGACCCGAAGGCCGCCGCGTTATTGCTGACACCAAGCACTGCCTAGCCGTGGCCTAATCACCTACCAACTCTCCCACTCTCCCCTGAGTAGGGTACTTGACCTTCAGATGCAATGTTGAGGGCATGACACCCATGGCGTGAAGCCAGGGTCTAGCCAGGATAGCTGTGTAAGGGGAGAACGCTTCTACTACTATGAAGTTAACTTGGACCTCCACGTCCCCAACCTGTATGGGCAGTCTTATCATTCCCCGGGGGACAACCATTCTACCATCAAAACCCATCAGCGGTGAGTCATACCTGTCCAGATCCTCGAGCCTCAAATTTAGCCCCTAGTACAAATCTGGGTACATGATCTATGCTCCACTTCCTTGGTCAGCCAGCACTCTCCTAACATCATATCCTCCAATCCTAACAGTAACCACTAGAGCATCATCATGTGGTTGGAGAGTTCCCTGCTTATCCTCCTCGGAAAAACCCAGGGTAAGGTTGACCATCACCCTTGCTCTTTTGGGAGCCTGATCATCGGCCTCCGTGCCGCAACCCACACCTAATGACATAACCCTAGTGCCCGACGTGCCATTATTCCCTGGCCTGTCAAGGATCACATTGATGGTGCCCCGTGCTGGTGGGGGGGAGCTACCCTTATGAAATTCAGCTCTAGAGTGGCCGAACTGCCTTATAATGTAGAAATCGGTTGAGCTTCCCTACCCTCGCCAACTAGCTCAGGTGATCTCACAAGGTTCTACAATCCTCCGTAGTATGCCCTCGGTCTTAATGGTAATGGCAATAGAGGCTTTGGTTTCTTCTACACGGGTCCCCGCCCATCTTATTGAGCCATTTGAAATAAGGCTCATTCTTAATTTTCTCCAATATGTGATATACTGGCTCTTTAAACAATGAGCTGACCAACTGAGCTCCCGTGGATGGTGTTTGGTTAGGGAACTCGCCCCGGGAGCGACTACCCTGGTATCCTGTTCTCCAAGGATCCCTTCTATCAAGGAACATTTTTGCCTTGCCCTTTCCTTGAGTATGGTCCTCCTTCACCCGCTTGTACACATCTATGTATTCCATAAGTTGGCACATGTTCAAGGTGGACTTTATCGTCAACGACTTCCTTAATTCGTGCTTGGTATGGAGCCCAACCTTAAAGGTCCTCACGGCCACATCCTCAAAATTTTCATCAATCTCGTTATATGTTTCCCAGTATCTGTCCAAGTAAGTCCTGAGGGTTTTCGCCCCCCCTCCTTACCATAGAAAGCAAAAAATCTAGTTCCAAATGACCCTGCTACATGCCACTCTCCACTGATCCTTCCTCTAAGGCATTAAACCAATGCATAGCCACAGGTCCAAGATTGAAGGGGAACACCCTACACATTAGAGCCTCATTGTTGGCATGAACTGCCATATTTTGATTAAAGTGGCTGATGTGTTCCACAGGATTAGTCCTCCCATTGTAAATGGTGAACGTCGGCTAAGAAAACCGATGAGGAAGCCTGGCCTTGTTAATCCCTCTAACGAAGGGTGACTTAGAAATCTGTCGTAGGGCCTTACTCATTGCATCGCTCCTCATGCCATGGTGGGAGGGCCCTTTCTCACTATCATTACCATTCTTTGCCCACTTGTCCTCGCGTGAAGGAATCGAATAGGACTCACTAGATGGAGTTCTAGACCTACGACGGTACAAATGGTCTCTACCTCCTTTAGAACCATCACTTGGTGGGGGAGAGGGGCTTCTCCTTTTACGTTCTCTGCGCCTTAACCTACTGCGCAGGCGATCTATTTCCAGCTGCAACTTCCACGTCTTCAGATCATGAAAGGCATGACTTCTAGACTTCGAATGACTCCGCTCAGTATGCTTAGTGTGATAAGACTCCACCACAACACTTGGGGTATGTTGCCTATCTTTCCTACGCTCCAGGTTGACAAACTGGTTCTCCCTTAGTGAGCCAACTGACTCCTCCCTATCTTGGCTTACGTTAGCCATCAGTACTCAGGACGGATCCACCACAATTTGTTATTCCCACAGACGGCGCCAATTGTAAGGACCAAAAAATGTAATAGCCAAAGCCCACTTAGAATAATGAGTTACACAGTTGAACTTTGGCCCAAATCAATAGAATTTGTAAGAGAGGGAAATGAACAACAAGAGGGGACTTTGCCTGAGAATCAAGATTGAGAAAACAAGGTTAATCTTATAAAATAAAGGTGTATATCTCCCTCTATAAGCTCGCCCAATGAGGCCTTGGTTGTAGAAATAGTTACACTATTCACTCTCCTTTGTGCTTATCTCTCTTTTATATATGTGTCTCCTCCTTTCTTTCTCAGTGCTCCTTCTTTTCCTTATATACTTCTACCTTTATCATATCTCAACTATCCATTCTCATCTAACTTCCCTCTTTTCATGACACTTGTTGCTTTTAACCTCTGAAGAAGATGGTGGAGGGTATCTACTTAGCTGTGACTTACATTGTCCAGGTCACTTCCTCATCAATGCGGCTAATAAAACTGTTGCCTACCATTTAATGCGGATGCAACAGGCTATACCAGACCAGAACCTTCCCTAAAGTCCTCCGACTTCCTTTCTCGGGTGGCTTGATTCATTTCTTCCCTTCCTCGGGTGGCTTTCTTCCTCAGGCCCGTGGCATTCCCACACTAAAGCTGCAACCCTTCAACTTCATCCTCAGTCCTCGGGCACCCACATATAATATTATTATTATTTTTTTTTTATGTATACTCTCCAAAAAATAATGAAATAGACTTGAGAACATATTTTGTAAGTTTGTAATTAGGTTTATATAATATCAAATTCATATTTGTAATTCATTGATAGTATATAAACAATTAATTCAAACATGTTATTAACTCTCCATTTGTTTTGAAGTAAATATTTTACACATTTTACAGTGTTTGTTTTGGTGTAAAATGTAGTCAATTGTAAAATGTTTTATAGTCAAACAGTAAAACCAAGCCTAAAATAAGTAAAATGTTTTATGCTTAAAACAAGTGTGAAACATTTTACTTGTTTACTCAGCCAACTCTTACCCCCTCTCTCTCTTCAACTAACTCATCTCTCCCTATGTTACTTTGGTTCTTCTCACCCAACGGCCACCACTACTCGCTGATGCATCACTGTCTCTTCTCCGCCCTCTTCTTTTCTCTCTTGTATGGTCCTTTAGGATTCAATTGACAAGCGACAGTCATGGGGTTTTGGTGGCTGCTCCGATCTTGCTACTGGTAAGTTTGTTGGGTTTTTAGATTTTCAGATTAGGTTGTATTCATGGATTTTCTTTTTGGGTTTCTGATTTAGGTTCTGTGCGCCGGGGGGGGGGGGGGGGGGGGGGTGTTGGCTTCTGATCTAGATTTTTGGGTTGTTAGTGATTAGTTTTGGGTAACTGTTTTTTGAATGGTTAGTGGTGGTTTTTTTTTTTCCTTCCCAATTTGGATTTTGGGGGTGGTGGGTGGTGATTTATGCATCAGTGCTTGCATTTGGTGGGTTTTGTCGTTTTGAGAACTAGGAAAAAAAAAATCATTTTACCATGAAACAAACACTTAAAATTATTTACATGATATTTTTTCAAGTTTGTAATCAAGACATGATAAAATGAAATTGTTTACTGAAAAAAAATTTGCATCTCAAATATTTTACATCTAAAAATATTTTATTTTGAAATAAACAAAGTGTAAAATTACAACTTATAGCGCTAGATTATTAGAATCTAACAAAACAAAGTTGATACAAAGAAATAAAATAATACGTTCAATTAATTACACACAATATTCCCGTAAAAAATACATACAATATTATACTTACATATGTCAATAGTAATAGTAGTACAATACCAGAATGTACAATGGTGGAGGTGTTGGCATTATTATCAGGGATGATAAAGGAAGTGTGGTGGTAGCTTTAAGCAAAAAGCTACTATGGATACTATAGGTTAAGAGGCAAAAGCCTTTGAGGCTGGCCTCCTTTTCACTCGTGATGTGGGAATTAGAGACTTTATTCTTGAAGGCGACTCCTTGATCATCTTCCAGGCTTTGAGTGAGCATTCCTTGCCTCCCTCTTCAATTGCACCAATTGTATTTAGTTTGATGTCTTCTACTAATGATTTTCGTAGAGATGAATTTTCACATGTTAAACGGCAAGGTTATAGACCTGTTAATCTTTTAGCTAAATATGTTTTAGATATTGAGGATTTCTCTACTTGAACTGAAAAAAAATAATTGTTTTGTTGAAAAGGCTCTTCTCCATGATGTACTTTTTTTTTTGCTTAATACTACACGTCAAAACCAAAAGTGCATGCCTCCATGATGTACTTCTTGTTCTTGTTCTTGTTGTTGTTGTTGTTTTTTTTTTTTTTTTTTTTAATTTTAAATTTTTGAATAATATTCTTTGTCTTTCCATAAAATTATTAAAAAAAAAAAAAAAAGATGGTGGAGGAGGGATTGGAGTTATACTACAAAACTTTTGGCATAGATGCTCCCTTTTAGGGATGAAAAAGTTCAAGACTGGGCCGATCGTAATGAAATTTGTAGGATAAAGGTATAAGCCTAAAGGAATTCAAAATACTTATATAATCTAACAATTAAAAAAAAAAATACAAACAATAGATATGTAACGTACACCATAGTAGAGAGCTTCAGCTTACTCAATTTTACAGGTTGTCTTTTTGTATTAATTAATTTTCTAAAACTTAGTAAATATGTGTACTTTCACACAAGTGTTTCACGAACCCATATTTTCAAATAATTAGGTTATGTTTAGTACACTGAATAAGAATTATAACAGGTGATTTAATATTTATTACTAAAAATAAAATGTGTTATATGGGAATAACTAAACTTATTAATATTAATAAGTTTGGTTGTGAGTTGTAATATTATAACAAAACTTAAAATAAATTGGGTAAATTGCAAACACCTCTAAAGTTTGGGGTTATTTTGATTTTACGGCCTGAAATTTCAAAATTTGGATTTTATCCCTGAAATTTGGGAGTGTCTGGATTTTACCCTCTCAATTTTAGGGGTGTTTGGATTTTACTTCCTAAAGTTTGGAGGAATTTAGATTTTATACTCCAAAGTTTTAGAATTTGGGGTGTAAAATCCAAACACTCCCAAACTTTAAGGGGTAAAATCCAAATTTAAACGTCAGGATGTAAAATCCAAGCACTCCTAAACTTTAGGAGGTAAATTTCAAATTCTGTAACTTTAGGGTGTAAAATCCAAACATCCTTAAACTTTAGGGGTGTAATTTGAAATTTACCCAAATATATTAGGAATTATTTTACTCATACAATTATATTTCTTAAAAAATAATATTTATTAAATTTAAGAGAGATTAGTTATTTTAATATATTTTAATTTCATAATCTATTTATGTATTAATAGTCAAAGTTTAGAGAAAATCCAGTTAGATTTTAATTGGATTATCAATTTTGTGTCATATGTCCTATTTAATTTTTAATTTTGTGCCAAGTGAATTATTGAATGTAAAAATCAAAGAGTTCAAACCCAATTAGATTCTAAATTGGATTTCAATTGGAGTCCAATTTTCTACCATATGTCCATCTAAGTTTTCAAAATTTGTAGTAAGTGAATTATTAGGTGTAAAAACCAAAGAGTTTAAAACCAATTGAATTATAAATCATATATATATATATATATATGTTTATATATAAACGTATATATATAATGAGAAACCATTACATATTATAAAAATGTATGGTTTAAAAAAGTTTAAGCTAATACTGTAGGGGTATTGGGCCCAAAGCCCAAGCCCAGAACTAGAGTCCATCCGAGAAGGGGGACACGTTATCAAAGGAGCCCACATTAGTGAATGACAAAGTCAATTTGGGTCATACTGGCACAAGAAGGCATGCCGAGGACAAATGTTACCTCGGACACACAAAGCCGAGGTCCGAATAGGCTGTCTACCGTCTGGAAGGACGTTCTCGGAAATTTTGCGGGCACAGATAAGCATTACAGAAACAAAGTACAGGGGGAGTCCTAAAATATCTAAAGAGAAAGCTGCTACCACCGCATTAAAGGCTCTGCAGCTAACTTTCTGGCTACATTAATGTGGAGAAGACCCCTGAACAGGGCTATATTGGCTTCCCCAATGCACAAAAGGGGCTAAAAGGGGTGTCCGATGAGATAGACACTTAAGTAGAGGCTCGGATGATCAACAAGTGGAAGACCAAGATTGTTTAAAAGGAACTATATAAGGGAAGAGACCTACCATGAAGGGGGATCGGAAAAATCAGGAGAGAAACACTGTAGCAATCAAGAACCAAACCTGTAATCACACTTGTGAGGAATATATAAGAATTGACCTCCTCGGACCTGTGCTGAGGACAATTTTTCTAAACTTAATTCAATCCGTTTCTCTGTCCTTGGATTTGAGTCTACTTTATTTGTGATCCAACTCAGTCAAACCCAGTTTTCCAACCCACTCTCTATAAATTCATTGTTTTGGGCTTTTTGGGCTTAAGTCCTTTATCTTAGGTGAGGTCACAAATCTGGTCCTTACAAATACCATGTATAATATAAACATCTTCTAAAAAAAAATGTATAATTTGAGCCATATGATTATTGTAAGGACCCGATTTGAGTTCCTAGCCCAAAAAGTGAACGGACTTAGGCTCAAAAAGCCCAAAACAACGAATTTGTAGAGAGTGGGTTGAAAAACTGGGTTTTAATGAATCAAATAATATTAAAGTGGATACAGATGACAAGAGAATGAAGATGAACAAGTTTGAACTAAAGAAAATTGTCCTCGGCACAGTCCGAGGAGATCAATTCTTATATATTTCTCACAAGTTTGATTACAAAGTTGGTTCTTGATTGCTACAGTGTTTCTCTCTTGATTTCTCGATCCATCTTCATAGAGTGTCTCTTCCATTATATAGTTCTCTTTAGACAATTTTGGCTCTCCACTTGTTGACCATCCAAACCACTACTAGAGTGCTTGTCCCATCAGACACCCTTTCAGACCCTTTGTGCGTTGGAGTAGCCAATGCAGCACTGTTCAGGGTCTTCTCCACATTAATGCAGCCAGAAAGTTAGCTACAGAACATTCAATGCAGTGGTAGCAGTTTTTCCTTAAATATTTGTAGCTTTCCTTTGTCCTATTCCTTCTTGATGCTTATCATTATCCATGGAATGGTCTAGAAGGTTGCTCTTGATGGCAGACCACATCTTCCAAGCTCGGCTTTGCTCCGCCGAGGTGACATTCCTCCTTGGACCTCCCCTGAGCGATCATAATTAGACCTTACCTCTTTGCCTCTTACCATGGATTCTCATGTCAGTATTTATTCATCCTCAGACCACTTAAGGTCCTCGGATTGGGCCCCCGGCCCAATACATATGTAGATATGTACTCTTGGGCCTTCCGCCCTTATAATAGCCTCTCAAAATTCTTCTTTCTGACTCATCGGGAAGAAAGGAGGATTTTGATGTCACCAAAATTGCTTCGTGCTTGTCACATCTTGCCTTCTGGTTGCACAAGTGCCTTTTTAACTTCCCAAGGCGCGTTCTTGACGCTTCAGCATCTGAGATGCGTCTTCATTAAATTTTTACGGCTCATTATCCCCCACGTTCTATGACTTGATGCGAATCTAACGGCTGAGGATTTTGCTAGGAATCGAACAGGAATTTTCCTGCTTCTAACTCCCTCCTTGATATAAATACCACTCAAATCAATCAATCATCTCACTTTTAGCATTCACTTCGCTCTAGCGCACATACACTGAACCTGCCAACTTTCCTTACTTACTCGTGCTCTTACAAATACCAAAAGCTCGTCCGAGGATACTTTTCTTCTTTCTGTAAGTCTTCACAAATCTTTACACTTTGTTTCTCCATATATTTTTCTTTTCTCTGTACTTTTCTTATCCTCGGCTCTATTGTCTTCTCTCAATCTTTTTAGTTCTCCCAAACCTTTCTAGAAATGGGTAGATTCAAGAGTTTAGTAGATTCCGAGGAGTGAATAAAGAGTTTTAGGGCTCAATATAGGATCCCTCCAGGAGTAGGTATTAGGTACTGTAAGGAAGGGGAATGGCATGAGAAAAGGAAAGAGGGAGAAGTGGTGATCCCAATGATTGCCTTCATAGAAGGAGGGATAA
Organism: Quercus tomentella; assembly: GCA_028535165.1. NCBI lineage: Eukaryota > Viridiplantae > Streptophyta > Magnoliopsida > Fagales > Fagaceae > Quercus > Quercus tomentella. The sequence goes on from JAPQVY010000155.1 coordinate 95,204,045, forward strand.
GAATCCCTATGGGTACTGTTACTAAGGACTACCTTAGGGCCTATAGGTTAGCTCCCACCTAGTGTGCACCTAATATGTTTAGAATCTTAGGTTGTGTAGATGCCCTTAACGAGAGAATGGGCTTAAACCTCACCCACCATGATATAAATTGGATTTACAACCTCCACCACCTGACCGGGCAAGGGTACTGCCTAAAATCCAGGTACCCCGAGGTCAGGCTCACCCAATACCTCCCCGATTCTAACAAGGGCCTAAAAAAGGACTTTTTGATTGTATCAGGGAGTGGCATGATGGCCTCCCTTGCCCGAAAAAAGAGGGGAAACTAGGTGGGGTTCTAGGTCTAGGTTTATAAATTCAAAGTTATCCCCTCTTCTTTTTCTCTTACTTGCATTTATACCTGAAATTTCCTTCAATTTGCATTTTGCTAATGACGTTTTTCTGTCTTCCTTGATAGTTTTGCAGACCCATATGCTGCTGTGCCCAATTTCAACTTTGTAAACCAGGAGAGTTTGGACAAGATCCTGAAGGCCGAAGTGTTTGTTCACATAGATGGCCAACTTAGGGTAGCCCACCTGATATTGGACTATATTCCAATATCCAAGAGTTTTCAGGTGCCCAAGTGTGTCATCAAAGCCAAGGATCCTCGACTGTAACGGATCAGTGTTGCTGCTCCAAGATTTCTGATCTCCGGCCCGATTTCGGAAGGTGTTTTCACCACCAACCTCATACCAGAGGGAATACCCAAGGTAAAGGCCTCCTCTTCTCGTCCCCTCATCGAGGAAAAGGAAAAAGAACAAGAAGAAGAAGAAGGAATAGTTAAAGTGTTTAACTCTGAGGATGACTTTGAGGTTTTTAATCAACCTTTGTCTCCGGACGCTTCATCTAGTGATCTCAGACAATCTTCCCCATCTCAGTCCAGCTACCACCGACGATCTACTCCTATACCAGACGACGTGGGGATCCAACGGAAGCAGAGGTCAACCTTGCAAGAATTGCTAAAGTCCCAATCGGGGAGGGACGCCCCTAAGAAGCTGGCCCAGGCAAAGCTCCCCCCTCCTCCACCCGTCTAAACCCTCTGAGCTGACCCTACTGATCATAAGAGGAAGAGGGAGGAAAAGGGAAAAGAGGTGGCAGAGACAGGGAGAACCCTCCCCCCCCCCCATGAAGTTGAGCCCCAGAGGCGGGCTAAGCAGCAGAGAGGCCTTCAGACGAGGTTAGCCATCGAGGCAGAGTAGAAGGGCGACCACAAAGCTGCAGCCCCAGCTTGGGCCCCACGCATGGAGTTGGATGGGCCTTTTATACTTAGTGATGCCTTTATCTGAGTCTTCCAGCAGGACACGATTGGGTATGTGGCAGATGCGGTGGAACAATCTCTGCTGCTGCCCAAGGATATGGCTGACCTCAGGTCTATGAGGCAGCATGAGGTCTTCCTCGGACTGAAGAGGGACCTAGCCATGGTAAGTTTTTAAGTTTTTTATTTATTTAGTTATTTATTATTTTTTTTATAACTTGTACTTCTCTCCCTTCTCCCTTTCTAAGCCATCCAAGCCACTTATAGGGCCGAGGAGATGGTGAACTATTCCCATCTAAAAATGAAGGAGGAAGAGGGGAAAAGGATAGTGGCCGTGGATGCCTTCCATGTGGCCGAAAAAAGTGTCCAAGAGCTTAAGGTCAAGCTGACCGAGGAGAAGAGGGACAGAAAAAGCGCTGCAGCTGCCCTGGACAACGCTGAAAGATAAGTAGAAGGCCAAAGGGTGCTGCTCCGTAATGCCGAGGACCAGTTGGCCGCCTCCAAGGAGCAGATCATTGCTCTGAAGAAGAAATTGGAGGGAGTCCAAAAGGCCAAGGATCAGGCAGAGAAAGCCAAGGAAGAGGCAAAAAAGCTAGGGAGGTGACAGAGCAGCAAGGGTATGATATTGGAGTGGCTGAGACTGAGGAAGCCCTTAGGGCTAAGGTTTCGGAAGTGTGCAGGACTTACTACTTCCTAGTATGGAATGAAGCTCTCAACCAAGTTGGGGTTGAGGCTTCTTCTGTACTTAGGAAGGCAGAAAGTGTCTGCTACCCTTAGGCCATTCGCACCTCCTCCTCCAGCAGCTCTAAGGCGGATACCCCTCCCGAGGCAACCGATCTAGAGAAGAGCAGCCCCAAGAAGGTCCTCCCCTCCTCTGGCAGCCCTTCAAAAGTGGCCGAGCAGCTAGGGGTGAATGAAAAAAAGATCGAGGTGACCAAGGGAGTGATCCCTAATGCCACCATGCCCCCGGCTACTCCCCAGGATCCTATTAAAGACAAGGAGGCACCCAGGATGAAGATTGTTATTGCAAGTCTTCCAATCCCTACCAAAGGTGACCCTAAAGGAACAGACCAAGGATCCTCGGAGGCTGCAGTCCAGCAGTCCAAAGCCCCATCCCAAGGAAAAATTGTAATAAAAAAGAAGTAGATTTTTATATAGTTCTCTTTTTCTTCTTTTTTTTTTTTGCAACTTCTGTTCTGGTTTTCATAGTTTGCAGCCAGACTACCCCCTTTTTGTACTTAATTTGCCTTACTTGAAGGCTTTAATTAATGAAAGTTATGCACATTTTCTTTCTTCCTATGATTCTCATACTAGTGTTGATATAATTTCTATCTTATCTAAACATTTTCTTTCTTCCTATGATTCTCATACTAGTGTTGATATAATTTCTATCTTATCTAACACATAGTAAACGTAGTAATGAGGTAAAACTCTTCTTATTAATCTGCATAAGTAACAAAAAAATCATCCTATCTTTTATGGTCAACAGTAAAACAAATGAAATCCACTAAGTCCATCACCTCGGCAAAGCATAACTTTAGCTTTAAGGACATACACAGTGATGTAGCATACATACAGGCTTAAACCTACTTTGTACCCTACTCATTAGCAAGTTTAAGGGACCAGAGGGATAAGCAATTCTCAAACAAATACAGGTATGCCTGTAAATGTTTTAAGTGATGCTCACGAACATCCATTTGAACCTGCTTAAGCATGTAGTCTGAGGAGTCTGAAATAATCAAGGCCTTGCCTTGACACTTGGCAAAATGATAGGAAGTATTAATTTACCCAAAGTATGTGGTCCGAGGGACCAGACATAACTAAGGTTCTATTTAATACTTAGGAAAATAGTAGGAAGTATTAAATTAACCCAAAGCAAGTGGTCCGAGGAACCAGACATAGCTAAGGTTTTGTTTAATATTTAAGAAAATAACTTAACATATCAATTTATCCAAGGTATGTGATCCGAGGAGCCAGGCATGACCAAGGTTCTGTTTGATACTTAGGAGAATAATAAGAAGTATTAATTTATCCAAAGCAGGTGGTCCGAGGAACCAGACATAGCTAAGGTTCTGTTTAATACTTAGGAAAATAACTTAACATATCAATTTACCCTAGGTATGTGGTCTGAGGAGTCAAGCATGACCAATGTTCTATTTGATACTTAGGAGAATAATAGGAAGTATTAATTTACCTAAAGCAGGTGGTCCGAGGAACCAGACATAGCTAAGGTTTTGTTTAATACTTAGGAAAATAACTTAACATATCAATTTACCTAAGGTATATGGTCTGAGGAGCCAGACATGACCAATGTTCTGTTTGATACTTAGGAGAATTGGTGTGCTGTCGCAGGCAACCAAAAATAAAACCTATACTCTTAAAAATATATGTAGTAGTGCGAGTAAGGATCGTTCCCATGGAAAGTATCTAGCCTAGTTTTATGCTACGTGAACAAGGAGGGGGGGTAGAGTATAATGAAAACAATTAAAAAAAAAAAACAACTAAGGAACAATTCAAATTAAAGTATCGAAATTAATCAAAAGAACAAACCTTGGTCTAAGTCAACATCCACCATTGGAATTTTACAACTGACCATCGATGCAAGTATATATCAATTCACACTTTGAATATTCACCGTTGGAACTATTTTCCTATCTCTCCTTAGTCGTAGTTAATTAGAAAACAAGCGATCTAATAAACCCTAACTACTAAACAACCTAAGACAAGCCCTAAAGGTTTAATCTAGTAGCAGCCTTAAGAATTAGAGAGATCGATGAAACTAAACAACACAAACACAAGCGATTGCATTTAATTTAGTCGAGCATTCTTCCTAAGATCTAATAATTTCTGACGCAGCAAATCATTAAATCTTAGTTGCTTCACAAGTTAGAGAGATCAAACAATTACGGATTTGATATCTAACCTAGCAGTAGATTGCAACGAACAATAAACTAGTAGGCCTCCTAGTAATTAAACGAGACAATCATGAAAATAGGCACAGAAGAAAATTCAATATTCAAAGCATAAATTGAACAATAAAAACAAATTAGATTTCATAGTTTTATTGATTCTGAGACTTCAGTTTCCTTTGACCAAGTATAAAAGTTTAGCTAAGTAGGGGCATGATGAAAACTCAAAGGAAAAAATCAGAGAAGAGGGGAGAGAGAGGCGTGGGTGTCCAATTCTGATTTCTCCTCCCCCTTTTACGTGTTAATTTCCCCTTTCCCAAGCCTACAAAATCTCCTAAAAATATTCTCAATAATAATATCCAAATCTAACTAATTAAGGAAAAATATTAAAAATAAAACAAAGTCCTAATATAACTAGGAAAGTGGTGTTTTTCAGCTGGAAATTTCGTGCGCCAGATCTGGAAGTTTCTGAAAATAAACCCCATCAGATTTGCGTATTAGAATTGCAGGCAAAGGAACATTCCAGAATGTTAGCAATGTAGGTGCAGCAACTTCAAGCTCGATTTCGACCTTGATGCAGCCCGTATCTCTCAAAACTCAAAACATGAAAGAGCTTTGTCTTGGCATTCCATAGCATCTTAAATCATCTCAATCGGAGCTTGGATGAGAGAGTTATGCCCAGATTACGAAGCGATATCAAAGCTGTCCAGAATCGCCCAATTAGCTACGTTTTGCACTCTACGCCTCCATTTGCATCCTAAATCAAAATATAAGAATAATGAGTACATTTAGGCACCAAATAAATATAAAAGACTAAACATTAAGAGAGAAAAATATGACAATTTATATTTTCATAAAAAATAATAAGAAGTATTGATTTACCCAAAGCAGGTGGTCCGAGGAACCAGACATAGCTAAGGTTCTGTTTAATACTTAGGAAAAATAACTTAACATATCAATTTACCCAAGGTATGTGGTCCGAGGAGCCAGACATGACCAAGGTTCTGTTTGATACTTAGGAGAATAGTAGGAAGTATTAATTTACCCAAAACAGGTGGCCCGAGGAACCAGACATAGCTAAGGTTCTGTTTATAAATTAGGAAAATAACTTAATATATCAATTTACCCAAGGTATGTGGTCCGAGGAGCCAGGCATGCCCAAGGTTCTGTTTGATACTTAGGAGAATAATAGGAAGTATTAATTATCCAAAGCAGGTGGTCCGAGGAACCAGACATATCTAAGGTTCTGTTTAATACTTAGGAAAATAACTTTACATATCAATTTACCCAAGGTATGTGGTTCGAGGAGCCAGGCATGATCAATGTTCTATTTGACACTTGGAATAACAATAATAGGAAGCTCGACAGATAATGTAATAAACGAGAATGTGACAAGGAAGACTTTCATTAATAATAATACATTTTTAGGTTATTTACATTCCAGTGGCGTAATACAACATTTTCATCTAGGTCTTCAAGATGATACGCGTCTATTCCAGCCACCGAGGTGATGCGATATGACCCTTCCCAGTTGGGTCCCAACTTTCCCCATGTTGGGTTCTTTGTAGAACCCAGAACCTTTCTTAACACTAAGTCTCCAAGTGCCAGTGGCCTTAGCTTGACGTTGGCATCATACCTTTGCTTGAGTTTGTGTTGATAATAGGCTAATTGGACCATGACATTTTCTCTTTGCTCTTCAATTAAGTCCAAGCTCTTTCCTAATAGCTCCTCATTTTTGCTCGGAGTGAAAGAACTCGTTCTCAATGTTGGGAATCCAATCTCCAGAGGAATAACAGCCTCGGTTCCATAAGTCATTGAAAATGGAGTCTCCCTAGTGGACCTACGAGGTGTAGTTCGGTATGTCCAAAAGACATGTGGCAATTCTTCTACCCATTTTCACTTTGCGTCGTCCAGTCTCTTTTTATGTCCATTCACTATGACCTTATTGACAGCTTCAGCCTATTAATTCCCCTAGGGATATGCCGGGGTGGAATATCTATTCGTTATATCCAAGTCACAGCAATATCTCCTGAAAGCTTTACTATCAAACTGAAGTCCGTTGTCCGAGATGAGGGTACGAGAGATTCCAAACCGAGTGACAATATTTTTCCAAACGAATCTCTTGGCATCCACGTCCTTAATATGCGTCAATGGTTCAGCTTCAACCCACTTGATGAAGTAGTCTGTGCCAACTAATAAATATCCCTTATTCCCTGCTGCCCTAGGGAAAGGACCTACGATGTCCAAGCCCCATTGAGCAAACGGCCAAGGGCTGGATAGAGGATTAAGGACACCTCTTGGTTGGTGAATGTTTGGTGCAAATTTTTGGCATTTGTCACACTTCTTCACATACTCTTGTGCTTCCCTCTACATATTTGGCCTCCAATAGCCTTGAGTGAGGGCCTTGTGAGATAAAGATCTGCCCTCTGTGTGGCTTCCACAAATCCCTTCATGTAACTCTTCTAGGAGTAGCTCAACCGCTTCAAGGTGTATACATAACAGATATGGGCCAGAGAAAGATCTCTTATACAATTTTTGGTCATCGGACAACCAAAACCGAGGTGCTTTTCTTCGTACCTTGTCAGCCTCTGACTTCTCCTCGGATAGCACATCCTCCTTAAGGAATAATACCATGGAGTCCATCCAGCTAGATCCCGCCCTAATCTGATGAATGTGAGCTACGTTCCTCCCTACTCTAGTAGGCTTACACAAGTCTTCTGCCAGGATCACCTGAGGTAAACTTTGTGTTGAGGAGGTTGCCAGCGTGGCAAGAGAGTCGGCATGTGTATTTCTATTTCTAGGGATTTGCGATAAATTAAAAGACTCAAATGCTAATTGCAAGTGTCTAACCTGGTTCATATACTCCTGCATTTTGAGATCTCTAGCTTCCAGTTCTCCCCGAACTTGGCCCACAACCAGCCTTGAGTCAGAGAAGATTTTCACTACTTTTCCACCCATTTTATGAACCATGGTCATCCTTACCAACAGAGCTTCATACTTAGCCTCATTGTTTGTGGCTGAGAAGCCCAATCGCAAGGATTTCTTAATCGTGATCCTCTTTGGAGATATCAGAACTAGCCCCACTCCAGATCCTCTATGGTTCGCAGCACCATCAACATATACCTTCCACGGCAAAGGTTCCTGTAAGGAGATTGTGCTAATTGATTTTCCATCCATGTTCCGCTTCTCTACTCTCTCTTCTGATGGGGTTTCAACGAACTTAGCCACCAGCTTGGCAAGGACTTGACCCTTGACGGAGGTGCGAGGCATGTACTTGATATCAAAAGCCCCTAGGATCATACCTCACTTTACAACCCTTCCTGTGTAATCAGCACTCCGAAGTAGAAATCTAAGTGGGAGCTGGGTTAGGCCAATAATTGTGTGTGATTGGAAATAGTGAGGGAGCTTATGTGTAGCATGCACCACTACCAAAATGGGCTTCTCTAGTAGCAGATAACGGACCTCGGCCTCATGCAGTAACTTGCTCACATAATAAATTGGCCTCTGCACACCACTATCAACTCGTACCAGCACTAAACTCACCGCATGGGAAGCCACTACGAGGTAAGCAAACAAAACCTCATCCACCTCGGGCTTGGACATAATGGGTGGCCGAAATAGGTACTCCTTTAGCTGCTTGAAGGCTAAGACACACTCCTTGGTCCATTCAAATCCCTTCCATTTGTTCAACAACTGAAAAAAGGTCTACACCTGTCCATTGACCAAGAGATGAATCGGTCTAGAGCAGCGGTTATCCTTATTAGCTTCTGGACCTTTTCGGGATTTCGAGGTGGCTGCAGATTGTTGATTGCTTTAACTTGGTCAGGGTTAACTTCAATTCCGCGATGCGTAACCATGTATCCCAAGAACTTCCCTAATCTGACCCCATAAGAACATTTATAGAAGCATTGAGTCACAACTTATGCCTTCTCAAGATCTCAAAGATATTTTCGAGGTCGTTAATGTGCTCAGATTCCAACTTACTCTTGACCACCATATCCTCTATATAAATCTCAATGTTCTTCCCTAACTGTGGTTCAAACATCCTGGTTATCATCATTTTGTAGGTAGCCCCTACATTCTTTAAACCAAAGGGCATCACCTTGTAATGGTAATTCCCAATAAGAGTAACAAAAGTTATCCTCTCTTGATCATCCAAAGCCAAAGGTATCTGGTGGTATCCTTAAAAAGCGTCCAAAAAGCTCATCCGAGGATGACCTAGAGTGACATCCACTAGCTGGTTTACCCGAGGCATGGGGAAAGGATCTTTTGGGTAGACCTTGTTCAGATTTGTGAAGTCCACACATACCCGCCACTTTTCATTTTTCTTCTTCACAACCACAGTATTGGCCAACCATTCAGTGTAGAATACTTCTTTGATAGCCTCAGCCTGCTTAAGCTTGTTCACCTTTTTTTTGACAGCATCAGAATGTTCTTTAAATGAGCGCTGATGTGGTTGCTTTCTAAGGAGGACAGCTGGGTTAACATTTAAATGATGGCAAATTAATTCTGGATTTACCCTAGGAGCTTCATAGGCATTCCAGGCGAACACGTCAACATTCCTCTTGAGAAACTTTGCCAGCTCTTCCTTCTTCTGAGGAGGTAGCTGAGCCCCAACCTGAAAAAACTTCTCCAGGTCATCACCTAGAACAACTTTCTCTAAATCCTCACATTTCACCTCCTTGGCTGGCCCATTGACAGGTAACACCGGAGATTTTGACTACTATAAGCCCCCTTCAGTAGAGGCCAAGGACTCAGCTGCAGGCTGATGCATAATTGCAGCCACGAGGCACTGTCTAGCCATGGACTGACTCTCTACAAGCTCTTCAATCCAGTCTCCTGATGGATACTTCACTTTCAAATGCAGAGTTGAAGAAACGGCTTCTAGGACGTGAAACCAAGGTCTGGCCACAATAGCCGTGTAGGGAGAGTATGCATCCACTACAATGAAGTCCACTTCAACCACCTCTGAGCTTGCCTGCACAAGTAGCCTGATCTAACCCCTCAGGATGACAACTTTCCCGTCAAAGCTTATCAAAAGTGAATCATAGGTTGTTAAATCCTCGGGCTTCAAGTTCAGCCCTTTGTACAAGTCAGGGTACATAATCTCTACACCACTGTCTTGGTCTACTAACACCCTTTTCACATCATACCCCCTATTCTAAGGGTGACCACCAAAGTATCATCATGTGACTGGATGGTTCCAATCTTGTCTTCGTCCGAAAAACTCAGCGCCAGTTGGATCTCCACTCTAGCCCTCTTCGGCTCAGAATTAGAGTCCTTGGCTGGTAGCTCTACAGACATCAACCTGGAAGGATAAGAACTAGTTCTCCCAGGTGCAGCAAAGATGACATTAATTGTGCCTAACAGGGGCCTTGAAGAAGCGTTCCCCTGAGCCTCTGACCTCGATTGGTCTCCTTGCCCGTTAGGCCGATATAAAAACTGTTGTAACCTTTTCTCTCGGATTAGTTACTCCAGATGATTCCACAGAGTTCTGCAATCCTCGGTGGTATGCCCTCGCTCTTGGTGGTATTGGCAATGAAGACTTTGATTGCGTCTCATGGGGTCTCCTCCCATTTTGTTTGGTCATTTGAAGTATGGCTCATTCTTGATCTTCTTCAAGACTTGTTGTACTGGCTCCCGGAACACCATGTTTACCACCTGAGGAGCTGCAGGCCCAAATTGCCCAGCAAAATCCCTTCGGGGTCTGTTATTGTTGTATCAGTCCGACCTGAAATCCCTCTTCTTCTGAGGGATAACCTTACCCTTCCTTTTGCCTTGTTGTTGATCCTCCTCGACCTGCTTATATTTATCAATTCGGTCCATAAGCTGACGTACATTGCTGACAGGTTTCCCAGTCAAGGACTTCCTTAGAGCATGCTCGGCAGGTAGGCCGACCTTGAAGGTCCTTATAGCCACGTCATCGAAATCCCCACCGATCTCATTAAACATCTCCTAGTATCTGTCCGAGTATGTTTTCAAGGTTTCCCCCTCTCGCATGGACATGGCTAACAGAGAATCCAAGGGCCGAGGAACTTTACTGCACATGATAAAACGAGATCCAAATGCTCGGGTGAGCTCCTTGAAGGAATCGATAGAACCTACATGTAGGCCATCAAACCACTTCATGGCCACAGGCCCTAAACTAGAGGGGAACACCTTGCACATTAGAGCCTCATTTTTGGAGTGCACAACCATTCTTTGATTGAAGTGGCTAATATGCTTCACAGGGTCTGTTCGACCATTATACATGGTGAACGTGGGCTAAGTGAATCGCTGAGGAATTCTCCCTCCCTCAATTCTGCACGTGAAAGGTGATCTGGAAATTTGGTTAAGTGCTCTACTCATAGCATCATTTCCCAGGCCTCTTGAAGATGAATTTTTGTTTCTGCACTTGTGATGGTAGTCCTCATCATACGAGAAAGACTCGCTAGGAGGAGTCCTTGATCTGCGCCTGTAGCTACCATCCTCTTCATCGTTGGAAGAGAAGTCAAAATTGGAAGGAATTTGCTTTCGCCGTTCGTGGCGTAAACTCCTCTTCAAGTGATCAATCTACAGCTGCATGGCCTTGGTATTTTTCTCATGAGAGAGGTGGATACGTCCTCGAGAATGATCCTACTAGTATGGGTAGTCTGCACACTTCCTTCCCAGTCTCTCCTTTGTTCAAGATCACGAAAATGATCTTGACGTTGAGACCCCATAGATTTTGCCTGGTTTGGATCTGAACTTACCATTGTTGAACGTTAGACTCACTATCACACTAGTAATTCCCACAGACGGCGCCAATTATAAGGACCCGATTTGAGTTCCTAGCCCAAAAAGTGAATGGACTTAGGCCCAAAAAGCCTAAAGCAATGGATTTGTAGAGAGTGGGTTGGAAAATTGGGCTTTAATGAATCAGATAAATACTAAAGTGGATACAGATGACAAGAGAATGAAGATGAACAAGTTTGAACTAAAGAAAATTGTCCTCGGCACAGTTTGATGAGATCAGTTCTTATATATTTCTCACAAGTTTAATTACAAAGTTGGTTCCTGATTGCTATAGTGTTTCTTTCTTGATTTCTCAATCCATCTTCATGGAGGGTCTCTTCCATTATATAGTTCTCTTTAGGCGATTTTGGCCCTCCACTTGTTGACCATCCAAACCACTACTTGAGTGCTTGTCCCATCGGACACCCTCTCAGGCCCTTTGTGCGTTGGGGTAGCCAATGCAACATTGTTCAGGGGTCTTCTCCACAATAATATAGCCAGAAAGTTAGTTGCAGAACATTCAATGCGGTGGTAGCAACTTTTTCTTAGATATTTGTAGCTTTCCTTGGTCCTGTTCCTTCCTGATGCTTATCTTTATCCATGGAACGGTCTGGAAGGTTGCTTTTGATGGCAGACCACATCTTCCGACCTCGACTTTACTCCGCCGAGGTGACATTCCTCCTCGAACCTCCCCTGGGCGATCATGATCAGACCTTACCTCTTTGCCTTTTACCACGGATTCTCATGTCAGTGTTTATTCATCCTCGGACCACTTAAGTTCCTCGGACTGGGCCCCCGGCCCAATACATATGTAGATATGTACTTTTGGGCCTTCCGCCCCTACAATTATAATTTTTTTTCATTGTATTCGTGCATATGTACGGAGTTACATGCTAGTTGCTATTAAACCATAGGAAAGTGTCTATTAGAGTTTACTGAAACATACGTATGGTAATTTATGCAGTAAAATGCCATTGTTTTGAAATTATTTAGCAAAATGCTCTTATTTTTGAAATTCAATTCTAACAAAATCGAGTTACAGTTGAAACTCGACATTAGTAATGTTGAGTTATATGTATATTTTGCCAGTTCTATGTATATTTTTAAGTGAAACTTGAAATTGCTAATGTCGAATTCCACTTAAAAATATACATAGAACTTGATTTTGAGGGCATCTAATTTTATACAAAATTCAATTTTGTTAAAATCAAATTTAAATAATAAGACCATTTTGCTATATAATTTTAAAATATACGCATTTTGCTTCCTAGTTTGCAAATTAAGGGAAAATGCACATTTTTTCCTCCATTCCCGACAGGGCCCATATGTTTGCCAGGAGGCCCAGGACCAGCGTAAGATAAAATTTGGGAGTGCTTCACTTTTTCTTTTGTTTAAACTTTGAAGTCAACATTCAAGACTAGTAGACGCAGTGAGAGGCAGAAGTTGAAGATTGGACACTGTAGCGATCTCCTAATCGCCATCTCCGTGTTGGTGGGTGCTTCTAACTGCAGCTACTAGCGCTAATACTGATTCTATTAAGGGTTAGTCTTCTTTGTCCTGTTCCCCAGTAATTATATGTTGAAGATTTCTAATCTAAGAAATGTTAATGGAAATGGAAAGAAAAGAGAGCAGAATCAACATAGAGCAGTTTACTTCACAAATATAAATCCATGGCAATTTACTTAGAGTAGTAACAAGTTCATCAAACCTTGCATAGCCCCAATTCCAAGCCTTGTCTAGAATCGCACTAGATAGATTTGCATTTATTGAGCGGGCATCATCAAACACTATTCTATGCCCAAATTTTGATAGAGAGGGCCATCTGGGTGTCAATTATCATGCCATGTAAATATTTGAACCATCCCCTGCTAGGAACTTGATTAAGGGTCTAGCCAAATCTCTAATTTTCAAATTTCCTCCATCCCCATGAACAACATTGAGGGATTTTGATAAATTAATAGTTTTTATTTATCTAAGCAGGATCTCCTTAAAGGTTAGTGGATGATGATAAAGATTCAATATCAAAGGAGAACGAAAGGAAGAAAAATGATATAGATGATTGTTAAAGAAGTCTAATTCAAGCAAAGCTGCAAGAGCAGATTGAGGTATGTATTCTTTTTGATAATGTTGTTGATTCATAAAATGTTATAGATTCATAACATGATAATTTTATATGTTGTATTTTATTTATTTTTTCTAAAATATTATCTAAATGTCTTACAGTTGATGCAATGTGGGTTTTATAATTTTGATGCAGTATAGTCAAAGTTGCAGGGAAGAGAGTTATTCAATGAGTAGCGGGTTGAGAGGTATTGCTCAACCAAAAACACAAGTCACATAGACTAGTGTTTTTTTTTTTTTTTTTTAATTTTTTAATTTTTATTTTATCGAAAGCTATCTTTACAATGACATAGCATGGCTCTTTATACAATAAAGAGTTACTTATGATGACATCATAACTAGCAAACTCACTACTCCTAGCACATGCTAAATAATCATAAACTATATCTAATACAACATTTATTCCACATGTCTGACTAACTTTGAAATCAATCAATCACATGCCTAAAATATTTGATAATATGTTCTAAATATAGCATTGCTTGGAGTTGGAACTTGTTCGCTTGGCTTCATCAAGATATACTCAGCCATATGAATTTGCTTGCTTCAAATGCTTTGCATTAGATATTTGTTACTCATTTTCATTGTGGAAGCTTATGGTTTTTATCATGGTCCATCACAAAATCAACCCCACGAGGGTGGTTTTGGTATTCGAAAAAGCTTAGTTCTTTTAATCAACCCCTATAAGGAAAGTAGATTTGGAGTTTTGTAGTGGAAAAGAATCATCTATGGAGAAGGCTCATTTAGGTGAAATATGGAGAAGAGAGGGGAGGATGGACAATGGAGTGGATTAAGGGACATTATGATGTTAGTTTGTGGAGGTATAAGTGGGGGGTGGGGTTTCTTCAACTACTTAAGATTTGATGTACAAGAAGGATCTCGAGTGAGGTTTTGGACAAATGTCTAGAGTGAATTAAAGATTTGTTCCCATATTTGTATACTTTAGCTGTTGACAGGGAAGCTTTAGTAGCTTTTTATCTAGACAACCCATCCGAGGGTGAGGTTAGGCATTGGAATCCTCCATTTGTTTGGCCTTTTCAAGATTAAGAACGAGAATCAGCTATAACTTTTTTTTGAGATGCTCTATAAACACTAGCCTTCATCTCATGGTGGAGATTGAGTTTTGTGGATGCCAACAAAGGATATTTAAGGTTTGTTCCTATCATGATGCCCTTAGGGGTTTCACATGACACTCTTTTCCATGAAAGAGCATTTGGGGTGCTAGGATCCCATGAAAGATGGGGTTTTTTGTGTGGACTGCAACTATAGGGAAAATTGGGTTTGGCTTACATCCTGTATTTTTTTAACAAGACATCTCATTTTGTTTTAAATATACTATGACAAGTGGTAGTGGGTTTTAAACTCCATCTTTTATTTCATTAGTGGATGATGTGGCAATTTCTCATCAATATATATATAAAAGTAGAGATCTTATGTAAGAGTGCATGAGGTCCTGCCAAGCGGTGCTCTAATTTTGCTATTAGCCTTTTTTTTTTTTACCTCTTTTATTAAGTTTTTTTTTACCGTTACCCAAAAGTTCACATTAACTTATTTGACTGTTATCTCATTAATATCTCATTAATCGCTTAAGTTTACATCACACATTTCTCTATTCTTCATGTATTTTAACATATCCATTATTTTAGTGTTTTAAAAAAGCAAAAAAAAGAAAAAGAAAAAGTAAGGACTAATAGTAATAACTAATCAGATAAGGCCTTAGAGAGAGATAGAGAGACACAAAAATGTTATGGATTGTTAAATAAAACACACTATTTCACTATATATTACCAAAATAAAAGACCTGAGACTAACAAAACATTTGAAAGAGAGAGAGAGGAATCTGAGGGGTCACCATCTCTATTATACTGGCCTCCCACCACCATCAAGACGCTGAAACTCCTACGGGTAATTTTTTTTTCTTTCCTTTTATCTTTTTTAAATTATGGGATTAAATATGATTTAGGTTTAGGTAATTTGGTTGAATATTTTTTGTTTTGGGTATATAGGTAGAGAGAATATTTAATGCGCAATGTAAAGTCATATTCTATCATGGTTTAATTTTAAATCATCTATAAGCCCTGGAGAGAGATAGAGAGACACAAAAATGTTGTGGATTGTTAAATAAAACGCACTATTTCACTATATATTACCAAATAAAAAGACCTGAAACTAACAAACATTTGAAAGAGAGAGAAAGAGGAATCTGAGGGGTCACCACCTCCGTTACAGTGGCCTCCCACCACCATAAAGATGCCGAAACCCCTTCGGGTAATTTTTTTCTTTTTTCTTTTTTAAATTTGGGGCTTAAATATGATTTAGGTTTAGGTAATTTGGTTGGATAATTTTTGTTTTGGGTATATAGGTAGGAAGAAAATTTGATGCTCAATGTAAAGCCATATTCTACTATGGTTTAATTTCAAATCATCTATAAGACACATGCATACACACTTGCCCACACCATGTCTTAATGTCGCACTATCGATGAGTGAAAAACGATCAGAGAGTTAAGCATACTTTCATTTCATGGTATGAAATATGTGAACATAACACGAATTAGTTGATTTTCATAATCACGTTACTCTTTTGCATTTATTTTTGGTTTCATGATTTTAAAAAAAAAAAAAAAATCTTACTTTAAGAAGGCTACAAATATGCAATGTAGCTACTAAACTAATTTTTAATATCTCAAAATGTATATGTTTCTACTCTAATTTAATTTACTTTTTCTTTATAATATATGTACAACATTATTTAAAACTGACTTACATAAAATATCACAAAATTATCCGTGTATTGCACGGACAACTTACTAATTAAAACAAAAGGAGATTTCAATTAAAAAAATACTGGAGGTAAACCAAACCCGGGAAAATTTTCAACAACTTGAAACCTTGCAAACAAATTTTTTTTTTTTTTTTTTGCATTTAACATTATTTTTGAAATATTTTAGTTAGTTGTCATGTTTGTAAAACTATGTAGCAAATTAGCATCTCGAGACTATAAAACTCGAGTTCAAAGGTGAAATTCGAGTTTCTAAAACTCGAGTTGTGTGTGATAGCAATCTGATGTGGAAAAAAATTCACGTGAAAATCGAGTATTTAAAACTTGATTTCCTGTGGGTTTCAGTTAGTTCAATTGGTAAAGTCTCTGATGGTTGTATAAGAGATCTAGGGTTCAATTATCGCCTATACCAAAAACTGATTGATGTTTTGGTCTGATAATAAAAAGCTATTATCAGGAGTGGACGCCATAGGTTGAAACTCTCTAAAAAAAAAAAAAAAAAAAAAAACTTGATTTCTTGTGTTCATCTAGTTCTTTCTTCTTCTGTGGACTCCTTTCTTCTTTGTTATTTGTTCTTCTTTGTTCACTTGGTCCTTTCTTCTTCCTTGGAATCCTTCATCGTGTTCAGATCTTCATCGTGTTCCCGTGCGGACTATTCTTCTTCTTCCTCTATGGGTTCTTCTCTTCGTCTTCAATTTCTTCAGAATCTCAGATCTTCATTTTTTAGATTCTTCTTCTTCTTTTATGCATGTGGCAAAAATATTTCCATGTCAGCAATCAAAACTCGAGGCTTTGGGTCTCGATTTATTCACTGAACTCGAGCCTCAAAGGCTTGAGATGTTATTCTCCAAAATTCTTTCCACTTCCTGCTAACTAATGACATAGTGTGGCAAACTCATGCTACTCTACAAATTACCTCCCTTGCAAACACATTCATAATAATATGTCACTTATAAATCCCTACAACCAAATACTTCAAACCCTAAACCACGAATACATGGAATAGAGACCCAAACCCCCAAACATCCGAGTACTGTGCTCGTGTTGCTATTCACAGCCCTGTAATAGCAAACCAAACCTTAGGTTTTCCCTTTGTTTCTTCCAAAACTTCTACCATTCCTTTATCCAGCCTTTTTTTCTACAAAAACCTAACCCTAATTCTTAAAAATTCTAGCTGTCCAGAACTTCTAAATTTGATTTGGATTGTTCCCCTTTGCCTTATGTTGCTAAATTTGTTTTGATGTTTTACTTTTAGCTTTGTTCTCGTGTGTGTGGTGCGAATTAAGTTATGTGATTCAGGTTTGGGTATTGTTTTGTCTGGGTTGAAGCTATGGCTTAGGTGTTGACGTTGTGATTGAGGTCTTCTCTACCGAACAATTTCTTGTGAGATAATGTTGGATGCCTTGTCAAAGAGGTCTTCTTTGAGCGGCAATTCATATCCGCCACAACTATTGGTGGCAAAATCATAATAATGAACCTGCCACCACTTTTGGAGATTGATTGGATAGTTAGTTTTGGCCAAGCCTTGTTAGTCATGAGTGGGTTTTATTTTATTTTAGGACGGTAAATAAAAATAAATTAAGAACATGGTGTTTGACGTGGCACATTCCACATAGATTGCTAATGCTACCTCTATTTGTGAAAATTTTCAGTAAAATTGGTGGTACCTGACACCATGCATAGGCTAATTATTGTTTTGCACTGCTTGATATAAAATGTTTCGCATAATGTTCGCACTTTCCTACCAAATTTCCACATTTTTTACATGATATGAAATTCTTTGGACAGGATGTGAAAGAGTGTGGACACTCTTAGATGTGAAACAATCAAAGCCCCTTTCTATAATGCCCCTATTGCTTATGTTACTCTCTCTATAAAAAAAACTCTTGCTTATATTAAAAGAGATTAATTTTTGCATGGTGACCAGATGTCAAAATCATACAGTGACGTATAATATATATATTAGACTAATGGGTTATTGATTTATATGCCAACTTGATGTGGAATGCATATGTGCTTGAGCCAATTAAATCCATAGGAAAAAAAGGGCCTTAATATTTAAAACATTAGCGCAAAAATAAATTATGACTGAAAATGCTCCATGAGCGAAGTATGTATTTTAATATTAGATTATCGTAGAAGATATGATTTCTTGGAATTGCTGGTTTATTCGTTTTTAAATAAGTCCATAACTTAACAAGAAATTTATTTGATTTATGGATTCTCAAGAAGAGAGAAGCCATGGTGGTCTCCCCTAGACCGTCCGGATCCTACAATTGAATAAAAAGTTGAATCTACATTAGATCTCACCTGAATCGCCTCATCTATATCCTCTTGTGGAGAAGTTTTCAAAAAAATAAAAAGAGAAGATTAAATTAAAAAAATAAAGAGCCCATGAATGAATAATTCTTCATTGATTAAAATTGTTACTTGAGAATGTTTGGTTATGATCCTAGGAGAGTGATTAATGCACTAATGAGAAAGAGTGAGTTGATTCAAGTGTGATGAAAAAAAAAAAAAACAAAGAGAGTAAAGGAATGCTTTTTTGATAAGAAAAAAGGTAAAGGAATGCTAAAATAATATAAATAGAAGTTGTGGTAAAAAATAACTTGTCAATTAAGTAATTAGAAAGTATGATTTTGAATAGAATAAAATGGCAAAAAAAATACATGTGGCTAACCCCAAAAAATTGGGACTAAGGCTTGGTTGTCAATGATTAAAAATATGCTTCATGTCTAAAGATGCTTCATGAGAATGTGAGAACTGTGCTTTGATTCTATAATTTAACCTTGTGAGAGTCATCTACTAACATGATTCCTAAATCCACTCAGCATCTTTTGACTAACCACATCCTTGTTTGTGTTGTTGTATATTTTATTTATTACTTGTCTAAACTGAAAAGTCTTCATCCTGCATTTGAGTTTTGTTAGCATCTTGAATTCCTTTTTGTTGTATCACAGATATGTTTGAGGCAGCAGCTTCTGGTTTAGGTTTGGCTGCAGCTTCTGCTGTGGGTACTGCAGCAGGGGAGGAGGCCTACAACTATGGGAAAAATATTGTCAATAACATGAGGCGCAAACCTGATAATGAAGCTGATAATGATCTAGAAGACAACCATAAAAGGTTAAAAGAGGAAGCAAAGAAGCTGTATGCCAGAAGGGATGATATATTGGCTCAAACAAAGACAAAGCTAGTCAATCAAGCATGTGAAGCTTGGATTTCTAGGGTCATGAAGAGTGAAGAAGAGGTGCGAGAACTAGAAATCAAGTACAATGACGAAAAAAGTAATAAAAAGAGACGGAGTCAGCATGGGTCAAGCAAGTCATGCACAGATCTTAGCAAAATCATGGCAGAGAAGTGTGATGAACTGCATAATCTTTGGTTAGAGGAAAAGTCTAAGATAGGAATACTAGTTGAGAAATTGCCAGAGCGTGTGATAATTATGCATGGACCCAAGCCAGAAGACAAGCCATTTCTCCACTCAATTGTTGAAAAAATACTGGGCCATCTAAGAGATAAGAATGTAAAAAGATTTGGACTTTGGGGAATGCCGGGAATTGGAAAAACAACCATAATGAAGAGCTTAAATAACTATGAAGATATTGCTAAAATGTTTGATATTGTTATTTGGGTAACTGTATCAAAGGATTTGAGTTTAGAAAAGTTGCAACACAAAATTGCAGATCGGCTAAAATTGAATATGGAAGGCATCACTGAGCCTGAAATTGCACAACAAATATGGAGAGAGTTAAAAAGCAAAAGGTATCTACTTCTTTTGGATGAAGTTTGGGACACTCTTGATCTGTCTCTGATAGGCATGTATGAAAGTGAAATGGATAGCAAGGTGGTATTGGCAACTAGATATCTTCATGTTTGTTCTGATATGGATACTCATTGGGAATTAAAAGTGCCACGATTGTCTGAAGCTGATGCATGGAATATGTTCAAGGTAAAGGTCGGTCGACATTTCAATATTCCAAATGTTGAACCAATAGCCAAGGAAGTTGTTATTGAATGTGCTGGTTTCCCACTCTTGATAGACAAGGTAGCAAGTAATTTTAGAGGAAGGGATAATATTCACCTTTGGAGGGATGGATTAAGAAGTTTGCGGAGATGGCCTAGTAGCAACATCCAAGGCATTGGTGAATTGATTGAGTGCTTGGAGTTTTGTTATGAAAATTTGAAAGATGAGGCTCAAAAGGATTGCTTTATCTATTGTGCATTATATACTGAAGACTATGAAATTCATACAGATCCTCTATTGGAATGCTGGACAGTTGAAGGTTTCATTCATGATGCAAGTGAGTTTAGAGTTGCACGTGGGATAGGGCATTCAATATTGAAGGAACTTATCAGCGTGTCTTTGCTAGAGAAGAGTGAAAAGATGAATCATGTGAGGATGAACAAAGTAATACGAACTATGGCACTTAACATTTCTTCTCGAAGATGTAATTTTAATATTTTGGTGAAACCCCATGGAGGGTTGCAAGAGGTTCCCAATGAGGTAGAATGGCAACAAGCAAATCGAATCTCCTTGATGGATAGTAAATTGGGCACTTTGCCGGAAATGCCAGATTGCAATAAGCTTTCCACACTGTTATTACCGAGAAATTGGGAACTAAAAGAGATTCCTGATTTATTCTTTCAATACATGCAAAATCTACGAGTTCTAGATTTACATGGCACTGGAATTATGTTATTACCATCAACTATATCCGTCTTGAAGTGTCTTAGAGCGCTATATTTGCATTCTTGCATCTTTTTAATGGAACTCCACTTAAATGGACTTGAGCATCTTGAGGTGCTTGATATTCGAGACACTGGGCTTAATCATTTTCCAATTCAGATTAGACATTTGATTCGGTTGAAGTGTTTACGTATGTCATTGTCGAATTTTGGCATTAGACATTCAAGTGATGTAGAATCTTGTCGAAATGTCTTTTCAAGTCTTTATTTATTGGAAGAGCTACAAATAATTGTGGATTCAAATAATCAAAGTTGGGAGCTAACTGTAAAGGCTATTTCTGAGGGAGTGGCTACCTTGATTCATTTGACTTCACTTTCAATTTGCTTCCCTACAGTGGATTGTCTTAAGAGTTTTATCTCAACGAGCCAATTATGGAAAGTTTGCTGCTTCACATTTCAGTTTTCTGTTGGTTACCATGACACAGCCCTTTATAAAATTCTTGGTTGCTTTGAATATCAAAATATGAATTGTTTGAAATTTGCAAATGGTGAAGGTGTAGATCCTATCATTTCAGAGGTACTTTTGAAAACTCATGCATTTGAATTGATTGGGCACAAGGGAGCTTCAAGCCTATCAGATTTTGGTGTCGATAGTATCAACAAGATGCGAGGTTGTTTGATTGAAGGGTGCAATGAAATTGAAACGATTGTTGATGGTAATAGCATAACAGGAAGTGCGTTAATATGCTTGGAAAAGATGCTCATAAATAATGTTCCAAATTTAAAAACCATTTGGGAAGGTCCGGTACATTATGGAAGCCTATCTCAGCTAACAACTTTAACTTTATGCAAATGTTTGAACTTGAAGATGATATTCTCTAGTCGCATGATTAAAGAACTCTCTAAACTTCAACACTTAGAAGTTGAAGAATGTCCTGAAATTGAAGAGATAATTACAGAGTCTGAGAATATTGGGCTGGAACCTGACGTGCTTCCAAGATTAAAGATGCTAGTACTTTCTAATCTTCCAAGAGTAAAAAGAATTTGGACAAGTGACTCATTAAAATGGCCATCTTTAGAGAGGATTAAGATATCCATGTGCCAAATATTGACAAAATTGCCTTTCAACAATGAGAATGTAATCAACTTGAGATGTATTGAAGCTGATCAATCATGGTGGAGTGCATTGGAATGCCAAGATGATGCTATTAAACAAAGATTAAGGTCTATATGGTTTCAATCTCCTTAATAGCGGTTCTTCTGCATAAGGTAGTGGTAGAAATATCTGCTTCATCTTTGAGTTTGTAATATTTAAATTGATTTTCTTTCCTTTTCAAGATATCGTTTAAATGTGTGTGATTACATGAATGTTGGATTGAAAGCTTCCTTATAGTTGGCTACGATTGTCTTAAATCTTTAATGAAAACTCTTGAACATTTAAGTTATACCATTTATATTTATATTTTATCTAAAAGTTGAAACATAGCATTTATTGTTACTATTCTCCTGTTAAGTCACCTCATCCTTCACGTCATTGCTACACCATTATTTTTTTACTTTTAATTTTTTCACATTATTAAATATATAAATATATTGGCTTTACAAATTTCATCTTAGACGGTTTTAACTTTACATATTTATTTACTTTAATTTTAATGTTATAACTAAATATTGTCTATACATATTCCTCTTAGAAGGTTTTAACTTCAGATATAATTTTGTCCCTTTATTTTCCTTTATTTTGTCTCTTTTTATTCTCATCGTCTTGCTACAAATTTGTCACTCTTTCTCATTTTATGCATATTTTATTTTCCCACACAAAAAGGTCATCTCTCTCTCTCTCTCTCTATTTTTTTTTTTTCATTTTTTGTTGGATTTTTTTATGAAGTTTGTACACTCATTGTCTTATTATTGACTAATTCATATGTGTTCCTTGATGCAAAAATTTTTTTTTTTTATCATTTTATTTGCAATACTAAATACTTTTAATGTTGTTGACCAAATTTGAGAGAAAATTATATTATAATATGTTCATATTTTGTGTTATTGTCAGGTTTTAGTTTATTTGGAAAGCAGTAGGATATTTTGGACAATATGATGAAGAACAGTTAGTGCATTTGAAAAAGAAGATCTTTGTGCAGTTTCGTTTCATTGTTTGTAAATATATTGTTTAATCAATTAGCACCAAATTGTTATATCTTTATTATATGATATTTTTATATGCGTGAGTAATTGCTTTTAAGCATATATGAATATCTTGTATTGCTCATTTTTCTTATCTTATTAGTGTATTTTTTGAGATTTTTAAGAAAACAAATTCAATTTCGAGTTCAAAATTATTTATTTATCTATTCATTTTTCGCATGTTAGATTAGATTATGATAGTATTAACACAATATTTAACTTGATTATAATCATTATGTATTATAGGGTAAAATTTTTGAATTTGACTATGCATTGAATATTTGGCTTGATCACATCACATTTGAAATGTTTTACATATTTGGGAGAATGAGTTTAACTTTGATGTGAATATTATTTTTTTTCCTTTCTTTTTTATTTGAATTGTAGTTTTGTTGAATTTTATAAATTTTTTTGATATGTTTCTCGGTGTTTTTGATTGTACGGTAGAAAAAATTGGGTTTGAAATTTTTTTTTTAAACTAAAAAATAATTTCCAAATTTTAGTTACTTTTTAATGATACAAAAAATGTTATAAATAGTTTTTATTAAAAAATTAATATTTTTTCAACCTTTTAAATTCCTGAAAAAAATTATATTGTTTTCCTTTTGGTATGACAAAAATTATATATTACATTTGTGATTGTCACTTTAATAAATGAAAATATGATTATGAAATGCATTACTATTTATTAAATTAGTCCAAATTGCAAAAATAAATTAAATGAGACTACTCTAAAAATATTATCATGCGCTACTCCGTGACTAGTGTAAGATAAATCTTGCTTCACTTCGGTTATGGGACGTAGCCAAATGTACCTTATATGGGTATTTCATGAATTTTTGTTTGATTTCTGAATAATAAGAACTTTTGCCTATATCGAGAAAGCATTGCGTCTAGAAAGCATTTAGAAATGTACTGTACATCCTAGAAGCCTAGCTTGACTAACAGCTTTAAATTTATGCAGATGTTGAAGTTGAAGGTATTCTCCAATGGCATGGTTGAATAGCTCCTTGACTTTCAATACTTAAGAGTTGAAGTATGTCTTCAAATTAAACTGATAATTGTGGTTGGAATTTGGAAATACATTTGGTTTGGTTACTCATTGAAGTGGCTATAGTTAGAGAGGAATGCAATATCTATGTGCTCAATGTTGACAAAATTTCCCTTCAATAATGAGAATGTAGATAATTTGAGACATATTGAAGGCAATGGTGGAGTTAATTATTATGGCAAGAAGATGCTAGTGAACAGTAATTACGATCTATATGCATTTTAAACGTAGTGCATTTGGCTTCATTCTTGTTCACAGCAGTCCTGTGGACGGAAGTGGTCGAGGGTCTGCTCCCAACTTTAATTTTGGTTTGTAAGATTTAGAACTTTCATGTTTTTCTACTTTTTAAAATGACATGAATGTGAGCATCTACTAAGACTACTATATTGACATGTGATGTGATTGTTTAGTGTTTGTAACTTAAATAAATATTAGACTGAAACCCTTTTATATAGTTGGTTATGATTTTATAAAATTTCTAATGAAGTTAATACTGTTTAAGATGCAATTTCTTGCAAATTCACTTAAGAGTCAAATCTACCTTTTTCACATACCTCCAGCTTTTAATTGTTTGATTGGAAATGGTCGAGTCCAGTTTGCCTCACGATCATCTTTACCAAAACTTTGTCTTGTTCGATATATTATGAGAATAACATATGAGCGTGACTTATCCAAAATTGAGGCTTGAAAAGTTGTGTTTGTTAGAGACTGAACAAAGGTGGTAAACTACGCTTTGTCGATGTATAGGTGTTTTGTGTATTTCTGTTTGTTTAACTTCTTAGTAATAATGATAATGTGAATAACAGGAAATTTTGACTCCATTCGTAAAATATTGCTTCGAGAAACTATTTGTGAATATGAATGGTAATGGCTAATGACCGACATGCTTAAAATTTCGATCTCCAACAATTTGAGCTCTGTCAATAAAAGGTTACAATTTGTTAATAGACCTATGCTATGTACACCCTTCCTTTCATGCATCAGATTTCGTTCCCCCTCTCATTTATCCCTACCTAACAGATGAAGCAAAATCCATGTTACCTGACTTACCTCCTCACCTTTCTGATCCAAATAAAACAGACAAAGTTAAAGTTTAGAATCTAGTTAACAAGGAAGCTCCATGCCAAAACTTTTAAAGTGATTGCACTAATATTTTTAGAAAGAGGCAACTTTCTTCTTCTCTTTCATCTTCTTCTTACTTATTTATTTTAATTTTTTTCCTTGCGTTTTCGTTACTGCCTAATAAGAGAACTAAAGTCTTCACTAATTTTGCTGAGTAAAATATATGACAGTAAAACATTAAAAAATGTCCACTAGTACTCATACAAATTGTTCGTGGAAAAGAGGGAATAAAAAAAAGTTAAAGATTATGTCATACAAGCGGGAAAAGAAACAAAATGAATTTGCCCAATCAAAAGAGTCATTCTATTTCTTATCTAGAGTTCTCAAAATCTCATTTATTGTTAATCATATCACCAGCATTTAAATATTCATTGACTAATATATTTTTAATATCTACTATTTAAATAATTTAAATAATGATGTGGACCAAAAATTAAACCACTTATTTAACATTGGAGCGTAAAGATTTTTAAGAAATTTATTTTGGAGTTACTTTATGTCAATTTGTCTCATTATGCTTAATAAGGTGAGATTTCATAGAATGTGGATCCTCTAGAGTTTATAAAATAACCCCATTTAGATTTTCTAAAAAAGTTGTTAAAGTACTTATGTCCATAGTGAGAAAGCTCTTGATGATTAAATATTGATAATAAGCACTTATATTATAATGAACCCAATGTAAGGTTTATATACCAGATAATACTTAACTAATCCTAGACTAACTCAGGGTTAAGTTGCTTGTTTTATACGTATATGAGTCTACAATTGGTTTGGACAATATATCTAACAACCGTAATTGTCTTCGGATCTTGGCCTCTTATCCCTCGAACTAGTGACATGTATTGTGCTTCGCGTAGGAGCACTCCCAATTTTTGTTGAGTCTTTTCATTCTTGTAATCAACTAGAATCTCCACAATTCCTTCAAAATCCATGGGATAAACAAGTCTCCAAAATTCCAAGAATTTCCTAAATCCATGGGATTGATTGAAGTCTCCACCATTCCTTCTATCGCTAATGACATTTTATTTCTAAAGTTTAGGAAGCTTCAACAGGTAAAATCTTCCCTCGCACAACATTTATTTTTTTAAGTTTAGGTTGTTTTAACACATTAGCTACTGTTCCTTAGGTTTTCTTCTTAAATTTCTATCATCTGTCTAATCTAAAAACTTAAACAAAAAGTGTTAAAATATATATTTTTTTCTCTTTTATTCCCCCGTCCTGTGAGAGAATGCAGAAGGTAGAACCCCATGACATTAGATCTCTCCAACTTCTCACCCTTAATCTGAACCAATTTGAAACCAACAAAGGGTGAGTAAGCCAATGGGTAAAGGGTAAGAAGAAGAAGGTAAAGGATGAGAAGGAGAAGATGCAGATGAAGAAGTGAAAGTGGTCCTTAATTTTGGAGATTTTGAAAAGATTCAAATGTGGGTTTGAAGAGATTTTGCAAAGTAAATAGTGGTAGTCCTTAATTTTTGGAGATTTGGACTTCCTAAAAGCCACAAGAGAGAAATGATAATATTTTTGTGTCGCTTTTATGTATAATTTATTCTCTAAAATTTATTCAAGATAAATTTTTTTCTTAAATATTGAAGAATTTCTAAAATTATTTTTCCATCTCTCTATTTCTACAATTTCCCTTCCCCCAAACCAACCTTTTTACTCCTTTCTCTCTTTTGCAAGGGAATTGTGTGAAATATGAAATTAAATGAAAATTTTCCTTTAAAATATGAAGTAAGCCTCTAACTCTTTCATGCATGCATTGTCAGTACATGTACATAAATTGTAAATGCATATGCTAGTATTTGAATTTCACGTGTAGATGTAGCACACGTACCTGGATATATTGTAAGTAATAGTATATTTCAAATGCTAGATACATGTATTTAGACTTTTGCTTGCAAATGTATATATCTTGTTAGTGTACCTCACATGCTAAGTATGAGTCAATCTACTAAGCTCACCACGTTTGGGCTTAAATCTTTATTCGAATAGGCCTTTCTTTTCCAAACCTTAAGCCCACCGTGGGCTAATTCTTTTGGGCTGTTCGCTTTAAGTCCAACTCAAGCTTTGTGGGTCCTTAGTGGGCTAGCTTTCCTAAGTTTGCCCTGTCAATCATTTCTCATCTCTTAGGGCCCGTTTGGTTATAGTTTTCAAAAATTGTTGTTTAAAAAGATGTGAAAATTGTGGTTTAAAAAGTGTTGTTGAAAAACGTATTTTTAGTGTGAATAAAACAAAAAAATGTGTTTGGTATCATGGTTTAAACAACATTTTTCAGTGTTCAAAAAATATAAAATATGTGTTTAGTATGTGTGTTTAGTACAAAATAAATATATTTTAAATTAGGAGAGAGAACACGGTGGGCCCATAAATCAGGAGAGAGCCAAAACATTTTAAAAAAACTGACAAAAGTATGAAAAAGCTGACCGGAGCACTAGTGTTTGTTGTTTGAGATAATTACGGAATTGCCACTAAGCACTAGTGTTTATTGTTTAAAAACTATCCGGAGCTGATTTCAAAAAATGGGTTTTATAACATTGGTTTTTGAAAAATGTTTTCCAAACAACAGGGACAGAACTGGTACACCAAACACATTTTTTTTGTTTTTGGACACTAGTGTTCAGTGTTTAAACACTGAACACTAGTGTTTAAACATGGTGACCAAACGGCGCCTTAGATATTCCATAGCTTTTTTTTTTTTTTTTTTTTGAGGAACAAATATTCCATAGCTTTCTCTATATGCTATGAACATAATAATTTTACAATAATTTCTTAACAAATCATAAGTAATAAATTATTACTGATTCTCGTCTTGACACTTAAATTATTTTTTTTACCTACCTTTAACATTTTGTCGGTAACTTTATTCTTATGCTATGAGTATTGTTTGTTGGAGTTTGGAAAACACTAGAATGATGATCACATGGCTTTAGGGGCAGAATAAGTGGCTATTGCATATTGATTGGTCCATGCCATGATTCAATCAATATGTGCATGCCACATGAGTCACTTAACTCAATCAACGTCTTGTCTTGTCTTCCTACTACCTCATTCCCTGTCTCTATGTCTTCTGTCTATATTATCTTTAAAAAAAAAAGATAAGTTGTCTAAAATACCACGTCGGTCAATTAGTGAGTGAGTCTTCGGTTTATAAGTCTCGCTTTAGGCCCTTTTGTAAGTGTTAGTGTTGTAAGTCCTGTCTTCTCACTCCCTCCTTCCCCATTCCTTCTCTATATTATCTCCAAAAAAAAAAAAAAAAAAAAAAAAAAAAAAAAAAAAAAAAACTCAATCAACGTATGTAACATGGCTCAATACACATGCAAATTATCTTTCAGACATGGATTGAGTTCAGTATTTTACTATTTTAATATAAAGTTTTATAAATTGAAGACTGAATTTTATTGCTAAGTATAGGATCATATCTCTCTCATTTTCTTTGGGAGGCTTGGAATCTAAACAAGATGGAGAGAGAGAGAGAGAGCAATAAATGATACTTGCTGCGATTACAAGACAAGCTGCCAAGAAGAGCAAAGTTGTCGGCGCTGTCAAAGAGAACCAAGATCCACAACGTATCTCTTGGTACCGCTTTTTAGGAAAAATGAAATTTTAGATTATTTTTATGGAATGGGTTGAACAAGTTATGAATTTAAATTATTAGGGATTTTTATTTTTGTTTTTGAATGAACTTTTTGTTGATATTTGTTGTTTAGACTATTTTTCTTATATTTGAACTAATTTTTATTATTGTTATTTGAGAGTTTTTTTTAAGAAATTACCTATTATGTCTGGGGGGCCATTATTATTTCTGTGAGTAATATTAGGTACATAACAAAATTTCACTACATTCTTAAACTAACAAACCAAAAAATTTAAATTAGAGATCGTGGTGAACTTATGTGTGAGTTGGCATGCTAATTTAGGAATGTAGTGACATTTTGTTGTGTCCCTAACACTACTCTTATTTTGTTGAACCTAGATTCTTGGGTTTTTATTTTTAGAATCAAATTCTTGGGATTCTCAAATCAGGGAAAAGCCTCTCTGCAACATCTTCTGTCTATGGATTCTTTCCACACTACTTCACTGTCAATCTTGCTTTCAAGACTACTATGTAGAGCCGCCATTGCACCTTATAAATAAGTATTTAAATTGCCTCTTTGTATTTTGTTATACATCAATTTGGGAGCTCAATCCTCAATTAAAAGCTGTAGTACTTTAGAAGTCCTATGCCCATTCCATGTGTGTATAATAAATTACAGAAAGAATGAGCTTCTTCCAGCAGGTGTCCATTATCCATAAGTAAGCAAGCTTGGTGATGATGAAAGAAGATTCTGAAATTGAGCTTCAGTCCAACCTTCTACCGATACCTGTCTCACACCATACTCCTTTGCCAGTTCAAGCCCCTTGATTAGCGCCATATATGCGTTGCCCTTCTTCCACGAGCCAACCTCCCCTTGAAGCAATAAGCCAACAACGTTTCTCCTTTTGAGCCTCGAAGGCATATCCTCACACTCCATTGCCTATGTGAGCTTAGTACCCCTGTTATGTTGATCTTGAAGAAACCCGGCTTAGGTGGAAGCCACTCTGTGGTGGTTCTTGGCTACAAATTAAATAGCTGTTCATGAATTGGCTTCCTTGAAATCACCAAGCATGGTCTTTGCCACATCGATGATTTGCTACGGTTGATGAAGAAATCCTCTTCATTTATTGAAGGTAGCTTTTGGAGTTTTCCTTTGGACAAAGCCCAAACATTTTGAGCTAAAAGGCATATCCAAAGAATGTAAGTCATAGTTTCGGCCTTCTGCAGGCATATTATGCAAGTCTTATCTACAG
Source organism: Quercus tomentella (assembly GCA_028535165.1). Classification (NCBI taxonomy): domain Eukaryota; kingdom Viridiplantae; phylum Streptophyta; class Magnoliopsida; order Fagales; family Fagaceae; genus Quercus; species Quercus tomentella. The sequence continues at coordinate 95,233,770 of JAPQVY010000155.1, forward strand.
GTAGCCCCCATTTCTTCAGGTTCATTTCAGTTGTGATCGCATTGCAGTAGGCACATCAGAGCTTTATTTTGTTGGAAACCTGCATGCCTCTGTTTGTTTGTTTGTTTTTTTTTTTTTTTTCAAATTTTTATGAACACCCTGAAATGTCAATCAATTGAACTATGCCTGCATTCCTCATATCTACTCCCACACAATGCAACAATTCAAACGTCCATCCATGTTTAATGAATCATTACATAATGAATCCACTAAACCTGTTTGAAGAAATTCTTTTCGAATATTATCTACATCATGATTTTACAAAGGTCAAGGCACCTTTTTTTTTTGTTGAGAAACAGGTCAAGGCACCTATGCTCGATATATGTGTACTTTTTGAAAACAAAAAACAAAAACCTTTGGTCCATATATGTGTTTGGTTGCAAACGTTAAGCCCACATCCATAAACTTGGGCTTACAGTATGTACATTGCAGGATTCCAGGAAAGAATTTCCTACATATTCATGAACTTGGATTTCGTTATCATTTTGTGTTAGGAGAATTATAAACCTAAACACACAATACATATTTTTTCACAAATAGCATGAGAAAGATCGAGCTAGAGGGACTATATTCAATGTAAGTAGGGTCTAAACACCATAGCTGCTACAGGACTACAGAAATATGAGCAGAGCAAATAGAATGCCGTCCATGGATGCCTCAGTTATACTATCTTTTTTTTTTTTATAATCAGTTATATACTATCATTGACATTAAACCAATGATCTTGCACAAGTCAATGCATAGACAAAATTTGATTAGGGATATTTCAATTGTTCAGCAATTTCATATGTCAATTGGAACAAAAATTTCGTCCAAATTACCTGGACGACTGTTGCTCCACTCCAATGCTTCCCACCAACTCCTCTCACCCTTTATCTTTTTCAAATCTTGACTAAATACTTCATCAATTAATGGATTCTTAAGATTTGGGCAATTATAAAAACTCAACCATTCTAACTTTGGTGCAATGCGTAAACCACCAGAGATGCTAACTAATCCAGGCATGTAATGAAGTGAAATCTTCTTCAATTTTGGGAGAAAAGAAGAGGTTTTATGCTCAGCAGGAATGTCGCAACATACTATGCTTTTGACAGAGGGGCAGTCTTCAACTTTAAGCTCTTCTAAGTTGCATAGGTTATCTAAAGACCCTTGTGTGAAAATAGTGGTCAACTGGGGACATGTAAGCAATGTCAAGGACTTGAGAAGAAACAAAGAATTTTGCTGTACCGACCCCTCCCATGTGCTCCTTGAACTCTTCATATAATATACATACAGGTATTCAAGTGATCCAAGAACATTTTTTTCAGTACCATAGGATTCAGATACATTTTCGTTGCTATCATCTGCTTCATCTATAATCACTTGAACCTCATTACATTCCCCCATAACTATGCATTTTAGTTTCTCCATAGTTTGAATCCCAAAATTGGATAGCTTCTTGGCAGTTGCATGCCTGTCCAAGAAAAATGCTGTGGCATATTGGAGAACCCTTGTAATATCTCTCGGGACACCCACACCGTTTATGTATTTCAAGCATCTCTCACGTCGTTCTAGCTCAAACTCAACATCAAGTGGGACTCGAGACATAATGCGCTTAACATGGCGACCAACAGTAAATCTGAAATGAGACAGCAATAGGCTATTCCACTGAAAGTGACTCAAAAGTTCTACCCTTGGAAAATAGAATTTAAGAGTTTCCAACCTCTTTAAGGTGCATGCTTCATTAACGATATCTTTCACACATGCATCCCACCGCTCATCATCTGGATTCACATCAATATTCAACTCCTCTAACTGAGACAATGCAGAAATTACCCCACAAGGAACCACTGCATCTGGTTGCATGGCTCTCCTAGCATTATTCATATATCCATAAAATGAAACTTCCAAGCATGTTAGATTAGTTAACTCTTTAATCTCCATAGGTAAATCCATAATCTTTGCCCCTTCAAGATCAAGAACCTCAAGAAACTTGAGATCTCCAACTTTTGGTGAAAGCATCATGAGACGATGACAATCATTTAGAAACAGTCTTTTGAGGCTCACCAATCCGATAAGGGAGTCAGGCAAAGACTTGATACCAGTCCTGGACAAGTTCAAGATTTGAAGGGCTGGCATGTAATCAAAAAATGAAGGAGGAATCATTCTCAATTTGTAATTTCTTAGAAGGAACAAAGCTGACAGATTGGGGCAAATTGGATTCTCAGGTAAGAAGGACAACTCATTGTCCATCAAGTAAATCTCTTTGGCGTTCTTCCAATCTTCATCCTTTGGTGGCTTAGTTAACCCTAAACCACCCTGCATGAGAAATAATCCACATTGCTCACTGGCTTCATGTTCCATCTCAACGTCTTCAATCTGAGATTCCATATGCCCACTGGATTTAAGGATAATAACTACGCCAACATCAAACACCTCTTCTTGAGTACTTAATGCTTGTGGTTGCATTTCCTCAATCTGTAGACCCTGTAGTTGTCTTGCTTGTGAAGCTAAAATTCCAATTTCTTCAATTTCAAATTTCTTTTGATCACTTGAATCAGTCATCTTAACTGGTTCAACATCAAAACACCATACCATGAGGTTCTGATGCTATTTGTTTTCCACCTTTTTCATCTGATTAAAAAAAAAAGGGAAAGAAAAGATTGAGAAGATATATATTGAACAAGCACATGTGAGATTCAACAAGTATCCCTAAATTAATTGTTTAATTTTTCCGTCCATTTTAAAATTAAAAAGAAATATGATAATAGAATTCAAAGAAATTTTCCTCAAAGAAAAAAGCAATGACGAAAGGACACATGAAATTCTAATTTTAAAAGAAAACAAACTCAATGGACGGAAAATACCAGTGATGATAATAAACAGCACCCGCATGATGCTTATAAATTAATCTTTCACAACGCCAGTTCCAACCCCAAAAATAGGTTAACTAAGGTCAAAGATTGGATCGGGCACAGTTCCAACCTCAAAAATATGATGCTTATCAGTTAATTTTCTGAAAAACTCCCAAACTACCACCAAACAACCAGCCAACAACTGGCAGGAGGCAGGTCATTGAAGTTAATAGCAGGATTCAACTCAGTAGTCTAACCTGCTGTATATAACACCCCCCCCCCCCCCCCCCCTCTAAAAAAAAAATTCTCTATATAAATAAAAAAAATAAAAAAGTATTTTTTTAAAGAACCATATTAATATTATCTCATAAACAAGTCCAGGAAATTGCCTCAAATTTTTATTTTGGCTTGGTTACCTATTTAAGTTTTCTAGGTGTGTAAGGAAGGTTTTTATTCCTCGTAAAAAATGTAATTGGTATTGCTTGCCAAAGAAATAATGTTGTATATTTTGCCAACCAAGGAATAGGATGCGAAACCTTATATAAATTGACAGCACCGCAAAAGATTTTGTCTTTTTTCAAAAATGTTTTAATTGTTTTTGTGAATTTGGTGCAGGCTGAAATCTTGGTTTTCCTGAAAATATTTTAGGTTGACTAGGAAAACACAATTGACAGAGGCCTAAAATGTTTTACGCCTAGTCTCAATGCATAAACCATTTTCAGGAAGCACAACACAACACCCTCCAACCCATGCAAAAGTAGCCAACGACACCGAACCACAAGAGAAACCAGCCCACCAACTAAGCTCTTCCGACACAACAGATTAGATTGGCAATCCACCAGTTTCAGCCAAAATAAGCCACAGTGAACATTTTATTATTATTATTTTTGCTGTTTTTCGTTCCCGATCCATTAACCCACCCCCATCCCCCACAGCAACCAACCCATCAACCCACCCTGCCCCACTGTCATTCCCAACCCAAACGACCTCTCTCTCTCTCTCAATTAATTTCTATTTTTGCAATATTTTTGTGTATTTTTTCATGGCATGCGTATTGGCATAATTTACTCTATGGCAAAATTTGTGATATAAAAGTGGATGCTTTAGTTGTGATTGATACTTGGTTGAGATTGTTGAGCACCTAGTATGGATGTTTTTTAGAGGAGGTAGGCAGATTTTAGATTAAGTACTCATTGCTAATGAGTGCCTAGATAGAAAATTGAAGAGTCGTATCCTAGGTGTGACCTGCAAGCTGGACGTAGGAAAAGCCTATGATCATGTGAATTGGGATTCTCTATTTAATCTTTTGAGCAGAATGGGTTTTGGGGAGAGAAGGAGGAGGTGGATTAAGGCTTGTGTCACCACTATTTGCTTCTCAGTATTGGTTAATGGCTCCCTTGTTGGGTTCTTTGGAAGCACACAGAGTTTGAGACAAGGAGATCCTTTGTCACCTCTTTTTTTTCATCTAAACATAGAGGTTTTGCGCAGGATATTGAAGAAAACTGAGGAGAGTGGTTTAATACATGGCTTTCAAGTGAGGCTCAATAACTCAAATGGACTGTGTATCTCACATCTTTTTGCTAATGACACTATCTTATTTTGCGATGCTTCTAGGGAACAATTGTTTTACATCAGAATGACTCTTATATGTTTCCAAGAAATTATTGGATAGAAGGTTGATGTGGGGAAAAGTAAATTTGTCCCTATTAGGGAGGTAAGTAACCTATATGATTTAGCTAGTATACTTCGGTGCAAGGTGGATAGTTTGCCAATGAACAATTTGGGAATGCCTTTGGGTGCACAATTTAAGGAAACTTCTATTTGGAATCCCATTTTGGAGAAGATGGAAAAAAAACTTTTGAGTTCGAAGCAACTCTACTTATCATATCAAAGGAAGGTAGACTCACTTTGTTGAAAAGTACTCTATCAATTCTTCCAACATACTATTTTGCTTTGTTTACCATCCCTAAATTTGTGGCTAACAGATTGGAAAGGATTTAGAGAAATTTCTTCTTGGGGCATTCAGAGGGCTTCAAATACCCCTTGGTGGCATGGGACAAGATTTTTTCTCACATTGAGGTGTGTTGTTTGGGGTCAAGATGATTATTTATTTTAATCAAGCTTTGCTAGGAAAATGGTTATAGAGGTTTGGGCATGAAGTTTCTCATTTATGGAGACGGGTTATTGCCACCAAATATGGGAAGGATAGAGGGGGGTGGAGTACTAAAGTTAGTCGGGGGCTCATGGGTGTGGTTTATGGCATAGCATACGAGCAGGTTGGGATAGTTTTCCTCAGCATTTAGCTTTCGAAGCTAGAGAAGGTAATCATATTCTTTTTTGGCATGATCGGTGGTTTGGGGGCACTTCTCTTAAGACTGTTTACCCGGATCTTTTTTAAGTGTTCACGTGATAAGGAAGCTTTTATCTCTAATGTTTTGGGCCACCATGTAGATGGGGAAGATAGGACTTGGAACTTGAGATTTCACAAAGATTTTCATGATTAAGAATTAAAGACAGTTTTCTCTTTTCTTGATCATATTTACTCTCGGGTTCCAAGGAGTGAGGGGAGTGATAACCAACAGGTTGCATTGGTGCCTTATAGGAAGTGGCAAGTTTGATACTAGGTCTTTCTATCAAGAGATTCGGGGTGCTACTAATTCTCCATTTCCATTTAAGGGGACTTGGAAAGTTAAGGTTCCTAAAAGGGTAGCTTTCTTTTTGTGAACAACAGCTTTATGTTGGATCCTTACTTTGGATAATCTTACAAGGAGGAGATTGCCACTAGTGAATTGGTGCTGTATGTGTCGAAGTACTAGGGATTCAGTGAATCATCTCTTACTTCATTGTGATGTTGCCCATACATTGTAAGTGAATGTGTTGTATTTGGGATTCATTGGGTCATGCTAGACTTTATTGTGGGTTTATTGTTTTGATGGGGGAATTGACATGGGAAGCATGGCTCAGATATTTGGAAAATGGTTCCAGGTTGTTTGATGTGGATTTTATGGAAGGAGTGGAATCATCGCTTGTTTGAGGACACTGAAAACTCATTGGAACAGCTCAGATCTTTGTGCCAGCGCACTCTCTTTGATTGGTCCAGGTGCTGGGCCTCAAATTGTTCATCCATTCTTGATTTCCTAGCTTCTCTTAGACCAGTCATTTGATTGTTTGTATTTATGTATTCCTTGTTCTTTTGTGTTCATCATCGTAAACTCAAAGTTCATATTTTTATTGATCAATAAAAATGCACTAGTTACCTATACAAAAAAAAAAAAAAAAGACTCTTTAACTTTAAGAGACAGCCTCACTGACATATTTAATTATATTTTAGGATTGTAAGCTTCAGTCCCTTTAATATATATTAAATTTCAAAAAAAAAAAAATGGAGACAAATTATAAATAAATCATTTTTTTAAGTTGATTGCAGATTAGATCATACAATCAAAATCAAAAGCTCACCACACTTCAAATTATATAAACCCTTAAACTTCGTCTTAGAGGTAATTTATTTATACAAGAAACCATTTAACTGGGGTCAAAGTTGATGCAACTCTGTCACTCAATTTATAAGATTTTTAAATTCATGTCAGAAAGATGGTGATCTATTCTTAGAATCCAATTGCACCATTCAATCATTGGAACAAAACACCAATATATATAGAAACAGATGAAGTTACCACGAGAACAGGTCAAAGTTTGTGTAATATAAAAGCTTGACTTTTATAAATTCTAAATCTGCTTTTGATAATCAAATTGAGAGGTTAGCCTAGAGCTATTTTTGAGAGATGGAATTCTCTTAAGAAAGCTTCTCATTGCCTTGAATTTGGTTTACAACTCTATTTTCCTAAACCCCTCTCAAACTCAAACAATTCGCCTCATAACCCTGCATCAGTTTTGGTATTATTTATTTATTATGTTATTAATGTGGCACTAATTACGTTCATTGCCACATCAATTTGTAAGTTTTTAGTAAAATTAGTAGCGACTTTAGCATTTTCTTTTGTTGATAATTTGTTTAGTTTGCATTAAAAAAATTGTTTATACTTTGGCTCCCTAGATTAAAATTCTGATTCTGTCCCTACACATACAAGAACTTATTAGTTGAACGTAATAGAGCATACTATACAACAATCCTCATTGTTAAGCAAACTCCTATAGGCAACTAACCCCACCCGCTAGAACCAGTTACCAGGTAATCCAAGAGCTTTTCACTCTTGACTAAGCAATTTATCCTCATGCCCAGGAGGCATGAGTAAAGTATACTTATATATAGGATAAATGCAATTCACCCGGCATTTATCTGCCGTGTGTAGGACAACGTCACTTTGGGAGGTGCACTAAAACCTTGGACACCTACGTTAGCCAAAAAAAGAAAGGGTAATGTAAATTATTCACAACAATTGAGTTGTCTTGTTTTTATTGGTTCTCATCTGAACTAGACATCACTTAATCATCTGCAATTCACAACTTACCACATCGACATTGGTGAAATATTTTGTGAAATTATTGTGAGTCTTGTGACTATAAACTTATTAAAAAAGAAAAAAGAGTAATGCAATTTACCCTAATATGATTTGTGCCACTTAAAAAAGTGTAGTTAACAATTTTAAGATCATATCACGTGTGAATTGTTAGATTAAACAATTAAATTCACTGGTTTCTAATTGTTCAAGCTTTTCAGACGATCCATAGTTTATTATGGTATTAGAACAAAATTCCAATGAGTGAAGCCCCACTTAAATTCAATATTTCCTAACGGTTTAAACTTTTGACACACAGGAGTGGCTCTATAGTATAGGCAAATGAGGTGGTCATCTAAGGCTCCTAAGTAGAAAAAGGCCCCTAAATTTTAACTAATCGAATTATTTCATTCATTGTAAAAAGCCCCTCTCAAAAGGCCTCAAATATTAGACAATAAATAAATTAATATTTTTTTATCAAATGAAAAAAAAAAAAAAAATGCTACGTGCACAACATTTTTTACAACACTTTCACAACAAATCTTAAGTGACATATTTTTACTAACTTTTATTGGTGAGTAGAAAAGTAATTTCGGTGGTGGGTTTAAATTAGAACAAGTAACAACCTAACACCTATGATTTGTTGTCAAAATGCTATTAATGTAGCACTTGTAAAAAAAAAAAAAAGAATAATACACAAAAAATTTCACAACAGTTTTATTTTTTTTTTTGGGAATCAAAACATTGCATAAATTTTTCAGAATAGTTGAGTTGACAAACTTTGACTAATTCTCATTTGGGTCCAACACTAACATCACATTTTTACTTGAGTAATTCTACAAACACAAACTATTTTACAACATTTTTACAAAATGTTGATATGGCCAACCTTTTATTGGTTTTCATCTAGGCCCCATCATTAATATCACTTTTTCATTTATCAATAATCACTAACCACATCAACAATTTGTAAATTCTTTTGTAAAATAATTTGTTTTTCTAGCATTATTCTTTTTACTTATCACTATCCATTTGCCACACCAACTATGGAAAGTTTTGACAATTTTTCTCTAGCATTATTCTTTTTACTTATCACTATCCATTTGCCACACAAACTATGAAAAGTTTTGACAATTTTTCTCTAGCATTATTCTTTTTACTTATCACTATCCATTTGCCACACCAACTATGGAAAGTTTTGACAATTTTTTTTCCGGTAATTGAATAGAATTTAAATAATATTTAAATTTTTTTATAAAAAAATTATATTTAAATATATAAAATGCATCGATTAAAGCTCCTAAATGCAAAATAAAGTTTCTCTCTAAACAAATTCTTCAAACTTCTCATCTATTTGTTATTTGAGTCCAATTCTTCAAACTTCTCATCTATTTGTTATTTGAGTGTGAATTTTGAAAATTTAATCATTAAATTTCATGTTCCTTATATTCTTAATATGTATATCAAGTTTTGTTCAAATGAGATGTATTTAATATTCAATCAATAAACTTAGTTTTTATACACAATTTTAGATCACAAAAATTTAAAATGTTAACATTTATTTATTTGATAGCATAGCAATTAATTTTTTATCTTCTTGAAATTTCATGAAGGATATATAAATCACATGCCATCCAACCGTTATATTTTCAAAACTCATTAACAATATAAAAATATACAAGAAGTTTGAAGGTTTGGCGAGAAGCTTTATTCCTAAATTCATCATGCCTGCTGACACAATTGGCAATTTATCATATTCATAATCATATCATACCTGTCCCATTTTCAAATAAGGGCGGGCTCGATTCAAGAGAAACGAAATGTCCTCATCGTTCAACTCGATCGCCTTCGTATAATGCGCAATCGCCATATCGAAATCCTTCATCATATATGCTGAATTCCCCAAATCCTTTTCCTTCTGAGCCAGCTCCTTCCTCTCCGGCTCGGAAGTGGCGGACTGTACTTTCGCTAAGCCGACTTTAATACCTTCGTCATAGGGCATAGGGGTCGCACTCAAGGCCTTTCGAATAAGCCGTCACAGCTTCGTCGAAGTGGCCCAAGCCGAAATGAGCAGCGCCGAGCCTGAAGTAGCCCTTGGGCCAGCCAGGCTTGAGCTGAACGGTTTTTACGGCGTCGGCCAAGGCCTCGGAGTACTTGCCGAGACGGGCGTAGGTTGCAGATCGGTTTGAGTAGAGGAGGTAGTTGGAGGGACCGACAGACATCGCCTTCAAGAAGTGGCGGACGGCGGAGGAGAATTCGCCAGTGGAGAAGGCTGTGTAAGCCTTGAATTTGGCTTGTTCGGCCGTGCCATGAGGAATCGCCATGATCATGAATCAGAGTAGGGAATCAATACTGCCTCTCCTAGAGCATCCTCCATAAGTTAATCTCAGCCACGTGTTTATAGAATAGCCTAAAAACCTACAGGGAAGTACAGATTTTATTGCTAATAAAGGAATAGCCTAGAAACTCTAATGTCGGTTTGAGTAACCGATCTTTAGCATGAATAAAAGGCACCTTATTTGGTTCTCACTTGTAGTAGGTGTGAGAGACTTGTGACGTGTGTGAAGTGAGGTGATGTGAAGTGGTGTATAAGGTGAAGTCAAGTATGTGACGTGAAATGAAGCAGGTGAAGAGAAGAAAAGAAAGTCAAGACTAGTTGTGTGTGTCAGTAGGTGTCTAAAAGAGTGAAGCGTGTGCAAGTGTACTGAGGCAGTGCCGTGTGCAGTGAAAGTGAAAGAAAGGTGCTGTGTGTGCACTGGACACCGGCATTAGTGAGTCAAAAGTATTGGTGTTTGTAAACTGAATTCATAGAGTTTTTTTTTTTTATTATTTATTTATTATTATTATTTTTTATTTATTTATTTAAATAAAAGCTCTTTCTTCTGTATCTGATGATCTAGTATTAGAGGTTTCGTTAACTCAACACTTAACGCCTATTCTCCCTGTTCAAAGTCAATGTACTTCGGTAGGTAGTAGATATTATAACCCATCATATCATTGAAAAACCAAATAAAATAATAATTTATAGATTCACTAAAAGATTATTATGTGTATGTTTGGATCCACTGAAAATTGCTGCGTTTACGTTTTACGTTTCAGCTTTTTTTTTTTTTTTTTTTTTTTTTTTAACGCTAAAACGCTACTGTTCATTACTGTTATGAACAGTAGCCGCAACTTTTGACCGTGAACAGTGTACATGTGCACTGTTTATGGACCCACAAATTACACTTTTCAGCAACTTTTTCATTAAAAATGGGTCCCACGGTACTATTCACACATTTAAAAATTATTTTGCTACAGTGTTTTCAGTTTTCAGTTTCAGCAAAATAAGTTCTATCCAAACACACCCTAATATGTGTTTTTTAATCCCGCGTCACGTTTTTTTTTTTTTTTTTTTTTGCTTTCATGCGTTTAAGGGAGCAAAATGTACTGTTTATGATACAATTTTTACTATTCACGCACTGTTCTGTCACTGTTTATACACTGTTCATTACTGTAGCAACACTGTTCATACATTAAAAAATATTAAAAATGGATCCCACGGTACTATTCACACATTTAAAAATTATTTTGCTACAGTGTTTTTAGTTTTCAGTTTTCAGTTTCAGCAACAATAAGTTCAATCCAAACAGACTCTATATATATCTCTTGGAGGTAGGAACCATTCAGATAAGATAACCATTGTTAAGTCAGCATATATATTTAAGTAGAAAAAGATTAACGGCACATTTGAGTAAGAGCCTAAAAAATCTTATCTTTCGACAAATTTATTCTTTATATGAAAAATTTATGCCTTCCATGAGAAGGGATTTTAGTATGAGTGTTTGATATATCTTGAGTAGTGTGGAGATGGTAAAAGATGTAGATGTTTTGTGGAATGTAGTATTTGTAATATGTATGATGGAAGTATGAGAGATATGGAGGTTAAAGATAGTAAAAATATGAGATTATAACTGCTGGAGAAGTTGTAGAGATTGCTTTCCAAGAGGAAAGATTTTGTAAGAGAAGAGTACGGAAATGTTTTTAGGTATTTGGAGATAGGAGCAGTAAGATAGATGTATTTTCTGAATATAGAGAGTGAGAGAATAAGTATAAGGGAGTAATGGTGTTGTAGTGTGTTTAGCAAAGTTGCTGAGATTTTCTGCTGGAGGATTTATGAGGGCTTATGAAAGGCATTTATGAGCTAAGGGTTAAAGAGTTTAGTTTCTAATTTGGAAACTAAAAACTCAGAAGCTCAGAATTTCATTAAGAGCTTAAGAAGATTATTAGAGGGAGAGAGAATAGAAAAGTTTATGAGAGAGTTGTTCTTTTCCATTGGTGTTGCTTGGTATGTTGATGAAAGGTTCTGTTTATAGCTGAGTTTAAGGGGGTATTTAGTAAATAATCTCAGCTAAAATCTGTCCCAAATAGCAATAAATTTTCAGAAAATCCATCCTAGGATTTGGCCAAACATGGTATGTTTGGCTTTAAGGTGTTCTTGCTGTTTTGGGTAATAGTTGCTGGGGAAAGAGAAGCAAAAAAGGAAAGTATTTTAGCAAGAAAAAGATAGTTACTTTAGTTGGTTTCGGTTTTTAGCCATATAAGGAAAATTTTGTAATGTTAAGACTGCTAGGTCAGCTGTCACAACTGTTTTGAAAAAGCTGGCCCCAGCTGTCAGGAAAAGCTGTCACAGCTGTCATAAGATAGTTGTTGCTTGGGGCAAAAGCAGATGAGGTCAAATGTCAGGCTACTGGGATGGATATTTCATGGATTTGGTTGAAAATGGTAAGATCTCTTTCAAGGGTATCTTGTTATTTTGGGTATAGCAGCTGGTTGCTGGGATTTCAGCATTAAATGACTGATGATATCACTTACAGCCAGGTGTCAAGTGCTAAATACACTGCTGGAGTTCTGTTGGAAATGTTTCCTTTTTTGGGTGTTTGTATTTTTGGTCCAAGGTTCTATTACAACACATTTTTAGTAAGTAATAGAATGATTGGTTGATAGTTAATGAAGTTTTAGAGATTTAGTCAAGGTCTCATTGTGTTGTGACTTAATCTTGGTGAGTAAGAAGAGCATTTAATGCTCTGTTCTAGCAGTTGACAGAGGAATATTTGGTCTAATTGTGGCAAACAGCATCTGGGTATTAAAGATATCATGAATATTTTATATATTTGGAGATTAAAGATAGCCAATCAGATTAGGCTATGTGTTTGAGTTAGATTTTAGCTGAAAGTAGTAATGTAGTTTATGTAGAATAGTATAATTAAGTTTCTAAATTTATATAGGAACAGCTAGAGGTTGAATGAATAGGTATTTGTTAGCATTTAGATGGCTGGAGATATTAAGTGTTTGTCATATGATGAATATTAAGTTTTAGGAAAAGAGTAATGGGGAGTTTTATCATTTTAAGTGCTATGTGATAAGAGATGCTTACCATATGTTACTTGCTACATACAGACTCGTCAAAGTTCAGGAAGTTTGAGAAGACACGCCAAGTAACATGTTTCTTTTATCAACTTTAAACCGCTGGAGCTTTACTGAACATATCTCTTAACCCTCCAAACCACGACTCTCAAAGTTTCCCCAAAGAGACTCGTGAGCTTGGATCATAAGCTGAAGATGAGATGACATACCTTAAGTTTTGTTGTCATTTTGTGTAAATACGGGTTTTTGTTGGAAAAGCCGCTTGCCATGAGTATAAGAGAGGTAATATAGGTTGTGAGCTTTGATTCATTGCTTAAGCCCGATCCATATGTTGATGTTGATAATGTCATGGGGTTATGATCCCAATTATAGAAGAGGAAATGTAGACTATGAGTCTGCCTCTTGAAGTAAGGATCTTATGAGCCATGTGTGCCCAATCCATGAGATATAAGTTTATTTCGGGCTTTATAGATATTTATCCAAAAAATCAATAATATGATGATGTGGCATCGGTTGCCAATAAAGTAGTGCCATGTGGGACGAAAAAAGAGTCCTCAACACCCATTTATCTATTTATGACTCGTTTATATATAAATTAATTACTCATTCCCCACCCAACCTATTTAATTATTAATCCACCCAAGATGACCCAAATATCTCTAAAATTATTTGAATACCTTCTTGACCTCCAAAATTACCAAAATACCATTAAATACCTAAAATGACCAAAATAGCCCTACACTTCCAAAATTACCAATATACCCTTGGACATCCAAAATTATCCCCAAAATCTCTAAAATGAGCAAAATACCCATGAAACCTTTAAAATGACCAAAATACCTCAAATATCTCTAAAATCATCAAATATGCTCAAAAACCACTAAAATGAGCAAAATACCCATGAAACCTCTAAAATGATCAAAATACCCCCAATATCTCTAAAATCACCAAATATGTTCAAAAACTACTAAAATGACCAAAATACCCTCAAAAGCTCTAAAATGAACAAAATACCCCACCACCTCTAAAATGACCAAAATATCCCTTAACCATTTCAGATGTACTTTTGAAAACTCATGCATTTGATTTGATTGGGCACAAGGGAGCTTCAAGACTATCAGATTTTGGTGTCGATAGTATCAACAAGATGCGAGGTTGTTTGATTGAAGGGTGCAATGAAATTGAAACAATTGTTGATGGCAACAGCATAACAGGAAGTGCGTTAATATGCTTGGAAAAGATGCTCATAAATAATGTTCCAAATTTAAAAACCATTTGGGAAGGTCCGGTACATTATGGAAGCCTATCTCAGCTAACAACTTTAATGTTATGCAAATGTTCGAACTTGAAGATGATATTCTCTAGTGGCATGATTAAAGAACTCTCTAAACTTCAACACTTAGAAGTTGAAGAGTGTCCTGAAATTGAAGAGATAATTACAGTGTCTGAGAATATTGGGCTGGAACCTGACAGCAGTCCCGTGTATGGAAGTGATCGAGGGTCTGCTCCCAACTTTTGGTTTGTAAGATTTAGAACTTTCATGTTTTTCTACTTTTTAAAATGACATATGAATGTGAGCATCTACTAAGACTACTATATTGACATGTGATGTGATTGTTTAGCGTTTGTAATTTAAATAAATATTAGTCTGAAACCCTTTTATATAGTTGGTTATGATTTTCTAAAATTTCTAATGAAGTTAATACTGTTTGAGATGCAATTTCTTGCAAATTCACTTGAGTCAAATCTACCTTTTTCACATACCTCCAGCTTTTAATTGTTTGATTGGAAATGGTGGAGTCCAGTTTGCCTCATGATCATCTTTCCCAAAACTTTGTCTTGTTCGATATATTATGAGAATAACATATGAGCGTGACTTATCCAAAATTGAGGCATGAAAAGTTGTGTTTATTAGAGATTGTGAACAAAGGTGGTAAACTACGCTTTGTCGATGTATAGGTGTTTTGTGTATTTGTGTTTGTTTAACTTCTAGGTAATAATGATAATGTGAATAACAGGAAATTTTGACTCCATTCGTAAAATATTGCTTCGAGAACCATTTATGAATATGAATGGTAATGGCTAATGACCGACATGCTTAAAATTTCAATCTCCAACGATTTGAGATCTGTCACTAAAAGGTTACAATTTGTTAATAGACCTATGTACACCCTTCCTTTTTTGTTCCCTCCCTTATTTATCCCTACCTCAAAGATGAAGCAAAATCCATCTTACCTCCTCACCTTTCTGATCCAAAGAAAACAGACAAAGGTAAAGTTTAGAATCTAGTTAACAAGGAAGCTCCATGCCAAAACTTTTAAAGTAATTGCACTAATTTTTTTAGAAAGAGGCAACTTTCTTCTTCTTCTTCTTCTTATTTATTTATTTATTATTTTTTTTCCCTTGCGTTTTCGTTACTTCTTAATAAGAAAACTAAAGTCTTCGTTAATTTTGATGAGTAAAATGTATGACAGCAAAACATTTAAAAATGACCACTACTCATACAAATGTTCGTGGAAAAGAGGGAATAAAAAAAGTTAAGGATTATGTCATAGAAGCGGGGACAAAAAAAGAAAAAAAAAAGAAACAAAGTGAATTTGCCCAATCAAAAAAGTCATTCTATTACTATCTAGAGTTCTCAAAATCTCATTTATTGTTAACCATATCACCTGCATTTAAATATTAACTGACTAATACATTTTTAATATCTACTATTTAAATAATGATGTGGACCAAAAAGTACACCACTTATTTAACATAAGTAATTCTGCAGTCACAAATTATTTTACATTTTTACAAACTATTGAAGTGACAAATTTTTACTAGTTTTAATCAGGATCCTCCACTAACATTACATTTTTATTTACCAATAATTATTTGGAAAATGCTAAAGGCTCATTAGTAGTTTATAAAAGTGTTGTAAAATAGTTTGTGTCTGTAGCATTATTTATTTATCATTGCAGTGTAAAGATTCTAAGAAATTTATTTTGGAGTTACTTTATGTCAATTTCTCTCTTTTATTGCTTAATAAGGTGAGATTTCATAGAATGGGGATTGTTTGTTCGTTTAGACCCCTATAAATTAGATTCATTTAACCTAATTAATTAACCAAGTAGTTACTTAGGTTGATTTTTCAGATTTAGGTTAAACTCATGCAATCATATTATTTAGTGTAGAAAAGTAAAGAAGACAGTAATAGGATGACCCATGAAAACTAATTAAACCAACAGTTTCAAGGTAAAAACCTGGGGAGGATTAAACCTATCTATTCTCAAGATAAACAAATTTACTAAGATAGAATGAAAGTTTACAATAGATTTTCTCCCTAAAATTTAAAACTATCTCATGAAGAACTTACTCGCACAACCAGGTGCAGCTCTGACTCTACAGACTCTTCTATTTGAATTTTACTGTGCACAAATACCCACGTTTGTGACTTTGAGATCTCATTCAAAGGTTTTAGATCACCATCAGTAGTAAATCTTTATGTAGCAACTTGTTTCCACCAATTCTTGATTGTAAATCTCGTTCCAGTAGATGCTTGTTGAGTTAAAAGGCTACAGAAACCTCACATATCTCATAGGAGTAACTCACAAGACTTCCAAGAACTTTTGAAACGTATTTATGGTTTTCCTTTTATACCTAGTAGTGTTAGACTGAAACTTTAACCATTTTCGTGAGATTTAGACTTGATTTAAAATCTGCAGAATACGACTTTCGATTAGTCGAGCCTTTCTTTTGATCGGTTGAGTTTCACAGAATCTGAACTCTTCTTTCTGTAGCTTAACTATTCTTGAATCTTGACTTGAACAAACTTGAGCAATGCCTAACACCTAATCTAGACGTGTTTTTGTTTTCGGTTTGCTAACATCATAAATTTAGAACCTAAACATTTATCCTAAATATTTAGAATCTAACAGGGATCCTTTGGAGTTTATAAAGTAACCCCATTTAGATTTTCTAAAAACGTTGTTAAAGTACTTATGTCCATGGTGAGAAAGCTCTTGATGATTAAATATTGATATTAAGAACTTATGCTACAATGAACCCAATATAAGATTTATATACCAGAGTATAAGATTTATATACCAGATAATACTTGACTAATCCTAGACTAACCCAGTGTTAAGTTGCTTGTTTTACAAGTGTATGAGTCTACAATTGGTTTATGCCACTTGAGTCACAATATATCTAACAAATGTAATTGTCTCTAGATCTCAGCCCTAATCCCTTGAATTAGTGACATGTGTTGTGCTTCGCGTAGGAGCACTCACATTTTTTTTTTTTAGTTATATCATTCTTGTAATCGACTAGAATCTCCACGATTCTTTCAAAATCCATAGGATAAACAAGTCTCCATCCTAAATCCATGGAATTGATTGAAGTCTCCACCATTCCTCCTATCACAAATGACATTTCATTTCTAAAGTACAACATTTTTTTTTTCCTGAAATTGAGGTTGTTTCAACACATTAAATCATCCCTAGAACAGCTTTCCACTTTCAAAATCTAGGCTGTTTCAACACGAAAAATCTTTCCTAACAAGAAATTTCGAATCACACCCTCCTCCGTGACATGGTTTTGAAACCCGGACCGTTCAATGAACCATAAAAGGGAGAGGTTTAAGGTTTTTGAAGTTTGACCGAGGTTCAACCAAGGTCAAACAGTAATGACGTCATAATTAATTTAATAATTATTTAAAATATAAATAAACATATTAAAATAGTGAAAAATAGAAAAATTGAGTATAATAGTTCAAATAAATATAAAGATTTATCTTTCAAATATATATATATATATATATATTTATATATATCATAACTTTCATAAGGAAAATAAGAAATATTAAATTCTAAACAAACATAAATAATTTTTGTTAGGGCTTAATATTATACTCTTTTTATAGGAGCTTGTGTCTAAATTACCTTAAATCATTACCAAGCCCATTTGACTACCTAATAATTTGTAATGCCCAAGCCCATTTCACTAGTCAACCATTTATGAAAAATTTTAAAATAAAAAATAAACAAAAACAAAAGCTAGAAGAGTAACCAGACAAACCATTAAAATATTTGATTAAATAGAGAACAAAACCCAATAACATTTTCAAAAGAGAGTGGTTGACAGCAAGTATTTAGTGGGTGATAGGAAAGCAAGGTGTCCATCATGCAAAGTAGAGTCAGTAAACCAGAAGACTCTAGAGTGCAAAGGCAAAAGCAAAACGCAGGGAGAGAGAAAAATACAGAAAGAACCATCGAAAAAAATAGAGAGAGAAAAATGCAGAAAAAACAGTCGACAAAAACCATGATAGAGAGAGCGAGTGAGAGTGAGAAGAAGAATAAGAAGAAATGGTGGTGCAATCTGAAGGTCTGAGGTTGCAGAATGAAGATTCAACAATGGCTGAGCCTGTAAGTACCCAAAAAAGGAAGAAAGAGAAGCTCTGAATTGAACCCGCGAGAATCGTCCACAGTTTTCAAACTCGGGAGGTTCAACCGCGGTTTGTACGGTTCACTAACTTTTCTATATATGCCGATTTTTAGAGTTAACAGAACCGTTTTGATGGACGGTTTCCGGTTAACTCGGTCGGACCATGCAGTCCG
Source organism: Quercus tomentella (assembly GCA_028535165.1). Classification (NCBI taxonomy): domain Eukaryota; kingdom Viridiplantae; phylum Streptophyta; class Magnoliopsida; order Fagales; family Fagaceae; genus Quercus; species Quercus tomentella. Next base: position 95,252,109 of record JAPQVY010000155.1, read on the forward strand.
ATCTGGGTTTCAAAACCATGCTTCGTGCTTATTATTTACTCCAAATAACACCCCTCACAATTATAATTCACCTCAATTACACCCATTGTAGTAATAATGTATTTGGGATTACACCCTTCATGGTTATATTGTTGGGATTTGTTCCATAAAATCTAATTTGTATGATTATTTTATTAATAAAAATATTTAATTTAATGAGATTGTATGAACATTGGACATTATGCATTCATTTGAAAAATAGTGCATGGGTTACATTATATGCGATTTAGGTACGTTGATAAAATTAATATATAGAAGATTTAAATTGCAATTCCTTGTGTTTCATAAGCTTTTGAGGGATTGTATTCAATGTAAGTAGGGTCTCAACGCCTAATTTGCTCCAAGAGTATAAGCATAGCAAACAGAAAGTGGTCCAAGGATGCCTTAGGTTAAAATCGCTATCGTTTTATTTCATATTATATACTTCATATACTATATATATAAGCAGAAACTGAGAAAAAGTTAACTCCTACATGTCTCATACGATGCTACCTAGGAAAAAAAAAACTAAAATTTTGCCACATCAGCGATAGACCAGTTGGTTTGGCCCACCTTCTTACCGTTTTTAAGGACCAGTGTATCAGTCTAAAGACCCCGCTTCAATCCCAATCAGCCTGATATAAAGAAAAAACGAAAAACAAAAACTTCCATTGTCATATATCCATAGTTTGTAATCAAGAAAAAAGATGAGTTAGCTAGAATGGGGTCGAGTGTTCTTACCTCCTTTGTTGTTTTTGTTGAACCACCGCATGTGGTGGGTAGATTATTGGCCTATGATTAGGCTAATACATTTTGTAACCTGCATGTTAACTGCTAATCTAAGTTCTAATCCTTTCCTACCAAAAAAAAAAAAAAAAAACTCTTCATCTTAGTTACACTAAAATGAAGATTAGACTTCACAGAAAGGCCTACCTCCTCCCAACGTTTACCACCCCTCTAGAACTGCTACCGGTTGCTTTTTTGCTTTTCAGTTTGTGCATTAAATATGATCAGGTTTTTATAATTTGGCTGGATTTTTTTTTTTTTTTGGGGTTTTTTGGGTTATATTTCTAATTAAGGTATTTGAGTTAGTTAGTTAGTTTTTTTTTTAATGGTATTTGGCTAAATTGATGTGTGGGTATCTATTTACGGTGACCGATTAAAACACAGATGAATGGAATCAAAGTCCTTAAGTGAGTTCCAGTCTCTTTTGGATACTTTGAAGATCAAAACAAAGTAATAGATTATTGTTGAAAAAATATATAAGCAACACAAACTGGGTACGAATAAAAAATGTTAATTGGGTTTTTTCCTTATTGAGGTCTTTTAGAAGCAGTAACGTGGATCTCTTTGGGAGATGCTTTTCAATTTCTTCAATGTATTATTCTTTTGAAGAATCAGGTATTAAATTCAAATCATGGGTATAACATTTTAATATTCTATTAAATTCATTTGTTTTTCCAATTGATTACACATGGTACAATCTTAGGTATCATACAAAAATGAAAAAAATATAAAAAATGTCTCCTCAAATGTGGCATCATGATTATGTGAGCAGGATGTGTATTCTATTCATGATATGTTGTGATCAAATTATATTCAAATCATGCACTACAACTGTGTATTATCCATACTCTTAAGAGAATTGACTCTATATACCTTCTATGCCTCCTTTGCTATAATGGATGTGGTTTAGTATGGTGTGACTAGACTCTAGAGTTATGATTTGAGTCTCATTTGAGACTAATTGTGAGAGTTAACAAAACTATTTTTTGAGAAATTAATACAAGCAATGCACTTACCAAATAGGACTACATTATTAATAGAAAACAATCCCTAGAGCCTCAAAAATTATTTGCAAAAAATAGTAAAACCCAAATGGAATCAAATGCAATCCAAATAGTGGTAATATTTATTGCATTATCGTGCATAGCACTAATGTTTATTTTCCATGACTTCAATATTTGTTATTTAAAAGTGTTTTAAATTTGGTAATGTTTATATATATATATATATATATATGTTTTTTTTACATTCCACTAGTAAGTTGCTTGTGTGATGCACGGATAATATTGTAATGTTTTATATAAGATGGTTTGGAGAATGTTGTACATATATTATAGCATAATTGTTATAGAATTTTGTTAGTAATAAGTTCATCTTAAGAAGAAAAAAAAAAAAAAAATACCCACACGGGTTTTGGCGACTTGATGGTGGTAAGAGGCTAGCATGACAATAGTGACAGCCCCTCAGATTTCTCTCTTTCTATCTCTTACAAATGCTTTGTCAATCTTAGGTCTTTTATTTTGGTAATAGTGAACCAGTGCGTTTCATTAATTAACAATATTTTCGTGTCTCTCTATCTCTCCCTAGTCCCTTACCTAGTTTAGTTATATTAGTCCTTAATTAATTTATTTATTTTTTGCTTTTGTTTTTAATACTTAAATGGTGGGTATGCTAAAAGATATGAAGAAGGGAGAAAGATGTGGTGTAAGCTCAGACAATTAATGAAATAACAATAAAAATATGTTAATATGATCTTTTGGGTAACGGTAAAATAAACTTAATGAAAAAAGGTATAAAAAAGGATAAATGCAAAATTACAACACCACATGGCAAGACCTCATTCACTCCCGCATGAGATCTTTGTGTGTGTGTGTGTATAAGAAAAATGTAATGTGTAGAGTCTGTTTGGGATTCGCTTATTTTGTTGAAATTGAAAACTTTTTGTTAAAAGTACTGTAAATAAAGGTAAAAAATAACTGAAACAGTATAGTGAGACTTATGAATAGTGCCAAAAAGTGCAATGGGGCTCATAAATAGTAGTAAAAATAAGCTGAATAGTAAAATAAGCAGACTTTTTAATTTAGAGCCAAACACACACATAGTTAGAATTTATTGATTATTATATAAGAGAGATATTTTGTAAATAATGTAACGTGTAGTTAGAATTTATTTCTAGTAGTCCTTAAAAATGATTTGTTCTCTATACGTTTTGAATAATCTAAAAAGGAAGTAGATAGAACTAAATCAATCACTTATATTATAAAAGAGTACCAGATTTTAATAACATAAGAAAAATGTAATTATATCAAGAATTTACCAACATTATGCTAAGAATGTGACATAATTGCATAGTTTTATAAATAGAATCAGACTCGGACACTAATCTAGTCTTGTAAACCCCCCCCCCCCCCCCCCCAAACTAGCAAAAAAAAAAAATTTTGGGAATCGGTCTCTTTTCCAGTTATTTGACCATTTTAGTTTTTAAAACCATGCATGATGGTCAATGAAGCATTTCCTCTTTTCTATACAAATCTCTCCTCTCAAAGCATCTCCAAAGTGGACCAAATGTACCGAACTGGACGGAATGGACTGAATGAATCAAAATGAAAATTCTATGTTTTTTTTTGAGAAAGATGAAAATGCTATGTTAATATAGCTCAATAGAAACGTAATAAGTAAATATAAATAAATTCTATGTTAGCTTTTAGACATTAATTATATAATATAGATGTATAGCGTATAAAATATGACAATAGAAGTCGAAGACAAAACAAAATAAAATCAGCTAATGGCAAATAAACTTTTTCTAACAGTAACAATTAGTTAAGAACAGGGATGTTTAACTAAGCATGAGAACTTTTGAGGGAGATATTAGGGTTTTTAGAAATAATAAGCATCAAAGTGTGTTTCACTGATTATGATTTGCGTTAGGAAGACTAAGCATATACCCTAGGTTATTCTTTTAATTTCTTTTACTTTTTGTCAAAAATAATGATTTGAGGTGAACTCAAAAATAGTATTCGCATAGTGAGTAGTGAGTAGTGACTATACCAAGGTCAAGCTTCCTATGGCATTGGTATGCGTATTATGCTGAAAACCTTAAGATCTAGTGAAATCCAAGAAACTAGCATATATATCTGCGGAGCTCATAAGATAGTTTTCGGTGAAAGGCCTAGTGACATCTAAGAAACTAACATCCGTGGTCCATGCAACAAACAGAGCCGTTTATCATCCATAAAATCAATTGATATATGGGAAAAGTTTAATAATGTTAGGTGATTACTTTAGTATATACAATAGTTTTGGCTATGCAACCAGGATAGAATTCTGGTTTCCAAATTAAAAAGCGCACAATCACAGATAGACAACCATCACAAAAGGACTATATTAGTCTAGAGCTTTATAATATGCACTTTGTAAGAAACCAGGAACGAATTTCCCACATGTTCATGAACTTGGATTTCGTTAGCATTTTGTGTTCTGAGGATCTTAAACCTCAACGAACGGTATACATTTTTTTTCACAAATAACATTAGAAAGACACATCGGGCTAGAGGGACAATATTCAATGTAAATAGGATCTCATCGCCATAGCAGCTACAAGAGTATAAACATATATAGCAAACAGAAAGTGGTCCAAGGATGCCTCAGCTTACAATTATATATACACCATAATTGACATTGAATTAATGAGCTTGCACACACTAATTTTGACCAGGGAATATTTCAAGTACTCAGCAATCCTGTATGTCAATTGGAACAAAAATTTCTTCCAAATAACTTGGACAACTGCTGCTCCACTCCAACGCTTCCCACCAACTCCTCTCACCCTTTATCTTCTTCAAATCTTGACTAGAGATTTCATCAGTTAATGGATTCTTAAGATTTCGGCAATTATAAAAACTCAACCATTCTAACTTTGGTGCAATTTGTAAACCACTAGAGATGCTAATTAATCCAGGCATGTAATGAAGTGTAATCTTCTTCAAATTTGGGAGAAAATACGAGCTTCTATGCTCAGCAGAGATTTCGCAGCTTACTATGCTTTTGGCGGAGGGGCAATCTTCAACTTTAATCTCTTCTAAGTTAAATAGGTTAGCAAGCAACCCTTGTGTGAAAATAGTGGTCAACTGAGGACATGTGCGCAATGTCAGGGACTTGAGAAGGAATAAAGAATTTTTCTGTACAGATCCCTCCCATATGCTTCTTAAACTCTTCATATAATATATATACAGGTATTCAAGTGATCCAAGAACGATTTTCTCAGCATCATATGACTCAGATACTATTTCACTGATACCATCTTCCCCATAAGCATCTTGTGCATCTGTAATCACTTGAACCTCGTTACATTCCCCCACGACACAACATTTTAGTTGCTTCATATTTCTAGTCCCAAAATCAGATAGCTTCTTAACAGTTACATGCCTGTCTAAGAAAAATGCGGTCACATGTTGGAGTACATTCTTAATATCCCTAGGGATACCCACACCATTTATGTATCTCAAGCATCTCTCCCATCGTTCTAGCTCAAACTCAACATCACGAGGGACTCGAGACATAATGCGCTTAACATGGCGACCAACGTTAAATCTGAAATGAGACAGCTTTAGGCTATTCCAATGAAAATGACTCAAAAGTTCCACCTTTGGAAAATAGAATTTAAGAGTTTCCAACCTCTTTAAGGTACATACTTCATTAACAATATCTGCCACGCATGCATCCCACTGCTCATCATCTGGATTCACATCAACATTCAATTCCTCTAACTGAGACAATGCAGAAATTACTCCACAGGGAATCACTGCATTTGATTGCATGGCTCTCCTACCATAACCATAAAATGAAACTTCCAAGCATATTAGATTAATTAACTTCTTAATCTCCTTAGGTAAATCCATAATCTTTGCCCCTTCAAGATCAAGAACCTCAAGTTGCTCAAGATCTCCAACTTTTGGTGACAACATCATGAGACGATGACAATCATTTAGAAACAATCTTTTGAGGCTTACCAATCTGTTAAGGGAATTTGGCAAAGACTTGATACCAGTCCTGGATAAGTTCAGGATTTGAAGGGCTGGCATGTAATCGAAAACTAAGGGAGGAATCATTCTCAATTTGTAGTTTCTAGGAAGGAACAAAGCTGATAGATTGGGGCACCTTGGATTCTCAGGTAAAGTGGATAACTCATTGTCCATCAAGTAAATCTCTTTAGCATTTGTCCAATCCTCATCCTTTGGAGGCTTAGTTAATCCTAAACCACCGGCCTGCATGAGAAATAATTTATGTTGCTCACTTGCTACTAGTTCAGTTTCAATGTCTTCAATCTGAGAGTGGTGGTACATTGTACCTTGTGACCCATACCTATTCATAGCACGATGATGATCCCTTTGGCTATTGTGGCTGCTATCATCTTCTCCATCCATTCTTGACCCCATTTGAGCTGATGTTGTAGCACCCAGATTGTGATATTCTTTTTTGATTCTAGAACCGAGTTTAAGGTTTCCCATTTTGTTCCCACTGCTACCACTGCTATGATCATCACTCATTGGTGGAGATGTGGTGGAATAAGAAGCAGCATTTTCATTATTCCCTTCTTCACATGAAAGAAAATGTGATCGAACAAGCTCCAAACAATGCCTCAGATTGTTATGTTCAATGTGTGTTATTCCTGGTACAGCTCCTTTTAAGAGAAAATCAGATGCTAGGGTTCTGAGTACGTCAAGTGGAGTAACCCCATCAACGGTTTGGACATTTGGGTCAGCGTGGTGGTCGAGAAGGATAGCCATCATATCTGGAGAAACCATTTCAGCTGCAATATGAAGTGGGGCTTTCCCAGCCGGGCCGGCCTGGTAGTTAACATCGGCTGCACCAAGTTCAAGCAAGGCTTTCACAACTTCTCGGCTACAATTCTCAACAGTGTAGTGTAAAGCCAATGCTTCATCTAGATTAAGCCCTTCACCCCTGACCATGAGCTTGACAAGTTCAACATCGGAGGAGTCTAATGCCCTTCTCATTCGGCAAATCTTTTGGTCTTGATCAAGATCAGCTGCTGCACCAAGATCATGGTGATGGCCTGTGGTGGTGAGGCATGAGTGAACGACAAACAAGTGAGGATTTGAGACCAAGCTCTTCAATTTTAGCTACAACATCAAAAGGTTTGTGTCTTTTTTTCAAAATTGTTTTCAGGTATTTGGTAGTGTACAAAATATTTTTTTGTACAAGCCAATTTTCGGAATTCTTTTCCCAAAACAACTAAAATAGTTGTAATATCATTGAAAGGTTTAGACTGTTTAGTAGAGTTGGATTAAGAATTTGAATTAAAAAAAAAAGGACAATAATGAGTTTTTTTTTTTCATATGAGGTTACCTTTTTTTTTTTAACTTTTTTTTCTTTTGTCATTGAAATAGAAAACATTCTAAAAAATTTTATTGTATGGTAAAATCATAACTCAATTTACTCAAAGAACATTTCTCTTCCTAAAATGTTTCGTAAATTATGTACATATCATTTCATTAGGGACCATGATGTATATTATGATTTGATCATTGGTTTGTACCTTCAAATTGCTTTCCAACTTGCTTATCTGACATTGTTGTTTCTTCAATTAGATCTGACGATATACTTTTAAGAAAGGGCATTTCAGGAAAGGAGTAAGTAAATTCTTTTTCACCATGATCTGCCCTTTGGGTCAAGCGACAAAGAACGAAGTCATTCTGCATATGTGAAAGGATGATGTATAAAATTTGAGATATATATATAACAGAAAGGGTTGGGTTTTATTAACGTATGCCTTTAGGGTATATGTTAGTAAATCATTTTAGGAAAAATTTTATTAGAAATTAAAAGAGCTGTCAAACTTAACAGGTTTTTCAATTCCCGATAAAAATTTTTTTAAAATGGATTATTAATGCATGGACATACATTAACTGGACCCTTAAAACTTTATTGAAGACAAAAACATGCCAGCCAAAACAAAACAGGAAAGGGGCTGCCCACAAACTTATTGACGTGCCTCTTTCAAAATTACATTTACAACAGCAGAATGACTAGTCATTCTGCTGTTGTAAATGTAATTTTACCCTAAATCAAAAGATCCAGAAACAAAATTAAGCACTGTGTTGTGCATATATACTATATAGTAACATATACCCTTGTATATATGTCATGTGTATGTGTATTTAGCATGTGTGTTTGCCTTTTAACTCTTGACTACTACTACTAGTACCAGAATTTGACCCAAAACAAAAAATATGGCCCTGTAAAACCAAGAGCAAAACTGCAAAAGCATTATAAATTAGTATTATATATGTAAAAGAATTGTAGTCCTAGCTACCTTGCGAATGTGAACGGAACGATATTCGTGCATGACCCAGTTGGTGATAATGCCTTTGGGAAAAAGGCCTTTGTGGAAAAAAAAGGTCTTTATCGTACCGATCAAGCTGGCATTTTTCATTGACTTGATTTGCAGATCCTTACCGATGGATTTCCAATAGCCGTAGATTGTATTCCTAATCCCATGAGAGATACTTTTGTGCCGGTAGAAGAAGAACCACTGCTCATTGTCCGACTTTATAGCCGACAACTCTGAATAAATAAATAAATAATATATATATATATATTAAAGAAAAATACTATATCCATAACTTAGAATGCATGGACATGACAAAATTGCTAACATAGTGGTGTCCGACACTATCTGACACGATGGACCCAAATGTATCAAGTACATACTCAGAAAGAAAAAAATAATAATAATAATTAATTCAGTTGCTCTGTTGAATTTTATTTATTTAAACACTTTTTATGGGAATCTAGTTTATTTGAACTTTTCTGTTCATATTTTAAACAATATTTTATTATAAAATATATATACTTAAAAATAAATATTAATTAGTTAATTGATGTATCCTTAACGTCTTAATTTTTTAAGAAATATCGTGTCATCTATATGAATTAAATTTGTAAGCGGACATTATTCTCAAAAAAAAAAAAAAAAAAAAATTGTAAGCAGACATATATGAATATTATTGGGAGAGCGAAGCAGTACCGGGCAATTGCGAGTAGGGATGGCAATTTTGCCCCATCCCGCTAGACCCGCTCCTCTCCGCTTCGCCCCGTGCGGGTTTTTCCCGCCCCGCAAAGGTGGTGGGGCGGGGATGGGGCGAGATTTTAGACCCGCACCACGGGATGGGGCGGGAATGGGTTTACACTTTTTAGACCCACCCCGCCCCGCCCCGCATTAATAAGGGTTAAAAGGTAATTTTTTATACCCTAAAACCCTACTATTTAAACAAAAATATTATCATCTTATTTTATTTAAGTGGAGATTCTTTTTGAAGAACTAGATAATTTTTATTTTTTTATGTATTAGGAGTTTGGATTATTTTATTGTGTCATACTATGAGATTTTTGTTGTGATATTATCTTCTTAAACATTTAGATAATATTATTTAGTATTTGCTAAAAATTAGTTTGATTTGATAGGATAAATTTATTTATAATTTTAAGTATATTTTTATTATTGAAACATGTCATTTTATTTGAAAAAATGGTAATAGTTGTAGGGAAAATTAACAAGAAATAAAGTTTTACGGTGTAGGGCGGGGCTTCGCGGGTTTTCGCGGGGCCTTAAGGGGCGGGGATGGGGCAAGAAATTTTCCCCGTCATGCGGGGTGGGGTGGGGATGGGGCAAAAAAAATCCATGCGGGGCAGGGACGAAGATCCCATCCTTTGGCCCCACCCCGCCCCATTGCCATCCCTAATTGCAAGGGCTCATATTTGTAAAAGTCAACTTCGGCAATTGACTGGACCTCCGAATCGTGACCTTCATTCTTTAGCCTTAGGTAGTGGCTTATGAGCTGTTCGTCCGTTGGGCAAAATCTAAACCCAGGGAGCGATTCGATTGACATCTTCGCCATCGATCTCTTTCTATCTTTAGCTCTCTCCTCAATTTTCTCACTATTTAACTGAGAGTTGAGAATATGATTACAAGTCTTCTGTTGATTTTGAAAGTATGTGTGAAGCTCCTTTTATATTGTGGTCTAACATGGTTCAGGGTCCACGCGAGGTGCTGCTTTTTCCTGTTGGGTGCACATGCACCATAATCCAGCCCATGAAGAATAAAAGCCCAAGTGATGAAGACTCCTATATCAGGTTGAAATAAGAGATCATGGTTGGTATGTACTTTGTGTGTTTCTAGGAGTCCAGCCGCATCTAATCACTACTCTTTAATGAGTTTGTGATAGGCTTGTGATAGGCTTGAATAGCAAGGAGTCCTAATTCCTTGCAAAGTACTGGTCGTGGTGTACCAAGATTCCTACTCCTAATTGATTTAAGAGTGTGAGGGCATGCTTTTATATAAAAAGCATGCGAGTGGTGCTAAAAAGGGGAACACACAAGTGAATTGAGAGAGCAGCCAAGAGGAAGCTGCTTAGAGAAAAGAAGACAGCCAAGAGAGAGTTGTGCATGGAGAAGAAAATAGAAAGGAGAGTGCAAAGTGTGGCCGTCATTGAAAAAGATAATTAGTGTGTGTGAGAGCAAAGAAAACAAGAGAGATTTTTTCATTAACCGTGAGACATACATAAAAATTATTGTAATTGATTTGATAATAGTGAAATTGTTTGGAATTTGTCCCGTGGTTTTTCCTCAAGAAGAAAGGGTTTTCCACGTAAATTTTGTGTTCTTGTATGTGATTGTTATTTTGGATTGCTAATTATTAAACTTGAAGAAGAACAACACGGTGGAACGGGCAGAGTGAAGAAGAAAGAAGGAAAGATCAAAGGGGGAGTGACAGATGTCAGATAGTAATTGGGTGAATTAATAGTTAGTTAGTTAGTTAGTTTTGGAAGGAAAATTTGTTAGCCCCTGTTAGTCTCTGTTTCCGTGTATAAAAACATAGGTGATAATTATTTTGTACTCACTTTTCATTTTCATCAATTAGAGAGTAAATTCAGTTTTCTTTTCTCTCTCTCTTTTACTCTGTTTCTAATATGGTATCAGAGCAAGTTTTCTGAGATTTCCTCTTCATTTTCTTAGGTCCCAAACAGAATTTAGTGCTTCGTTTTTCCTTTTCTTTTCTCATCTATGGCTTCCGATTCCACAACCAACACTCAATCTCAATCTGCACATTCAGTACCTGCTTCAAGTGCAACGATAGCAAATGAATATGCAAATAATCCATTTTTTCTTCCTGCGAATGAAAATCCAGGTCTCATGCTTACATCGCAACCACTCACTGGTCCAGAGAACTACATGAGTTGGGCGCGATCTGTGTTTCTGGCTCTCAGTTCCAGAAACAAGTTTGGTTTTGTGGATGGATCGATTATTGAGCCTGATTCATCTTCTTCATTGTATAATTCTTGGAGTAGATGCAATACCACGGTTCTTTCTTGGTTAACTAATTCACTCAGTCTGGATTTGAAGGCTAGTGTCATGTACATCAACAATGCCAGAGACTTGTGGATTGACCTCAAAGATAGGCCATCTCAGGGTAATACTCCGAGATCTTTTGAACTTGGGAAGGAAATTGCACACCTTTCACAAGGATCACTTTCAGTAAGTTCTTATTTTACGAAATTCAAGACCTTGTGGGATGAGTATGCAAATTACCAGCCTTTTACAATCTGTACATGCACTTGTACTTGTGGTTCTAAGCCTTCTCAACTAAGTGCTCATCATAAGGAGCATGTTTTTAGGTTTTTGATGGGACTGAACGATGGTTATGGCCATGTTATAAGTTAGATATTGCTGATTGAACCTTTGCCCTCTCTTGGCAAAGTGTGCTCTCTGATCTTGCAAGAGGAGAAAAGGAGAAACATTGGTCAAAGCTTTAACTTGATTCAGTCAGGTGATTCTGCTGCTATGTATGTGAACAATAGTAGAGCTTTCATTGGTCATCAAGGACAAAAGAATGGAGGTAAAGGTAGTAATGGCAAGAAAGATAGGCCTGTGTGCAATTACTGTGGCTTTACTGGACATATAGCTGATAAATGCTATAAGCTCCATGGTTACCCCCCCAGTTACAAGCCAAAAGGAGGTAACAAGGCCATGGCAAATCAGGTTGCTTCAATGCAAACCACAGGGAGTTATGGATTTGATCCAAACATGCATTCTGGTTTTCTACCTGGTGGTGTGCATCCTGGTTTTTTGGCTAGAGGAGCTTTGCAAGGTGCTGGTGTTCAATCAGATTTGGCCTCACAATACCATATTGGTCACTCTGGTGGAGGTTCTTTTGTGCAAGCCAGTCCACAATTACCACTGTCACAGGCTCAATGTGAGCAATTTCTGAATTTTCTGAAATGCCATATGGCTACTGGATCAGGCAATGATGCGCAGACTGGCCACCAAGCTGCTGCTGCCATGACTTCCTACCCTTCCATTCCAAATTTTTTACCTTCTACATCATCTTCTCCTTCTACTTCATCAAATTTTTCAGGTAATTCCCTTTGGATTCCACCTAATCTTTCTCATTCTATCTTTGCTGCTCAAGTAGTTGATAGGCAAGCTTATAAATCCAATACTTGGATCATTGATACTGGAGCAACAGACCACATGGTTCATTCTGTTGCTCAATTGACTTCCATTACCTCCATAGTTCATACCTTTGTCTATTTGTCAAATGGGGAACAGGCCTTAGTCACACACATAGGCACAATGCATATTTCTTCTACTTTGATTTTAACCAATGTCTTGTGTGTACCCTCTTTTACATTCAACTTGATTTTTGTCAGCAAACTCACCAAATCTCTTGGCTGTTGTCTAATTTTTCTTGGTGATTGTTGTTTTATTCAGGACCTTGCTCAATGGAGCACGATTGGTCTGGGTAAAGCACACAATGGCCTATTTCTGCTGCAAGATTCAGATTGTAGGTCTTCTGCATCTGTTTTTGCTGCTGCTGTCTCTTCCATTTCTTCATCAGTTTTATGGCATAGTAGATTAGGACACCCATCTCATTCTAAACTTCAATTGTTGAAGCAACTTGTACATGATGTTAATATCAATAAAACTGCTTCTTGCTGTGATATTTGTCATTTTTCAAAACAGAAGAAACTTCCTTTTACAGCTAGTACTCATGTTTCAACTAATCCTTTTGATTTACTTCATTGTGATCTTTGGGGTCCATTTGCTACAAGCACTGTTGATGGTTTTAGATTTTTCTTAACAATTGTGGATGACTTTACTAGATGCACTTGGGTATACTTGCTTAAACATAAGTCTGAAACACAAGTGTATCTTCCACAATTTGCAACTACGGTGTCCACTCAATTTAATTGCAAAATCAAAACCATAAGAAGTGATAATGGAACTAAGTTTTATCTCAAAGATTTCTTTCAATCAAATGGCATTTTGCATCAGTTGAGCTGTGTTGATACCCCTCAACAAAATGCTGTTGTTGAGAGAAAACATCAACACCTCCTCAATGTTGCAAGAGCTTTAAGGTTCCAATCTCAACTTCCTTTATGTTTTTGGGGAGATTGTATTTTAACTGCTGTTTACCTTATTAATAGGCTTCCTTCCAAGTCTTTAGGTAACAAAAGTCCTTATGAACTTCTCTTCAAATCTGAACCATCTTATACTCATCTCAAATGTTTTGGTTGTTTGTGTTTTATCTCAACCCTACCTCATAATAGGGACAAATTTGCACCTAGAGCTAGGAAATGTGTGTTCTTAGGCTATCCCCAAGGCATTAAGGGCTACAAGGTACTTGATCTTACTTCCAATTCTGTTCATATCTCAAGAAACATTATCTTTTATGAGCATATTTTTCCTTATGCTCTTTCCTCACAACCTTCCACTTCCTATTTAGATGATTTCATTTTTCCTCATTGCACTTCAGATTCTTCTCAATCTGTTGGTATTAATACTTTTCCTTCCTCCATTTCAATTGATCCCAACATCATGCCTATTGCACCATCTGATGCAGCACCAGCAGCACCTGGTGCAGTACCTAGTGCAGCACCTAGTGCAGCACCTGATGCAGTACCCAGTGCAGCTACAGCACCTAGTGCAGCCCATGGTGAAGCACCTGGTGCAGCCCATGGTGCAGCACCTCCTGCATCACCCAATACAGCACCTAGTGCATCACCTAGTGCAGCACTTAATGCAGCACCTAATTCTGCAGAACCTGACCATGTTAACCCTATTTTATTCCATTCCACTCCTAGCCCTTTCCCTACTGTTTACCCACTTCCCTTAACTTCAGCTTCTAATCCCACACTCAGAAAATCCACTAGACCACATAAACCCCCTTCTTACCTATCTCAATATGCCTGCAAGTCTGTCAGCACTAAGCCTCAATCTGGTTTGCCATATGATGTTTCAGCTTGTTTAGACTATTCTCACCTTGGTCCTAGCTTCAAATCTTTTGTTATGGCAGTAAATTCCACTCCTTCCGACCCTGCCTCTTTCCATCAGGCAGTGCAGTATCCTGAATGGAGGGCTGCCATGGACAAGGAAATAGAGGCTTTAGAAGTCACTAACACTTGGAGTTTGGTGCCTTTGCCTCCTAGTAAAAGCCCTATAGGTTGTAAATGGGTTTATAGGGTTAAATATCTACCTGATGGCTCCATTGAAAGATTTAAGGCTAGGCTGGTTGCTAAGGGCTTCACACAGAGGTTTGGTTTGGACTACTCTGAGACTTTTTCCCCTGTAGCTAAATCTGTATCAGTCCGGATTGTACTCACCTTGGCTGCTGTGAAAGGGTGGTTTCTTCACCAAATGGATGTTAACAATGCATTCTTGCATGGTGATTTGAATGAAGATGTATACATGTGCTTGCCACCTGGTTTTCACAGCAAGGGGGCCAATGTTGTATGTAAACTAAACAAGAGTCTTTATGGTCTTAAACAGGCCTCAAGACAATGGTTTGACAAATTTTCTACAACCATTCTTCAAATGGGATTTGTTCAATCCAAGTCTGATTACTCACTGTTTACTCACACTCAAGGGACTTCTTTTACAATGCTTTTGGTGTATGTTGATGACATCTTGCTCACTGGTAACAATCCTGATTGTGTGAACAGTTTGAAGAAATTGCTAGATGATAGATTTGGCTTGAAAGACCTTGGTTCTTTAAGGTATTTTCTAGGTCTTGAGGTAGCAAGGACTGATGCAGGCATCAGCTTGACACAAAGGAAATATGCACTTGAAATTTTGAAGGACACTGGTTTTCTTGGATCAAAGCCAGTTAGATTTCCTATGGAGCAAAATTTAAGGCTTTCAAAGCATGAGGGGAAGTTGTTAACAGACCCTGGATTGTACAGAAGGTTGATTGGGAGACTGCTTTACTTAACATTAACACGACCTGACATCACCTATGCTGTGCATAGGTTGAGTCAGTTTGCCTCAAATCCTAGAGAGCCTCATCTACTTGCTGCTCATAGAATCCTTCAATATATCAAAGGGTCACCAGGGAAGGGACTCTTTTTCTCAAGCACCTCTGACTTGCACATCAAATCCTTCTGCGATGCTGATTGGGCTGGATGCCCTGATACAAGGAGGTCACTAACAGGTTATGCAGTGTATTTGGGAGAATGTTTAATAGCTTGGAGATCAAAGAAACAAGGAGTGGTTTCACGATCATCAGCAGAGGCCGAATATAGGGCAATGGCCAGTGTAGCATGTGAAATTACCTGGGTACTTCAATTACTCAAAGACTTGAAAATTGAGCACCCAAAACCAGCTATGCTCTTCTGTGATAATCAGGCAGCTTTGTATATAGCTGCCAATCCAGTCTTCCATGAGAGGACCAAACATATTGAAATAGATTGTCATCTGGTTCGAGACAAAATTTTGGAAGGAATGATTAAAACTTTTCATGTAAATTCAAATGCTCAAGTAGCTAATGTGTTTACCAAAGCTTTAGGCTTCAATTCCTTCACAAGATTAACACAGAGTTTGGGTTTACGAGACATCTTCATGCCAAAGCAATTGCAACAGGAGTTACAGATTGAAACTAATTTTCAAGTCCATGATCTTCCAGCTCAGGACTTGAGGGGGAGTATTAAACTTGAAGAAGAACAACACGGTGGAACGGGCAGAGTGAAGAAGAAAGAAGGAAAGATCAAAGGGGAGTCCACATGTCAAAGAGTCAAGAAGAAGCAAATAGAAGTGACAGATGTCAGATAGTAATTGGGTGAATTAATAGTTAGTTAGTCAGTTAGTTTTGGAGGGAAAATTTGTTAGCCCCTGTTAGTCTCTGTTTCCGTGTATAAAAACATAGGTGATAATTATTTTGTACTCACTTTTCATTTTCATCAATTAGAGAGTAAATTCAGTTTTCTTTTCTCTCTCTCTTTTACTCTGTTTCTAATACTAATATTGTTAATAATATAATTTGGGACCCAACATTTTCATTCAATAAGACAACTGTGATAATTCATTTTTTGTATTCTTGCATCTCTTCTTTCTACAAATGAGATGATATTCACCAGTATCAAGCAATTAATGACAGGTGTGGTTTAGTGGTAGAGTTGCTTCACGTTCATGTCATCGCTTCGAGTTCACGTCATTGCTTGTTAGAAGTTGAGCTGTTCGAATAGTGACACTTCAATGAATATGTTATGCCCACGATGATAGCTCATCAAAGCTTTAATGGTATATACACGTAATATTACTTATTGTCATCACGTTGCGTGAGGTCAATGAGTCTACATTGGAGAATCCTTTTTTTATTCAGCAAAAATTAAAAAAAGCAACAAATAATAAAGTCTATATTTCCATAGCTTTCTCTATATGCTATGAACATAACAATTTTACAATAATTTCTTAACAAATCATAGGTAATAAATTATTACCAGTTCTAATCTTGATTAACAGTTACGTTTTTACTTACTATTTATAGTTTGTCCGTAATTTTATTCTTATGTCATGAATATTGATTGCTAGCCTTCAGAGTTTGGAAAACACTAGAATGATGATTGCATGGCTTTTGGGGTAGTATTTAGAGCATTAGCATTTGGGGATGCGAAAAAAAAAAAAAAAAAAAAAAAAAAATCTATTATATCTCCTTAAACACCACTTTATCTATTTTACCATCCTATTTTACAAATTACCTAATATCCCAGTTTCTATTTTTACATACAACTTATTAGGATAATATAAACTATACTATCAAATAATATAAACAAATCAATCGTCTATTTTTTCTCCCATCAAATAATTAAAATAATCACTTTTTTGTTTACAACCATGCTACAGTAAGGTTGCATTGCATATATGCAAACTTATTGGTAGTGAGGATGGAAAAAATTTTGGGTTTACATACCTGGATGTTGCATGATTTTAAGGGTCTAGTTGGTAAAATAGCAATTGAAGGGTTTTTACACTCCCAATGCTAGTGCTCTAAGTGGCTATTGCATATTAATTGGTCCATGCCATGATTCAATATGTGAGACATGATTCACTTAACTCAATCAACCTCTGTGACATGACTCAATAACATGCAAATTATCTTGCAAACATAGATCAAGTTTAGTAGTTTACTATTTTAATATAAAGTTCTATAAATTGAAGACTGAATTTTGTTAGGGTCATATTTTCTATATAATTGACTAATCCTTTGACGAAACGCACTTTATTTGTAATTTGGGTAGATCTAAGTTAGGTTTGATACATATCAAGTGGTTGTATTCAAGACATGAAGATTGATCCAAGAGACAAGTGAAAAAAAGTTGTTTTATTGAAGCTTGACAGATAGCTCGATAGAAAGCTTTTATTGAGAGTTATTGGGCAGCTCGACACAAGCTCAATCTATCAAGCTTTATGAATTCAGAATTTCCAGATCTGAATTTCGGCCCATGTTGAAATATTTGTTTAGGGTTTCTTTTCTTATAACCCTAGACATATATATAGCTTATTTTAAGAGCCGTCACACACGAATAAAGAGATCAAGAGTTTATTTTTCTCTTTGAGAAGCTACTGTGTTTGTACACCATATGATTTTGTAACAAGTACTTCCTGATCTTTATTGTTGATAAAATGAAGAACTTCGTAGCCAATAACAACCATTCAAGTTGCTGGAGTTAGTCACGTACTGGGATCCATGCAAAGAATTTAGTCACAGATTGGAGATTTGTGCAACAAAGGAAAGAAGGCTATTACAGATCAAGTCCGATTGGGTATTGGAGTAAAGGTTCAACTGTAGGTTGGTATTTCAAGATAGGCTAGGGTAGTGGTAAGATTACTTATACTTATAACCGTTTGATTGTTGATTAGTGGATTCTTGGGAGTGGTGACCTAAAAATCACCCGGTGGGGTTTTTTCCTTGCGAAAGGTTTTTTTCATTTGTCAACAAATCACTGTGTCAAATTTTATTTTTCGCTGTATTTAGTATTTTTGGTGATTTGTTGGTGCCTCCACGATTTGCATGCAATTTAACCTAATTAATCAACTTAGGTAATTGAATTAATTAACCGGGTTCAAGCTATCTTAGCCTAACAAATTTTATTGCTAAGTATAGAATAATATCTCTCTCTCTCTCTCTCTCTCTCTCTCTTTTTTTTTTTTTTTTTTTTTTTTTTTTTTTTGCGAGGCTTGGAATCTAAACAATATGGAAAGATTGAGAGAAGCCATAGAAAGCGCATCAACTAAACAATTATTAGCTAATTTGAAACTTATAACTTCCACCATATATGGCAATGGAGATTAATGGAAGAGAGCTAGTCTAAACGCTATGTAACATCAAGAGAACACATAAAATTTTTGAAAATTTAGACAGAAAAACCAAAATTCCCTCAAATTTTAACCTATTTAAAATTATTTATGCCCACTGTACACATTAGAGAAAATACTAAAGGTATTACTAGTTTTATTACATAAAAATTACAAATTGATATTACAATGAATGTGATTAGTAGACTTCAACTACTTTATAATTGGTAGCTTTAAATTTTTTTTTTTTTTGGTAGTCATTAAAAAGCATAAATAAAGTGGTGGGTTTTGACCAAAAAAAAAAAAATTGCAAGTACATGAAATTTTACAATTTTCTTTTACTGACAATTAAAAAGCAAAATGAATTGATGATAAATAAAGTGAGAACTAAAAATGCTGAGATAAGAGTAAAAAAGTGAGAGAGTTTGAATGATGAGAGAGAAAGAGGGGGGGGGGGGGGTGGGAGGCAGAGAGCAATGAATGATACTTGTTGTAACTATAAGCCAAGCTGCCAAGAAGACCAGAGTTGTTGGCGCTATCAAAGAGAACATAGGACCACAATGTATCTCTTGGTACCGCTTTTTAGGAAAATGAAATTTTAAATTATTTTTATGGAATGAGTTTAACAAGTTACAGATTTCAATTATTAGGGGTTTTTATTTTTTGTTTTTGAATGAACTTTTTGTTGAATATTTTGTTTATTTTCTGTTTAGTCAATTTTTTCTTATATTTGAGCTAATTTTTATTGTTGTTATTTGGGAATTTTTTTTAAAGGGATTACATATTATGTCTAGGGGGCCAAGATTATTTTTGTGAGTAATATTAGGTGCACAACAAGATTTCACAACATTCCTAAATGAACATACCAAAAAATTTAAATTAGAGATTGTAGTGAGCTTATGTGTGAGTTGGCATGCTAATTTAGTAATGTAGTGACATTTTGTTTTATCCCTAGTATTTCTCTTATTTTTGTTGAACCCAAATTCTTGGGTTTTTTTTTTTTTTTTTTTTTTTTTTTTTTTTTTTTTAAGAATCAAATTCTTGGGGTTCTCAAGTCAGGTGTTCAAAATGTTGTCATTGAAACCTGAAGGTGTATTATAAAATAGACCAACTCCAAGCTCATCCATGAGAGTCGTCCAGGGCAAGAATAGAAAATTGATGTATAGAACGCTCGTCCGTGACAAGGTCGTCCATCCAAAAGATGCTTGGACGACCTTGTCATACATTCCCAGCATGTCTCTCTATACATGTTTTGGACGACCTCCACATTCCTATTTCGAAGCACAAGTAAAAATTGAGGTTCATTGCTACAAACCGCTTCCAATGATGGTTATGGAAAATAAGACCAAACAATACAACTTCCATGGCAGTTACGGAAGTTAACTCCGAACCTTACGACCTCCTCAATGATAAGGGAAGTTATCAGACAAGTAACCGCTTCAAGTGTATACTATATAAGCACTCATCTACGCCAAAATAAAGTAAGTTTTTCGAACATTTCCAAAGAGATTGGAATTCCAGAATTTGAGAGAAATACTGACTTTACCATCGAAGGATTCTTGGCCGGTCCTCCCCGGTCACCTTTGATTGTGTGTTCATCCTTTCAGGTTTCCCAAGTGATTCTTTTGCCATTGAAGCCCGAAGCATTTAGTCTACTGATTTTACTTTGTACCATCAAAACCTTTTTGCGACATCTTCTATCTATGGATTCTTTCCACACTACAAGTTTGCTGTCAATTTTGCTTTCGGGATTACTATGTAAAGCCATCACTGCACCTTATAAATGAATATTTAAATTGCCTCTTTGTGATTTTTTATGCATTAATTTGTAAGTTCAATGTATTAAAAGTTGTAGCACTTTAGAAGTCCTATGCCATTCCATATGTGTAAAATACATTACAGAGAGAATGAGCTACTTCTAGCAGGTGTCCATAATTAAGGTTGTCATGTGCTGAACCCAACCATAAAGATAGGCACGTGACAATGACCGCACACTTATAAATTTTTCACATTACAAGTGTGCAAGGCCTTCTTAGCAACTTAAAATTATCCTCAAATAAAATTTTATCAATAAATTCACAATCATCCTCGATAATGCAATTATCAAAAGATCTCCAAAGTACCAATAGATACAACAATCCAAACCTCATGATTGTTAAACAAAAGATATACTAATTATTACAAGATCATCTTATTTCAAAAATTCCTAATATGCTATTCTTCATAATCTAAAACTAGAAGGGAAAAGAAGGGGGGGGGGGGTGAGTTGACAACTCAATAAGTAACCAAATCCTAACTAGCTGAAACAAGCATATAGATTGATAAAATAATACATTTTACATAAGATCAAATATTTCACATAAAATAATAGTTATACTATACTGTGGGTTTCAAAATAAACATAAGAAGTTTTATAGACTTAAAACAATTCAAATATTCAAACAAAATTAATATTTTTAACAATATTTTATGATTATGGTCACATTATATACCCGTGACTGGGCATCAGATTCAAATAAAACTAGTTTTGTGCTAATGTATATCCTCCATTAGTTGGGTCTAGAAACACAATAAGCTCATGATTTCTTAGATAGAACTAGTTTCAGTACCAATGAATAAC